>SRSM01000144.1:1220859-2441718 GCA_019593545.1 Apocynum venetum | reverse complement strand
CTTCGAGTTATACCGAACTGTTGAACAAATCCACTAAACCTTCCAACCAAGCATGGGGGATTGTTTCAAACCATAGAGGGGCACTTAAGGCGACAGATTAAATTCCTTCATGTCTTAGTTACGAAGCTCGGAGGTTATTTCATGTACACTTCTTCTTTTAGGTCACTACGTAGGAATGCATTCTTGATATCTAACTGATGCAATGATCATTGATGAGGGGTTGCCATTGGCAAAAAATACGCACAGAGATAATTTTGGTCACGGGTAAAAAAGTATCAGTTTAGTCAACACCGAACACCGTGTATAACCTTTATTAACAAGTTGAGCTTTAAGTTTGTCCACTTATCCATTTGGGCCAACCTTTTATGTTGTACACCCATCGGTAACCAACTATCGTTTTGCTGAGAGGTAAAGGTGCCAACTCCCAAGTTCCTGAAGAATCAAGACCTTTCATTTCATCAGCCATAGCCTACCTCCAATTTGGCCGAGCCAAGGCTTATGCAAGAGACACTTAGCACATAAATGTAGAAGATAAACAACACACTTAGCAGTCATTTTAGGCTGTCAAACACACATTTAATACTCAACAAACTGGAAAATAAAATGTTCCTCTAACTCTTTCTTTCCTCCTTCCAACAAATGCATGCGAATTTTTTCTAAATTCACATGTTACTTTTCCATTTTGTTTGTCTAAGAAGTTTTTATATTTTCCAATCAAGTTAATTTCAGGAGTCATTTTGACCAACTTCCGAGCTGTAGGCATGATTTGACAATCAAGATGGCGAGAGAACTGTAGGCATTATGTTTTCTTTTATAGTCTCTCTTTTCTAGATGTTTAAACCATCTCAGTGAGTCATGTGGGGTCCTTGTTGGAAAATTAAATGAGCCATAACATTGCTTAGGCTACATTGAGGGCTGATGAGCTGATTCGGACAATGTTTATGAATTCAGCATGAATCATTTAGTTCTTTGTCTGCAGATTTGGGTTCAACCAACCAGAATTTAACTAGGTGGCTGGCTATAAAATGGAGCTGTAACAAAAATAATTCTGGGAAATTAGGAGAATGGATTTTACACCATCTATTTTGCCTATCAAATCATGCTACAAACCAGTTACTGTTGCCTTCTTGCTTATGCATTCAGTGGTTGCATTATCATACTGGACAGTTTTGTCTGGTAGAATCATGAGAAATAATCATAAACAGAATTTTTCCAACACTTTGTCACTTTAGTCCTCTATGGCATTTAAAACAGTAGGGAACTGACAGAATTTTGAATAATTGAATTGGATGATGCATGTGATTTTTGTATTGAATCTAAAATGAGCCAACCAAATCTTTGCTTATCTCAGCTTAGTGGTTTCAGCTTTAGCCGTAGAGGGATCCTTTAATATGTATCATGATGGTTACTGATGCATGAACCTATTCATTTTTAGAATTGATTTGGTGTAGTTGGTGACCACCATTGTCCCCAGACCATAGGTTGGGCATTCAATGCTCATCTCCAGCATTTGCTGCATTTTCTCTTTCCCCTAGATAGGATCCCCCAACCCCAAAAGAAAAAAGAGAAAAAGAAGAAGGAGAAAAGGTAATCTATTGCTCACCTCAGTGTTGATGTGTGTTTGACCTCTATCATGAAAATAGAAAATGATTAATTATCCTAGAGCATTAATACCTTTCCCTTTTTTGGAAATTAAATTTACATTTTTTACATGCAGTTGGTTGTCATTCCTTGAGAATTGTTGTTCAAAAGAAAAGAAGGATTTTTATTTTATCTAACTAACCTTTCCTCTTTTTCCTTATTTCAATAACTCAATTAAAATGCAATTATCTCCGTGAACAAAATGTCTGTAATGCTTTTCTCTTGCTTTTGTACCAGCTCATGGTATGTTCTAAACGAGTTGCGCATACACCTAAGTACATATTCCTCGACGTTGAGGGCATCCTTGAAGAGCAGGGGATTTCATGAAATTCTGACTCATGGTTCCCGCTCTAATAGCTTCGAATCAATTCAATACGTGCATTAAGTTACAAAGGCTCCTCTGAAATGAGGCATAGAGGGGAGCCACTACAAAGAAGTTCGGGGGGGATAAGAAGGAAGTCTAATTTGGGGGATTTAGGATAAGATAGAAAATAATATGCCAAGATAAATAATCATTAAATGTCCTTAGATTTATTTGTGGTTAATTCTGTTAATCATTGTTTTTTACTGCCATGTTAAAGGAGGAAAATTTCTGTTTGCACGGGATATGTGTTTGAGATTCTATAAGATGCATCAAATCTTAATTAATCAATTTTCCCCTTCTTCTCTATCTCCTTCTGGGGAAAGGAATTTTTTGTAGTCTCTGTTTTAAAACATTTCATCTTGATTTGCTAGTCATCTTTTCTTGTGTACAGAATTGTCATGTTTCTTGATGCAAATTTCATTATTCTTTTTCATGGTTAACATAATAGGGAGTATTGATCTTCCATGATGTTTATGATAACGAACATGATGTTGGTGGTGCTCAAATTAGAGTAGAAGGTGTCTACATATGGCCTTTCAGACAACTTCGCATGGTAGCCTACAGGTATTCAAACAATTTCATAATCATTTAGACTGAAAATGAGTGTTATTTATCTTGATTTGTACTTGATACACCTGGTCACTCAATGGATTTGTATTGATATGCTCAGCCTCTTTAAAAGTATTATAATATATTGCGGATAATTAGTATGATTGACTACCTTTTATTTTCCACCCTACGTAAAGAGGAGTAAGAACAAGAAGATGAAGAAACTTGTTTTCTATTAGCAGTTTTTACTTGAAACATTTTAGTTTGCCTCCATCATCTGATATTTTGGCCATTGTTGTTCACAGTGGAAAAGAGGGTGAGTTTGGTCAGGAAGAGGACTATATATTGTCCAACCCGTATCACCTGGTAACTCCTATTACTCTACTGGCTACTTCTGTGATTCAGTGAGATTCTTTTTCTTTTTTTTGTTTGGGGGGGGGGGGGAATGTGCTTCTTTCAGTTTGTTAGATTCTGCTGGTGGTCTACATTAATCGTAGTAGTTCAGTATATACTTTTCTATTTTCACCTGCATGTATATCCAACCTTATATCATTTTGAACGCTGGATTAGATGTTCAAGAGAGAATAATATATTGGCCCTGACTATACAATGAGGTAATGCAAAGATCTATGCTTCTTGACTGCATACAGACATTTAGTATCCTCTCTTAAAGGTTATTGACTAATTTAAATGAAAATCAGGATAAGATCAGTTTAATGCCTTGAAGAATAAGAACAAAAAAAAAAAAGCCTCTATTGGGATAAACATTTTGACTTTTATGTGCACCACAGAGATAGAAATGAAATGTCGTACATCAAATGTCTTGGTGTTTGTGACCTTGATAATGCTGTACGGTTATCCTACTTTGCTATCCTGAAGTCTATGTAGCGTAAAAAGCAAACAACAATGCATTATTTCTAATTCCAGAGTGGGTACTTCTAGGTGAGCAGCTGTAGATGAGGTCTAATCCCCTTAACTAATTCATCCTTTTGAAAGCTATTTGGGCTTTTATATGATCTCGGTCTTCTCCTTAACACAGCTTTTTGGGAATCTAAGTTTCTGGATTTGCATATCAAGTTGTCAAATTGCAAAATTCTTTTTACTACAATAATATCTGATTAGAGAGTTTGTTAGATGATTCATTCCTCTGTTTTGTCTTCCTATTTGTGCTTGTCTATCTTTCGCAGAGAAGAAATTTGACTTTCAAGAGATTGAATTTTGTTCAGATATGAGCTTGGGATTAATCTTTTCTATTATTTCTTTACAGCTTGGAGTTTTCTCATCCCAGGTGTTCCAAGAGTCTCCACGTGACAAAATTTGGAAAAGAAAGCATTGTAATGGTTTCCATCCATTATGATTTAAAGTTGATACCGCTGATGCCTTAAACTCACTGATGATATCTTCTGTTGCAGCACCTATTTATGAAATGGAGAAACATTGTAACATTGAAATTGCAGCACAAATCTCACATATCTCAGCTGCTCAAAATGGTACGTTCCTTTTGATGATACTCACAATAGCTGTCTAGCTCTAAGCTAATAATTTACTAGTTGATATAACTATCATAATTTTCCTGTCCTCATGACATAAATCAACTGATAGAAAACCTCCCTGTTCTTTTCAGAAATCTGAATGATGAATCTTTCATTAGTGTCTTAGTTTTCGGGCCTGTATATTGAATATGAACTTATATGTAAAATGGGAAGAGAAATACAAGTTTTTGATATTTCTGCAGATAAAAGTGTAGATATAAGAGATTAATGGCCTAGAAGAAGACATTTATGATGTGTTTTCTTTCACTTTCTGTTAACTTGATTTAAAACAAAGCATGTCTAGAATATGTATTTTTTGAACTAGCATTTAAATATCATTTTGCAATTATTTATTTTTTAATTTTGTTTTTTACTGTCCAATTTCTTTCTGGAAAGTCTCGTGCATATCTGAAGGATGAAAAGAGAGATGGAACTTTACTCACAGCTCTTATCCAAAAGAATTTTTCTATATGTCTTGCTAAAAGCCTTGTATGAAACATGTTGCTGCAAAAATGGCATTCTTAGATATATTTAAATACTTTAATTTCTTCTAATTATCAATGGTTCAAGCCTTGATTCTAGGAGCGAAGTGTAGTGTACAAAAGTCACTGGACTGCGTATTGATACAGTTCTTTTGCTAATATACAAAATAACATTTCTTTTATTATTATTATTTTAAAAGCATATATAACTGTCTAATGACTAATCTGGTTTATAGTTGTCATATTTATCCATTCTGTTAGTGTGATAGCCTTATGGAAAATATGGTGATTTCTCTTAGTTATTTCTTTTAACTTTTTGTAGCTGGAGACCATGATAGATATCATCTAGAAGGATTGATGGAAAGCCCATCAGTGGATGATGATGGAGATTGCTTCTCACCTATGGCTCTAAATGCCACTTCTATCAACATTGAGGTTTACTACAATAAAGCTGTTAATTACACATTGATGGTCACCTTTGTATCTTTCCTTCAAGTTCTTCTATTGATTCGTCAGATGGAGCATAGTAACACTCAATCAGTATGTTTTCTTGTCTTGGGCTTGGTATTTGGTCAGAACATTCCCTATGCCTTTGAAATATAGCTATTATTATCTTTTGAGTAACCATCCTGATATGTCCTCTCCTGATATCTATCAATTGCTTCTCTGTGTAGGGGGCTGCCAAAGTTTCTATATTGATGATTGGGCAGCAGGCTATCATGGATGCTTATCTTTGTCTTTTGCATCTTACTGCAGGAATTCTAGTTGGTAAGGTTGACTGGAATCATCACATACATTTATCCAAGAGATGTGACCCATGAGTGTGTGTTTATATGTAATTTGGGGGAGGGGGCGAAGTTGAGAGAAAGAGATTGGCATGACTTCATTCCTCTTCCTGGCATCACATGAAAGTATTGGGTCAGCCTTGTATATGGATATTCAGAGCAACAAACGTGTATGTTTACTGTATGTATATGATCCCTGGCAGAACCCTGTGAAGTTGTCAGCAACCATAAGTCTTTACTTCCCATTACCAACATAGGGCCCTTATTCTACTTCCACTTACCATTTTACTCCACCTTCCCATGGTCAATCCATTTAAGTGGCAAGGATAACACTCTGTCTGCCTAGATTTGAATGCCCATTTGACTTAATACAAAAATTAAGGAGAGCTTTTGAACATAAAGAAGCTACTGCATTATTTTTGTTATTAATGTATATAGTGTTGAGACTACTTGAGTTAATGAAATTTAAACCCCTTAAATTAAGGAGCTTATTAGTGGAATTTTAGATAAAAAAATATTTATTTTAAAAAAATAGACATTCAATTCTGGACATTCCAAAAAGCTTGCTATTGAATTGGAAATGTGGACATTCAAGTCCAAGCAGAGGGAGCATTTGCTTGCTATTGAATGAAACCTTATATTTTTTGGAAAAGGCTATATATGAACATCAAACAAACAACTATACTAATTTAAGAGATGAAAGAGTACTGTAATTGATGCTGAATTCATGTGACATTTCTGGTTGGTTGCTGGTTCTTATAACTGTTGCATTTCTACTACAGAATCTTTGTTCAATGCATTTGCAACTGCTGCATTCTTCAAGTTTGTAGTTTTCTCAATCTTTGAGATGAGGTATCTTCTTGCAATATGGAAAGCAAGTAGACCTGTGAATAATGGAGAGGGTTGGGAAGCAATGAGGCGTGAACTTTCTGTCCTTTACAGCCGTTTCTGTGAGTATTTCTGCAGCTGAATCTTGACTTGATTTTTAGTACTTGTTAGGAAATAATATCTATATATGATATGTTTTCATTATTCTTGTGGGTATGCATATATGTGCAGACTTGCACAAATGCTATCCAATGCATCCAACATACACACACACACTAAGGATATCTATCCTGTATTTAGTTAATATGCACCTGTACGCCATTTCTTGTTGTGAGGTGTGAGCTGAAGTTTAGAGTATAAGAACTAGTTTTGGTTGAGATGAACATAATCCTCTTTTCTTGTTGAAGTAGGAGAATTTTTAGGTTGATGTTGCTCAATATATTAACTAAAGAAGTTTGGAAACAGAAGAACTGGAATTATATGGCTAGAATATGGTATCAGTGCTTTGAAAAGCATGGAATTTTTATGGTTTAAAGATGGTCAAGCGAAGACCAAAGGGTTCAAAATCTGGGCTGTATTGGTTGTGGAATGTGGCCACTGGAAAATATGACGCTCTCTTTAGCTTCCTTCTCTCAGAGAGAAAGCAAAAAGGAAGGAATGACAAGAAATGAAAGTATCAATAATAGTTTTTAGTTGCTGAAAATAATTATTCAATTTTTTAACTCTGAACTTCCGCTAACTGATAGTTCAATTTCTTTTCTTTTTATCGCAATGTAAATATGTATATTGATCAAAGATGGTGTATAGTATAGCTCTGAGTATACCCGGGCAAATCAGAAATCAGCCCACGGCTTACAATTCAGCTATAGCTGATAGTTCAATTTCTATGTAGCTATTGCTGGGCTTTCTTTTTGGGGTATATTACCATTTTGGACCTTACTAATTAAATTTACCATTGTCTGAACTCTAGTATACCATACAACACTTGACTGAAAATTGAAGGCCTTAAATATCTCTATAGCATTTGGTTATCAACATAAGAGTACTGTATTGCTAACTGCTAAAGCACTCCATCTGGAATTTTGAACTGATTCTAGATCCTTGTGTTGAACATAAAATTTCATGTAAATTAATATTCTATATAAAAGAGAGAATATCTTTGATTTGATAAGTGAGACAACAAATTCCGTATTTTCTTTGGACATAGGAAAAAGTGTAATAGATCATTAGAAAAGAAAGTGTTTAAAGGAAAAAAATTATAATAGATTCAATCATTATGTGATGATTAACTTACCAGAGTATTCTTAAGTTAAAAGTAACATTACCATTCTAGGAATATGTTAAAATGACCAGTAAACTGCATTTTTCTTGGAATAGAGAGTTCAGAACTCTGAATGTGACTATGTTTTCCATGTCAAACAGGTGTTGTTGGATGCTCTTTAGAGGGTCTCTCAGATATACATTTGATGTTTGTTTGGCCTTGTCCAGAAATAAAATTGTAGAAGTAAAAAAAAAAAATTGCATTCATGTAACAACAAATTCTTCAACACCTGGGTCATCTCTGATGCTTAATATGAACTAAGAAAATAAGCATATGACCTGTTTGCCCAAGGGAGAAGTGTCCAAACAACATGGGTCGCTTAATTCATGCGTGCAATACTAATAATGATCTGGTTGAGAGCAGGAGATTTTAGCAATCCTGGAAATTTAGCAATCAGATTTTATGTCGTCTTCTTTTTGTTTTCTATCTTATCTTCAGAACAGAACAATTTGAATTTTTTTCTTCCTCAAGTTACTTCTTAAAAGATCTCAAGTTATATTACTGGTCTCTTCTATCTATGGTTGATTGCATAGTGTTTTAGTCACTCTAAATTGATCTACAGATTTTTTTATTGAAGGTACTTTTACAGAATAAACATTGGAATAATGATTTGTTCTTTAACCTTGTTCATGTTATTCATTCTCTGTATTACAGTCTTCCACTGTAGTGTCCTCTTCTAATGAGGTTCAATTATTTATTTATTTTCTTAACATGGAACAATTTAAAATGTATTTGCAGATGGAATCCTTTTAGGTGGTATATTGATCATGTATGAGTTCCACAAGTTTTTGCGGCTCATTCTTCTGCTTATGCACTCATTTTGGATACCTCAAATTATCACTAATGTGGTTCGTGACTCAAGAAAACCACTTCATCCTCATTATATCCTAGGAATGACTATCACACGTTTATCAATTCCGTTATATGTCTTTGGCTGCCCTCACAACTTCATGCGTATAGAGCCTGACAAGAACTGGTGTATTTGTTTGGGTTTTTTTATGGGATTCCAAGCCTT
Organism: Apocynum venetum; assembly: GCA_019593545.1. Taxonomy (NCBI): domain Eukaryota; kingdom Viridiplantae; phylum Streptophyta; class Magnoliopsida; order Gentianales; family Apocynaceae; genus Apocynum; species Apocynum venetum. Next base: position 2,433,201 of record SRSM01000144.1, on the reverse strand, counting down.
GATTCTTCTTTTACAACACTACCTCGGATCACGATGGTTCATTCCCCGACAGGTTTAACTACCCTTTTGATTTTTATCATACATCTTTTCCTTTTTCTTTTTTTGTTTTCAAAACTTTTTTCTTCTTTTTGGGTACTTTAACTAGTCTCAAAACTATGCTGCTCATGTTTCTCTTCCTTTTCCAATTGCTTCATCATTCTAGCATTTATCTTTGATCACCAATCAGAAAATGCATCTTATAAACTGTTTAATCAGGCTAATTAATATTTGGAAAAAGCACTTTGGTCAAGTATTGTACTGATATTTTTTATCAAAGGCAAGGATATTACACACTTTCTATCTGATGCCAGATATGCATGTAAGCTTATCATGTTGCCAGATGACTTGTGGTGTGCATGGACCCCCAAATATAAGAAAAGGAGTGCGGGGGGTGGGGAGAAAAAGAGAAATCTAAAGTAAAGAATTTTTTAGTTGTTTCTGTGAACAATTTTATTGAGTTACTTGGACTGCTATTCTTTAGTTGTATCCATGATACTCAAAATGAAATACTAGCAGGCTGTATTTGATGTCTACCAAGCCTGATACTGAAACTCACAATGGCAACAATAGCCTATAGGAAAAAAGGCCTTGCCAGTTAATGTTATCATGCATCTGTCAGTGTCTTTAGCATTTCTGCCTTCTCTGATCTTACATTGGTTTTAATTTAATGATACAGATTTTACCTGAGAAGTATAGCTATTATAGAAGATTTGATCAAGACCCAAGTCATGGCACCGATTGTGTCATTTGCATGACTACCATTGATCTTACTCAACGCCCCAATGATTGCATGGTACCCTGTCTTATTGCTGGAAGGTTTTACTTTTATAGGAAATGCCATTTCTTGGATCTTGTTTTAACTCAAAATTTATTGTCTAGGTAACACCATGCGATCATTTCTTCCATTCTGGTTGTCTACAAAGATGGATGGACATAAAAATGGAGTGCCCAACTTGCCGTCGTCCTCTTCCGCCAGCCTAAGGAGATTAATTTGTATTCATATTGTTGCAGAGTGATTGACATGTCCCATCTACTAACCAGGTAAATAGGTTCTTGCAAGCTCTTTATTCACTTGAAGGACATGGGTTGGTTTTCCCAAAATCATGTCGCGAATTTTCAGGCAGTTGCAGAAATTCTGATTAGTAGGATTGGACAAAATGGGGCAAATTTATTGTTTATATATGTCAACTCAACATTTTTCTAGTCAAATAATAGCTTTAGGTCCATTTCTGCTTATACGTTGTTGTCCTTTTCTTAACTAGGACCCCTTTTTGGCCTCGTACATGGTGGAATATTGTATTACATGGGCATGCATTTATATTGCAAAACTTATTGTAGGCTGTCTTAAAGCTTCTTTAATTCCTACAATCAACAGCAATGGAAATCATGTTGAAATCTAAAAGTTCCCAAAGAGTGGATGACCACAATGTATCTCTCACTTATTTGATCCCTGAAATTGCTTGAACAAGGACGCCTAAGTGCTGTTGTTGGTACAGATTTTGAAAGGTTCTTGGATTGAATTCTTGAAACCAGATCTAACTTCTAGTTAATTTGGATCTTAATGTTCTATTCAACAACTTCACTCTTTCAAAATCTGCTGTAGCAAGCTGTTTGGGATTCCTTTTCCACCAAAATCTTAAACCTTGAAAAGCCATGATGCAAGTGCTTGCATAATTTTGCATAAAATTTAAGTTTTCTCTGCAATAGCAAAACTTCATAATTTCCATGATGAAATATCTCGGTTACCTACTGAATACTTTTAAATTAATAGTCCAGATAAAGAGCAAAAAATCAAGCAAAAAGAAAAAAAATGATAAAACTATATTGATTGTGAACAATACAATTAAGCATAAAACTTATCTTATCTTACATTTCCAGATTGAAGGGATGGGCCGCCTGAGTACATACAGAAGATGACAAGTGTTGCATAGTATAGATGCACCAAGATTGACATGCAGAGTGCATGCACTATATGTTTTAGTTGTGTAATACTTCACAGAGAAGTGGTAATTCTTCTCTGTTCCTTGTTTCTCCTTTTAGTTCCTTATGTTGTTTGGTATACAAGAGACTAGTTCATTTCCACTGAGGGACTGAAAGCAAGAGTATTAAGTTGAATTCAAGGTAGATACAGCCTTTTTTTTTTTTCTTCATTTTTTCTCTCTTCTATGTACATACATTTACAGAGCTGACAATCATGGAAATAAGGGATCGTCCCTGTGCTACTATGTAAATTGAGACAATTCTTGATAAGCTGATGAAATTTTATCATTCCTGGTTTTTGCTCTATCTACTTTCTGATGGGTATTCTTAGTTGAGATTGAGAACTTAAATTTTAACTTGCTTTGGATATGCACCAGATTATTTAGATTCTCAATTTATTGGATGATTTTTCTTCCTTAATAACCTTTTTGGTGCCTTACTTCATCTCAGAACTAGTGGTTTTTTACTTTTTAGTTGTAAACTGAGAGTAGGAAATGAATGATATGGAGCTTTGTTGATTACATACTGTCGGGGTATAACATGGAGTTTCATGTATTGCTTGACACAATATTGATTTACAAATTTGAAGATCTGCAAATGACTCACATTTACAAGATAAAGTCCATAACATCATTTACAGGGCACTTAAGATGCAAATTGGATTGTTATTTTGCTAGATTCTAACTAGCTAAGGCCATTTTTCAACATTTACTACGGACTGGGTGTAGGGGCAGCAGCAATGGTGAAACCAGGATTAGGTTTTGTGCACTCATACTCAACACAATTCAAAGGATGCTTAGCAACTGCATCACATTCCTTCTTGCTCCTCTGTAGCGGCTTGTCTGGCAAACAGTTTCGACGATCATCATAAGCGATACCTTTCTCTGTCAGATTCATGCAGATCCCTTCCTCCTCACAGAAGAAGTTGTAAGAAAATGTGAAGTTTGCGAGTTTAGGTAGAACACAAACCCCAGCAGGCACTAGTCCAGTAAACATGTTATGTGCTAGATTAAGCTGCTCCAAGTGAACTAATCCTGCCAGACTATAAGGGACTGGACCAACTACTTTGTTGTAGCTGACATCTAGAACTCTGAGTTTATATAGATATCCCACCTCAGGTGGCAAACAACCTGACAAAGTAGTGTTGATGAGTAGCAGTTCTTCCAAGGTATCTGCAAGGTTAACTATACTCGGTGGGAGGCAGCCTCCAAATTTGTTGTTAGCCAAGACCAACACAGATGCTGAGCCGATGCCGAAGTTTGATGGAATGATAGAACTGAAGCGATTGTTGTTAACAAGAACAGCATCCAGATTCTTGTCGAAGAGTTCAGAAGGCAATGGCCCTTCAAAATCATTGAAGCGAAGATCAAGATATTTAAGTGTCGGAAGAGAAAGAACAACAGAAGGAAAAGGGCCTACAAATCTGTTGGCACTTAGATCAAGTTCAAAGAGGAGTGTCAGGTTTGAGAAAGTTTGCGGGACAATGCCGCAGAATCTGTTGTTGCTGAGATGAAGCAAAGAAAGGTCAGTGAGGAGGCCTAAATCTTCAGGTAAGAAACCAGCAATGTCTGCAAAATTGAGGTCAATGCCTGCAACAGATTGAATTCTGGTGTCATTAGGATCAGGTGCACAGTAAACACCTTTGTAGTTGCATACTGAAGGGCCAATCCAGTTTCCAGTGAAGTTGAAAGGATCAGAGTAGATTACGTGCTTCCAAGCTTGAAAGGCAATGTATGCTTGCTGGAGTTTAGAATTTGATGTAGCCTTCTTGTGGATATGACCATGGTGGCGTTGGTGATGCATGGAGGAATGGACATGTTTGGCAAGACTGTGGTAAGAGGATGAAATGTTCAGCAGCAAGAGAAGGATGGTGTAGGCTATTATAGACAAGAATATTGAAGCCATTTCTGTGTTAATATGGTATTAACCTCGTTTTACCTCAAATGCTGGTCATACTACAAGAATTTCTCGAATTTTATATAGACTAATCTTCAATAGTTCTAGTTACAACCACCAATTACAGCGACCTTTAACCGTCTAGGTTTCAGGCCTTATGCTTGATGGTTTGCTTGCAACTTGGTTGAACAATAATTTGTATTCTTGAATTTATAAAACTGCTGCTATCAACTATGATATGTATGCTTGAAAACTCCCAAAGAAGGGAGGACACATTTTCTTCATCTGCCACCGAAACTTACATGTCAATCTTTTTACCATAATATGTCTGGTCCTAGAAAGATTAACAGAGGAAACATTGGATGTGGATGATAAGGACTCACCTCCTTCCTTGTACTCTCTTGAGTCATTGGAAGTGGAGGTGGAGAAAGACAGCTTCTGCCCTCTTTGGAATTAGGACTGGAAATTGATGTTTCTTGAATCGGAAGGGATAAGGTAAGCCTGTTTTCAGCAAGTTCTTCAAATTTTTCATTTTTGCAGTAGCCTTCAGCTAGACATCTGGTCAAAATTCATTCGAGCATACTCTGAAGAATTTGACAATCATCAGATTGGAAAATTCTTGACATTAGGAATTGGAAGTCCAGGTAGGATTCTAATTTCGTAGGGTCTATACAACATCAAACTTCTAAAGAAGGCGAACTCCTATACCTTTTGAACTAGAGAACTGTTCAATTTCTCCTACGAATCCTCAATTTGTGTGGATCAAAGTATTCTAACGTTCTCAAGGATCCCAACTTAAGAGGAATTTGGGATTTCAGTCTTCTCCAAGTTTCTCCTTTTCATTCATGAATTATCCAGTAAGCAAAACCGAAGGAATAGATGTTAGTCTGACGCCCTTACCTTAAAGCAGGACCTGTTCAATTCCTTAGGCTAGTATAGAACTAGAACCATTAGAGTTTTTTCTTTTCTTTTATTTTTTTATTTTTAATTATAACAGAACCATTAGTTTTTACTTTTCAATAACAAAACAAGGGGGAGGAAAGATGTAAATAGAATTGGGAAGGGGCGCCAGTTGAAATTGACACAGATTCAACTAAATATGCATCCCATTATGATCCCCAAGTCCGACAATTATTAATTGGTCCGTAAATTAAATCAAAGAAAGAACAAAACCTTTAAGTGTCATTAAGTGGAAATTTTATGAAACGTCATAGGTGGAATTTGTGTACTTAATCAGACCCAAGTAAGTACAAAATATGTACTGGGTTCAAACCCCAAATGTCGCTTAATATAAACATTGCAGTTCAAATATGTTTTGCTAGTTTAAGGGCTATTACAGGTGACATGTTTGATATGAACTCAGCAAAATCAAGCAACGCGATGTTTTTCCACAATTATTCCAGAAAACTGAAGTAAACCACCTATAGAAACGAAATATATCTTCGTCATTATCAATTCTGGAAGGTCTTGTTAACCACCGCCACCAGAACCGTACTTCTTGCCAAAGACAACGAGCTGCAGTTTATCATACCCAGCCAAGACACCAGCACCTGCAACAGCACGCAGGATGTTTGCTCCAGCACCTTTGAAGAGTGATTTCGTACCCTCTTTCTTCATAATCTGATTGAAAGCATCTATAGAGCTCTTGTATTTGACAGCCTCTCCTGAAGTCATCATCATCCTTCTCCGCACCGTATCGATTGGGTAGGAAGCCAAACCAGCACCAATCGTGATACCCCATCCCAGTAAGAAGCTAGCAAAGAAACTATCCTGTAAAAATTTACCGTGGTAAAGGGTGTTAAGCACAATAAAGTCTATGCCAGTATAAAATCTACAAAAAAAGACACAAGGGTTTCAGGAATTTCCACTTGCCTGCATTGAACCGATGAGAACCACTGGTTTAAGTGAGTCATACATTCCAAAGTAAAGCCCACGATAAACAATGATTCCGACACATGAGATTGAAAATCCACGATAAAGCCCTGCAATTCCATCAGATTTAAGGGTTTTCCTGTAAACATCAACCAGCCCATTGAATTGCCTCCCACCGCCCGTTTTAGCAGCCTTTGCATCATTTGCCAACCGTGTTCGCGCATAATCCAAGGAATATACAAAAAGGAGGGATGAGGCACCAGCTAAACCACCAGACGCCAAATTTCCAGCAAACCACTTCCAGTATCCATCCTTATCTTTCTTGAAGTTAAAAAGCCTTTTAAAGTAATCTTTGAAGGCAAAGTTTAGGGCCTGAAAAAGTACAGACACTTGAAATCAAAACAAAGATTGACAAAGCACAATAAGAAAATAGTCACTGAATCATAAAGGGTTGCAGTTAAAGATGGAAAGGTTAATGAGCTTGTTAATCAAACTGCTAATTTATCATGTCACCGGAAGATTATAGTTCCAAAAAAAAATCCCTTGGTTTGAAAGGAAATATCTGGCTTACTTTGGCAAGACTACAACAAAACTCGTACATTATTTAAAATGAAAAAGACGTCTTTCATCGTAAGTGAGGAAATGAGAATAAGTAGAAAAGAAAGCTAACCTGAGTGGGGAAATATCTTATAACATTTGCAGTGTTGCCTCTCCAAAGAGCAAGAACACCTTCATCCTTGATAGTTCGGGCAAAGCAATCACCAATCCCCTTGTATGGTTCACTCAAACGACCAGCTTTGATCATCTCATCCTGGTTCTGAATTAAAAGCTTAACTCTCTCAATTGGGGCAGCTGCACTTTTTGATACAGCAGCAGACACGCCTCCCATGAGGAAATCAATCATAAAACCAGATAAGGATTTTTCATTTGCAGCTGGCACAAGAACAGGGGACAGTGGTGACACAATGTCCAGGGTAGTAGTGCCTTGGCATGATTGCAAGAAAGGACTACGTAGACCAGCATTGACATATCCACCAGTCAAATTATGTGCAACAGAACTCCTAGAATGCATGTGAGGAGAGGTTCGAGAAAAAAGGTAAGACTGCCCATGAAGTTTTTGAATTACAGATGGATGCTGTGTACCATCCGCCATATTTGCAAATCACTGTGGTGACCTAAAACGAGAATACACATTACTCAAAACTCTGAAACAAATTATATCTAGAGAAGCATAAAAGAGCCTTGGAGAATTATCACTAAAAGTATTCAATATATAAATACCATGAAATATGCACAAAAATCACACCACAGGAAGAAATTCTTCCAAACAAATAAAGATCCAAATGCAGATACCTTGAAGCTTTATTACACAAAAGCTTTTGCATAAGAGTACGGGCAACCAACACCAAAGGCACAAGATTCCATAAAGAATCTAAAGCAGAATTTTTAGCTTAAGTACTTATAACTGCTTTGCCCAAGGTCAAACATAACTTATGGAGAGAGAATGATTCACTCAAACTCAAAATCTAATATTTATCCTACAAACATAACCCAGAAAATATATCTACGGTAGACTGTTTGGATATGCTCCATAAGATGCCTGAACGCAATTATATATTCTTTTCTTCCATCTCAATGTGGTAGTAATCGCAAAAAATATAGCAGGTAAAAGTGAGTTTCAAATTTACAAAATTGGCTGGCATACTTAATATTGCATCTAAATGTAAAAGATTTCAAGCAACAGACCAAAGTTGGAGTTTATTCTAAAACTTGGTCTTAAAATCCAACTACAAACGAATTCCCCATATTTATTTTGAGGAGAAAAAAAAACTGCAGTTAAAACACTTTCGAGTTCAATTCTCATTTTCAGTAGCTTGAGCTCCTTCGCAGAAAAGCCAAGATCATCCATGTTCTAACTATACAGCAAAGCCAGAAACACATGCGATCAACTTGCTCAATCACCCTAGTTAAACTAATTGATCCTTAGCGAACTGCCGCCACTTCGAAAGAGACTATTTACAACTTCAAATTATGAAAAAAATTTCTAGAACTATAACACTACGCAAATTAAATCATCAGAAAATAAAACTACCTCTAAATAAAGCAAAAACTTAAGAGATCTGTATAAATCTATCGCAAAATTTCAGTAAAAATGTGAGGATTACGGAAACAAATGAAATGAACAAGGAAACAGAAAAATTCAACTGAAAATTGAAATTAATTGCACGAACTTGACAAAATACCATGGTGACGATGATCAGATGAAACAAAAATTAATTTAAAAAATGTACGGATCGATTAATTAAGTACAAAATTGAGCATTAATTAAACCTGTTAACGGTCTCTGAGCAGAGAGTGAGTAAGATGGAGAGGGCGGAGTCTCCTCCAGGTTGTGAGGAGAAAATGGACTGACAACGTTAACAATGTATTGGCAACTAGGGTTTTTCCTAAAGTTCCAGGTTTATCCCTGAGGTTTTATGGAAATATCAATTATGTTTTTACCGCTCATCAGCTCCTCAATTACAGTAAAATGCAAGTTTAAGGACAATATGTAAAATTATCTTTGCAAATGGATTATAAATTTTAAAAATAGTTTTGGCATGTGCATTGGATATATGCTTGACAATTAAATAAAATTTTTAATGTATTTCCTAAAACGTGATGTCATTATTTCTTTTTATAAAATATAAACAGTAATTTCACGAATATTTAATGTAATATTTATGGATAAATAATGCATTAAATGTACTCCTTTTTGTCTTCTATTTATGTCCGCATGAATACATTAGACACATTGAATCCATTTTTAAAATTATAATTAAGTTACTAATTTTTTATTTACATGTAAAATTGATTAATAAAAGAAGTCATTAAAATCATTTATACATCATTATTTGCTCGCGTAAAATAGAAATTGGCATGCTAATTTATGTTTTTCCACCTTATATAAAAAATAGAGAATTTTGCATATAATTCTCACAAACTAGTTCAAGCAAATTTAATGCTGTTTCTTTTCTTATATTTTAGAAAAATAGGAAAAGGGAAAAAAGGAGTCAAAAGATAGGAAATTTTTTCGGATGAATGCAAAGAGGAACAAGTAGAAATGGATATACTCTGATTAGGCCTAGCTATGGCTTATCTAGGTCAAATGACCTGCAGATATACTTACTATAGAAGAGTGAAATATCACGAGGATTAGTATTCAGGATAATAGAAAATTGTTTTCATGTTTTAGCTATTTAAAAACAAATACAAATTACAACACAAACACGTTCTGCCAAGAATGAAGCAGAGCATCTTTACAAACCACGCACTAACATCTCCAACAATATTAGGAAACATGTACTCTGCAAAATTCAAGGGAAACATGTTAGGAAAGGCATAGCTATAATGTTCTCTATGAGTAATTTCCAGCATCAAGCGTTCATTAGTTTAAAGGCCAGTTTTACTTACAACTGTTTAAGTATCTCTTAGAGTTCAGAGCTTTCATCAACAATGTGAAGAACCAAGGATGGTCCTGTACTACAACTACGCAGAACACAACGAACTCCTTTGCTTCATCAGCAACTGCTTAAGGTTTTTTATTAGCTGAGGATTAGAGCACATGTAATCCTGGAATGACTGCCTTAAGTTTTGCAACAAGCTCTTGTAGTCGTTTTCACTAGGATTTATATTGAGCAACTTTGTGAACAAGTTTTTCCATAGATCAACTTGCCAATATCTGAAAAGCACGAGTGCAAATGTTGATGAACATGTGTATGTATGGTTGAAGTTTTGTTTGTGCAAAATATTAACTGTTGGCTCAAGATAAAATAAGAAAATGAATTACCAGTGAACAATACAGGAGAAGAATGGCTTACCTCTTAAACCGTGTCCTAGGCAGATAAGTATAACCCCCATCAAGCGACTTACTTTTCTCTATCTCCATATATGAATTATGAAGCATCATATGGACAATAACGCAGAGGCCATATGCGTCTACCTGATCCCCCATCCAAGAAATAAATTAATCTGAAAATCAGTTTTGAACCAGTCATCTGGTTTGATATACCATTTTTATTCAGGAAGACTTGCCTGAAAGGTCCAGGGTTTGTTTTCTTGCATTTCTATGCAACGAAATCCAGAAGTTCTACAGTCTCCTATAAATCTTGTTTGATTGGGAAAGAGGCGTAGGTCTATACCCCTTCCCCAGTCAACAAGGCATAGTCCCTGCACAGTGGAAGAAAGATAACCTACAAAACTATCCACAGAATTCTAATTGAAACCACAAAAAGAACTTACCTGGTCCCTCCAAGGGCCACTACGGTGACTAAAACTGTGTTCATCTTCCACCAAATCATTCCTGCCCAAAGGTCAGCTAATTCAATTTCTGTCATACAAAAACAATTTTAGGGTTTGATTTATATTATGATATTAAATCCAGCTTCAAAGGCACAATTGATATACATTTTCATGGCCTTAGCTCTACCCTGTTCTGCTGATTAGCACCTAGTGTTATGAATCTTAGTAACAAAGCCAGGTTGAATTAATGGATTTCAATATAGTAATTTGATGAGAAGAGAAAGTTAAATGGAAAACTATTACTACAAAGATTACATTCTTCATGCGAGCAACCTAATGTAGAAAATTTGCGTACAAAACCTCAAAATCTGCAACTGAACTGGTCCAGGAAACAGAGGGTGAACTGTACTGTAGTAAGAGAAATTTTTGTCCTCATGCATATCTTTTAATTGGTAAATTCAGCACTAAAATGCAGAAAGCTAGCATAAAAATAGAATCGCCAAAGGATATGAAATATAGACATCCATGAATTATATGTATCTACTGATGACAACATAGTACACCTAATGTAGTGACATATACCTGGAATATCGAATCAGCAGATTATCAGGTTTAAAGTCACCATGAATAATGGCAGCATCATGTAGAGTTTCCAACATGTAAAGCATCTCTATGGTGTAATAAATACATAACACTTCTTCCATGAAACCACCAACAACGACATTAGAATTTATGGCATCCTGAAAAATATTCATAATTCTTAAAGACTTAGACCAGTTCATCTTGATTTAGACCAAATATGATACCAACTATTCGGCAAAAACCTGAAGAGTGCCATGAGATAGAAAATCGCAGACAAGTATACTGTAGTCCGAGTAGAGATGCAATCTGTGGGCAAAACCAAAGTTTACCCTCTGGTTCAGAGAAAAGAAACAAGGAATAAGCTGGAGTTGCGTAAGCAAACTGATCACTAAAGATTACTAGACCAGGAGTGACGTACTTCTCCGTTTGGAATGCGCATATCAAGTTGACGGTACAAGAAGAATTCCCAAGGGAAAGCTGGCTTCTGAATCTGTATCAAAAGTTCTAAAAAAAGTTATTATTGTTTACAGGATTTCATTTAAATTACTTTTAAAAAACAATTGAGGATAATGTATATCTAAATGCTTTATTACCTTAAGTACTACCACGTCATCTGGATTACCATCTACATATGCCTTAAATACTTTGGCAAATCCACCCTGGCCTGCACACCCTTTAATCTGGTACTTATACCCACCTTCAATAAATAATCCCGCAAAAATGGGGGTTAAGATGCATGCTGAAAGTTCATGTCTAATGTTGATTCATCTTGCAAATACAACTGAATGCTAGTAAATGCTAACAGATGCTTGTTGGTTTTATACGTTTTCTGCATCACTTGACAAGAATTGAGTTACAGGAAGAACTGGAAACGAGAATCCGCTGGTGTTTCTCATTTTACTCAGTTACAGGTTGATACTTGATAGCAAGGTGGAACTTCAAATTTCTATCTTTATATCCTCTATGTTCTCAGAGACACAAGAGATACCTTCCTCCCATGATAACATTCATTTATGTGTAGGCAAAAGCAACTGTTTTAATCTTCAGGCTGAAGGAATTACTGATTCTGTCTTGAGAATCAATCATTCTTCTGGAGGGACAATTAGATAAATGAATTTATCCTATTCCTAAAACCCACTAGAAGTGGCAGATAGAACATAGAATCTCAAATCACATAACTTTTTGATAACTTCTCACGAAACAGAGACGTATTGTTAATATTTCAATATTCATGATTTAGCAGTCTCCATGCATGACTAGAAATATTGTGAAGACCCATAAAAAGATACAGCTGAAGAAATACAACCCTTCCAAAACAAACAATCATAGATAACAAATACAGATAAAGCATATATTTTTTAAAAAACATTTAAATGCTTCATTTTCATGTTTTTAAACTTTTAAATGAAAAATGTGACAATAGTAGCAAATTGTATAGCAAATATATAACTACATAACAATACTTCCTCCATGCAAAATTGAACATTAAGATATCTATTTTGGATGTCCAAGATTGAATGTCCACATTTCTAAAATAAACATATTTCCCATATCAAATTCCACTTATAAACTCTTTAATTTAAAGGATCATTTCCTCTTAACACATGCGTTTTCCAACACTAACTACAATAATAATATGATCAGTGTAGTAACTTACTTATGGTCAAATGCTTGACTTAATTCTTATATTAAATCAAAAGTGGATATTCAGTTTTAGATGGATGGAGTATCATTTTTGAAATGCACCTGTGCCAATTACTAGATGCTATTTAACATTAAGTTCCAACATATTGGATGAAACATTGATATGAAAAGGATAGGCAAAACGCTGAGAAGAAACAAGACAGGAATGTATCCCTATTAGAAATTTTCTGACAGAAGTATTAGCATTAGAAACTTAACAGATAGAAGAAGCATCAATATTATAGACTTCACCTATCTCAATAGTTTTGTTGCGAGCAGATTTCTGCAATGTAGATAGTGCCACTTTTCCATTATAAGGTTTCTTACTTGGATGGTAACCCTGCAATGAAGTAAAAGAAGGCACAAGGGTGCTATTCGTTTGTGAATCAAACAACATTTCAGAATGAAGTTTCTTCAATCAAACGTGAATTTGACTCACATCATATTTCAGTATCTGTGGATTCATCTCCAGCAACAGCGTCTTGATGGTTGAGACCAACCATGGGTTTATGAGACTGCAGCTATTCTCTAAAACATAATCCATCTGCAAGAAAAGAGGAAAGAGATGCAGGACCTTATCATTATAGTAATAAAAAAACTAGTATTACATCTTCAAAGTGTAACAGACTCAGGTTCTTTAAAATAACCAAAATACATATCCAAATCCAGAAAAATTGTACTATGTTCTTTTTATTTTCGATTACATATATGCTATACTTCTTTATTTCAGTATTGCAAAGCGGTTCATACTGCCCCATATCTCAAAAGAGGAGCCTTACCGTCCATATATTGGTGACAAAAAAGGAGGAATACGAGTACTAGCTATGAAGGAATAAAGAACCCATTTCTAGAACTGATAAACATATCTTGTATTCCATGAAAACTTCATGGCATACCTTCTTAACCGAAGCATCTGTTACTATATCTGATACTCTCTCAAGGAATAAGACTTGGGCCTTCTTCAGTCTCCCTATCGGCTCAGCATTCCTATGATATCAACAAAAACCAAATTTGAGTAAATTAAAAATCAAACACGAAGGTTGAAAGTCTAGTTTATAAAAAAGAGTCAGATATACCTTGAAATGCCCAGATGAAAAACATGAAATGCATCAATCAACCTCCCTTTGGCCTCCAAAAACGTAGCTAAACCCTCATATAACATTGCATTATTTAGACAAATCTTTTTCTGGAACATTTCTTTGAATATGTTCTCATAAGCTGAACTCCCATCCATCTGCTCCACCAATTAAACTCCTCAGAACAACCCCCAATTAACAAAAATAAATTACCTTCAAATGACAGACTTACTGAAATTGAAGAAACAGAAATCATATAATTACATGAAGGAACCAAACTTTCAGAAATCTGACGTCATCTCGATAGCGAGGATCGTTCTTAAAGGTTTCAATACAATTAGAAACGATCTCATCCAGATCCTTGTCCTCGTTTGATTGGCTTAAAAATTCAGTCAGTGCTCTCTCAATTGACCTTAAAGAAACAAAATTCAGGAAATTCAAATTCAATAAACTCAAGTATTAAGAACAAATATCCACAGACATATAGTTGAGAGAATGGAAGATACCAGAGCCAGGGAAGCAGGGGGTCCTCGGTGGTGGTGGCAGCGGAGGATTCCACGGGGTTTCTGGAAATGACAGCCATGTCCTTTCTCCGCTTCTCTGTGATTAGAACCTGGAGGGGTAAAACGGGAAGGCGGTTTCAATGGGGAGAGGGGATTTGAATTGATTTTCGAAGGGGGAGGATGAAAAGGCGGGAAAACGATATGTCTAACGGGCCTGGACGGGTCGGTGACAGGTTTGCCCCGTTTTATTGTGTGTCTGTGTGTGGCATACCTCCACCTTACTGGACCTTGGTGGGCCGATTAAAATCATCATTTCGGTTACACAGCCCATGATTCATGAAGCCCGTTTATATGGGTCCACTCCACAACTTGTCAAGTGGTTCAGGTATGAAATTATTTTTTAATTTCTAAAATTTCTTGACATACTTTAATTTATCCTTTTCATGTTTTTTACATCAAAATTTATTTGAATGTACTATTTTATAGATATTAAAATTATCTTATAAATTAATCTATTATCTTAATCAACAAAGAAGTTCAAAAACTCTTAAATGATATGTATTAGTTAATGAATTTTTTTTTAAGTGTTAGTTAACGATGTATGGAACGGAAATTGTAAGTATTAATTGATTAAAATTAAATTATATAAATTAATTGAAAGTTAAGTTAATTTATTTTTGTCTAAAAAAATATTTACTTGATTTTAAAAATTTAATTGACTTATTTAAAAAGATGATAAATTTCTTATTTAGTCTTAATGTTCTTTTTTTTTTCTTGCACCGTTTTGATCCTCATGATTATTTTAAACTTTAAGTGTATATATTTTTTTTTTTTTTGAGAATTATGAGATCCTTTTATTACAAAACTGTCTTTTTCATTCATGTAAATTAAAATAAAGTCAACCAGTTTTTAATGTGCAAATCCATTCATGTGCCTCTCATGTTGAAAGAATCATATCCGCATCCACTGAATACATATCCACTTAATGCATGTCTAAATGAACCCATCTCAAGATTCATTATACCTCATCCCTACCATTTGCAACCCCCTTAAAAATTTAAATACCTTATTAAAATTACCATTATGAGCAAACCAATAATTTTATATTGTAGTACTCTATGAAACATCATCTTTGATTAACATATTTGGAAAAATATTTTTGACAAGATTAATTTATTTTAAATAAAATCATCTTTAGTTGACTTTAGAGTATTTTGATTAATTTGGATATATCAAGTGAGATTTATTCGAAATAATTTAATAATTCACACAAAAAAAACCATGGAAGATACAAAAGCTCAAGATAATCATCAATGGCCAAAATTGTTGGAGAAAAAACATCATGGCCAAAAAAGTTTACAATATTACTAAAATGGTCAAAAAACAAAAACAAAAGGGTATAGGGAGCTTATTCTTTAAAAAAAGAGACTTAATTAACTTTAAGCAACTTTACTTTTTGAAACACTTAAGAAGTGGGGTGGTTCAATTTTTTATATCATTTTATCATATTTTAAAAAAGTTTTGCCTTTGGATATAGTTAATATCCAGTTTTTGATAAGATTTGTCAAATAGCTTGTAAGTAAATCAATGTAGCAAATGATTGCAAGGAACAATTTGCAAGTTGTAGTTGTTGTGAAACTTAGAACTTAGAATTGTTGAGCTAAGATCAATAAATGTGGAAGCACCGAGCACACAAAAAGACAAGTATTTATAATGGTTGAGTTTATGTACGAAACATACATCCACTACTTTATATTATTTACCCAAAAATTTCTTGATGTTTTATTAAAAGTCAATATTATACAAAATGATCACTCTAATCCATTCAGGGTTTTCTACTATCTATTTACAAGTCAAGGCTCATCCAATTACACTTAAAATTTTATACCTTCAAAAGCAACATTGAAACAAACTTACAACCAATGCATGTTCACCCAATTCTTCAAAATGGTGCAATTAAGAATAATCCTGGCAGTTAGAGTTTTTATGTCCTAATAATCTTGGTAACACCGAGAAAATGTTCTAGTAATAGAAAGAGAAAGAAAGTCCACCTCAATATAGAGATATTACTAAAAGGCCTAAAGCTTTTAATGTCTTAATTTTTATTAATGACAAACATTGATGATGACTAATGTCTTGATTGTACAAGTGATAGAGTTTTTTTATTCATTATTTAATCCATACAAGGACAAGATTTCAAGTCTTCAAGGAAGTATACTGACTATCATGTCGTACGGCTCTCAAATTTAAACCTAACAATTCCTATGTAGATAGCGAAAGTAGGGATCAAATCCACAGAGATTTGTCAACTCTTAAATTAAAATCATTAATCGGAAAGGGTTTTGGGGGTTTTTGGTATTTTGAGAATAGAATTAAAAAGGAATTTGGAATATAAATGATATAAAAAAAAGCGTTATCAAGGAATTAGTATCAAGTTATATTTTTCATGGGATTAATCATAGATCAAGACATTATTAAGTAATTGGTTTTAGAATCCCGATCAGCTCAGACAAATTCCTATCCTTACAAATTAGATTAATCTCGATCAGCTCAGACAGATTAATCTCTAATTTAATTAAACACCACTACCAACCAGCGTGTATAGGATGCTCAATCAAATTGCATTAAGTAAATAAGGCATCACCAACATTAAATTGTATATAACAATCAGCTTAATTATATACAATTTAAATTATATAATTCCGCTACTAATTTAATTAAGCCAAGAGCTGCAACTCAATTAAACTGCTAGATGCCACTTGAATCATTAATACAAGATTAATAATCCTAGCTATATAATCACGTTTATTAACTAGATTGTCAATTCAATTAATTCATATAATTATATTAATTAAAACAGGAATTATATAAATACTTAATTAATATATAGATATAAGTATATTAAATAAATACACAAATATATATATAAAGATTGGATTTATATTAACTAAAGAAATTAGGCGGTTCAACCGGCCATTTAAATAAATTAAACTAAACGTATGGAGGCTCGGCCTTCTATAAAAAAAGAAAATAAAAGACATAAAGAAATTAAACTAATTAGGTGGCTCGGCCATCCATTTGCGATATTTAAAGTGCATAAAGTAAAAATAATAAAGACTAGGTGAGTAAACCGACCATAAGTCTAGTTAAATAAATCCAAATAGAAATTAAGTGTAAAGAAAATTATCTCATAATTCCATTTATAAATAACTTAACACATATCCTTGCTAACAAAAGGAAATTACTCACAATCCATATTTAATAAATATAAGATGAAATTTATAAACATTAGAACGAAAATTTGAAAGAAATACTCCCAGAAAATATTGAAATTATCCGGACAGAATTTCTTTACTAAATTTTACAAAAAGACTTGAAAAACTATTATAAAAATTCTAGAAATTATATTAATATGAAGATAATAATAAAAGAAAGAAATTACAAAAGAAATAGAGAAGATTGGAGCTAAATTGGTGTCTCAAATGAGAAATGAAGCTAGCATATTTATAGGGAAATTTCTAGGGGTAAAATGGTCATTTTGACTTCAGGATACTGTATCAGGTTGACTTGTTGACTTTGACCAGCTGACGGACACTGTTCATGACGTAAGCAGTGACGTCATCATCGACGGTGGTACTGTTCACCGGAGTTACTGTTCATCGATTTTTTTTTTTTCATCTTCACTTCTTCTTCTACTTTTTATCTCTAAAATGTACTAAAATACACTGAAAAACTTATAAACAAAGAAATAGAAAGGAAATGTGAAATATATATATTAAATGACACAATTAATCGATTTTTAAACAAAATATAGTCATTAAATAGTATAAAAATCAGTTAATTTATGAGTACATCAAATTCCCCCACACTATCTCTTTGCTTATCCTCAAACAAAATATAAACACACAATATACAAGTATAAATAACTTAAACAAGATTAATAAGGTAACAAAGTATTATATTAATTTCAATACAACTTTCACAATTAACTCCTTTTTATTTGAAAAGCAATTGTGCTCGTGTGCTTGAATATCATTTACAAGTTTAACATTAATATTCAAAGTTAACAAAATGTAACTGTGAAAAACATAAAATCCTTATTAAATTACTTTTTTTTTTAAAACATGATATCAGTATAATGAAAAGATAACAACAAAGTCACTATGTAAATAAAAATACAATTTTAGTTTCTTAACACAACTTATAAACTTGTAAAGTCACATGGTCTCCACTAATGATCAAAATTTTGGTCAAATAGGACTTTAAAGCTTGTAATGTTAAGCTCAGGATTTGGCTACAAACGAAGGATAGGAATATACAAAATATTTCAAGAGTTTAAATTGAGAATGAATTACACTTCTTTGAAGAAAACCTTTTCAATAATATCTCTTCATTTCTTTCTTCTTTTTTTTTTTTAAGAGATTACATCTATGAGCTTTTTATCTTTCGGTTCTTTTTTAAAATATATCGTAATCCTTTATCAACAGTGCTCATAACTTTTCAATACAGATTAACACATGATTAATACATTCTCAATAAAGTATCTGGATAGAAAAGTAATAAACGAGGCTATTTATCAAAGAAATTAAATGGTAATGAAACCATTCATGCATGTTGGCTCAAAATAGGATCGAGAGATATATATAAGTATGGTTCGTTCAGAAAGGCTCAAACTATCAAAGAAGGCCTTATGTCATCCCCAAATCAACCAAGATCTTAATTAAATTTCATCTCAAGCATGTAAAAGAACAAGTTCTAGCGTGTAGAGAATAACTTTAAATGTACTAAAACACACAGTAAACATACATTATCATCAAATCACAATACTAATGTTTTTAACTTTGGATTTCATAACAAAAAGGATTTAGCCACATTAGTTAAATAAGAATATTTTTGTCAAATTACAAAGATATTCAATTGATTTATTCGAAAAAATTTTACAGAAAGGGGTACAATTATAAAAGGATTGAAAAATTTAACACAAAATTACCTAACATCTTAAAAAGTTATAATACATGCATGATTTATTCAACAAAATAACAAATTATTAAAAATAATGTTTTTAAAGGTGTGGATCAAGAATCAAATGAGTTTAATCACTTGACTCTTTACTCAAACCACCCCCTACATTTGGGAATTACATTGTCCTCAATGTAAAAACACACAAAGTTTGAAAAACAAAAAAAATAAAATAACATTATTCCATAGCTTTTAATAAAAAGAAAATAACACACATTTATTTTAAAAGAAAAACTTACAACTTTAACTCTAAATACACTAAATCTCTTTTTCTCTTGTTACCGGAAATTGACCAGTTAATTGGAGGTACATCTGGATCTGTCTCTGGTACAAAAGCTACTAATTCATCCAATAGCTCCTTAGTTGTGGGTGCATATACAATTATTCTTCGTGCTACTGGAGATAGAAGCTTATGTGTAACAGCTATGTCAAGAAATGCTAATAAACCATCAAAGTAGTGATCAACATTTAAAAGACCAATTGGTTCAGTGTGCAATTTCATATTAAACCAAAATGTTAAATTGAACAAGCATTCTAATACTTCATATCCTCATGGGATTATTATAAAAGCATCACAGTTATGCAACATGAGTGTCATGCGTTCATAAAATGATTTTGTTTGTACCTTATGTCCAATTGTTCTGCCATATACTTTTTTCAAAGGAGTGGGAATGACACCTACCGCGAGAACTTTGTTTGGTTGATTTGTTTCAATTTGAACAAGTGTTTGGTATGACTGGTGTGCTTGAGCAACCTATCCAATTAATCCAACATTTCCTCCTCCATATACTAGACCGATCTTTCGATGAGCTAGTACTCTTCCCAATTGGATAGCAGCAGTTAGATGCGAAACAGTAGTACCCACGGTCGTTCCTCCGAACACTGCGATGTTTGTTAGACTTCTTATTGATGGACCTTCCATAGTAATGGCTTCAAAAGTGATTCTGTTACACACTAAAAAGAAAATAAACAAATAAAACAAATCAAGGAAGAAACAAATAAAAAGAAGTAGTTGTGATTGTGGCTCACATCTTCCTCTAGTTTTACGTCCAGTAACGGTTTCAAACACCTTCTATGAGTCAGAGACATGTTGCTCATCCAGATTTCTTAAAAACTGACAAACGGGATCGTTTAAATTCATATACCGAAGACTGTACCGGAGTTGTTCAATTTTGAATTGTTTCCATAACCCGATAATTTCCATTTGAACGTATCCACTAGAATGCGAATCAAGAGTCAGTTTGATATCATCTAATGAATCTTTACTCAGTCCATTCTTAATGAAAGCAATTTTTTCTTCTCGATTATCGGATAAATACCCAAGTGAACAACAACTGGCATCACAGTTCCATCTAGCACATTTATAACAGACTCTCATTCTTTTACCTTTCCGTTTCTTTGCATAACTACTCTTTCCCAACCCAGGTGGACGTTTGGGAAAACATGGATGTTCACCACTAATTCGGACCTTAGCTTCAATTATCCACCTAATATCCTCAGGCATTCCAAAGGATACTAGTAATTTCATACGCTCCATTCTCATCAGATAGATTTTTCTCAAATAATTAATATGGAGCAATGGATAGTATCTTCTCATTTTCATTAAAGAATCATCCATTACGTAACAAAGAAATAGAAAGAAAGAAGGGATGGAAAGACAAACTAAAATGCAAAAAGGAAAGAAATACCTTGTAGATGGAATTACTTTTGAAAGGAAATTAGCAGAAATCGTTTTGTGATTCTTTCAACAATTAAGCAAGCTATTTAAAGCTGTGTTTAATCACTGTTGGACATTTAATTAACTTAAATACGTCGTCTTTCATTATCCGAGAAGACGCGTATTCAATAATTTCTACTAGACCTGCAATGTAAATAGTGAAAAAAGAAAAATTAAATAATTCAAAAGTATTAAAGAAAGCGATGGGTTGTCTCTCATACAGCGCCCTTGTTTAACGTCTTAGACTTGACGAGCACAAATTTCAAATCCTTTATAGTGGTGGGTCTTCAAAAGCAACGGAATCGATAATTTGTCCGACAAATCCTTCATGAAAAGGTTTGAGGAGGTGACCGTTCACTTTGAAAATTTTGCTCGTTTGAAGACTTTTTACCTCCACTGACCCGTGACTAAAGATATTAGTGATAACAAATAGGTCAATCCACATTGACTTTAGCTTTCCTGGAAATAGTCTCAGACAAGAATTATAGAGTAGAACCTTATCACCAATATTGAAATTTTTCTTTGAAAGATTTTTGTCTTGGTAATATTTCATCTTTTCTTTTGCAATCCAGGAATTAACATAGGCATTATTTCTAATCTCCTCTAATTCTTGAATTTGTAGTTTTCGATAAGATTGTGCATCATCAAGATTAAGATGACATTGTTTTATGGCCCAAAATGCCTTATGTTCTAATTCCACAAGTAGATGACAGGTTTTACCATAAACCAACCTAAATGGTGACATACCAATAGAGGTTTTGAATGTTGTTCTATATGCCCAAAGAGCATCTCCCAATCGAAGGCTCCAGTCTTTCCTATTAGGATTGACTACTTTAGCTAGAATAGACTTAATTTCCCTATTAGAGATTTCAGCAAGTCTATTTGTTTGAGGATGATAGGCAGTAGAAACCTTATGAGAAACATGATATTTTTTAAACAGAGTTTCTACTACCTTGTTGCAAAAATGCGTACCTCTGTCACTGATGATGGCCTTTGGAATTCCAAATCTATGGAATATGTTGTCCTTGATAAATGTCACAACTGCTTTGGAATCATTCGTTCGAGTGGCCTTAGCTTCAATCCATTTGGAAACATAATCCACTGCAAATAAGATGTAAGTATTTCCAAAAGACGAAGGAAAAGGTCCCATGAAATCAATGCCCCATACATCAAAAAGTTCAGAAACTAATATAGTTTTCAAAGGCATTTCATCTCTCTTGGATATATTACCAACTCTTTGACATTCATTGCAAGATTTAACAAAGTAATATGCATCTTTGTTAAGAGTAGGCCAATAAAATCCACTTTCAAGAATTTTTCTGGCAGTTCTTTTTGTTCCAAAATGACCTCTACATTCAAAAGTATGACAAAAATTCAATATGGATTGAATTTCATTATTTGGAACACATCTGCGTATGACATTATCTGCGCAGCTTTTGAATAGTTATGGATTATCCCAAATGTAGTGTTTTGAGTCATTCCTAATTTTATCCTTCTGAGCCTTAGATAGATTATTTGGAAATACTTTGGTAACAATATAATTAATCATATCAGCATACCAAGGTATAATTCCATGCAATGCATAAAGATGCTCATCAGGAAATAAATAAGAGATAGGAGATACTTCCCCGTCATATGTCAGTCGACTCAAATGATCAGCAATAAGATTCTCTGCTCCCTTCTTATCTCGGATTTCAAGGTCAAATTCCTGGAGTAAGAGAATCCATCTCAGTAGTCTTGGTTTAGACTCTTTCTTCTTTAACAGGTACTTCAGAGCTGCATGATCTGAATAAACAATTACTTTTGTTCCCAGCAGATAAGATCTAAATTTTTCTAGAGCAAAAATAACATAGTAGAGTTCCTTCTCAATTTTGGTATAATTGCATTGGGCATCATCAAGTAATTTAGATGCATAATATATCACATGAGGAACTTTATCTATTTTCTAACGTAGAACAACTCCAACCGCTTTGTCACTAGCATCACATATTATTTCAAAAGGAAAATTCCAATTAGGGGGTTGAATGATAGGTGATGAAATCAATTTCTCTTTTAACAGTTTAAATGCATGTTTGAACCTTCATCAAAATTGAATTTATGTTCTTTTTGTAATAGCTTGCACAAAGGTTGAACAGTTTTAGAGAAATCCTTAATAAACCTTCTATAGAATCCAGCATGGCTTAAGAAAGATCTTACCTCTCTTACCGTAGAAGGATAAGGAATAGATTTAATCACATCAATCTTGGCTTTGTCAACAACCATTCCTTTTGGTGAAACTATGTGCCCTAAAACAATTCATTGTTCTACCATAAAATGACACTTTTCATAATTGAGAACAAGGTTAGTTTCAACACAACGCTTAAGCACAAGTTCCAGATTTTCTAAACATGAATCAAATGAATTTCCATAGGTAGTGAAATCATCCATGAAAATTGCAATGATATTCGTGACAAAATCAGAAAATAAGGACATCATACATCTTTGAAAGGTAGCAGGTGCATTGCATAGACTAAAAGGCATTATTCTATAAGCATAAGTACCAAATGGGCATGTAAAAGTAGTCTTACCTTGGTATTCTGGGGCAATAGCAATCTGAAAATAACCAGAATAACCATCAAGGAAACAGTAATGAGAACGACCAGATAGACGTTCTAACATTTGATCCATGAAAGGAAGGGGAAAATGGTCTTTCCTAGTCGATGCATTAAGTTTCCTATAGTCTATGCTGACTCTCCAACCATTTTGCACTCTAGTAGGAACTTTCTCACCTTCAGAGTTATCCACAATAGTTATTCCACTTTTCTTTGGAACAACATGTACATGACTTACCCAATGTGAATCTGTGATTGGGTAGATGATATCAGCATCAAGAAGTTTTAGAATTTCAACTTTTACTACTTCCATCATAGGAGGGTTTAGTCTCCTTTGTGACTCTCTGGTTGGTTTAGCTAATCTTCTAACAATATACGGTGCATGCATGTTGATGGGCTAATACCTTTAATGTTGGCTAAAGTCCAGCTGATGGCAGTTTTGTTGTCCCTAAGCACAGAAACTAATCTCTCTTCTTGGGAAGATGAGAGATTGTTAGCAATAATAACAGGTAAAGCATTACCTTCACTCAAATATGCATATTTCAAATTAGAAGGTAAAGCTTTAAGCTCAAGTGACGGGGGACAAACAACAGATGGTAAGATTTGATTATGTGAGCTAGGTAATGCAATTTTTGAATTACTCACAGGACATGCAGATAAATCCTTGATAGCTTGTTTAAGTTCATGGTCACATTCCACAGATAAAGTGTCAAGAACATTTTCATCTATGCTCAAGTTCATAATGGATTGCATCATTTCAGTGTAGCTCAAATCAAATATATCTTCAATAAGTGGATCTATAATATCCACAACAAAAACTGTAGAACATTAATCAGAAGGGTACTTCATGGCATCAAATATGTTAAAAGAAATTTTATCACCATCAAATTCCATTGATAAAGTACCTTCATTTACATCAATATTAGTTCTAGCAGTTTTCAGAAATGGTCTACCTAACAGAATAGGTGACTGTGATGAACAAGTATTTTGGCTATCCTCAGTTTTCAAAATGTAAAAATCTGCAGGGAATACTAAATCATTTACTTTAACCAGTACATCTTCTATTACTCCTTCTAGATAAGCCACAGACCTATCAGCTAACTGAATAACAATTCTAGTAGGCTTCATTGGTCCCAAATTTAAAGAGTTAAAGATTGTATAAGGCATGACATTAATAGAGGCTCTTAAATCTAGCATACAACCTGAGACTACTGAAAGCCCTAAAGCTTTTAATGTCTTAATTTTGATTAATGACAAACATTGATGAGGACTAATGTCTTATTTGTACAAGTGATAGAGTTTTCGGATTCATGATTTAATCCATGCAAGAACAAGATTTCAAGTCCTCAAGAAAGTATACAAGTCAAGACTATCAAGATTTGAAGATAAGCTTTTATTGGATTAGATAGGAACTAGAGGTTTAGTTTTAGAGTTATATATTTCGATATCTCTAGTTCTACCTCTAATTGAGTAATGGTTTCTAAAGGTTGCTCTATGAACTTAAAACGTTATTTCAAAATGTTTTTAATATGTTAAAATATGTTTTGGTATTTAGAAAACCATGCATCGTGATTTCAAAACTTAAATGGTTCATAAACTCTTGTTGGATTGATACCATAACTTATATGGTTGATTGAAATCATCATTTGTGTGTTAGAGTATTGTTGATACACAAATGAACATGTTTCAGTCGACCTAAAGTGGTCCAGGTATCGTCCATAAGTTAGTTTATCTTGTGGATGCATGTGCTGTCAAATTTGTTCATCTGTCATCCTGTGGACGACCATGAGGTCGACCGCAGGTGAAGTCCGGTCGACCGAAGGATGAAAAATCATCATCCGGAGGTTGTCCAGTGAGCTTGCAGATGATGGTGCGAACGACCAGTCTGATATGCGGTCGACCGCACTTCCTGAGTGGGTTTCCAACAACTTTATTTTTGACCGTTGGGAACAAACCTTTAAATACCAAAACCTTTGGAATTCTTTCTAAGAAGATTTTTTGAGCAAAAACATTGTATATCTTGATCCTATAACATCTTAGAAACATTCCAAAACCCTTTCTAAACATCAATCTTGTTAAAATCATTAAAGGAGGGTTTTTACATTCAAAGGTGAATTTTGAGCAATCTTGACAAGCCATTACTCAAAGAGGTGATTGTGATTCAAATTGATATATCTTCACATTAAGGTGATATATATCAAACTCTCTATATTTTATTATTGATTGTAATTGTATCAAGGTTGCAAGTAACATAAAACCCTAAGTGTTAGGGTCAGCCTTGTGTAGGTTGTTTTGTATTCAAGGTTTGTTTGTAAAACCTTTGGGTGAACCTTGAATTGAATTGTATTGTTAGGATTCACTAAGGAGAGTGGTGAGATTATTGTATAATCAAGGTTGTGTTGTAAACCTCAAGGGTTGAGTGAGCCTTGATTGGTTTGAGAGGTTATTTGTAAAACCCTAAGGTGAATTGGGTGAGCCTCTTTTGTAATCTCATTTATTTGATTAGTGAAGGGAATTGATAAATCCTTGAGTAGGTAACTCAAGGTAATAGATTAGGTTTTGTTGGATAAACCGAACCACTATAAATCATTGTGTTCAATGCTCTAATTTCTGCATTTTATTTGAACACATTATTTCTCACACAACTAGCACACCAAGTGTTTGATATTTGTTGTCAAAGAGGTGTTTTATTGAATTAGGTTGAAAAATCGGATAAAAACCTAATTCACCCCCCTCTTAGGTTTTTCAACTACTTTATCACCAATTGTACAAGGGATAACAAACATACCTGGATCTTTTTGCTTTGGAGGAAGTTTCTGTTAGAGAACAGCAGACACACATTCCCCCACACTGATTCTCTCGTTACCTTTAAGCTTTTTCTTGTTAGTACAAAGTTCTTTTAGGAACTTTGCATAACGAGGAATCTGTCTTATTGCATCCAAAAGAGGAATGTTGACTTCAACTTTCTTGATGATCTCCAGAACATCTTTTTCTTCCTCATCTTTCTTGTTCTTAGTTAACCTATTGGGGAAAGGAGGACTTACCTTGGGAATAGAAGAAGAAGATTCTCCTATCTGAGGAACTTTGTCGAAAGTTGTTGGGCTTGAAATAGGTGCTTTCTCCGTGCCTTTATTTTCCTCTGGTCTCTTGGATTCTTCCAATACTTTACCACTTCTCAATGTTACGGCACTAGCATTCTCTCTGGGATTGAGTGGTTGTGATGGAAGTTTATTGAAAAGCTGTGTTTTCAATTGACTTAGCTCAGAAGACATTTGTCCTACCTGATTCTCCAAATTGTGAATGCTGGACTTTGTATCCTTTTGGAATGACATGGTATCTTTCTGAAAAGATATAGAACTTGAAGCTAGAGATTTCACCATATCTTCTAAAGACATACTCGGTTGTTGGTTCTGAGGAAGTTGATGAGGACTTTGGTGTTGATTAGGAACAAAACCTGGTGGGTTCATTGGTGGCCTAACCCCTTGGTTACTCCATCTAAAGTTAGGATGGTCTCTCCACCCTTAATTGTATGTGTTGGAGAATGGATTGTGTCTTCTCTGAGGTTGGTTCTGAAAATTACCCATGGCATTGGCTTGTTCCTCTTGAAATAGTGTAGGACAAGAATATGTAGGATGATCATTGCCTAAACAAATTCTACATGCTTTTACCGGTGCATTGATTCTTTTCCCAACTAATTGACCAACTAAATTCGTAAGATGATCTAGTCTTTGCTCAATTTGTGTAGATGATGATGATGATGATGCATCTACTTCATTAACTTTCCTGATAGTATCATTCCTGGTGTTAAAAGATTGTGAATTAGTAGTCATGTTAGCTATTAATTCACGTGCAGCTTGTGGGGTTTTATCTGAAAGAGCACCACTACTAGCAGCATCAATTGTCATCCTGTCATAAGAAATCAAACCCTTCATAAAAATATTGAATTAATAATTGTTCAAGTATTTGATGATGAGGACAACTAGCACATAATCTTTTAAATCTTTCCCAATATTCATACAATGTTTCACCAGTTTGTTGTCTTATGCCACTTATATTTTTTCGGACTGTTGCAGTTTTAGATGCAGGATAATATTTAGCTAGAAAAGCTCTTTGCATTCCAGTCCAATCTTGAATAGATCCCGAAGACAAATCATATAACCAATCTTTTGCACTATTCTGTAAGCTAAAAGGAAAAGAACGTAGTTTAATCACTTCATCTCTTGTACCTTCTTGTTTCAAATTAGTGCAAATAACATGAAATTCTTTAATGTGCCTAAGTGGATCTTCTCCAGGTAATCCATTAAAAGTTGGCAAACATTGTATCAAACCAGTATGCATTTTAAAATTAGCATCAACTTGTGTAAAAATGATGCATAAAGGTTGTTAATCAAGAGTAGGAGCAGTGAGTTCTTTTAGAGATCTTTGATTCAAAGCCATATTAAAAAGATGAGTAGGAAGAATATCACCAGGAATAAGTTGGGTATCCGGTTGATTTTATACTTTGGCTTCTTCAAAATCTGTAGCTTGTTATTTGATCTCAACTGGTGTTTTACTCCCTTGTCCTTCTCCGGTGATCTTACCACTTCTTAAGTACATACAACAATGAACTTGTTGTTTGCTGTCACAAAAGGAATGAAATTTGTAACAAAATAAAAAGATTAATAATTTAATAGAAGAAATTAAAACAAATCCCCGACCACGGCGCCAAAATTTGACTAAGCCTGTCGTACGGCTCTCAAATTTAAACCTAACAATTCCTATATAGATAGCGAAGGTAGGGATCGAATCCACAGAGATTTGTCAACTCTTAAATTAAAATCATTAATCGGAAAGGGTTTTGGTATTTTGAGAATAGAATTAAAAAGGAATTTGGAATATAAATGATATAAAAAAAAGCGTTATCAAGGAATTAATATCAAGTTATATTTTTCATGGGATTAATCATAGATCAAGACATTATTAAGTAATTGGTTTTAGAATCCCGATCAGCTCAGACAAATTCCTATCCTTACAAATTAGATTAATCTCGATCAGCTCAGACAGATTAATCTCTAATTTAATTAAACACCACTACCAACCAGCGTGTATATGATGCTCAATCAAATTGCATTAAGTAAATAAGGCATCACCAACATTAAATTGTATATAACAATCAGCTTAATTATATACAATTTAAATTATATAATTCCGCTACTAATTTAATTAAGCCAAGAGCTGCAACTCAATTAAACTGCTAGATGCCACTTGAATCATTAATACAAGATTAATAATCCTAGCTATATAATCACGTTTATTAACTAGATTGTCAATCCAATTAATTCATATAATTATATTAATTAAAACAGGAATTATATAAATACTTAATTAATATATAGATATAAGTATATTAAATAAATACACAAATATATATATAAAGATTGGATTTATATTAACTAAAGAAATTAGGCGGTTCAACCGGCCATTTAAATAAATTAAACTAAAAGTATGGAGGCTCGGCCTTCTATAAAAAAAGAAAATAAAAGACATAAAGAAATTAAACTAATTAGGTGGCTCGGCCATCCATTTGCGATATTTAAAGTGCATAAAGTAAAAATAATAAAGACTAGGTGAGTAAACCGACCATAAGTCTAGTTAAATAAATCCAAATAGAAATTAAGTGTAAAGAAAATTATCTCATAATTCCATTTATAAATAACTTAACACATATCCTTGCTAACAAAAGGAAATTACTCACAATCCATATTTAATAAATATAAGATGAAATTTATAAACATTAGAACGAAAATTTGAAAGAAATACTCCCAGAAAATATTGAAATTATCCGGACAGAATTTCTTTACTAAATTTTACAAAAAGACTTGAAAAACTATTATAAAAATTCTAGAAATTATATTAATATGAAGATAATAATAAAAGAAAGAAATTACAAAAGAAATAGAGAAGATTGGAGCTAAATTGGTGTCTCAAATGAGAAATGAAGCTAGCATATTTATAGGGAAATTTCTAGGGGTAAAATGGTCATTTTGACTTCAGGGTACTGTATCAGGTTGACTTGTTGACTTTGACCAGCTGACGGACACTGTTCATGACGTAAGCAGTGACGTCATCATCGACGATGGTACTGTTCACCGGAGTTACTGTTCATCGATTTTTTTTTTCATCTTCACTTCTTCTTCTACTTTTTATCTCTAAAATGTACTAAAATACACTGAAAAACTTATAAACAAAGAAATAGAAAGGAAATGTGAAATATATATATTAAATGACACAATTAACAGATTTTTAAACAAAATATAGTCATTAAATAGTATAAAATCAGTTAATTTATGAGTACAAGCATTTGTTGAATTATATTGGAACTAGAGGTATAGTTTTAGAGTCTAATATCTTTTGATATATCTAGTTTTACCTCTAATTGAGTAATGTTTTCTAAAGGTTGCTCTATGAACTTAAAACGTTCTTTCAAAATGTTTTGAATATGTTAAAATATGTTTTGACATTTCGAAAACCATGCATCATGATTTCAAAACTTAAATGTTTCATAAACTCTTGTTCAATTGATATCATAACTTATATGGTTGATTGAAATCATTATTTGCGTGTTAGAGTATTGTAGATGCACAAATGAACATGTTTCGGTCGACCTAAAGTGGTCCAGGTATCGTCCACATGTTGGTTTATCTCATGGATGCATATGCTGTCAAATTTGTTCATCTGTCAACTTGTGAATGACTATGCGGTCGACCGCAAGAAGAAAACCATTATCTGAAAGTTGCCTAGTAAGCTTGCGAATGATGTTGATGATGCACCGATCGACCGCAAATTGCTAGTGGGTTTCTAACAGTTTTATTTTTTACCATTATGAACAAACCTATAAATACCAAAACCTTTGAAAGTCTTTGCAAGAACAATTTTGGAGAAAAAACATTATATATCTTGATTCTATAATATCTTAGAAACATTGCAAAACCCTTTCTAAACATCAATCTTGTTAAAATCATTCAAAAAGGGTTTTTACATTCGAAGGTGAATTTTGAGCAATTTTGGCAAGCCATTACTCAAAAAAGGTAATTGTGTTTCAAATTGATATATCTTCATATTAAGTTAATATCTATCAAACTCTCTATCTCTTATCATTGATTGTAATTATATCAAGGTTGCAAGTAGCATAAAACCCTAAGTGTTAGGGTCAGCCTTGTGTATGTTGTTTTGTATTCAAGGTTTGTTTGTAAAACCTTTAAGTGAACCTTGAATTGAATTGTATTGTGATGATTTATTAAGGAGAGTGGTGAAATATTGTATAATCAAGGTTGTGTTGTAAAACTCAAGGGTTGAGTGAGCCTTGATTGGTTGAGAGGTTATTTGTAAAACCCTAAGGTGAATTAGGTGAGCCTCTTTTGTAATCTCATTTATTTGATTAGTAAAAAGATTTGGTAAAATCCTTGAGTAGGTAACTCGATGTAGTGAATTAGGTTTTGTTGGATAAACCGAACCACTATAAATCATTGTGTTCATTGCTCTACTTTCTGCATTTTATTTCATTTTTACTCACACGACTAGCACACGAAGTGTTTGATATTTGTTGTGAAAGAGGTGTTTTATTGAATTATGTTGAAAAATTAGATAAAAACCTAATTCACCCCCTATTAGGTTTTTCAATTACAATTCATACATCTACTTCTTTTCTTGAAGTTGTTTAAATTAAACTTATTCCTAATCCAACCTAAAGTTTCTATCATTATCATTGATGATAAGAATGATGATGTGAGTTGGTTTGTGGGGATAAGAAAGAAAATTGTTAGGGTGGTTATTAGTGTGTGGATTAGGTATAATGTTGTGTGGTTTGGATTGATTTTGTATTTATATAAATACCTCTACCTATTGTAAGGTGTTATAAGGAAAAACATATTGAGAAATATTTCTTTAAAGGTTTGAGAAAATTGTAGAAACCTTTGAATGCATTTAAATTTTTTTTTTGTTTTTTATATTTATGGAGTTTTGGTCTTCAATTTCCAACAAATTGGTATCAAAGCTCATTGTAAAGTATAGAGTGTAGTATATCAAATTGAAGCTCTCAACAAGACGAACTTGTCACTACAAAAAGCACACTGAGCGGAGTTCTAACACACAGCCATGTCTCGTTGAAAATTTTTTGTTCATCAATTGAGTCAACTAATTTAGTCAACTGAGTCAAACCACTAAGTTAGACGAGTGGGAGCTGTTGACCGAGTTGATTGATTGAGCCATCAAGCCAATTGATCGAGCAATTAACTTTTACCTAATTTTTTACTTTGAAATCTAAGTTCACCTTAAAGATTTTCAAAATTCTGAACTAATCGATGTGATATGGCAAATAGTGCGACACCTTTCCAAGTTCCAACACTCAACAATAACACAATTATGACAACTAGAGTATCAAGATGAAAGCTTTTCTTGGTGCAGACGATGCTTTGGATATTATAGAGAAAGGCTATAATGAGTCAGAAAATGAAAAT
The DNA here is from genome assembly GCA_019593545.1 of Apocynum venetum. Lineage (NCBI taxonomy): Eukaryota > Viridiplantae > Streptophyta > Magnoliopsida > Gentianales > Apocynaceae > Apocynum > Apocynum venetum. Next base: position 2,401,467 of record SRSM01000144.1, on the reverse strand, counting down.
GTTCTTACACAAGAACAAAATACGACTTTGAAGGATTCAAGAAAGAGTGACAAGAAAGCTCTCTACCTTATCTATCAAGTTGCAACTCAAGAATATACATGAAAGGCAAGGGATTAATACTAACCAACATGATCGAGGCAGAAGTAAAAGCCGTGGGCTAGGTGGAAGTTGCGGTCATGGACAAAGTTAGAGTTATAACAATGGCAATTTCAACATCTACGAGAAAGGTGAAAGTTCAACAAGAGGCAGTGGAAGAGGCAATTGAAATCAAGATACAATAAATCTCAAGTTCAATGTTATAATTGTCAGAATTATGCACATTATGTTTCATATTATAAAACTCTCAACAGTAAGGTTTATAAAAATACCAAATATGTGGAAGCAAATATCAACGAAGATGAGAAACTACTTTTGGCTTGTAGAGAAATTATGGAGATCAAGAAAATATTTGGTACCTCGACATTGGTGCAAGCAACCACATGTGTGGAAAAAGAAGTATGTTCATAGAGCTCAATAACTTAGTGGCTGGCAATGTTGTTTTGGAGATAATTAAAAAATATTAGTAAAAGAAAAAACGTAATATCCTTAATCGAGCTAAAGATGATAGTCATCAGTTAATATTCAATGTCCACTATGTGTCTAATATGACATGTAAGATTTTGAGACTAGGTCAACTCTTAGTAAAAGGCTATGATATTCACATGAAAGATTATAGTCCTTTTATAAGAGATGACAAAGGAAATTTAATAGTACAAAAATGTCAAATAATAGATTGTTTCCTTTGAATATTCAAAATGGTGTTACAAAGTTTTTGAAAGTTTGCTACAATGTATCCTAGTTATGGCATCTTCGATTTGGACAGCTCAATATCAAAAGCTTAAAAATATTATCTAAGAAGACAATGGTGAAAGGATTGCCTTGCATTAGCCATTCTACTAAATTAATTTTGCGAAGGGTGTATACTTGGGAAACTACAAAAAACAAGTCTATTAGGGAACTGATTCTGTCGCTAATTTTTATGATTTATCAATAAATTTTTGATTGAATATATGCTTGTTAGTTTTTTAAGCATTACCGATGAATTATCAACAAAAGTCATTTCGTTGGTAATTGTTTATAATTTTATGACAGAATAGCTAGGAAAAACTTTACATTGATAAAATATAAAACTTTAACGACCAAATTACCAACGAAATAGCAAAAAATCATTTTTCCCATTTTATTTAAAATTTATATTTTGTTAGTAATTTCATCGGTAAATCAGTCACTAATTTATATATATCATGACATTACCAACAAATTACTGATTGAAATACAAAAAAAATTCTAAATGTAAAATTAATGTCCTTTCGTAGTTAATTTGTCAAAAGTTTCTTTACAATATCGATGGTTACCAACGAAAATTGAAAAATTAATTAAACATAAAAATTACTGGCAAACTATCGATGGATTACCTAGCCAATGTTTTAATATTACTGATGGATTGTCGATGGAAATCTTTGAAAATATTTTTAAAATCCTTTTTTTGCCCAAGTTGTCATTACAATAGTAACTTTATTTGTGTATTAATATTATTAAATTTTTGTATAAACAAAATATACTTTATATGTTATATACTACGAATATAGAGTTCACATATAGAACACACACACTATATATATATATATATATATACATTGCTATATATGAAATGTTTAAATATATTTTTCTAATTACTCTAGAACAATGTTATTTTGCAACATTTCATTAAGTTTCAATATTATGGTTTCATTGTTCATCATTTTCATCATAAATATATTTGAATTAGTTGAATTATATATAGATACGTACAAATATATAGTAAAAACAAATGTTATTTTTTTAATATGGGTATAATACTTTCAAAGTTACTTATACAGGTGATGAATGCATCTTCTTCTTTCTTTTTTTTATAAAAAAAACTAGTCAAATATATTTATTTTAGAAAGTTGAAAATATGTATAATCTATTTGAACCTTGAGAATATAATTTTTAAAATTGTTATATATATATCATTTAAATTCAATAAATTACTCATAAGTCATCACTTATAAAGAAAATAATAAATTGCTCATTTATTAAAAAATGAATCCCTAAACTTATGTATTAGACAAAAAGTAAAGCTGAAAAAGCTTATTATTATTAGACCCATATCACTACCTATTGGGAGTACTTACTACTACTTTCCCTCATTTGGACTTAGCATCCATTGCACAAGACAGAAAAAGTCCACTAGTTCAACTTATTACACAAAAAGAGAAGTGAAGGGGCCGAATTAGTTATCCATTATTTTTCAACTCTACTATTTCCTTAAAATTTGGTTTCCCTCTTCCATTCTCTCCCAAAAATTTCAATTAATTTCCCCCCTCTCAGTACTTTCCACCTAGATGTTTAGTCTCTAATATTTCACATTTGCTCTAAGAAGTAAAATGCTCACCAAGAGCCGACTATCCAAGGTAGGCATTGATTGTTTCTTCTTAATTATTCTCTAGATGATTGTGAAATGTTGAAAGTTTGATGCATACCAATGAATTCGATGACTTCACTTTTATCCCTAGTACTGGAATATATAAAGGGGACCCAAAGCCACAACAAATCTAGTTGATACTCTCGGTTATCCTTTAGCCCTAGTTTACTACATCTTATATAGATTTCAAGTTCATTTATGGATGTCTTCAATATATATTGAAATATTCAAGAAATGTGTGTGGGAATTGAGTGATTCTTGGCTTGACATTTTGATGATTTAGTTCAAACACCTAAATTATCTTTGATTATCTTCATTGGCCCTTCTATTTTAGTTTTGTTGCCTGTTAATTTTGAAATTCATGGTCTATTAGGTGAAAATTGGTATTATTTACCTTTATGAACTATGGAAATTTTAAGACTTTAGTTTTAAGCTAGTTGTATTTCTTTTAGATTTCGCTCTGTATTTGCATCTAACATTTGTTATAATGTGTCTATAAATATGTCTAAACCAGATAATGAAATAAATAAATAAATAATAGTCACTATAGTGGCGTCCTACAAGCAACAAAAACTTTGCACTGCCCGTCTAGTCTATGTCAAACTAAAAGCATTTGCAAAACAAATGATAAAATAGAATTGATCTAACAAAGCTTAGTAAGTAATATCTCGCCTTCTTACTAGAATGAGCAGTTACATATATACATATATTAATACATGCAAATTCATACGAATATTCCAACATATGCATTTATAGTACTTATATAAATATAATATAATATGAATGTCTGCGACATAACAATCAAATTGTCCATATCGCATACATATACATATATATATATAGAAAGGCTAAAAAAAATCAATGTATGGACCAGTAATACTGGATATTCAACCAAACTTTATCCCAGTCATGAGGGCCATATAACATATTTGCAGACTCTGTCTATCCACCGACATGTAGGTTTATCGAGAACTAGTCATCTCTGGTGTACAAATAATTATAAAAGTAAACTCTTAACTACGCGTGCATTTTTATCATGTACATTCTCATCATATGCATTCATACATATACATATGATTATCAAATGCCACAATTCATAGTTTGAAATTCGCAAATATACCATGCTCATTATGCATTTAATAATATCAAAATATTTAGAAAGAATATTTCTACATATTCATAGAATATACACATATTAATAATCAAGATTTTTATTTATAAATGTCAGAAAGAGTCAATAATCATTTACATCAAAAGTCAAGTACTCTAACTTAAATAATTTTGATATTCAAAATGATCACCACCTAAATGTAAATAAATAAAACAGTCTATTTATACCAACAGTCTATTTATCCAACTGATTTCCAACAAGAAGTGTTTTGGGAAAGATACCTCATGAAGCTTGGAACGAAAGAAAGCCCGATATCTCTCACCTCAAAGTATTCGAAATAGTATCCCATGTTTATGTATCAAATGAAAGAAAAACCAAACTTGATGACAAAAGTGAGAGTTACATTTTTATCGACTATCCTACTTATTCAAAAAGGTATAAACTATACAATTTGAACAAAACAAAATTGTCGAGACAAGACATTTGACGAAGAAAGAGAATGAGATTTTAGACATGACAAAGACGAATTCAACTTCACTCAGTTTGAAAAAACAAAGCAAACACCAGTGGACAAATCTTAATAAGGGCTCGCTACACTATTTGCCTTGTCAACATCAGGAGATGATGGAAATTCACCTCCATATTTCTTACAAGAGAGAAATGAAAAACGTACAAGAAGTCTTCACAATTAGTCTAAAGTGACTAAGAGGTTTGAAAATTTTACTATTTTACCCTTTTATTGTTCTAAACCAGTAAGCTATTAATAAGTTGTAAATGAGAAGAAATGGAGATATTTAATGAAAGAATAAATCAAGTCAATTGAGAAGAATGACACATGGGAACTCGTTCTACTCCCGAAATGTTACAAGAAAATTGGAGTAAAATAGGTATTCATAACGAAGAAGAATGCAAAGGGAGAGATAGAAAAGCATAAGGCGAGACTAGTTGCGAAAGGCTACAATAAAAAAGTTGGAATTTACTATGATAATGTATTTGCTCCTATTGTTCGATTACAAATAATTAAACTAATCATTTTCCTAGCAACTCAAAACATATGGAAAATACAAAAAATAGAAAAAAAGTCTGCATTTCTAAATAGAGTTCTTGAAGAAGAAGTCCACATTAAGCAACCATCATGATACACAGTCAAAACATATGGAAAATACACCAAATAGATGAAAAGTTTGCATTTCTAAATAGAGTTCTTGAAGAAGTACATTAAGCAACCATCAGGATACACAATCAAAAGGTAGACCTAACTACTAGGGGTGGCAAAACAGTTGGGCCGGGCCTAGCAGGCTGGGAGAAAATTACACGAGCCTAGAAAAACGAAACTCAGTCCAATCATTCTATGGGCCACGGGCTGAAATGGGCCGATGGTTTTAAAACTTTTAAGATATAAATTTGACATTAGAAACAAGCCCTATCCAAGAAATAAGCTCATCTCTTTTAAGTCATGTTTGTTTTTTTAAAAAAATAAAAAATTGGGCCGGCCCGTGAGCTTGCGAGCTAATTTGGCTCGAACCCATTTGGCCCGCAGGTTATACGGGTCGGGCCATTTAGGCCCAATTTTTTTGGGCCACAAATATTGAAGCCCAGCCCAATTTATTTTGTGGGCCTTTTGGGCCGAGGCGATTTTGCTACCCCTACTAACTACGCTTCATGAATTGCTGGTTCACGGTTCATCAAAATGAAAAATCTAAACAGAAACCTACGGTTCATGGTTTTGGCCAGTTTTGACAAGGTTAAGGTTTCGAACAATTACGGTTATGGTTATGGTTTCAATTTCCATTTTAGGGCAAAAAAATCAAAATTTTAGGGTGATTTCTTTTAATTAAAGAAATGAAAGTTTGTTATTAAAATGAGTTTTAACTTAATTTTTGTTTCCAAAAATTAAGCTGCCTATAGTATCATTCAAGAGTAAAAATTATCAAAGCGCTCATAGTTCTCTATACTATTTATTTCTTTGATAAAAAATAATTAAAAAGGATAAATGACTTTCTCAGGATAATAGTTGCCATTTTTTTCTTCTTTGTTTGGTTCCCGACCAGATCATGGAGCTCTTTTCATTCCTTCCATAGAAATGATGAAACATAATATAGGTATTGGGCAACAAACACCATTTGTTTAAAGCTTATAAGAAGATTTTTGTAAAATATTTCAAAAGTTTGAACTTTGAAAAAATAAAAATTAGTTTTTTTGTTTACTTAATTATGGTAAAATTGTGAGATTATGATAAGACTAATTCATAAAAATAAGCATGACTTGTCAATAAAATTATATTTAAGATTTTTTGAAAGTTTGAACCGCCGATTCAATGGTTCATGAACTGCTAATTCAAGGTTCATCAAAATAAAAAACCTAAACCAAAATTGAAAATCTTCAGTTTTTGAACCTTAATGAATTGTAAACATAGTCAATTTTTTTAAACCATTGACCATGGTTCAGTTTCAGTTCGGTTCGCCAGTTCCAGTTCAACCTTGGTTAGGTCTAGTCAAAACCCATGAAGACAATATGTTAAAATTGAAGAAAGCTCTTTACGGGTTAAAACAAGAACCAAGGGCTTGGAACAACTTAATTGACAAATACTTCTAAGAGAATAGCTTCAACAAATGTCCATGCTAGCACGCTCTATATATCAAAATCAAAGATAGAGATATCTTGATTGTGTGCCTCTATGTGGATGATTTAATATTCACCGAAAACAATCTAAGCATATTTGATGAATTCAAGGAAATAGTGATGTGAAAGCTCTAATGCTTTTAATATCTTAATTTTGATTAATGACAAACATTGATAAGGACTAATGGTTTTATTGTATAAGTGATGACATTTTTAGGATTCAATTATCTTATCCATGTAAGATCGAAGTTTTAAGTCTTCAAGAAAGTACATGCGGCATCAAGAATTGAAGACAAGAATTTTATGGATTAGATAGGAACTAAATGTATCATTTTAGATATTGATATCATTTAGCTATCTCTAATTTACTTCTTTGAGTAAATAATTCTATAGATTGCTCTATGAATTTAAAATGTTTCTCAAAATATGTTTTATAAGTTCAAACTTATCATGGTTATTTAAATTTGTTTTCTAAATACATGTATTTGCTTTAAAGTTTTATAAAATAAGTTCTACAACTTTTGGAGTTGATTGGTAACTTAAATTGCATGTTTGGAAAACTTGAGGATAACTTTTTGATGCTTGCAGTGGACCGGATGATAGCCAACATCGTCCGCTAACTATCCAGAGGAGTCTGATAATGTAGTGGATGCTCAAGTGGTTGACCGATTTGTTGGACAAATCGAACCATTATAAAACATTGTGTTCCTTGTCTTATTTCTGCTTTTTACTTGAACACGTTGTTACACACATGAATTGTAGTCCAAGTGTTTGATTTTTGTTGTCTTAGAAGTGTATAATTAAATTAGGTTGAAAAAATCAGATAAAACCTAATTCACCGCCTCTTAGATTTTTCATGATAAAATAATTTGAGATGAAGGATAGAGGGCTCATGACATATTACTTTAGTATTCAAGTCAAGCAAAAGGAAGAAGAATATTTATTTCCAAATAAAGTTATGCACAAAAAATAATCAAGAATTGTAAATTGATCTATACCCCCAGTGGAATGTGGAATCAAATTGACCAAACATGAAGAATGAGAAACCATAGATCTAACACTTTTTAAGAGCCTGGTTGGAAGTTTATGTTACTTGGCGTGCATGAGGCCTGATATTCTCGATGTTGTTAGACTAGTTAGTGCTAAATGGAATCTCCAACAACCACTCATTTCAAAGATGCAAAGAGAATTTGTGGCTATGTGAAAGGTAAAATTGATTTTGGCTTGTTCTATTTAATTTATGATGATTATAAACTTGGATATAACAATAGCGATTGGGGTTAACAATTAACGAGATTATGAGATTTTCACATTCACTTAATAAACGGCCAATTCAACTACATACTCCTTTTAAATGCTTATACAGTGGTGGTTAAAATCGGTTAATTTATCTTATGCAATTTAAAGTTTTTTTTATGTGTAGAGTAAAAATCTCCATATTTTACTTTATGTACTTTTTACTGTTGGGGTAAAACTTCATATATTTACATTTTATAGTTGATCTAGTCACCTATTTTTTTCTTTTTCTTTTTATCGTAGGCTAACCTGTCTACTCTTTGTTCTTTTAGTTTAGTCCTCGTTTATCTATGATTAATCCCGTTAATAATTACTTGATACTTATTGCTTTCTAAGTGTTTAATTTTCATTGTTTCTTTCTTTTGGCTTAACTAAATCAAGATTCATTGCATGAATTTAATAGTTCATATAGTTAGTACTAAAAGGTAAAGTAATTGATAGGGCCATGGGTATTAAAAACATTTTGTAAAATTGACTAGAAATATATTCAATTTATTTATGCGGTATTGATTAGTTTTTTTAAATGAAATTTCAAAACATTTTTATTCATGCATATTTGATTAATTAAATCTACATAAAAATAAACTAGGTTATTAATTGAAGATAGGAATTTAAAATCACAACAAATCGTACTAAGTTTATTTAAGCTTAAGGGATTTTGCCATTAATGTCATGAGTAAATCTAAACAAGAGTTTGATAATTAAATTTTAATAGAAATTAGCTAGTTAGATTATTGAAGTTATAGTTAATCTTTATTGCTTAGATTTTTGTTTAATAATTTACTTGCACATTTAGATTAATTTAGTTAATTAAATCACTCCAATATTATCATTCTGGATTAGGTTTTGATAATAATTTTGGTAATTAATAATTAATCTATGTCAAATTGACCTTGATTTACCACTAACTATTTATGAGAACTAGTACACTGGCTAGGTTATTCCATATAGTTTGTGTATATCAATACTTGATATCATTATATCTTGGAATGCATTGCAAGAAAGGATGTGCAAGTTGAATATGTCAAGTTATATGATCAAGTTATTGGCATATTCACTAAACCACTAAAGTTTGAAGACTTTGCTAGGATAAGGAGCTTGATTCATTAAACGTGTTGCTAATCTAATCTAAAAGTTGCTATCATTATCATTGATGATAAAAATGATAATATGAATTGGTTTGTTGGGATAAAAAGAAAATTGTTGGGGTGGTTTTTAGTGAGTGGATCAAGTGTAATGTTGTGTGATTTGTATTGATTTTGTGTTCGTATAAATGTAAAAAATGGTTGGCTTTCAAAATTGGTAATTGTTGAATGTTGAATTCATTGATAGGTGAAGATTAGGCAGACTACTTTCACCAAAACAAGGGCTGCATTTTTCAATTTTTGTGGGCTATTTTTCACTATAAATAGGCAAGGCTTATGCCTTGCTTAGTATCCTGAAAGCCTTAAAGCTTTTAATATCTTAGTTTTGATTAAATGACAAACATTGATAAGGACTAATGGCTTTATTGTATTAGTGATGATCTTTTAGGATTCATATATCTAATCCTTGCAAGATCAAAGTTTCAAATCTTCAGGAAAGAGCTTTTGATGTCAAGCCTTGAAGATAAGCGTTTCTGGATTAGATAGGATCTAGAGGTGTAGCTTTAATTCTTTATTTATCTTTGGTTATCTCTAGGTCTATCCCTTTGAGTAATGGTTTCTATAGGTTGCTCAATAAGAGTGAAATGATTTTCAAAATGCATTTCATTTAGATAAAACATGAGTTGGGTATTTGAAATGATTTTCAAAATACATGCACATACTTCAAAATTCATAAAATATGGTTTGCAAACTCTTAGAGTTGTTTGGGAACTTGTTCTGCATAGTTTTAATGCATTTGTGGTCGACCTGACAAAAGTGTGGACGACCACAAATCATGCGGTCGACCAGACTTCTCAGAGTATCGTCCGCAGGCTGTCCAGAGTTCTCTGGAACACTTGCGGATGATGGAGCGGTCGACCGGACTTCTGAGCTCATCGTCCGCAGGCTGTCCAGAGTTCTCTGGAACATTTGCGGATGATGGTACGGACGACCCTCTTGATTTGCGGTCGACCGCACTTCTCCTGAGTGGGATTCAAACAGCCATTTTTATGACCGTTGGTGCATACATATAAATACCCAATCGTTTAAACAACTCTTATTAATTACTTTTTGAGCAAAAATCTGATCCTAACACTTCATAGAACCTCTGGAGATTATTTTGAAACCAAATCTTAACATTCATATTGTGAAATTCATCAAAGTGAGATTTATACAAAATCATTGGGGTTCTTGAGCAACTTACAAGAAAACATTACTCAAAGAGGTATTTATGCTTTACATTGATATATCTTCACATTAAGGTGATTTCATATATCAAACTCTTCTTATTCATATCTTGATTGATTTGTTCAAGGTTGCATTGAGCTTAAAACTCTAAGGATTAGAGTGAGCCTTGAACCATAGAAAACTGTGTTTGTGTTAAGAGCTTCTTTTTCATTAATTGTTGTAATAGAGAAAGGTGTGTAGACAAGGTTATATTGTAAAACTCAAAGTGTTGAGTGAACCTTGGTTGGTTAAGAGGTTTATGTTGTAAAACCCTAAGGGAATTGGGTGAGCCTCTATTGTATTCTCTCTTACTATATTAGTGAAAGGTTTTGTGAAATCCTTGAGTAGATAGCTCAAGGTAGTGGATTAGGTTTTGTTGGATAAACCGAACCACTATAAATCTTTGTGTTCATTGCTTCTTTTCTTGAACTCATCTTTTCATACTTTGGTTGAACACCAAGTGTTTGATATTTGTTATCTTAGAAAGCTTGTTTAATTTAAAGAGGAAAAATCGGTTAAAACCTAATTCACCCCCCCTCTTAGGTTTTTCATATCCCAATTCTCAAGTGATCTTGAGAGAGAGAAAGAGTCTTAGAGAGAAAGAAATCTTTCTTCTCATGAGAGGAAAAATGGAGAATTTATAAACTATAGTTTTTCTCCTATTACAATAGATATTAGATTTGTTATCTCATTGTAATTAGAGAGAATGTGTTGTAACTCCTATTATTTTCTCATAGTGAAATTATTCTTCATTGCTCGTGATTTTTATCCCAATTTGTTTGGGACTTTTCCACATAAATTCACTTGTTCAAATTATCTTTATTATTTTTCTTTCCAAATTGTTAACTGCAATATTTGCTTGAAGAAAACCCCCTATGAACTTATGTTTGGCAAAACTCCTTCTATTTCTTACTTCAAGGTCTTTGGTTGTAAATGTTTTGTTTTAAACGTCAAAGACAATCTTGGTAAGTTTGATAAGAAATCCGATGAAGGTATATTTCTTGGCTATTCTTCAATAAGAAAAGCTTATCGTGTGTATAATAAGAGAACTATGATTATTGAAGAAGTTATTCATGTTGTTTTTGATGAATCTAACATCTATTTGCCAAGAAATGAGATTGAAGGTGATATTCAAGAAATACCTTTGAAGTCAATAAATAAGGATGCTGCTCAAACAAATGAAAATCCTTCAACATCAAAGGATGAGAATAGAGAAGTCCTTGAAAATCAAGAATCTATCTCACTTGAAGAAGGAACAAAGTATGATCTTCCAAAAGAATGGAAATATGTTCACAACCATCCAAAGGATCAAATCATTGGTGATCCAAATGAAAGGGTAAGAACTAGAAGATTTTTTACAAATTTTGTTGATGATTTTGCATTTTTATCTCATTTAGAACCTAGGAACATTGATGAAGCTCTTAATGATGATTTTTGGATTATTGCCATGCAAGATGAGTTAAATCAATTTGAAAGGAGCAAAGTATGGGAACTTGTACCTAGACCTTCAAATCTTACTATTATTGGTACAAAATGGGTCTTTAGAAATAAACTTGATGAACATGGTATTGTAACTAGAAATAAGGCTAGACTTGTTGCTCAAGGATATAATCAGGAAGAAGGTATTGATTATGATGAGACCTTTGCTCCAGTGGCTAGATTAGAGTCCATTAGAATGTTACTTGCATTTGCTTCCTTTAAAGGTTTTAAATTATTTCAAATGGATGTCAAAAGTGCTTTCTTAAATGGTGTCATTCAAGAGGAAGTGTATGTTGAACAACCTCCTGGTTTTATTCATGAATCATATGTAAATCATGTGTACAAGCTCTCCAAAGCCTTATATGGTTTAAAGCAAGCACCAAGAGCTTGGTATGATAGACTCAGCAATTTTCTTATTGAAAAAGGTTTTTCTAGAGGTATAGTTGATACTACTCTCTTTATTAAAAATAAAGCTCATGATATTTTGATTGTTCAAATATATGTTGATGATATTATTTTCGGAGCTACTAATGAAAATATGTGCAAAGATTTCTCTAAGACAATGCAGGATGAATTTGAAATGAGCATGATGGGTGAGTTGACATTTTTCCTTGGATTACAAATTAAGCAAGCAAAGGAAGGTACTTTCATTAACCAAGCCAAGTACACAAAAGAATTACTGAAGAGGTTTGGAATGGCTGATTCAAAGGAGATTGATACTCCTATGGCCACATCTATTAAATTAGACAAAGACGAGAATGGTAAGATGATTGACCAAACTATATACAGAGGAATGATTGGTAGTCTTTTGTATTTAACTGCTAGTAGACCTGATATTATGTTCTCTGTTTGTCTATGTGCTAGATTTCAATCATCTCCTAGAGAATCTCATTTGATTGCTGTGAAACGTATTCTTAGATACTTAAAGGGGACGATAGATTTTGGTTTGTGGTATTCTAAATCTATGTCTTTTGAGCTAGTAGCATTTACTGATGCAGATTATGCAGGTTGTAGAGTAGAACGTAAGAGTACTAGTGGTCACTGTCAATTTCTTGGTTACTCTTTAGTTTCTTGGTATAGTAAGAAACAAGCTTGTGTCTCTCTCTCTACCACTGAAGCTGAATACATTTCTGCTGGTAGTTGTTGTGCACAAGTTTTATGGATGAAAACCACCTTGCAAGATTATGGCTTGAACTTTGATTGTACCACTATCAACTGCGATAATACTAGTGCCATAAATCTGACAAAGAATCCTATACAACATGCAAAAACTAAGCATATAGATATTAAACATCATTTTTTACGTGATCATGTTTTAAAAGGTGATATTGTTCTTGAGTTTGTTCCTACGGATGATCAATTAGCTGATATTTTCACAAAGCCTTTGGCTGAGAAAAGGTTTTGTTTACTTAGAAAACTTTTGGGTATTGGTACGTTTGATTTCTAACATGTGCGTTTTTATGAAGTCTGTCAAATATATGCTTTTGTGCATTGTTTTGGATAACACCATTGGCAGGTGCGGTCGACCGCAAGCTAGAAAATAATCATCCACAGAATAGACAGTGGACTTGAGGATGATCATGACAGGATGACCGGTCGACCGCAGATTCAAAGTATCGACTGGAGAGGTTCCAGTGGACGTGCGGACGATACACTTATCAAATCGTCCGGTCGACCGCAGATTAAACACATCGACCGAAAATGTTCCAGAAAATTTGCGGACGACTCAAATTAAAACTTCCGGTCGACCGCAGATTAAATTTATCGACCGAAAATGTTCCCGAGTAACAAAAATCAAGGTGCGGACGATACTGCGGACGACGATCCGGTCGACCGCACATCTGTAGACCGTTACAAATATGCCTCTTTCGGACGCAACTTTTCATTTTCCAATCATCCCCACCTCTTCATTTATCAGCCGCAACTCTTCAAACTCTCATAACCCACGAACAATCCACCATAAATACACTTCATTTCTTCCCCAATTCATACATTCATCCTACATATCCTTGTTTGCTGCATTTGAAAACCCTAGAAATGGCAAAAACTCAAAGTGACAAGGGGAAAACACAAATGGTTCAAGATGTTCCAAAGAAGAAGAGAACCATGCAAGCTTCTTCTCAACTCTTCAGGAGCAAGCATCATGAGGATCGTTACAATGATTACCTCAAAAATCGCCAAGTAATTTCTGGGAGCACCATTGATAGGTATGAATTTCCCTTTGATAGAATTCTTACCTATATGGCTTGGCAAGGATGGGATAATATAATTGATCATGAAGAATCCTTGTATACTGATCTTGTATATCAGTTTTATGCTAATCTTGAAGAGGTATTAGAAAAGAAGGGAGAGATAACTATAAGGACTCTTTTTGTTTCAAGGGTCAATGGGATAGATATAAAATTTACTTCCATTGGTTTAGATGAAATCTTAGAGATACCTATAGATGGGATTGAGTATTTTAATACTCATCACAGAGTAAATCATAAGGATTTTTCTGCTGAGGGTTTTGAGAAGATCTTTACTAAAGGAAACTCTTTTGTAAACTTAGTCAAGAGAGAGGCCAATATGTTTAGTTTTGAACATCGAATTCTTCATCATATGTGCACTAACATCTTCATCCCCACTGAAGGCCATAAAACTACTGCCACGTTTATGCATATGTTTCTTATGTATTTGTTGGTGAAGAGAATCCGGGTGGATTTTGGTTACATTATGGTACACCACATGATGGCTACCATTGAGAAGGGCAAAGGTGTTCCGAAAAGCTTACCCTATGGACGGTTATTAACCAAAGTTTTCCGCCATTTCAACGTCCCATTTCCAGAACTGAAGGGGACAAAACATGTGCCTAAGTTCAACTTTGCTTCTTTTAAAAGAATGCAAGCGTTATGTCTCAATGGTACATGGGATTTGAAGAAAAATATGACTTCGGAAGAGATCATTGTGGCAACAAAGGAGACAGCAAGGTTGATGGGAAAAGAACCACCGATAATTCTTCATGAAGACGACCTTTCTGGCGAAGGTGAAGACTCACAAGGAGTGAAAAGATCACTTCATCTAGATGAGGGAGAAAATGTTCCTCTTGAGGCTCCAGATTTGAAGAGGGCAAAAGGTAAAGAAAAAGTTGGAGAGGAAGATGTATCCACTCCAAAACCTGCCATTTGGGGTGCCCTGGAAGAAATCTCTTCTCAGATTGGCTCCATGTTTAGCACATTTGACAATCATTTCAAGACACTTCACTCCAAGATCGACGACCTGGCATCAAGGGTGGAGTACCATGGCATTGAGATCATCAACATCAAATTTCATCTAGAGGCACTACATGGCATTCAGGTTGACGTTTCTACACCACCACCTTCACATGATATGCCCCCGCCTGATGAGCAGCCTACTGGACCATCCTCTTCCACAGCAAAAGTTTATATGCGACGACCTAGGAGATAGTGTTTTTCTGCACTTATTGTACTTTTGTTTTATCCAGACAACTTATCTCTTGTTTGTATTCTTAACTCTATTTTTATATATTTTTCCCCATGATGACTCCTTGGTAGTTGAGGGATCTTATTGTTTAATTAACTTAGTTCTATCCTTTCTATCCATTCTTTTTGAATGATGACAAAAGGGGGAGAAAAACTACTGTTGATTGCAATATATAAATGTCGTGAAACTAACTTTTTTGTTTCAGGAATTTCTGAGATGAACTTAAATGCTCAAACTCATCAAAATCAAGAAAAAGGAGAAATAGCTCTAAAAGGTTAAGTATGGCTATCCTTGGTTTAAAGGTTATATATTTCTAAGTTTATGCTATATTGAGATTGAAGGAGAATGGGAATTGTGCGTTGGTGGCCGGGTTGGCTTTATGTGCGATTTTATGTGTTATCTCATCTCTTTTTGCATTGTTGAGTTTATGTTGCAAAAATTTTTTTTAGAGTTATAAAGGAAACTCTGTCAAAATTTTTACAAAACCTAGCATATTGTAAGGGGGAGCATTTTTAATAATTTTATTACATATTATATAAACTCTTCCTTACTTTGAATCCTTGCACTTAATTGTTATATTCATCACATTGCATCAATATTTGTCATCATCAAAAAGGGGGAGATTGAAAGCCTTAAAGCTTTTAATATCTTAGTTTTGATTAAATGACAAACATTGATAAGGACTAATGGCTTTATTGTATTAGTGATGATCTTTTAGGATTCATATATCTAATCCTTGCAAGATCAAAGTTTCAAATCTTCAGGAAAGAGCTTTTGATGTCAAGCCTTGAAGATAAGCATTTCTGGATTAGATAGGATCTAGAGGTGTAGCTTTAATTCTTTATTTATCTTTGGTTATCTCTAGGTCTATCCCTTTGAGTAATGGTTTCTATAGGTTGCTCAATAAGAGTGAAATGATTTTCAAAATGCATTTCATTTAGATAAAACATGAGTTGGGTATTTGAAATGATTTTCAAAATACATGCACATACTTCAAAATTCATAAAATATGGTTTGCAAACTCTTAGAGTTGTTTGGGAACTTGTTCTGCATAGTTTTAATGCATTTGTGGTCGACCTGACAAAAGTGTGGACGACCACAAATCATGCGGTCGACCAGACTTCTCAGAGTATCGTCCGCAGGCTGTCCAGAGTTCTCTGGAACACTTGCGGATGATGGAGCGGTCGACCGGACTTCTGAGCTCATCGTCCGCAGGCTGTCCAGAGTTCTCTGGAACATTTGCGGATGATGGTACGGACGACCCTCTTGATTTGCGGTCGACCGCACTTCTCCTGAGTGGGATTCAAACAGCCATTTTTATGACCGTTGGTGCATACATATAAATACCCAATCGTTTAAACAACTCTTATTAATTACTTTTTGAGCAAAAATCTGATCCTAACACTTCATAGAATCTCTGGAGATTATTTTGAAACCAAATCTTAACATTCATATTGTGAAATTCATCAAAGTGAGATTTATACAAAATCATTGGGGTTCTTGAGCAACTTACAAGAAAACATTACTCAAAGAGGTATTTATGCTTTACATTGATATATCTTCACATTAAGGTGATTTCATATATCAAACTCTTCTTATTCATATCTTGATTGATTTGTTCAAGGTTGCATTGAGCTTAAAACTCTAAGGATTAGAGTGAGCCTTGAACCATAGAAAACTGTGTTTGTGTTAAGAGCTTCTTTTTCATTAATTGTTGTAATAGAGAAAGGTGTGTAGACAAGGTTATATTGTAAAACTCAAAGTGTTGAGTGAACCTTGGTTGGTTAAGAGGTTTATGTTGTAAAACCCTAAGGGAATTGGGTGAGCCTCTATTGTATTCTCTCTTACTATATTAGTGAAAGGTTTTGTGAAATCCTTGAGTAGATAGCTCAAGGTAGTGGATTAGGTTTTGTTGGATAAACCGAACCACTATAAATCTTTGTGTTCATTGCTTCTTTTCTTGAACTCATCTTTTCATACTTTGGTTGAACACCAAGTGTTTGATATTTGTTATCTTAGAAAGCTTGTTTAATTTAAAGAGGAAAAATCGGTTAAAACCTAATTCACCCCCCCTCTTAGGTTTTTCATATCCCAATTCTCAAGTGATCTTGAGAGAGAGAAAGAGTCTTAGAGAGAAAGAAATCTTTCTTCTCATGAGAGGAAAAATGGAGAATTTATAAACTATAGTTTTTCTCCTATTACAATAGATATTAGATTTGTTATCTCATTGTAATTAGAGAGAATGTGTTGTAACTCCTATTATTTTCTCATAGTGAAATTATTCTTCATTGCTCGTGATTTTTATCCCAATTTGTTTGGGACTTTTCCACATAAATTCACTTGTTCAAATTATCTTTATTATTTTTCTTTCCAAATTGTTAACTGCAATATTTGCTTAATCCGACATCAATTCCGCAACAAGTAATATCAAATCTTGGTGCGGCACAGTTATGATCCTAACAAGTGGTATCAAAGTCAGGTTCCAAAATTATTGGGTACTAGTGTACGATGTACTTTTCACATATATGGTACTATACATGTATATGATACTATTCACGTGAAATAGTGAGAACTGATATTTACTCAAAATAGATTGTGATAAAAGCAATGGTGACAAAATTTGACATTGATAAGTTCAACGAGAGTAATTTCTTACTGTGAAAAATGAAGATTAATGCTATTTTAAGAAAAAGATAATTGTCTATCAGCTATCAGCTAAAGATCGATAGATTTCACAAATGACAAAAAATGGAATGAGATGGACGAGAATGTTATTTCAGATCTTCATCTGACACTTGCAGATGAGATATTGTCTGGCATAGATGAGAAGAAAACAACCAAGGATATTTGGGATCAGTTGATAAACTTGTATGAGGCCAAGTCTCTTCACAACAAAATTTTCTTGAAAGAAAATTGTACACTTTACGAATGTTTGAATCTACTTCGGTTACAGAATACATCAACACTCTGAATACTTTATTTTCCAAACTCACATCGTTGGATTATATAATAAACTCAAATGAACATGCCAAACTTCTACTTCAAAGTCTACTAGATTCATATTATCAACCTGACAAACAAAGTCTCAACGAACCTAGTTTTCGATAATGTTGCTGCCTCTATTATAGAAGAAGAAAATCGATGCAAAAACAAGGAGGGCATGTCAGTATAATCAGAACAAATAGAGGCATTGATGATAGTGAGAGGAAGATCAATGGAATGAGGCTCAAGTGGGAGCTAAAATTGGGATAGATCAAAATCTAGAAGTAATAAGAATATAAAGTGTTTACATTGCAACAAAAATGGGCACTACAAAAATGAATGTTGGATTTAAGGAATATTGTAGAGGTCAGAGGTAAAGGCACGAAGTGTTCAAATGCTCAAGGACGTGTGGCAAGTAGTAGGAATATGGGCCGGCCTATTTTGGCCCGTTAAAAATATGGGCTAGGTTATTAAAGTACAAGCCCGGGTGGCCCGATCATTTTGTTTTAAAAAAATTGCTATCTCAATTCTCAAGTTGTAACTTGCGTAAAAATTCCTAATTTTTTTCTCTTCAAACTTCAGCACTGCACATAGCAACATAGGATAAGACAGTTCCCTTCCTCTTACTTCCAAGATAATCAAAATTCCTTTCCCACATACCTTTCTTCTTAGATCCAAAATAATCGTAGCAGGTAGCAATAATCGCATATAAAAGGTCAAAGAAAATAGCGGCTCCAACAAAATCGTTGTAGACCCTCGATTGTGCCATGTGCGTGCAAGTTGCAACTGCCAATTTGCTCTATAATGTTTTCTAGGCACCAAGCTTTGAGTTAGATGTTCTGCTCACATTTAATTGGCAGAAAACATTTGTTCTACGGTATGTTCACATTTAATTGGTAGAAAACATTATGTTCACATTTAATTGGCAAGTATTTTCACATTAGATGTTCTGCTCACATATTGAATCTCATTGTTCAAAATGGCTTAAAGATTGCAAGTGATGCATTACACAAGATTAGATCAAGTGTGCATTATGTAAAAGTGACTGAGAGTAGAACAAAACAGTTTTTTCAATATGTTGAACATGTTGAGAGTAAAAGCCCGATTGTCCTACTAGATGGAACTCCACTTATTGTCCTACACAAGATTGCAAGTAATGCTTAAGAGTGCAATTAAGTATCGGCAGGCTTTCCATAGTTTGAGTTTACTTGATAAAAATTATAAGTGGTGTGCATTTATTAATGAGTGGGAAATAGTGAAGTACCTATAAATTAACTGATTTTTATATTATTTAATAACTATATTTTGTTTAAAAATCAGTTAATTATGTTATTTAATAAATATATTTTACATTTCCCTTCTATTTCTTTGTTTATAAGTTTTCCAGTGTATTTTAGTTCATTATGGAGATAAAAAGAAGAAGAATAAATGTTGGAAAAGTTTTAAAAAAAAATTAATGTCATCCAATGACAAGTGACGCAATAAGAAAATGACACGTGGCGTAATCAGAAAATGACAAGTGGCGCTTCTAAAACCGCAATATGGACCGATGAGGAAGCGACACGTGGAAAAGTTTGGGGAAATTAGGCCACCAACTGAATTTTCAAGACTTTAAGGTACGAAATGACCATTTTGCCCCCGATTTTTGTGCCTATAAATAGGAAGCTTATTTTTATCATTTCAACACCAATTTTGGTCAAATCTTCTCCATTTAATTATTTTTATTTATTTAATTATTGTCTTCATCTTAGTGTATTTTTTATAATTTTTAGAATAATATTTCAAGGCTTTTTTGTAATATTTAGTAAAGAAATTATGTCCGGATAATTTCAATATTTTCGGAGATTTTATCATTCAAATTTTTTTTCTAATGTTTATAAATTCCATCTTATATTTACTAAATATGTATTATGAGTAATTTCTTTTTTTTTTAGTAAGGATATGTATTAAGTTATTAATAAATAGGATTATGAGATAATTTTCTTGGTACTTACTTTCTATTTGGATTTATTTAACTGGGCATATGGTTGGTTTACCTGCCTAGTTTTTATTTATTTTTATTTATGCACTTTAAATATCACAAATGGATGGTCAAACCACCTAATTAATTTAATTTACTTTTATATCTTTTATTTTCTTTATTATGGAATGTCGAGCCTCCTAACTAGTCTAATTTCTTTTTATGGAAGGCCGAGCCTCCACATGTTTAGTTTAATTGATTTAAATGGCCGGTTGAACTGTCTAATTTGTTTAGTTAATATAAATCCAATCTTTATATATATATTTGTGTATTTATTTAATTTACTTATATATATATATATTAATTGAGTATTTATATAATTTCTGTTTTAATCAATATAATTGTGTGAATTAATTGGATTGACAATCTAGTTAATAAATATGTTTATATAGTTAGGATTATTAATCTTATATTAATTATTCAAGTAGCATCCACTAATTTAATTGAGTTGCGGCTCTTGGCTTAATTAAATTAGTAGTGGAATTATATAATTTAAATTGTATATAATTAAGTTGATTGTTATATATAATTTAATGTTGATGATACCTTATTTAGTTAATGCAATTTAATTGAGCGTCTTATACACGCTGTTTGGTAGTGATGTTTAATTAAATTAGAGATTAATCTGTCTAAGCTGATCGGGATTAATCTAATTTGTAAGGTTATGAATATGTCTTAACTGATCGGGATTCTAAAACCAACTACTTAATAAAGTATTTATCTATGATTAATCCCATGAAAAATATAACTTGATACTAGGTCTTTACTAACACTTTTTATATCATTTGTATTCCAAATTCATTTTTAATTCTATTCAAAAATCCAAAAACCCCAAAATATTTATTTTAATTTTTGTTATTCTTTTGTTATCAAAATTCCAAAACCCCCAAAACCTTTTCCAATTAATGATTTTAATTTAAGAGTTGACAAATCTCTGTGGATTCGATCCCTACTTTCCCTATCTACATAGGAATTGTTAGGTTTAAATTTGATAGCAGTATGATAGACTTCGTCAAAGAGTGATTTCAATTTGTGAATTCTTGAAGCCATTTTATACACTAACCAACTTGATATCCAGAACTATTTATCCAACTTCTAATTTGTATTTTGGAGAAATTTGGAGAATAGAGACTATTTTAAGAATCAACTTGATAAATGAATATTTGTTCATTCAAGGCATGCGTTGTAAAATGAAGGAAACATTTGACAAGTATTGGTGAATATAGTATGGTTCTTGCAGTTGGATCTATTCTTGATCCAACCAAGAAGTTTAGTTTCTTGAAGTACATTTATTCAAGACTTGATCCATGATTAAACAAAAAAATAGATGTAATTTTATTATGTTATTTGTGTTTAATTTCATTTAAGTCATGTTATTTTATGATTATTTTGCATTTCCTATTAATATTTTTTGTTTGTAGTGTTTTTAGATATTTATTGTGTTTTTGTAAAAAAAAAATTGCTACAATGAATGAAACGTGGTAGTGCCATGATTGAACCATAATTAGATTGGTTTTTAGGAGCTTAATGTGTTGTTTATTCAAATAAAATCTACCTAATTGTGTGTTTATGTGCTTAAATTGGTTCTTTACACTTTTATCTTTGTTTGCAGGTATTTTGAAGGTATTTTAACATGTTTAGAAGACATTGGAGGAAGATAGGAGCTTTAAGAAGTTGTTTCGCAGGAAAAATGGAGTGGACGCGCCTCAGAAACCAATTGGACGCGCACTTGAATAAAGGGACGCGTCACTATTCATCCACGCGTCCATTCTCAGTAGTTTTGGAGCCTCACGCGTCCACTTGGACGTTTCTGACAGCCTCGCGCGTCCACTTTTGACAGCACGCGCGTCCACTCTCAGAATTGAAGATTTTGGGCAGTTTTTTAGTAGTTTTGAATTAGGACTCTTATGTAACTAACCCTAGGACCTTTTCTAACTATTTATAGGCCTTAATAGCTTAGTTTAGGGTGGCAAGCACCTTAGATATTTTCTTCCCAAGCATTGTAGGAGATCAAAGGGTGGGAGCTTCTCGGGAAATCGGATTTCCAACTAATGAGTTTCTCTCTTTCCCTTAATCTTTTTATGATGTTTTCCTTTATGCTTTGTGAGTAAACGTTTTTAAGTTAGCAAGGACATGTATTAGGTTTACTTTATTCGGGAATATGAGATTTATGTTTTGTAATTAAAAACCCGATCTTTTCAAGGGATCATTATTTCTATTTGAGTATTTGAACAATTCTTGGTTTTATTCTATCAATTGTGTTATTTCAATTATTATTGGCCATCTTAATTGTTTTGCATAGTTGATTAACTAGGGTTATGCAGAATCGGTTTTCGGTAACCAAAAGTAGTAACTATTGATTAATTTAAATCTGTGTTTGATTAATTAATAGGGAATTGTTTGAAACGAATTGCATGATTTTAATCGGCCATTAATTTTATGTAATTTGTGTTGATGTTGTCCTTATGCTTAATAACTTGATTGACTATCTTATGCGAGCGATTCGGTAATTTGGTTTAATCAGGTTAAAGTTAATTTGCCGTGCTTCTTGGGAATTAACCTAATTTTTACAGGAATTGGAATTTGCTGCGCTACGCGGAATTCTAAGTCACTACTCAAATAGGTTATTATCAATGATTAATCCCGAATAAGTAAAACCGAAATACAAAGTCCTTGCTAACGTTTTTCTTTTCTTTGATTCTTAATTAATTTGTGAGTAAATTTATTTAAAGTTTATTCTTTTAAAATTAAAATCAAATCTTTCCCCCCTAATCTTGATTAGTTTGCTTGTTCTAAAATTTTACAAATCCCTGTGGGTTCGACCCTTACTTGCCCTAACTGCATAAGTTGGTTGAGTTTGGTATTAATTTGATAGCGCAACGACACGCTCGTCAAATTTTGGCGCCGCTGCCGGGGAACTATTTAAAATTTTTGGGATTAAGTTTACTAATCTTTTTCTTTGTTTTTGATTTTCAGGTTTCTCTCTCTAGTGACAAATTCAAAAGCTTGAATCTTAGATATTCCTTTTTTCTACGTTGGTAATTTCTTTCTTTATTTGGTTTTGATTTTTGTATGTATTCCTCTTATTCTCAATATGATGACTCTAGGATGGATGTTGTAGATTATCAATCTTTGCAGAACAAAATAGATAACCTTACTTCTTTGGTAAGGGGCTATATTATTGGAAAAGAGAATGCTAGACCCTTTGAGTGTTCTAATGGATTTAGTGGTTGTTCATATTCACCTTCTCATAGGTCTAACCCACATAATTCTATACCTTATCACATAGGGATGCCTTGTTCTCAATCTAGGTGGGATGAATTTGGAAATAGCTGTGCTAATTATATCTATGAGCCTAGTTATGACTATATGCTTAATTATGATAACTTTCATAGGAATAACTATCCTCCTAATTATTATGCTCAAGATTCCCTTCCTATCTCTCAAGATCAATCTCGCATCATGTCTCTTGAAGAAGTTATCAAATCCATAGCCTCTAATACTCTTAATTTTCAACAAGAGACCAAATTAAGAATCCAAAATCTTGAGAGTCAATTAGGTCAACTGGCTTCCGAGTTTAGTGAAATTAAGTACCAACTTACTCATAATTCTTCATTCCATTTGTTGAGTCCTAGTGAGGATGAGTCTAATGTTGATCTTAGTGAAGCTGAAGAATTAGAGGATTGGCATACTTTTCATAATAAGGTAGTTTCTAGCATTCCTGAGTTTGAAGAATTTTCTATTTCCATTGATAACCTACAATCTCTTTCTTTTGTCATCCAATGTGAGTTTGAAGAATCAAATATTGAAACCATAGGAAAGCCTAACAATGTAGAAGTTGAAACCAATCCTAGTGCCTTACATTCTTCTTTGTGTCATGCTGTGTGTAATATTGAACATATTGATTTTATCATGCCACATAATTTTGATGGGTTGAGTTGTACTAACTTGCTAAATTTTTATTTGACTTCTACTAATTGTTTGTTTGAGGATTTCATGGTAGGTACTATATATGAAATAAATAAATTTTGGAAGCATGGAGTCATAAAGCTTAAAGAAGTAAAAATGGATGCTCCTCTATTCCATGAGAGGGAAAGGCATTGGATAATTTGGTTCTGGAGGTCGAGCCAAAGACCTTAAACAAAGGCGCTTATTGGGAGGCAACCCAAGATGAATATCCTTTTATTTACTTTTCTATTTTTCTATCATTTAGGTGTTATTTTATTTATTTATTTATTTTATTTATATATATTTTTTTACAGGTATAGGGAAGGCCTAACATTGATCCAGAGTCCAATTATTGTGAAATAAACAGAAAACATCAGATGATAGAAACTACTGAGAGTGGACGCGTCATTCCCCTCTCACGCGTCCAAGTGGACGCGTCAAGCTACTTCACGCGGCCACCTCTGGGAAGAACTATTGAAAGTAGACGCGTCCCTGTCTTCTCACGCGTCCCTAACTTGAAGAACAAGTCTATGCACTTTGAGCTTCCATTCCTAGATTTTCCCTCGGGTGACATCCTGTCTTCCAATGTTTTGTAATAGATATTAGGTATTAGAGTTTATTTTGGAAAGGTTTTGGATGAGATTTTAAGAATACTGAGGAACTACTATCGGGAGAAATCCAAGGAAAGTTATCCTTCTTATTCTTGATTTCAATTATTAAAAGTCTTTATTTGAGTAATTTATTGTGAGTAATTTATTTACTGTTACCAAGGACTTGCATTAAAGTTATTAATTAATGGCATTTTAAGATAATTACCGTTACATAGATCACTAAAGTTTATTTTGGACCAGGACTAAATTAATTTAAACAATGGTTGATTTTACCGCTCTAACTTCTAACTTCTAACTTTTACTCTTCTGTTATTTAATTTTTGTATTTACTTTTTGTTATTTATTTTCTGTATTTATTTCAGTCATTTATTTTATCGTATTATTGGTGAGTAAAATCGCCAAATTTAATTTTCGTACTTTATTATGTAAATGTGGAGAGTAATATCTTCATATTTTATTATTTTGTACTTTTTATTGTGAAAGATAAAAGCTCCATATTTTTACTTTTTATGGCCGATAAAACCGTCAAAATTATGTTTTTTTTAATATTTGTAGTTTTGACCATTTTCTTTTAGAAATTAAGTATTTATATAATTCCAGTCATTATTATTAAATAATCATGTTTAATTAATTAGAAATTATTTTTTATTTGCATGATTAATCACCTAGGATTTTTAATTTTTTATTGATAATCATAGTAGCATATGTTAGTTTAATTAAGTTGCAGCTCTTGACTTAATTAATTTAACAGGGAATTATATGATTTAAATTATTTTTAATTGAAGTTTATTATTATATATAATTTAATTTTGTTGATGCCTTATAAACTTAATGTAATTTTATTAATTATTCTATTCACACTGGTTGGTAGTGATATTTAATTCAATTAAAGTTTAATTTATCTGAGTTGATCGGGATTAATCTGATTAGTAAGGATAAGAATTTGTTTGAGCTGATCGAGATTTTAAAATCAACTACTCAATAAATTCTTTATTAATGATTTATCTCATTAAATAAATAATTTGATTTAAGTTCCATGCTAACATCTTTTATTAATTTATTTTCATTAAAAATCCCTTGTATAATTAATTTTTTTAATAAAAAAATATAAAAACAAATATATTTCTTTTAAGTTTGTTTAATTTAGTTTTATCTTTATATAATTTTAAAAATCCTCCAAAATTTAATATTTGATTAATAAATTTAAATTTAAGAATTTTTACAATTCTCCTTGGATACGATTCTTATTTGCCCTGTCCATATATGAGTATTATATATTTGCCCCGTTGCCGGGAATTTGCTTTTAAATTTTATATTTGAATTTGTTAATCAATTTTTATTTGCATGTTTCATTTTAATGGTGAAAAATGTGAAACAAATAATACGTTCATTATTGTATGCGTCTTCGAAGTGGTAAGTTGATTGGATATCAAACAAAGGATCATGAATTCAACCAATAAAGTTTGAATATGGAAGAAGTTAAAGAAGAAGACCAACTTGATACGAAAATTATACCGGGTGATATTCTTCTAACTCCTTTTTTAAATATGGTTGTTAATAAAATATCATTAAAATAACTTACTGCTCCTACCTTAGATTAACAACCTTTATGCATTATATTTCCTTAAGTTGATGCAAATTTTAAAATTCATATTGGTTTTATACAATATTTGCCTACTTTTAATGGTTTACCTGGAGAAAATCCATTAAGGCATATTAAGGAATTTCATGTTATATGTATTAACTTGAAACAAGAAGGAACATGTGATGAAGTAATTAAATTATATACATTTCCTTTTAGTTTAAAAAATAGTGTAAAAGATTGGTTATATGATTTGCCTTTTGATTCTATTAGAGATTGGACTGCTATGCAACGTACTTTTCTTGCTAAATATTATCCTGCATCTAGAATTGCTACTGTTCGTAAGGATATTTGTGGTATTAGGAAACAAAGTGGTGAGTCATTATATGAATATTGTGAAAGATTTAAAAAATTGTCTTCTAGTTGTCCCCATCATCAAATGCTTGATCAACTTTTAATACAATATTTTTATGAGGGCATGTTACCATATGATAGAATGACAATTGATGCCGCTAGTGGTAATGCTTTGGTTGATAAAACTCCCGAAGCCGCTAGAGATTGAATCACAAATATGGCTGCTAATACTCAATCTTTAAATACAAGAAATGATACCATAAGGAAGGTTAATGAAATAGAAACATCTTCATCATCACAAATTGAACAAAGATTGGATCAATTGACAAATTTAGTTGGTCAATTAGTAAAAAAAAGAATTAATGCATAAGTTAAAACATGTGGTATTTGTTTAGGCACTGATCATCCTATAGATACTTGCCCTACATTTTTTCAAGAAGAACAAGCCAATGCCATATGTAATTTTCAAAATTAGCTTCAAAGAAGATATAATCCTTATTCCAATACATATAACAAAGGTGGAGAGATCATCCTAACATCAGATGGAATAATCAAGGGGCTAGGCCACCTATCATCCTACCAGGTTTTGTTCCTAACCAACATCCACATCCAATTCCTCCGCCTTCTCAAAATCAACAACCAAGTATGTCTTTGGAAGATATGGTTAAATCAATTTCTTCTATTTCTATTTCTTTCCAAAAAGATACCAAATCTAGTATTCAAAATTTGGAAAACCAAGTAGGACAATTGGCTTTTGAAATTAGTCAAATTAAAACTCAACTTTTTAATAAATTACCTTCTCAACCACTAAATCCTAGAGACAATGCCAGTGCTATAATTCTTAGAAGTGGTAAAGAATTAGAAGAACCAAAAAGACGAAAGGAGAAGAAAGAAAATGAGAGTGGATCTGATCTAAATCCTAGTTCAATAAATTCCGAAAATAAACCTCAAATAGGATAATCTGCTTTTGTACCCAAATGAATCCACCATTTCCTAATAGATTGGTTAAAAATAAGAAAGATAAAGAAGAAAAAGATGTCCTAGAAGTATTTAAAAAAGTAGAAGTTAATATTCCCCTTTTAGATGCTATTAGACAAATTTCTCGTTTTGCTAAGTTCTTAAAAGAATTATGTACTAATAAAAAGAAACTTAGGGGTAATGAGAGAATTAGTGTGGGGAGATGTGTCTCTGCTGTATTCCAAAAGAAACTTCCTCCTAAACAAAAAGATCCAGGTATGTTTGCAATTCCTTGTACTATTGGTGACAAAGTTGTCTCAAGATGTTAGGTGCTTCAATTAATGTTATGCCTTTCTCAATCTATAATTCTTTAAATTTGGGAACATTAAAGCCTACTAGAATCGTTATTCAGTTAGTTGATAGATCTGTGGCCTATCCTGAAGGAGTTATAGAAGATGTTTTGGTTAAAGTAAACGAGTTAGTGTTTCTTGCAAACTTCTATATTTTAAAAATAGAAGACTGTCAAAATTCTTCTTCTCATTCACCTATTTTATTAGGAAGACCATTCTTAAAAACTGATAGAACTAAAATTGATGTAAATGAAGGTACTTTATCCATGGAATTTGATGGTGAAATTATTTCATTTAATATATTTGATGCTATGAAGTATCATTTTGATAATTGTTCTACATTTTCATTTATTGATATAATTGATCCATTTGTTAATGATATATTTGATTTGAGTTATACTGAAATGATGCAATCAATTATGAGCTTTAGTATTGATGAAAATATTATTGATACTTTATCTGTTGAATGTGATTATGAATTTAAAAAAGCTGTAAAAGAATTATCTGTATGTTCTAAAGTTGATTAAAAAATTGCATTACCTAGTTCTCATGATAAAATGATGCCATCTATTATTTGTTCTCTATCTCATGAGCTTAAACCTTTATTGTCTAATCTTAAATATGCATATTTAGGTGAAAGTGAAACATTACCTGTTATTATTACTAATAATCTTTCATCTTCTCAAGATAATAGACTAGTTTATGTGCTTAGAGATAATAAAGCTACTATTGGTTGGACATTAGTTGACATTAAAAGAATTAGTCCATCTACATGCATGCATAGGATAATTTTAGAATATTGTTCTAAACCAACAAGGGAATCTCAAAGAAGATTGAATCCTCATATGATGGAAGTGGTTAAATTTGAAATATTAAAATTACTTGATGCTTGTATCATTTATCCTATCACAGATTCACATTGGGTAAATCTTGTACATGTTGTACTTAAGAAATCTGGAATAACTATTGTTGAAAATCAAGAAAGTGAAGAAGTTCCTACTAGAGTGCAAAATGGTTGGAGAGTTTGCATAGACTATAGAAAATTAAATGCATCAACTAGAAAAATATCATTTTCCCCTTCCATTCATGGATCAAATGTTGGAACGACTAACTGGTTGTTCTCATTATTGTTTTCTTGATGGTTATTCTGTTTATTTTCAGATTGCAATTACCATCGAAGACCAAGAAAAAACAACATTTACATGTCCATTAGGAATATATGAATATAGAAGAATGTATTTTGGTCTTTGTAATGCACTTGAAACTTTTCAACGATGTATGATGCCCATTTTCTTTGATTTTGTCACAAATATTATTGAAATTTTCATGGATGATTTCACTGTCTATGGAAACTCATTTGATTCATGTTTGGAAAATTTAAAACTTGTACTTAAAAGGTGTGTTGATTCTAATCTTTTTCTTAATTATGAAAAATGTCATTTTATGTTAGAACAAGGAATTGTTTTAGGGCATGTTGTTTCTGCAAAAGGACTTGTCGTTGATAAGGCTAAAATAGATGTTGTAAAATCTATTTTTATTATTTTACGGTAAGAGAGGTAAGATCATTTTTAGGTCATGCTGGATTTTATAGAAGGTTTATTAAAGACTTCTCAAAAATTTCTCAACCTTTATGTAAGTTGTTACAAAAATATCATTCATTTAATTTTGATGAAGGTTGTAAACAAGCTTTTAATTTATTAAAAGAGAAGTTAATTTCTTCACCTATTATACAACCTCCTAATTGGAATTATCCATTTGAAATTATGTGTGATGCAAGTGATAAAATAGATGGAGCTATTCTAGGCAAAAAAATAGATAAAGTTCCTCATGCGATATATTATGCCTCTAAAATACTTGATAATGCTTAGTGTAATTATACCACAACTGGAAAAAAACTTTATTTTGTTATTTTTGCTTATTTAGATCCTATTTATTGGAAACTAAAGTAATTGTTTATTTTGATCATGCAACCTTAAATACTTGTTAAAGAATAAAGAATAAAAAACAAGACTTCTTAGATGGATTGTTTTACTCCAAGAATTTGATATTGAAATTCGAGATAAAAAAAGAGCAGAGAATATGGTAGCTGATCATTTAAGTCGACTGACTTATAATGGTGTAGTGTCTTCTATTTATGATTTATTTCCAAATGAGCTCCTTTACACATTGCATGGAAATTCACCATAGTACGCTAATATTGTTAACTTTATTGTTACTAAAGTTTTTCCTAAAAATTTGTCTAAAGCTCAAAATGATAATATTAGAAATGATTCAAAACATTATCTTTGGGATGATCCATATCTTTGTAAAATATGTGCAAATAATATAATTTGTAAATTTGTACCAAATAATGAAATTCAATTTATTTTGAATTTCTGTCATTCATTTGAATGTGGGGGTCATTTTGGTCACAAAAGAACTGCTTATAAAATTCTTGAAAGTGGATTCTTTTGGCCTACTTTATATAAAGATTTATATTTTTTTGTTAAAGCATGTAATGAATGTCAAAGAGTTGGTAATATTTTCAAAAGAGATGAAATTCCTTTAAAGACTATTTTAGTTTGTGAAATTTTTTATGTTTGAGGCATTGATTTTATGGGTCATTTTCCTTCTTCTTTTGGAAATATTTATATTTTACTTGCAGTGGATTATGTATCTAAATGGATTGAAGCTAAAGCCACTAGAACAAATGATTCTAAGGCAGTTGTATTTTTTGTTAAAGATAACATATTTAATAGATTTGGAATTCCTAAAACTATATTAGTGATAGGGGTACACATTTTTGTAACAAAGTAGTAGCAGCTCTTATTAAGAAATATCATGTATCTTATAAAGTTTCTACTGCTTATCATCCTCAAAGTAATGGACTTGCAGAATTATCCAATAGAGAAATGAAGTCTATTCCTGAAAAAGTTGTTAATCATAATATAAAAGATTGGAGTCTTCGTTTGGGATATGCACTTTGGGCTTGAAAGCTCTAAAGCTTTTAATATCTTAATTTTGATTAAATGACAAACATTGATAAGGACTAATGGCTTTATTGTATTAGTGATGATCTTTTAGGATTCATATATCTAATCCATGCAAGATCGAAGTTTCAAATCTTCAGGAACTAGCTTTTTATGTCAAGCATTGAAGATAAACGTTTCTGAATTAGATAGGATCTAGAGGTGTAGCTTTATTTTTTTATTTATCTTTAGATATCTCTAGGTCTACCTCTATGAGTAATAAGCTCTATAGGTTGCTCAATAAAAGTGAAATAATTTTCAAAATGCATTTCATTTAGATAACACATGAGTTGGGTATTTGAAATGATTTTCAAATTACATGCACATACTTTAAATTTCATAAAATGTATTCTACAAACTCTTGGAGTTGTTTGGAATCTTGTTTTGCACAGTTTCAATGCATGTGCGGTCGACCTAACTGAAGTGTGGTCGACCTACAGATCATGCGGTCCACCAGACCTCTCAGAGTATTGTCCGCTGAATGTTCAGAGCTCTCTGGAACACTTGCGGATGATGGTGCGGTTGACCGGACCCCTCAGTGTATCGTCCACTGAATGTCTAGAGATCTCTGGAACACCTGCGGATGATGGTGCGGACGACCTTTCCGATATGCAGGTCGAACGCACTTCTTGAGTGGGTTTCCAACAGTTTCATTTTTGATCGTTGGGAACAAACCTTTAAATACCAAAACATTTAGAATTCTTTCTAAGATTTTTTGAGCAAAAACATTGTATATCTTGATCCTATAACATCTTAGAAACATTCCAAAACCCTTTCAAAATCATCTTAAATCAATCAAGAAGGGTTTTTACATTCAAAGGTGAATTTTGAGCAATCTTGACAAGCCATTACTCAAAGAGGCTATTGTGATTCAAATTGATATATCTTCACATTAAGGTGATATCTATCAAACTCTCCATCTTTTATTATTGATTGAAATTGTATCAATGTTGCAAGTAGCATAAAACCCTAAGTGTTAGGGTGAGCCTTGTGTAGGTTGTTTTGTATTCAAGGTTTGTTTGTAAAACCTTTGGGTGAACCTTGAATTGAATTGTATTGTTAGGATTCACTAAGGAGAGTGGTGGGATTATTGTATAATCAAGGTTGTGTTGTAAAACTCAAGGGTTGAGTGAGCCTTGATTGGTTTGAGAGGTTATTTGTAAAACCCTAAGGTGAATTGGGTGAGCCTCTTTTGTAATCTCATTTATTTGATTAGTGAAGGGATTTGATAAATCCTTGAGTAGGTAACTCAAGGTAGTGGATTAGGTTTTGTTGGATAAACCGAACCACTATAAATCATTGTGTTCATTGCTCTAATTTCTGCATTTTACTTGAACACATTATTTCTCACACAACTAGCACACCAAGTGTTTGATATTTGTTGTCAAATAGATGTTTTATTGAATTAGGTTTAAAAATCGGATAAAAACCTAATTCACCCCCCCCCCTCTTAGGTTTTTCAGGGCTTATAGAACTGCATTTAAAACTCCTATTGGTATGTCACCATTTAGGTTAATTTATGGTAAATCTTGCCATTTACCTATGGAACTAAAACATAAAGCATTTTGGGCTATTAAACAATGTCATCTTAATTAATACTTGCATATTAAAAGAGTTAGAAGAGATTAGAAATGATGTCTATTATAATGCTTGCATATTAAAAGAAAATATGAAAATTTACCATGATAAATTTCTTTCAAGAAAGAGTTTTAACATTGGTGATAAAGTTTTACTTTATAACTCTCGTTTAAGACTTTTTCCAGGGAAATTAAAGTCAAGCTGAATTGGTCCATTTGAAGTTATTAATGTCTTCAATCATGGTGTAGTCGAGATAAAAAGTTTTCAAACAGGTAAAGTTTTTAAAGTGATTGGACATCTTTTTCAAACCATTTTAGGAAGGATTTGATGAGAAAATTATTGAGACCGTTGATTTTGAAAATCCGCCACCAGAGAATAATTGATATCTGTGTTCGTTGAGTCTGAGATGTTAAACAAGGGCACTGTGTGAGGCGCAACCCATTGCTTTTTTTTATTGCTTTCTTTTCAACTTTTTCAATTGATTGATTTCTTTTCAACTTTAGTTTAAAACCAAATTGCAAAGATTACAGAGTACGCATTTTATGATTACATTATTGGGGATTAAATAGTGAATAAATTGAGCTTTAAAAAGACTTTGTTTATCACTGAAGAAAATCACCAAGTTTTATGTTATTTCAAGCTCCGAGAGCGTTTCAAGTTTGCTAGGTAATTTTTCTTTTTATCTATATTTTGTTTTCTTCTCCTTCATCTCTTCTTCTTTCTTTTTTTTTTTTTTAAACATGGAAGAATCAATACTTAAGTTGAGAAAATATTATTCTTCACTTCCTAAAAATGAATTGAAAAACATTTATTATACAAGATTGGAGCGATTAAGGTTTCTAATGTCTAATGGCATACCTGAAGATATTAGGTGGTTAATTGAGGCTAAAATCTGATTAAGTGGAGAACATTCTTCTGCTTTTACCAAACCTTTACCTGGGATGGGTAGAAGTAGTTTTGTAGAAAAGAGAAGAGGTAAGATAATGAGAATGTGCTAGATGGAATTGTGATACTAGTTGTCGATCACTTGGGTATGTGTCAAAAAATAGATAAGATAAAATTTCCTTTACAAAGGATGGTATGATGTAAAGAGTCATTGGATGATATTACTTTAACTCTTGAGGCGCATCCTAGTGGGAACGTACAAATTGCACTTCTCGGTTTGTGGTTTCAATCTAGGGATGAAAGACAACGGAATAGTCTTGAGAATCTGACATTAAAAGACCCTGTTTGCCAATTTATAAGAAAATTGGATGGGAAGCAAATCCTCGACTCATAGAAGCGTTTAACACGTTACTGGACGTAAAACCAGAGGAAAATGTGAGGCACAATCACAACTACTTTTATATATTATTTATTTATGAATTTGATTTTTTGTTTTCACGTTTTTTTTTGTGTAGTTGAATCACTTTTGCAGCTATTATAATGGAAGGTGCCTCATCAACTGCTCCACCAACAAAAATATTTAAAACAATTTGTCTTCTTGGTGGTACAACTATTGGGAACAAAGAGTTTTATTTCAATGCTGCACTTGAATTGGGAAAAATGCTAGCTCATCGGAAGATAAATTTAATTTATAGTGGAGGTAATGCCGGTTTGATTGGAATAGTAGCTTAGATAGCACATTTAGACAATGCCCGTATGGTAGGTGTTATTTCAACCACTCTTAAACAATTATATGTTAGAACATATGGATATGAGATAAAAGTAAATTCAATTTATGAACGCATTACTATAATGATGTCAAAATTTGGTGTAGTCATTGTTTTACTGGGAGGTTATGATATGATGGAACAATTTTTCAATTTATTTTCTTGGTTAGACATGAATTTACATAATAAACCTATCGACTTGTTGAATGTTAATAATTTTTTTGACTTTTTATTAGCATTTCTGGATATAGTTGTTGAACATAAATTTTTATCTCCGATTTTAAGAGGACGTCTTATTTCAACAACTACTTTGGAGGAATTAATGCAAAAATTAGAAAATTTTGTTCCTACTATGGATCCAAATGTACCTCTTATCAACTGGCCAACTTCTAGTAACAAATGCAAAAAAAGATTCTAATATTGATTTGAATTTGAAACTGTAAGTATTTCTTTTTCGATAATTATCAATTTTTCCTTCATTAATTATCAACTTTATTATGTCCTTCCTATGCTTTTAAATTTTTGAGATTTAAAAATGAGTAAACGAAGGTAGAATAAGGAGCAATGTGTCTCCTAAAACACATCATTATATTTTCTATTTTGTGAATAATATTATTTTATTTTTGGTAATTTTGTTTTTGTGTGTTTTTACATTGAGAACAATATAATTTTTCAATGTAAGGGATGAATCATTGTTCTTAATATTTTGTAAATATATTATTTTAATATTATGTAATTTTGTATTAAAAATTTTCAAATCTCTTACGATTATACCTTTTTATGTTTAAATTGTTTTTGAAAATTCACAAGAATATTTTTTCAATTTGACTAAAATGTTCTTAGATGAATTTATGTGAGTAAATCTTTTTATTATGAAACCCGAATCTTAAAAACATTAGTATTTTGACTAATTAATCTGTGTGATTTTAAGGCATTTACTAATCAATCTAAATACTATAGAACTTGTCTTTCCACATTCTTGAGACAAATATAATGATGTTGGTTGATTTGGGGATGATATAGTGTCTTTCTAAATTTACCAATACTCAAAATATATCTCTTGGTCCTATTTTGAGCCTAATGTACAAATGGTTTATTACCATTTAATTTACTTTGATTAGCATTATTTATTACTTTTCTACCTAAATAAATACATGAAAATGTATTTATATGATTTATGTTGTCATGAGAAGTTGTAAATATTATTGTAAAATGATTACGAGATATTGTAAAAATTATAAGGCAAAAAGCTTGTAAATATTCTTGTTGAAAATGCAAAAAAAAAAAAGAGAAAAAGAAAAAAAATGATTAAGAGAATTCATGGCTATTACATTTTCAAAAAGATGATTTGTTTTGAAAGTTTTATTGTTATATCAAACTCTTGATAAATTTTGTATATATCTTTACCTTTTGTTCGTAGCCAATTTTCAAGATTTACATTACAAGCTATAAAGTCTTATTTGACTCAAATTGATCAAATTCTGATTAATAAGTGGAAGAATGTGGATTTTTAAGCCTATGGATGTATTAAGAAATTAGAATGTATTTTCATTACACAATAATTCTATTATTATCTTTTCATAATACTAATGTCATTTTCCTAAAAATAAAATTTTCATTATCATGGGTTTTATGTTTTTAAAGTCACATTTTGTTAAATTTGAACATATATGTTAAGTTGTTAATAATATTCTAACACGTGTACATTTTTTTGTAAAATAGAAAAGGGATTATTGTAAAAGTAGTTTGAAATAATTTTAATATCTTATCATTATATTTTCATATTTTTTTTATTTTTTGTGTTTTTGTTTGAGGGCAAACAAAGGTTTAATGTGGGGGAATTTGATTAAACAAAAAAATAGATATATTTTTATGTAATATTATTATGTTATTTGTGTTTAATTTCATTTAAGTTATGTTATTTTATAATTATTTTATATTTTCTATTAATATTTTTTTTTGTAATGTTTTTAGATATTTATTGTGTTTTTGTAAAAAAACAATTGCTACAGTCGATGACACATTGGCAGTGCCACGTGTACAAGGAGCCTCGTGAGCCGCTTTGTTAGCACAGTGAGCGAATCAGACGACGACACGTGAAACTCGGTGAGGATGGCAACGTAGCTGAATCTAGATGCATCTTGCCTTTGACAATGGCGAGACGTGCCAACACAGGTAAAATGGATGGTGATTCATGTGCCAAACTTCAGACCAATCAGATGGCGACACATGGCGGTTGATGCAACTTTCTCACTTCAAGCGTTTTGGCCCAACTTTCTAGAAACTCCACTTTGTCCCCCACTACTTTTATTTTGGTCATATTTTATTTATTTTTATTCCAAATTTGCCCCTGCAAATTTCTATAAATTGGACATGAAATTTACTATGTTTGTACAACATTGAACAACCAAAAACTCTGCCAAATTTTTTTACCAATATTTTTTAATAAATCTTTAGGTATTTTTATGAATTAGAGTTTATTTTGAAGGTTTTGGATGAGATTTCAAGAGTATCGATGAACTACTATTGGGAGAAAACCAATGAAAGTTATCCTTCTTATTCTTGATTGCAATTCTTAAAATTCTTCATTTGAGTCATGTATTGTGAGTAGTTTATTTACCGTTACCAAGGATTTGCATTAAAGTTATTAATTAATGGGATTTTGAGATAATTACCATTACATAGAACACTGAAGTTTATTTTGGACTAAGACTAAATTAATTTAAACAATGGCCGGTTTTATCGCTCTAACTTCTAACTTTTAACTACTAACTTTCTAACTTCTAACTTCTAAATTATAATTTTTACTCTTCTATTATTTAATTTTTGTATTTACTTTTTGTTATTTATTTTCTGTCATTTATTTTATCGTACTATTGGTGAGTAAAATCTCCAAATTTAATTTTCGTACTTAAATTCTGTAAATGTGGAGAGTAATATCTTCATATTTTATTCTTTTGCTACTTTTTATTGTAGAAGGTAAAATCTCCTTATTTTTACTTTTTATGGCTGATAAAACTGCCAAAATTATGTTTTTTTATATTTGTAATTTCGTAAATATATAATTGTGTAACCATTTTCTTTTATTTTTTCAAGTTTAATTGTCCAAATTTGTTTAATTATTTTAGTCATGTTATTTTATAAATTGAGTATTTATATAATTTCGGTCATTATTATTAAATAATCATATTTAATTAATTATAAATTGTTTTTAATTTGCATGATTAATCCAGCTAGGATTGTTAATATTTAATTGGTAATCACAGTAGCATTTGTTAGTTTAATTAAGCTACAACTCTTGACTTAATTAATTTATTAGGGAATTATATGATTTAAATTATGTTTAATTGAAGCTCATTATTATATATAATTTAATGTTGTTGATGCCTTATAAACTTAATGTAATTTAATTAATATATTCTATTAATGCTGGTTAGTAGTGATATTTAACTGAATTAAAGATTAATTTATCAAAGCTGATCAGGGACTAATCTAATTAGTAAGGATAGAAATCTATCTTAAGCTGATCGATATTCTAAAATCAACTACTCAATAAGTTCTTTATCAATGATTTATCCCATTAAATAAATAATTTGATACCAGTTTCTTGCTAACGTCTTTTATTAATTTATTTTCATTAAAAATCCTTTTTATAATTAATTTGTTTTATAAAAACAAATTGATGAAGCCTGTCGTATGACTCTCAAATTTAAACCTAACAATTCCTATGTAGATAGAGAAAGTAGAGATTTGTCAACTCTTAAATTAAAATCATTAATTGGAAAATATTTTGGGGGGTTTTGGTATTTTGAGAACAATAAATAACAAAAATTAAAATAATCACGATCAACTCAGACAGATTCCTATTCTTACAAATTAGATTAATCACGATCAACTCGGACAAATTAATCTCTAATTTAATTAGACACCACTACTAACCAGCGTGTATAAGATGCTCAATCAAATTGCATTAAAAAAATAAAGTATCACCAACATTAAATTGTATATAACAATCAGTTTAATTATATACAATTTAAATTATATAATTCTGCTACTGATTTAATTCAGCCAAGAGTTGCAACTCAATTAAATTAGTAGATGCTACTTGAATCATTAATACAAGATTAATAATCCTAGCTATATAATCACATTCATTAACTAGATTGTCAATCCAATTAATTCACACAATTATATTGGTCAAAAAGAAATTATATAAATACTCAATTAATATATATATATATATATATAAGTATATTAAATAAACACACACACACACACACACATATATATATATAAAGATTGGATTTATACTAACTAAAAAAATTTGGCGGTTCAACCGGCCATTTAAATAAACTAAACTAAAAGTATGGAGGCTTCGGCCTTCCATAAAAAGGAATTAAAGACATAAAAAGAAATTAAACTAGTTAGGAGGTTCGACCTTCCATAATAAAGAAAATAAAAGACATAAAAATAAATTAAACTAATTAGGTAGCTCGGCCATCCATTTGAGATATTTAAAGTGCATAAAGGAAAATAAATAAAGACTAGGTGGGTAAACCAACCATAAGTCCAGTTAAATAAATCCAAATAAAAATTAAGTGCATAGAAAATTATATCATAATCTCATTTATTAATAACTTAACATATATCCTTGCTAACAAAAGGAAATTATTCACAATACATATTTAATAAATATAAGATGGAATTTATAAACATTGGAAAGAAAATTTGAAAGATAAATTCTCCGGAAATATTGAAATTATCTAGATATAATTTCTTTACTAAATATTACAAAAGGCCTTGAAATATTATTCTAAAAATTATGGAAAATATACTAAGATGAAGACAATAATTAAAGAAAGAAATTTCAAAGAAATGGAGAAGATTGGAGCTAAATTGGTATTGAAATGATAAAAATAAGCTTCTTATTTATAGGCACAAAAATCATGGGCAAAATGGTCATTTCGTAACCCAAAGTCTTGAAAATTCACTTGGTGGTCTAATTTTCCCAAACTTCACCACATATCGTGTCCTTATTGGTCTATATTGCGGCTTCTAGAAGAGCCACTTGTCATATTTTGCTTACGCCACATGTCATCTTCTGCTTACGCCACATGTCATCTTCTTATTGCGCCACGTCATCGGATGACATGGATTTTTTTTTAAAACTTTTCCAACATTTCTTCTTCTTGCTGTTATCTCCATAATGAACTAAAATACACTGGAAAACTTACAAACAAAGAAATAGAAGGGAAACATGAAATATATCCATTAAATAACATAATTAACCGATTTTTAAACAAAATATAGTCATTAAATAACATAAAAATCAGTTAATTTTTGAGTAAATAACCAATATATTTCTTTTAAGTTTGTTTAATCTAGTTTTGTCTTTATATAATTTTAAAACTCCCCTAAATTTTAATATTTGATTAATAAATTTAAATTTAAGAATTTTTACAAATCTCCGTGGATACGATTAATTATTTGCCCTATCTATATAGGAGTATTAAATAATAAATTTGATAGTCACATGTCAGACTCATCAATCCACTTGACTATAAAGAGAAATTGGAAAAGGTTAAGAAGGCAATTTATGCAATTTTTGGAGAATATGATAGTAAGAGTGAGTCCAGTTCTATGGCTTCTAGTTCTTCCATTGTGAATCAACTATCGACTCTTGCTAAAGAAGGAAAAACAAATAAGATGATGTCTACACCCTATTATGATGTAAGTTAATCTTTAATTTATTTATTTTAAATTTGTTTTATACACGTAAGACAATAGTGTTTCAATGAATTATTCATTTGTTTATTTCATAGGATTTTGAAGCATTTGATTACATGGAAGTTAACAATGTTGGGAAGTCTCAACTTGACCTTTATTTGGAAGAGCCAAGGAATTCAGTTTCGAAAAGTTTTGATGTCTTGAGTTACTGAAAAGACCAAAGTGCTAGATTTAGTGATATAGCAAGGATGGCTCGTGATGTTTTAAGCATTCCAATAATTACTGTAGCATCCAAATATATTTTTAGTATTGGTTCTCTTGTTTTAACCAAATATAGAAGTTTCATACTTGATGAAACATTGCAAGCTCTCATATGCACACATAATTGATTATATGGTTTTGTAGGTAAGTTTTTACCTTATGAATTTAATTGTAATGAAAATGTTTACTATATAATTTGTTTCATATCATAAAGTTTTAAATTTATATACTTGACCTTTTTTTATTTTATTTTAGATGATGATGTTGATGATGATGATAAAGACTTTATTGAGGAAGTAAATCTTTCTAAGGTGAATTCAAATGTGATGGAAGGGGAAGATTAGAGATTTTTTTGGAGTCAAGAGAAGGATTGAAGACTTGTATTTTTATCTATTTTTTATGATTGAATTAGATATTTGTTTGCTTAATGATTTTTTTAATCATTCCTATATTATTATGTGGCTATATATTGCATTAATATTTTGCTATGTTAATTCTTACAAGTGTAATGAATATTTTTAGTGCAACTGCATATTTTGTCTTTGGGACATCTTGGCTTGTTTGGCTCATTTGGCCCATTTAGCCCACAACTCGTTTTGGCCTGTAGTGGGCCGGGCTGGGGCTATGAAAACTTTAGCGCATATAGAATCAGGCTTACTTGGCCTGACCCATTTCCCAGTACTGTGTGGCAAATACATCGGGTGGAAAAAATTTATTCAACGGGTAACAATAGTTGGTAAAGACAGAACAAGTTTCACTAATGTTTGGCTTATAGACTCAGGGGAAACTTGGCATATGACTTCATAGAGAGAATGGTTTTATCGATATAAACTCGTCTCTAGAAGATTTGTGTTTATGGGAAATGATCAAATTACAAGGCATAATGCACAAATGAGTCTTCTAGAGATTATAATGCACAAATCCTTGAAGTGCGAATGGTACCATTATACATCTTTAATTTGATGCACAAATCCTTGAACGTTTGAGAGAGTTGTAAAAACTCTTGAATGTTTATTATTATTATTTTTTGATATTTTTGGAGTTTTGATCTTTAATTTTCAACAGAAGTGACAAAAAATGTTTTGGTTAAGTAGTTTAAAAACATTCCTTTGAAGATGTGATGTAAAGATGAAATAGTCTTTCCTAGGCTCCTTTTAAATCTTAATAGCTAGCACATTTGAATAATGAAAACTGAGAATCATGGATGAAAAATATCTGAAAACCATTTTATAATAGCTCTTAGAAAACTAGGAACTGATTTTTTTCATTGCATCAATAGCTAATTAAATCCCAATGAATGAAACAAGTTTGGAACGTTGTTCAATTAGAACAATAAAATTTCTGCATCCAAAAGTTTCAAGAAGGCATTGTAACTATGTAACTGGTGATTACCGATATCTCGACTAACGTCTTTTTATTATGAATAAATTATTACAAATGAAATATAGTACAATACAAGTGAGTCACTAATATTAATTATTAAATGTTTGTATAGTTTGAAAATTTAAATTTTATATACCAAATCGAATGGATTCCCATATATAATTTATATATTTGATATAATGCAAGAGATATTTTTATTTTGTCCTTAAACTATTTTTTTGTATTTTTCTTTAGAGGATGACGTTCTATGGAACCTCTTAAATTGAGATTGGTGTATAAATAAAGACAATTCCCTTTCGTTTTTTGGTTTTGTATAAATAATTAAATATTATATGTTTATGCTTGAAATTTGCAATAAAGAGGAAAAAATACCAATATGTGAGCCCTTTTCTTTTTCTTTTTTGAAAGGGTGTGAGCCCATTTCTTGTATATATATATATATATATATGCATATGTAGTTTTGTTTTACTATGTTTGTCGTTTTTTTTTTAATAAAAAAACTAATTAAATAATTTTTTGTAAGCCAAGTCTTTTCACTAATGCCTATTGATATATTTTCGAACCTATTCCAACTTTCTTTTAGATAAAGTTCTTTTATTTTTAATTTTGAGAAAATTAAAAGAGAAAATAAAATATCTTTTTAACATGGAGAATCTCTACTTTTAGGAATTAAAAAAGAAAAAAAGACCCAAAAGAACGAGTGAAAAACATAACACATATATCGTTGATAGCAATGTTTATCAACTCTTTTTCATTTTCCAATTTTATAAGTGGAGATACAAATACACAGCATGATGGTGATATCAAACACTTCTCAGATCAATATTGGAATCGCTACTCGAGGCCGCAAAGAAAATCGCCATCTACCCAATTTTTATTCCAGATTGATATGAATTCAATTCCATCTTTTCATTTGATCTATAGTACCCTTTGGTCCCCATTGATATGTCATCAAGGGAATCCATCCCTGTTAACCCCAAAATGTAAAGTGGTAAATACCTCGAGCAAAAGAAGAGGACGAGGGTCCATCTCCCTTTCATTCTTCGGGCAGTGCATGCAAGGCTGGCACGGACGGCTTGTGTCCTGGCTTGTATATATAGCATCTGTACTCGGGTTTATTCGGTTTATAGTGAACTCTTGACCTTACTCAGATATTAGCATGTTTATTAGTACTTGCCTTAATTTACAGGGTTTTTTACAGAGATATTTAAATATGAACATTTTATGCCGAAAATAGGTTTAAATTTAATTTTATCTAATTTATTATCATTACAGTTTTCATTTTCTTCGAAGATAGAGCAAATTAAATTGCAAAAAAAAAACTACAACTCCTTTTGAAATAAAGAAAAGTTGAGACTAAAACGACCCATGAGGAAGTTAGTACAACATTTATTGTACTCGTGAAGGAATGCAATATTGTGCATGAAAAGCATTGGCGTTTAGTGTTACCAAGTACACAGTATACATACATAATGAAGAGCAACAGTCCTATAGTCCTCTTCGAAATCATGATCATGAATGGCTTCTTCGAGCAGACAGTAACATTAGCATCCCCACCACTGCTATAGGAATCGTACCACATCAAAGAAGAAGACAGAGAAGCAAAAATTTCCTCACTTTGTGAAAGGGAATTGAGCTGCTTCCCACTTAGAGAGTTCTCACTTGAAGCAAACAACCAAGTGGGGATAGAAATATATACGAGAAAATTCAAGCCAATGGGAAAGCGAAGTAATCTTGGACCGATTCTAAGTAAGTTTCATACGATTCCAGAACCTTATAAATCGAATATGGTCGCATTCAGAACACTATTCTTCTCAACCGTGCAACATATAATGGTCCTTCTCCAAAATAAGGTTTTACTCTAAAATGTATAGTATTTCTTTCAATCAATTTAAGATTTTCATGATGGGTAAATCTAATTATTAAAGCATAAGTTCTCTATTCAAATATTGCTTCGACCCGTTAAATAGTTATCGTTTAGAATAGAGGTTTCATGTTAAATATATCAGGTAGAAATTTAACACTTACAATTTCCTTATCACATTGTGGAGCTACTTAATGGTTCCAACGATGACCATAATTTATAAATTCTGATTTATTAATTTTAAAAAATAATATCATATTTCAAATAAAAATTTTAGGTGATTATTGTGAAATACTCCACCCGTCAATAATTAAATATTTATTTTTTTACTTTAGTTAAAAATTAAGAAAGATTATTTGACTTCAATTAAGTTACTAAATTATCGTTAATATTAATATAATAAATAACGTGATATATTAATTAGTAAAATATAAATATTTTAAATTAATAAAATTATTAATAAAAAATATATCCATTAAAAGTAGATCGAACATTTAACAAACTATTGGTGGGTAATTTTTATTCAGAAAAATCGCAACCACTCTTCTTCATGGTTTAACTATGTAGGGGCCACCACTCACGAGAATTAGCAAAGGCATGCACCTGCCTTTTTTTCTTTCTTTCTCTGACTTTCTATCGTGAATCATTCATTGTATGTGTACGATGTTCCTAAAATTTCAGAAATACACATTTTCTTTTCTTTTGTAAATTCTAAAAGATATTAACTTTCAGGTCTTTTTTGTTAACCATGAAGTGAGTCCTGTGATGTGATGCTCTCAAAAAAAAGAAAAAGAAAAAGTAAGTTATGTGATACTCGACTCTTTATGGAGAGTGAAACTCTAACAATTTTTCATTTTTTCATTTTTAAGATTTGAATACGACACTTCTAGTTAAATGTACCCAACTCCTTTCGCTTGGTCTAAACCTTATTGGTGTATATACATACATACATATAGTTTTGTGTGTGTATATATATATGATTGAACTATAATTAAGTTAGGTTTTTAGGAATTTAATGTGTTATTTATTGAGATAAAATCTAGCTAATTGTGTGTTTATATGCTTAAATTGATTCTTTACAGTTTTATTTTTGTTTGTAGATATTTTGAAGGTTTTTTTAATATGTTTAGAAGGAATTAGTACAAGATAGGAGGCTTAAGAAGTTGTCTTGCAATCAAAATGGAGTGAACGGGCTTTAGAAATCAATTAAACGCACACTGAAGAAGTGGACGCATCTCTCTTCATTCACACATCCATTCTCAGTAGTTTTGGAGGCTCATACGTCCACTTGGATGCTTTTGATAGTCTCGCGCAGTCCATTTTTGACAAATGGGCATCCACATGTCGAATTGAAGATTTTGGAAAGTTTTTGAGTAGTTTTGAATTATGACTCTTATATTACTAACCTTAGGACCTTTTCTAACTATTTATAGGGTTTATTAGCTTAGTTTTGGGGATATCATGCAACTTAGAAACATTGTTTTGAGCATTCTTGAAGATCAAGGATTGGAAGCTCTCAAGAATTCGAACTTCCGATTAATAAGTTTCTCTCTCTTCTTAAATCTTTCTATGATGTTTTCTTTTATGGATTGTAAGTAGATTTATTTAGTTAGCAATGACATGTATTAGGTTTATTTTATTTGGAATATAAGATTATGTTCTTTAATTAAAAACCTGATATTTTCAAAGATTTATCTGTTTACTTGCGTATTCGAACAATTCTTGTTTTAATTCAATTAATTGTATAATTTCAATTATCATTGGTTATCTTAATTATTTTACATAGCTGATTTACTAAG
This sequence comes from Apocynum venetum, assembly GCA_019593545.1. Classification (NCBI taxonomy): domain Eukaryota; kingdom Viridiplantae; phylum Streptophyta; class Magnoliopsida; order Gentianales; family Apocynaceae; genus Apocynum; species Apocynum venetum. The sequence continues at coordinate 2,356,564 of SRSM01000144.1, read as the reverse complement.
GTTAGTAGAATCGGTTTTAGGTAACAAATAGTAGTAATTATTGATTAATCTAAATCGGTGTTTGATTAATTAATAGGAAATTATTTGAAGCGAATTGCATGATTTTAATTGGCCGTTAATTTTATGTAATTTGGGTTGATATTGTCCTTATATTTAATAACGTAATTGACTATATTATGTGAGCGATTCGGTAATTTAGTTTAATTAGGTTTAAGTTTATTTTGTTGTGCTTCTTAGGAATTAATCTAGTTTTATAGGAATCAGAATTTGCAACGCTAAGCGGAATTCTAAGTCATTACTCAAATAAATTATTATATCTGATTAATCTCAAATATATAAAACTGAAATACATAGTCCTTACTAACGTCTTTTTATCCATTGATTTCTAATTGTTTTGTGAATTACTTATTTTAAAATTTTAATCTTTTTAGATAAAAATTAAATCTCTTCCCCAAAAATCTTGATTAGTTTACTTAATTAAAGAATTTACAAGTCTTTGTGGATTCAACCATTATCTGTCATAACTATATAAGTTGGTTGAATTTCGTATTAATTTGATAGCGTAACGACACACTCGTCAATATATATATATATATAAATGTGTGTGTTAAATTATATGAACCATTATTTTTTTTATTTTAAAAAAGACAATTAGGACTTTCAAGAATTTACATAAATATTTGATTGACAGGATTGAAGCTACTCATTGTGTAATTGTGTATATTTCCAATATTACATTTACTTATTTTATCTCTTATATTGAATGGTTTTTGTTTCAAGAAAGAGTCGACGCAATAAATGAGAACATATAAAGAATTAAAATACATTCTTAATATGTGTGCAGTTCCTTCTAAAATCTTATTATATTTTGGGACAAATGAAATACTAATTATCAATCATAAAATGGTGTTAGAATTTAGAGTTTATCTCATACTAATTTTCTTTGTAGTTCTTTTTCTATTAATTTGAGGATAAGAAAAGAAGATCATCTTTAGTCTATACTAATTTTCTTGGTAGTTGGCTAGAGAATTTCTTACGACCCTTCCTCACTGTAAATATTTCTATTATTTACTACTTGGTCAAAAAAAGAAAAAGAAAATAAAAGAGCAAGAAAATCGACTTTATATCCTAACCGTCATTCTATGATTAATATCATACTTTAATTTGTGATAATTGTCACTCTTGATTAACATGTATATTTCTGAATTCCTCTCCTAAAAAAATGAGCTTTCATATTTCTATTTTCATATGACTAAAAATAGCTATCTTATTTATTAAAATTGAACATTTTTTTTCATCTAAACTTTTAAAATTAACTTAATTAATTTATAAAATTGATATCCCAAATACTTGAGTTCCACTACTAATTATATCAATAAAAAAGATAAGCTACCCCGACATACACCAGTTGGCAAAGGCTTGGGAGTTAAGTGTGCTCACCCTTGCGTAGATTCGAACCTCGTTAGACAAAAACATGTGTATTAAGTTTTGTGATAAAAATAAGTAATTACTCCTGAAGTCCTTAACTAGTTAGTGCACATCCTGCAATTTACATTCTCCTACTTGTTGAGGAGCTGATGAGAGTGGTCCAAGACTATTCAGGTATTGCTCGGAACCTGAGTTATCAAAATAAGAAAAAAAAAGAAATGTATAAGTTAAGATTTTAATTTATTATAAGTGATTAAATCTCACTTAATCTTTTCATTTTAAGTGTAAATTAAACACTTAATTTAGAAAGAAAGTAATAATTACTCCTTATATTGAAAATTGAATCTTCATATTTGATTTAACATAAGAATTAAATAGAAAAATTCTTTGATTTTAAAGAACTTAATTATCATAATATCCTTATCATTGAATATGGTAATGATGGACCATATAAGTTAGTAGGATGTAATTTTTTAAAATTAAAGATGTTTTTAATAAATATTATATTAAACATATGATCATTTGAAAAAATAATAGAGATTTAATTCCCAATATTTTAAAATTGATTACATTTAATTCCAGAGGCATATTTGTATTTGCATTTGGTCTTTTGGTTTTGAGTGTGGTTTCACTCCATTTCTTCCCCCTCAAAGAGACATGTGAAAGTATTTTGCTTCTTTAACGTCCTATTATTCCCCCTATGCATATATGATATATACACAAACAAACAAAATAGGAAAACAAACACAAAAAAAAAGAAAAAAAAGAAAAGAAAGAACGGAATGGAGCTAAAATTGTGGTCCTCAGACATCCCTCTCTAGCTTTTCAACTTTCCTGTTCGAAATTCCCCTTCCCCACCACCCAATATCTCTCAGCTTTCACCTTCAAAAAAATATCTCCTCCAATATTGAGTTCATAATTTGATCGAGACATCAATATCCCATATATGATATATGGATGCCGCCGATGATGATCTCGACTTCCAGGAGGGTTATATGAAGGACAAGAAGTTAATTAAGAGGGAGCCATCCAAACTTCAGGCATCAATAGTTGATGATCATATGGAGGATGATGACTTGATGATTGCAACGAATACATTCCATGATGATGACAAAAAGAAGAAAGCTAATGTTGGTGGCTCTGGCTCTGGCTCTGGGGTTAGAAAAGGACCAAGTACTGGTGGTACTGGTGGTGCCGGTGGTGGTGGTGGTGGTGGTGCAAGTTCGATGAAGTGTTGCCAGGCTGAGAAGTGTACTGCTGATCTAGCTGATGCTAAACAGTACCATAGGCGACACAAGGTCTGTGAGCATCATGCTAAAGCTCAGGTGGTCATCGTTGGCGGAATCCGGCAACGTTTTTGTCAGCAATGTAGCAGGTTAGCTAAACCTAGCTATCTATCTCCCCATTGTAATTCTTTTCCTTGTCATAATAAACTCAACAGATAATGAGGTTAAAAACACAAAATGTTTTTGTGTTTGGTATGATGTTTTGTTCTATTGTACCATGTTATTTTTCCTTTTTGAATTTTTTTTTCCAATTTTTTCCAATTCTCTTTAGTTAGCATTTAGAAGTTGATTTAGTACACAGCTCCTGATTTGGAAACTTTGTATTATCTTATCTGTATCCTTTTTTTTCTGTATTTGGTTTAAAGTGAGTTGTTTTTCTTTTATTGTAAAGTCATATACAGAGAATAGAAGAGTAACAACTCTGTTAACAATATACATTATATATTTGCTCAAGGTATCAGAATAATAGATCCGTTAATAATAATTTGAAATAACACGTGTTTTCTTTCTTTATTCATTGATGACTTGATATAATTTGGCATCGTTTTCAGCTTGCAAAATAGGTATACATTATTGTGTTCAAAAGCTTTTCCAGTAAACTTGCAGTAAATTTTAGTTATTTTTCCATCTTAGAGAAAGATTGGTTTTTACATCTCTTTCAGAAAATGACATGATGCAATGAATCTTACTTACCTCACATGTGACCTTAAATCCAAGACCTTTTACCATCCTATAGTCATCTTTGTGATGTTCTTTCTTCACCCTTGTTTCCTTCTCCTAATTATTAATTACCCTTTTACCCCAACTCCATCCCTTTCATTTAGTGACCAGGCCAGTATATATGTACGACATATATAGAGTACCATAAGAACAAGTACATTTTTGGCAGTGATATTTAATTTGAATTACCCTTATGTTTCGGAAATAATAAAGAAAGATCATGCATGAATGAAGAAATGGTTGTATTTGGTTGACAATTAGTTATTTTCCTAGCCCTTCTGAAAAATAATTAAGAAGTTTTATTGTTTTGCAGATTTCATGAACTTTCAGAATTTGATGAAGCCAAAAGAAGCTGCCGGAGACGTTTGGCTGGGCATAATGAAAGAAGAAGGAAAAGCTCAGCTGAGGCGGCTCAGGCAGAGGGATCAGGCCGAAAAGGCAGTTCAGGAACTCAAATGAAGGACAACATGGTCTGTGGGCAGGTTGATGATAGGGGTAGAATTCAAATAGCCATTCAAGAAAATGCCAATTACAAACATTTCCAGATCAGATAATTGCTTTCCCAAAGCAATTTTTAAGCTCTCTCTCTTCTGTCATTCCTAAGCTTAATTTCTTGCAGCAAAGATATTAGTGGCATTGCAATTGCTGCACTGTTATTCAATAAATAAAAAAAAGAAGAAAAAAGGCCTAAAATCATCATCGTGTTTTATGATTGAAATTCTAAGAACAGAAGAAGGGTGTCTTGGTGTAGTTTGAACTAGATGATCTACAGTATAGCTAGAATTTTTGTTGTCTGCAACGCTGCATTCTATATATATGATATGATGTATCCTCGGATTAGGAGTGAGTTTGTATGATCTTTGTTGTATTTATAATATCAGTTTTATGAGAAATATGAAAAGGGATGGCGGATGATCATGTTGAGCATATAATTACACATATACAAACAGGAAGTTTTGATTCTGAAAAAATGAATAAAAAAACAAAGGGTTTTGGTCCAATTCCAAATTGAATGTATTGTCTCAGGAGAGGTGAGCTTTGTATTTGCAGAAGAAATTAGACTTACGATAATTTCAATTAAATTTTATCTTTACCCATAGTCAAGAATTATTTATATAGTAATGAATAGGCTATGCCGTTCTAGTAGTAGATTTAGTTTGCCTGCTTAATTATCTTGATATAACTTCGAATAATTCTAATTAAAAAATAAAAAAAAAATTGTTAGTATGCATATATACATACGGAAAATATGAATATATTATCTCATAATCCTAACGGCTAACTGTACGAAAGGAATTTTCCCCAACTGCTAACTAATACATAAGGAAAGGACTAAAATGAATATGCACTTTAGTTTACAGGATATTATATGGAGAAGATATGCTAAGATGCAAATGCAAGGACGGGATATATGATCATAATTTCCAATACTCCCCCTCAATCTGGTGCATGAAGAATAATGCCCAGATTGGAGAGTAAGTGATGAAACGGCTCCTTTACCAAGCCCTTGGTAAAGAATCAGCTAATTGAAGGATGTGATGTATTTTGAGAGGAATAAATAATCTTATCTTTAACATGATCAAGCACATAGTAACAATCAATTTTAACGTGCTTTGTGCGCTCAAGAAATACCGGGTTATTAGCAATGTGAACTGCGGTTTGATTGTCACAATGTATAGTTGTAGCTTCAGTTTGTTCAACGCCTAATTCCCACAACAAATAGTGCAACCATAGGACTCAGTCAAGGTAGTAGCCATTCTACGATACTCAGCCTTAACAGTAGAGTGTGACACTACTGATAGTTTCTTGTGCCTCCAACTAATGGGAGCTTCACCAAGCTTCAGAACATACCCGGTTGTGGATTTTTCACTGAACTTACAACCACCCCAATTAGCATCGCATAATGCAACTAATTCCATGTTGTTGTTTCTAGGTAAAAAAATGCCCTTACCGATGGTTGACTTCATTTATCTTCCAAGGCATTAATCTCTTTTCTCAGGGCTTCTCGCCATTGTACATGCTTTGTTGTTTCTTGAAATGTTCTCGGCTCATCGAGAAAAGTGACAGGAGTAAAAAAAATTTATGTAAGGGAGAAAAATTATTCATGGAAGCATAATTTGAAATTGGGTGAGAAGTAGTATTAATAGGTTGTTCTGTAGGATTACCATGTTGATTACCTAAATTTTCAGATGTCATAGGTTGTAAGTCAGCGATGAAGTCCTTCAAGTGTAATGGAGGTTTTATATTGCTGTTTGGATATCGTGGCTGAATATGAACATTAGTAAAGGTAACAAGTTGTGTAGTTGCAATAGATGAATGTGTATCAACAGGTTCCTCATCATCTGTTTCACCCTGCGTATGCGCAATAACCCCCTAGAGCCTATCATGAAGAACTGGAAGGTCATCAATTGAAATTGTCATTGGCAGTGAACGTGAAGCTTGAGGAGATGAGCTCATTTGATCCTTTGCAGAAATGACAAAGGGAAATTGATTTTCAATGAAGATAGTGTCTCTGGAAATATAAATTTGTTGGGTTGTGGAATCATAAATTATGTAGCCCTTTTGTTTGATAGGATAGCCAATAAACATTCCAAGAGAACTCTGGGTTCGAACCTAATCCTAAGAGTGGAGTGAATTAGGTTTTTATTTTATTTTTGAAACATAATTCGATTTTACACTTCTTTAATAACGAATATCAAATACTTGAAATGTAGGATGTGACTGTAGATATGTGTTCAAATAAATTATAGGAAGTAAAACAATGACCATGATGATTTATAGTACTTTGTTTCAAAAGTTTAGGTATTTAGATATGTTTCAATGGTCACAAACATGATTGTTACAATCCTACTCAAACAATGTGTGATTGACCTCATGGTAATCCACACTATCATCCACAAGTGCACTGGAGAAGTTGTGGATGAAGTCTAGTGACATCCAATTGCAAATGTGGTCTGGTCGACCAGCTGGTTCAGTTGGTATATCCAACATGCAAAGGAAGATTCCAAACAATTATATGAGTTGTGATATAAAATACACATGTGTTTTATAAAACATTTAAGCACTAAAATCAAGATGCATGTTTTTCAAAATCAATTTTGAATGCCCAAAACATATTTTAACATATTAAAACTATTTTGAAAAACATTCTATGTTCATAGAGAAGTCTTTAAAACTAATACTCAATTAGAGGTAAACTAGATATATCAAAAAAATATCAAACTCTAAAACTATACCTCTAGTTCATATCTAAGCCAATAACACTTGTCTTAACTCTTGAATCCAAATAAACGTTCTTGAAGACTTGAAATATTGTTCTTACATGGATAAGACATATGAATCTAAAAATAATATCACTTATAAAATGAAACAATTAGTCATTATCAATGTTTGTCAATAATCAAAAGTAAGTCATTAAAAGCCTTTGGACTTTCACTTCACATAAACTAGGCAACCAAAACCCCTTAAGTGGTGGTAATTTGGTTTTTTACCACATAAATTTCATAAGAAGTATACTTATATTGAACTCTTACAAGAAGTCTGTTGATTAGATAGCTTGTAGTGTAAACACAAGTACTTTATAAATTGATAGGTAAATTAGCTTGGAACTTCAAAGCTCTACTTACAAAAGATGATGATGTTTACGTTCTACAACTCCATTTTGTTGTGGTGTATAAGGACAACTTTTCTCAACAAATATGCCATTATCATAATAGAATTGCATCAATAAGTGAGATTGAAATTCTAAACCATTATCACAATGAATGCATTTAATTTTTTGCCCATATTAGGTTAGCACCATATTATAAAATTTTGCAAACACATAACTAATATTGGATTTGTTAGTCAAAAGATGTATCCAAACAAATCTAGAATACAATAGTAAAGAAATAATGAGTTCATTCAATATAAGGTATTTTATAATGTCCCCAAATATCACAATATAAAAGTTCAAAACATCCCTTTGATTTAATTTCACTAAGTGGAAAAAGTGAATGATTTTTTTTTTTTTACTTTAACGCAAGAATCACAATATATAGTAAATTGCATTTCGAATCAAGAATAAGTACAACATTTCTCAAAACAAGATTGTTAATTAATAATATATCTCCAGCTCCTGCAACTTGATTTTCTGTCAACAACCGCTACAATTTCATTTTTGGCATCTACTGCTTGAAATATTGCTTGTTCATCGACTTTTATTCTCTGCATAACCACTTGTTGTTGTTACTCTACTTCAGTGGCAAGCTAGCCTAAGAGAAGGAAAAGGGCATGTTCCCAAAATTTAGCTTCTGATAGTTGAAAATTTTTTATTCAATCTCAATAAAAATTCATATAGCTTTTTTCTTTTTCGCAATTAAGTTATTTTCTTCTCAATACCATAAGTGCAATAGTGCAACTAGGCACACTATGTTAAAAACGTTTTATCGCAACACACATAGCACAACATTTTTTACAAACGCCATCATAAATGATTTTCAATACTCTATGGTGATGTTTACTGAAAACATTGTTACATGCACACTTTAGACGACATTTTCAAATGACATTTCTATGATAAGTTGGCATAAACATAAGATCTTTCAACATTTTATATACGTGGGTAAGACTGTCATAATAGAGCATTATCTGAGGGGACATATAATAAGGGCGTTTGACCATCAGTCGCGATAAGACTAAATACGATGACATATGTACAACATGTGTCAAATGTCACGATATGCAAAATTTAAGTGACATTTAATGCCGACATTTACAATATGTAAATGACATTTCTATCATAAGTTGGCATATTAATTTTTATTTTTTATTTTATTTTGGCTTACAATCTTATGAGTCAGCGTAAATCATAGTCAACTGCGTACGATTTTTTTCTATATGATTTCTTAAGTGACAAACTAAAAAATTTGTACGATGAATATTTTTACAAAATTTGTATGACTTATATATACACTATTCCTAGGTGAAATAGTTATGAAATATGTATATGTGGTAATGTGGATGTCTAAATCCATTTGGATAAATTTAAATTGTTATTAATCCATTTAAGTCCAATCCATTTATAATCCACTTATAAATGGTTTAAATGGTTTGGATCTAAATGGTTTATAGATATCCATGGATATCAATTTATCCATATAATTGTAATTATTTTTAATTCTATTAATTAAGTTTATTAGTGTAATTTTTATTATCTACATTTATATTCAATCAAATTTTTTTAAATCTTAGTACTAAAATAACTTCAAATAAAAATTATATATATATTAATATTGAATATTTAATTCTAAAAATCATAAAATAAATATGAAAATATTCAATTTGAATTGGAAAAGCCAAAATTCTGTGATATGTCCTTTTTTTTTTTACTTCCATTACTTTTTTTTACTTTTCTTCTATATAATCTTATATGTAACAATTATCATTGCTATTATTCTCAATTACCATAATTGTAGGCACTTCTCTTACTGTAATAATCATTTCCATAAGAATTTGGAAAGATGAACAATTTCACTTTACCTAATATATATATATATATAATAGGAGTAAACAAATAATTACAATGAATTTTCTTAATTTCTTTTAGAACAAAGTACATGTAGTAAAGTCATTATTTAGTCTAATTATCTAAATTACTTATAAAATTAAAGTAAAAATGAATTGTAAAGAAATTTTTAAAATAAAAAATTTATCAAAATTAGTAAACAACATTAGTGAAAATAATCTTAGTTAATGTATACTTTACTGGTAAAGTCCTTATTTGATCAAATTATCTAAACTACTTATAAAATTAACGTAAAAATAAATTGTAAAGATATTTTAAAAATAAAAATTAGTAAACAAGTTAGATATGAAGTATATATCTTGATAATTTCACTTTAAAATAACTTTGTATTTCCCTTAAAAAAAAGAACTTTGTATATGAAGTATAGTTTTTTTAAATAAACCTTAGATATATAGTTTGTTTTTTCTAAAGTCAATTTTTTTTTTGATAGGTAAAGTCAATTTTATTTATTGAATGAGGAAACTCTCCCAAACTGAATAAATTTAAATGAACATCAATCAATTAAGTCAAAATTATTTATGATCCATTTATAGATTGTTTAAATGGTTTGGATCTAATGTTTTATGAATATCCATAAACACTCATTTATCCATATAATTTGTAATTGTATTCAATTAATTGTCACAGTGTCATTTATATTATTTATACACATATTCAAAAGAAATTACTGAGATTTGGGAAATAGATTGTACAATTTATGCAAAATATAATTTCAATTTGTATATAATATATATATATATATATATATTGAAAACAAAGTTTAAAATGAAAAAAATAAATGACAATAAAAGAAATTGAGAAATAGGACTTCTTAGTACATTTTTTTTCTAAATATTTGATTTCCTCGATAAGTATTTGATAAAAGTAAAAAATTAAATTAAATTATTCTTTAGCCCTTAAAATACAAAGTAAAGAGATTTATAGAGTTGCAAAATCTTTGGAATTGAGTCAGAAGTCCAGTTAACTATTTTTATCTTTAGAGTGACTACTAGTTACAGTAATCCTAGGGAGGTTGACACTGCCAAAAAATTATTTTTTTCAAACATAAAAAATTAATATATGTTACAACATAAATTTAATTAGAAAATGTAAAAAATATTATATGCTATCATAAAAAACTGAAATTATAAATAATAATAAATTATAAATTTATTTTTTTGTTAGAAGGGTAATTAGTATATTTGATTAGTGAAATTGACCAAGTGTTGACTTTTTAAATGGATGTTAATTGGATTTGATGGATATCCATTTAAATCCATTAAGATAAATGGATTTAAATGGATGTCCATTTAAAATCATTTAACTTATATGAGCTAAATTCATTTAATTATGGATGGTTTTGAATGTTTATTGATTTTCCATCCATTTTGTCACTCCTAGAAATATGTGGGTTTGAACACAAATTCCACTATTCCTACTCTGTAAGAAACACATTATTTATTTCTTTAATTCATCTATTTAAATATTTGGTCCATTACATAAAATCATTGTTTATATTGAATATTTGTATGTCTAAAAATTCATTTGTATGATGCATAACTTAGAAGCAGTCTTAATTCACGCATGACTAGTGATAATGAAAACGAACCTATAAAATGTGAGGTTTTATCATAGTCACATACTATAATTGAATACAACTATAGATGTCAATTCAAACTTCAATAATATAGTCAACTACTAGTTTATTTAATTATACTTCTACATTTGTTTTCATCTCTTTTACAGATGAAACTACATCATAATTGGTGATGTTATTTAGAATGGTGATAGCTGGTTTTATATTAGGAAAAATTGTAGTCCAACTAATTGTATTTCCCTATTTTTATTTCATGTAATAAAATATTTATTTAATTTATTCAATTTTAAAAATAATAATTCAACATTATTTCAAAATAATGCCTAATTATTTTTATTTTTAATTTTATAAGATATATCTCATCGTTTTAAAATATTATAATAAATAAACAAATATGTTGGGATAATAATCATAATGTGACCTTTTACAGTCGTTGGAAAATATCTAATTGCACAACTCATACAATCATTGGCAAAACATTGGTATTAAGACATTTGCAAATGTTGGAGAAAATACCTTAAATGATGGTTGAAACGTAAGGACAAACGTTGTTTTTGTAGCTTATATAGGGACATTTGCAAATATCGGTTCAAGTATCATCTATTGCAACACAACTACATGTTATCATATACCCGAAATAAACGTCGTACTAAGTTGGTACCAACATTTGATTCAAATGTCATGGAAACATAAAACCACTATGAATATAACGACTTATGACCGACGTTTGTAAAAAATGTCGGGGTAAATCTAAGAGTATGTTTTTAGGATTTTTGGTTACATATGGACCATTTTTTATGTAGTGGCAATGGTGTAATGACAACAATTTCATCCGAATAAGCCTTTAATTCTATAAAATAATCCATCACTAATATACCTCATTGACGTAAAATACTTACAACTTGTTTTAATTTGTAGCTTCTAATTGGGTCAGAGGCTTGGCAGAATCTTTCACTCAAATCCTCCCATATTTCGTGGGCTGTACATGCATAACGGATGCTGGTCGTCACATTTTTTTTTCCATTGCCGTTTCGAGCCACCCTTTCACCATTGCATCACATCTCTTCAATTGAGATAATTCTGAGAAATTTGCTGCTAGTATTGACATTGTCCCATCAATGAAGCCAATATTGTTTTTCACAATATTTGTCATATCATTTGCCCATTCGGCATAATAAGATGATCGGAAGAATGAATGTAATACAAAGAATTGATATCAATGACAATAGTTCGTGCTGCATAAGTTTCCTTCAATTGTAGATTTGAAGTCGACATAATGTATTCAAAATTGGATTATCAAAACAGTCAACCAAACTCTGATACCATATGGAAAATATGCATATATTATCTTATACTACTTAACAATATACAAGACAACAAAATATTATATAACTATACTAATCCTAATGGCAAAAGGAATGGTCCCCCAATGGCTAACTATTATATAAAGAAAGGACTATGAATGAATATGCGCAATATATTACAAGATATTATATGTAGAAAATATGTTGAGATACAGATGCAAGAAAGAAGAGGTGTGATATGATCATAATATCTAATATATATATTTATATATATATATATATATATCTGTGTGTGTTTATTTTATTAAGATATATAAACTATAATGTGAAATTTAGCAATTATGATAGAAGATATGCACATTAGTATTTCTTCTTTATTTCAAAATATAAGTATTTCTTGTTAAAAATTATTATTTTTAGTACCACATAATTATATATCATCGACTCTTTTTGAATATTTTATCATAACTTTTTTTGTTTCTAGTTTTTTTCTAAAAAAAGACTTATTCAGTTTCCAATTAGCCAAAACTATCCTATTAAAATAGTATAGAGATTTGATTATTTTTATATAAAGTATCCATAGTGGAATTTTGGGGAACAAAAATGTTTCAAGTCAATTGTTATTGAGGAAATCTTTTTAAAAATAATTTACTTCTCAAGGGAATGGATGGGTCATTGGATGCAATAGCTACCCTCTCCCCCAAGGGTTCAATATATATATATATACTATATATATATATATATCATCATTATTTTCAAAATTTCTCATCATCTCTTTTCACTTTTGTCTTTTACCATTATTTTTAATATGAATTTGAATTTTGTGGCACTATCATTACTTTTTTATTTTGGCTTTTTGTTCATATTTTCAAATCGATTTGAAAACATGGCATGTCATATCTTTATCGTTTTGTCTTTTTGTCCAATTTTTTAAATCGATTTGAAAATATCTCACATTAAGACACTAATACTACTTGATTTGCCATATAAATAAATATTTAGTGTTATAAATTCTTAGTGATTTGAGCACCAATAATGTTATCCTTATGTATGAGTGACTTTTGAAACATCGTGTTTTCATATGAGGTAAATTCACTTGTTTGTTTTATTTTCAATAAGTTTAATTTTTTGGCTCACTCTAAACCCATTGAGTATTGAACAACATGAGCACTAATATTTGTCAGTTTGAACAACCTAGCAAGATAAACAACTGAGATTGAATTCAGTTATTTGTCTAATATTGTTTGTGTTCCTGTTGAACCAATAACAAAACTAGAGAAAGGTTCAACTTCTCAATTTATTTGTATTCTCAATTCATTATTTGGAAAAAAGTTCATATTTGTTAATATTCTATTAAGATTATTTTGCAAATGTTTACATTTTTTTTTAAAATGTGTTCATTTTGGGAAAATATTATTTTTATTCAATATGCTCATTCTATTAATTACTTTTTCAGTTCCTAATTCATCAGGAGATAAGATATACGAGTTATCAGATGAGTGATAGGATTGATCATTTGGATCTTTTTCCTATTTTAGTATGTCTTTGAATTTCTAGTTTAAGTTGGACATGTTATGTTTAGTTTGAGATGTTATTCTCATTTTAACTTAAGGTGACTATTTTAATTTGTAATGGTTTAATGTACGCTTAAATTGTATAAGGCTTAGAACGAGCGAGGGAATCCTTGCAAGTTCTATTGTGTCACTAATTGGATTTTGGTTTGAACTTCACATTCGACCGGATTCGGGGAGTGACATTTTGCCTTTTGAAGTTGATGAAATTCTTTATATTCCCTTAAGCTTCTCAAGGCTAAAAGACAACTTTAAGGTACGAATGGAAGTTGTTAAATTAAGCTATAAAATTTCTTGTGCTTTTCATGAACGAATGTTATATACATAAGAGTCTCATTTGTTCTTTGAACAAAAATCTATTATAGTATTAGTTTTTTCATATTTAGGTTCCTCCAAAAGTTAAACATTTTCTATGGAAAGCGTGTTCTGGTGTGCATCCATTTCACTTAAATGTGGAAAATGCTTTCATTTTGTATATGCAAGTCTTTAAAAATGTCATTAAATGGTTTTCTTGTTGTATCAAATCATTAAAAATTAAACCTACTAGGACTCATTTTGAAGTTTAAGGAGGCAAAGTCAATTTGCCTTATTTGTTACCTTATGGAATGCTTGTTTCTTTTTTTAATTTTTTTTAAATGTCTTGAATATCCACTATTTGCACCGTACTTGATGCCTTAGAGGAACAATTGAAGTTTGAAGGTAATCATGTAGCACTGCTCTTTTTTTCTTAATTTATGTCTTCACCTCTGACAAATTACACAAGGTTGTATGTTGATGCCTTAGAAGGACAATAATTTATTTTGAGGACCATTAGTCTTTTTTTTTCATCCATAATTTTTGGTGTTTCTTGCATTGTAAAATTTTGAGTTATACGTAGTCCTTCGTGCCTTGGACTTCTTGGCTAGTTAATTTGTAACAGTCATTGAATAGTTTTCTATTGTTATCTTTAAGGTTTAATAGAAAATAGATACACTTATCATCTATAGGTCATCTAATCAAGAATACTTAATTAATGGGTTGCTTTGAGATTATTCCTTTAACACATTCTCTTCGTGAAGCAAAATTTTTATATTTTCAATCATCATTTGGTAAATCTAGGCTTCACCATAAAGATTTACATTTTTTTGGGAGGGGGGGGAGGACTACCACTTAATGTATTTTCTACCATTTAGCCACATGCATTCTCTTTTTCTTTTCTTTTTTACCTCCACAAGAGAAAAAGAAAAAGGAAAAAAAATCATATACCTTTTTTTTTCTTAATGCTATTTAAATATGACTGTTAGAAGAGGAGTCGTGTCAAGATGACACAATTAATACTAGAGTTTACCTCCTTTACTTCATTCCTTTCCTTACCACTCGGTCTCTTTTTAAGTTCGTTGGTAAACCTCCAAACTATGTTAAAGTAAGAATTTGATTCTTTTCTCCCTCTATCCTCAGTGCTTGGGGGTTTGTGTATAGAAATAAATCTTTAGAATTTCAATATCAAAACCCTTAATATTTAATATGTTATGCTATTTTTATTGATTTCCTTGTTAATTGTGCTAAACCTTTTAATACTACTTCAAACTCCTTTATACATCCACAAATATTTTAATATAATATATTGTCATTACATAAATCACAGTATCTACTAGAGCTGGCACTTCGGGCAGCCGACTCAGCTCACTCGAGCCATGTATTTCATAACACAACCCAACTCGATGTTTGAGCTGGTCCAGCCCAGCCCCACCTTAACCTCAGGTAACTAGGGTCGAGCCCATTTTGCTAGCCCTAGTATCTACCCACATGTTTTATTCTTGTAACAAATGAACTTCATAATCTAATGCAACTAACCCACCAAAAGGACAACACAATTAGAGAAAGTCATAAAATATTTAAAAGAATATAAATAAACATCTAAAAGTTCAAGACCTAACTTGCTATTTTTTGTCTAAGAACCACTATAAATCAATAAAAGAGGAGTTTAGGTGGAAAGTCCATGTAGTTAAGAAGGACTGAATAATACTTATGATTATAAGATTCCTTATAAGTTATTTTCATTAATCACTAATCACCCTTTTCTTTTCTTTTTTTTACATCTCTCTCTCTCTCTCTCCATATTTGTCCCCATCTTATTTTTGTTTTTCATCTCTCATATGTTATCTCTCTGACTCTTATTATTCTAATGAATTTAAAAATCCTTCAATTTTTTTTCTCCTTTTGGAGTCTTGATTCCCTTTCTTTTTAAGAATTATGTATTTTCTTATCCCCTGATTTTCTTTTTTATCCATAATCAACTTGGTTTTTAGTTTCTCCTGTCAGATTGAGAAAGGGTTATCATAATTCTCACACGCAATTCATCTAAAGATTGAAAAAATATACCTATCATAAATATTGGGGCTTGTTTATATTAAAATTGCATTTGCAATTAAAAAAAAAATATAAGAATCCTTTAGGACGACTATACATCCACATAGCCAAAATCAAGGAATCAATTTTTTTTAATTAAAATATCATTTGTGAATCTTAATAAAAAAAATGGGGCTTTTTATACTTCCTTGTAATGTTGTTTCCCTATCTCCTACTGGCCCATTAAATTTCAAAACAAGACTCTCTATGTGTTTGTGTGACTATCTCTTCTTATCTCCTTGATTACCTCCTTCTTCCCTTATCAATTTGGTTTTTATTTCCTTATGTTGGATTTAGGAGGAGTTATCGTTCCCAACACTATAGTTTTTAAACTAAATTCATCCAA
Organism: Apocynum venetum; assembly: GCA_019593545.1. NCBI lineage: Eukaryota > Viridiplantae > Streptophyta > Magnoliopsida > Gentianales > Apocynaceae > Apocynum > Apocynum venetum. Next base: position 2,340,379 of record SRSM01000144.1, on the reverse strand, counting down.
AGGTCAAACTAATAACCTAGTCACAAAATTTAGGCTTGACAAAGGCTGTCGTACGCCTCTCAAATTTAAACCTAACAATTAATATGTAGATAGGGAAAGTAGGGATCGAATCCACAGAGATTTGTCAACTCTTATATTAAAATCATTAACCGAAAAAGGTTTTGGGGGGGTTTTTGGTATTTTGAGAAATAAGATAATGACAACAATTAAAATAAATAATTTTTGGGGTTTTGGATTTGTGAATAGAATTAAAAAGGAATTTGGAATACAAATGATGTAAAAATGAGTTAACAAGTAACTAGTATCAAGTTTTTTTTCATGTGATTAATCATAGATAAATAGATTATTAAGTAGTTAATTTTAGAATATCGATCATCTCACACAAATTAATCTCTAATTTAATTAAACACCACTACCAACCAGCAGTGTATAGGATGCTCAATCAAATTACATTAAACAAATAAGGACATCACCAATATTAAATTATATATAACAATCAGCTTAATTATATACAATTTAAATTATATAATTCCGCTACTAATTTAATTAAGTCAAGAGCTTGCAACTCAATTAAACTAGTAGATGCTACTTGACTCATTAATACAAGATTAATAATCCTAGCTATATAATCGCATTCATTAACTTAGATTGTTAATCCAATTAATTCATACAATTATATTGGTTAAAACAGGGAATTTTATAAATACTCAATTAATATATATTTATATAAGTATATTAAATAAATACACAAATATATATATATATATAAAGAAATATTGGATTTTATATGAACTAAAAAAATTAGGCGATTCAACCAGTCATTTAAATAAATTAAACTAAAAGTATGGATGCTCGACCTTCCATAAAAAGAAATTAAATTAGTTAGGAGGTTCGGCCTTCCATAATAAAGAAAATAAAATACATAAAAGTAAGTTAAACTAATTAGGTGGCTCAACCATCCATTTGTGATATTTAAAGTGCATCAAGAAAAATAAAAAAAGACTAAGTGGGTAAACCGACCGTAAATTCAGTTAAATAAATCCAAATAGAAATTAAGTACAAAGAAAATTATCTCATAATCTCATTTATTAATAACTTAACACATATCCTTGCTAACAAAAGGAAATTACTCACAACACATATTTAATAAATATAAGATGAAATTTATAAACATTAGAAAGAAAATTTGAAAGATAAACTCCTCGGAAATATTGAAATTATCCTTATATAATTTATTTACTAAATTTTACAAAAAGACTTGAAAAACTATTCTAAAAATTCTAGAAATTATATTAATATGAAGATAATAATAAAAAAAATTAGAAAATAAATGGAGAATATTGAAGTTAAATAGATGTCTCGAATGAGAAAGAAAGTCAGCATATTTATAGGGAAATTTCTATGAGTAAAATGGTCATTTTGACTTCTGCTACTGTAGCGGGTTGACTTGTTGACTTTGACCAGCCGACGACACTATTCATAACATAAGTAGTGACGTCATCATCGACGTTGATACTATTCACTGGAGTTATTGTTCATTTTTTTTTTCTTCTTCTTCATCATCTTTATTTCTTCTTCTTCTTTTTATCTGCAAAATGTATTAAAATACACTAAAAAACTTATAAAAAAAATAGAAAGGAAATGTGAAATATATCCATTAAATAACACAATTAACCGATTTTTAAACAAAATATAGTCATTAAGTAGAATAAAAATCAGTTAATTTATGAGTACATCAAATTCCCTCACACTATCTCTTTGCTTGTCCTCAAGCAAAATATAAACATAAAATATACAAGTATAAATAACTTAAACAAGATTAATAAGATAACAAAGTGTTATATTAATTTGAATACAACTTTCACAATTAACCCCTTTTTATTGGAAAAGCAATTGTGCTCGTGTGCTTGAATATCATTTACAAGTTTAACATTAATATTCAAAGTTAACAAAATGTGATTGTGAAAAACATAAAATCCTTAATAATTTCTTTTTAAAAAAAAAATATAATATCAGTATAATGAAAAGATAACAACAAAGTCACTATGTAAATAAAAATACATTCTTAGTTTCTCAACACAACTTATAAACTTGTAAAGTCACATACTCTCCACTAATGATGAAAATTTTGATCGATATGGGTCAAATAGGACTTTTAAGCTTGTAATGTTAAGTTCGGGATTTGGCCACAAATAAAGGATAGGAATATACTAAATATTTCAAGAGTTTAAATTGAGAATGAATTACACCTCTTTGAAGAAAATCTTAGCCATAATATCTCTTCTTTTTTTTCACACTTCTTTTCTTTTTTCTTTTTTTTTTAGGAGATCATATCTGTGAGCTTTTTACCTTTCGATTTTTTTTACAATATCTCGTAATCCTTTATCATTAGTGCTCATAACTTTTCAATACAGATTAACACAAGATTAATACATTCTCAATAAAGTTTCTGGATAGAAAAGTAATAAATGATGCTATTTATCAAAGAAATTAAATGGTAATGAAACCATTCATACATGTTGGCTCAAAGTAGGATTGAGGAATATATATAAGTATGGTTTATTCATAAAGGCTCAAACTATCAAAGAATGTCTTATGTCATCCCCAAATCAACCAAGATCTTAATTAAATTTCGTCTCAAGCATGTGAAAGAACAAGTTCAAGCATGTAGAGAGTGACCTTAAATGTGTTAAAATACACAGTAAACTTACATTATCATCAAATCACAAAACTAATGTTTTTAACTCTGGATTTCATAACAAAAAGGATTTAGCCACATTAGTTAAATAAGAATATTTTTGTCAAATTACAAAGATATTCAATTGATTTATTCGAAAAAATTTTACAGAAAGAGTACAATTATAAAAAGATTGAAAAATTTAACACAAAATTACCTAACATCTTAAAAAGTTATAATACATGCATTATTTATTCAACAAAACAACAAATTATTAAAAACAATGTTTTTAAAGGTGTGGATCAAGAATCAAATGAGTTTAATCACATGACTCTTTACTCAAACCACCCCTCACATTTGGGGATTACATTCTCTTCAATGTAAAAACACACAAAGTTTGAAAAACAACAACATTATTCCACAGCTTTTAATAAAAATAAAATAACACACATTTATTTAAAAAGAAAACTTACAACTTTAACTCTAAATCCACTGAATCTCTTTTTCGCTTGTTACCGGAAATTGACCATGTTGGAAGTACTTCTGGATCTATCTCTAGTACAAAAGCTACTAATTCATCCAATAGCTCATTCGTTGTGGGTGCAGATACAATTATTCTTCGTGTTGTTGGAGATAGAAGCATATGTGTAACAGCTATGTCAAGAAATGCTAATAAACCATCAAAGTAGTGATCAACATTTAAAAGACCAATTGGTTTAGTGTATAGTTTCATGTTAAACCAGAATATTAAATTGAACAAGTATTCTAATACTTCATATCCTCCTGGAATTACTATGAAAGCATCACAGTTATGCAAATGAGTGCCATGCGTTCATAAAATAATTTTGTTTGTACCTCATGTCCAATTGTTCTGCCATATACTTTTTTCAGAGGAGTGAGAATTACACCTACAACGAGAACTTTGTTTGGCTGATTTGTCTTAATCTGAACAAGTGTTTGGTATGACTGGTATGCTTGAGCAACTTCTCGAATTAATCCAAAATTCCTTCTCCATATACTAGACCGATCTTTCAATGAGCTAGTACTCTTCACAATTGGATAGCAGCAGTTAGATGCGAAACAGTAGCACCCACAGTCGTTCATTCAAACACTACGATGTTTGTTAGACTTCTGATTAATGGACCTTCCATAGTAACGACTTCAAAAGTGATTCTGTTACACATTAAAAAGAAAACAAACAAATAAAACAAATCAAGGAAGAAAACAAATAAAAACAAGTAGTTGCGATTGTGGCTCACATCTTTATCTGGTTTTACGTCCAATAACGGTTTCAAACACCTTCTATGAGTCAGGGGTATACTGCTTATCCAGCTTTACTTATAAACTGGCAAACAGGATCGTTTAAATGTAGATACCGAAGACTGTACCGGAGTTGTTCAATTTTGAATTGTTTCCTATAACCTGAGAATTTTCATTTGAACCTATCCACTAGAATGCGAATCAAGAGTCACTTTGATATCATCTAATGACTCTTTATTCAGTCTATTCTTAATGAAAGCAATTTTGTCTTCCTGATTATCGGATAAATACCCAAGTGAATGACAACTAGTATCACAGTTCCATCTAGCACATTTATAACAAACTCTCATTCTTTTACCTCTCTGTTTCTTTGCATAACTACTATTTCCCAACCCAGGCGGACGTTTGGGAAACACTGGATGTTCACCACTAATTCGAACCTTAGCTTCAATTATCCACCTAATATTCTCAGGCATTCCAAAATATACTAATAATTTCATACGTTTCCTTCTCATCAAATAGATTTTTCTCAAATAATTAATAGGGAGCAATGGATAATATCTTCTCATTTTTATTAAAGAATCATTCATTATGTAACAAAGAGATAGAAAGAAAGAAATGATGGAAAGACAAAATGAAATGTAAAAAGAAAAGAAATACCTTGCAGATGAAATTACTCTTGAAAGGAAATTAGCATAAATCGTTTTGTGATTCTTTCAACAATTAAGCAAGCTATTTAAAGTTGTATTTAATCACTGTTGGACATTTAATTAACTTAAATACACTGTCTTTCAGTATCCGAGAATACTCGTATTCAACAATTTCTACTAAACCTGCAAGCTAAATAGTGAAAAGGAAAATCAAATAATTCAAAAGTATTAAAGAAAGCGATAGATTGCCTCACATACAGCACCCATGTTTAACATCTTAGACTCGACCAACACAGATTTCAATTCCTTTCTGGTTGTGGGTCTTCAAAAGCAACGAAATTGATAATTTGTTCGACAAATCCTTCATTAAAAGGTTTAAGGAGGTGACCGTTCACTTTGAAAATTTTGCTCGTTTGAAGACTTTTTACCTCCATTGACCCGTGATTAAAGATATTAATGATAACAAATGGGCCAATCCACCTTGACTTTAGTTTTCCTGGAAGCAGTCTCAGACGAGAATTATATAATAGAACCTTATCAACAATATCGAAATTTTTCTTGAAAGATTTTTGTCATGGTAATATTTCATCTTTTTTTTTGCAATCCAGGAATTAACATAGGCATCATTTCTAATCTCCTCTAATTCTTGAATTTGCAGTTTTCGATGAGATTGTGCATCATCAAAATTAAGATGACATTGTTTTATGGTCCAAAATACCTTATGTTCTAATTCCACAGGTAGATGACATAATTTACCATAAACTAACCTAAATGGTGACATACCAATAGGGGTTTTGAATGTTGTTATGTACACCCAAAGAGCATCTCATAATCAAAGGCTCCAGTCTTTCCTATTATGATTGACTACTTTAGCTAGAATAGACTTAATTTCCCTGTTAGAGATTTTAGCAAATCTATTTGTTTGAGGATGATAGACAATAGAAACCTTATGAGAAACATGATATTTTTTAAACAGAATTTCTACTACCTTTTTGCAAACATGCGTACCTTTATCACTGATGATGATCTTTGGAACTCCAAATCTATGGAATATGTTGTCCTTGATAAATGTCACAACTGCTTTGAAATCATTCTTTCGAGTGGCCTTAGTTTCAATCCATTTGGAAACATAATCCACTGCAAGTAAGATGTAAGTATTTTCAAAAGACGAAGGAAAATGTTCCATGAAATCAATGTCCCATACATAAAAAAGTTCCCAAACTAATATAATTTTCAAAGGCATTTCATCTCTTTTGGATATATTACCAACTCTTTGACATTCATTGCAAAATTTAACAAAGTAATATGCATATTTGTTAAAAGTAAGCCAATAAAATCCACTTTCAAAAATTTTTCTGACAGTTCTTTTTTGTCCAAAATGACCTCCACATTCAAAAGTATGACAAAAATTCAATATAGATTGAATTTCATTATTTGGAACACATCTGCGTATAACATTGTTTGCGCAACTTTTGAATAGGTAGGGATCATCCCAAATGTAGTATTTTAAGTCATTCCTAATTTTATCCTTCTGAGCTTTAGATATATTATTTGAAAATACTTTGGTAACAATATAATTAACCATATCAGCATACCAAGGTATAATTCCATGCAATGCATAAAGATGTTCATCAGGAAATAAATCAGAGATAAGAGATACTTCTCCATTATATGTCAGTCGACTCAAATGATCAGCAACAAGATTTTCTGCTCCCTTCTTATCTCGGATTTCAAGGTCAAATTCTTGGAGTAAGAAAATCCATCTCAAGTAGTCTTGGTTTAGACTCATTCTTATTTAACAGGTACTTTAGAGCTGCATGATCCGAATAAACAATAACTTTTGTTCCTAACAAATAAGATCTAAATTTCTATAAAGCAAAAATAACGGAGTAGAATTCATTCTCAATTGTGGTATAATTGTATTGGGCATCATTAAGTAATTTAGATGCATAATATATCACATGAATAACTTTATCTATTTTTTGACCTAAAACAGCTCCAACTGCTTTGTCACTAGCATCACACATTATCTCAAAAGGAAAATTCCAATTAGGGGGTTGAATAATAGGTGATGAAATCAATTTCTCTTTCAACAGTTTAAATGCATGTTTACAACCTTCATCAAAATTGAATTTATGTTCTTTTTGTAATAGTTTGCATAAATGTTGAACAGTTTTAGAAAAATCCTTAATAAACCTTCTATAGAATCCAGTATGGCCTAAGAAGGATCTTACTTCTCTTACCGTTGAAGGATAAAGAATAGATTTAATCACATCAATCTTCGCTTTGTCAATAGTCAGCCCTTTTGGTGAAACTACGTGCCCTAAAACAATTCCTTGTTCTACTAAAAAATGACATTTTTTATAATTGAGAACAATGTTAGTTTTCAACACACCGTTTAAGCACAAGTTCTAAATTTTCTAAACATGAATCAAATGAATTTCCATAGACAGTAAAATCATCCATGAAAATTTCAATGATATTTGTGACAAAATTAGAAAATAATGACATCATGCATCTTTGAAAGGTAGCAGGTGCATTGCATAAATCAAATACATTCTTCTATAAGCATAAATACCGAATGGGCATGTAAAAGTAGTCTTACCTTGGTCTTCTAGGGCAATAGCAATCTGAAAATAACCAGAATAACCATCAAGGAAACAATAATGAGAACGACCAGATAGACGTTCTAACATTTGATCCATGAAATGAAGGGGAAAATGGTTTTTCCTAGTCGATGCATTAAGTTTCATGTAGTCTATGTAGACTCTCCAACCATTTTTGCACTATAGTAGGAACTTTCTCACCTTTAGAGTTCTCCACAATAGTTATTACACTTTTCTTTGGAACAACATGTACAGGACTTACCCAATGTGAATCTATGATTGGGTAGATGACACCAGCATCAAGAAGTTTTAGAATTTCATCTTTTACTACTTCCATAATATGAGGGTTTAGTCTCATTTGTGACTCTCTGGTTGATTTAGCTCCATCTTCTGACAATATATGGTGCATACATGTTGATGGGCAAATACCTTTAATGTTGGTTAAAATCCAACCGATGGCAGTTTTGTTGTCCCTAAGCACATAAACTAACCTCTCTTCTTGGGAAGATGAGAGATTGTTAGCAATAATAACAGGTAAAGCATTACCTTCACTCAAATATGCATATTTCAAATAAAAAGGTAAGTTTTAAGCTCAAATGATCGGGGACAAACAACAGATGGTAAGATTTGATCATATGAGCTAAGTAATGCAATTTTTGAATTACTAACAGGACATGCAGATAAATCATTGACAACTTGTTTGAGTTCATTGTCATATTTCACAGATAAAGTGTTAATAACATTTTCATATATACTCAAGTTCATAATGAATTGCATCATTTTAATGTAGCTCAAATCAAATATATCTTCAATAAGTGGATCTATAATATCCACAACAGAAACTGTAGAACATTCATCAGAAGGGTACTTCATGGCATCAAATATGTTAAAAGAAATTTCACCATCAAATTTCATTGATAAAGTACCTTCATTTACATTAATTTTAGTTTTAGCAGTTTTCAGAAATGGTCTACCTAATAGAATAGGTAACTGTGATGAACTAGTATTTTGGCTATCCTCAGTTTTCAAAATGTAAGAATCTGCAGGGAATACTAAATCATTTACTTTAATCAATACATCTTCTATTACTCCTTCTAGATAAGCCACAGACCTATCAGCTAACTTAATAACAATTCTAGTAGGCTTCATTAGTCCCAAATTTAAGAGTTATAGATTGTATAAGGTATGACATTAATAGAGGCTCCTAAATCTAGCATACAACTTGAGACTATTTTATCACCAATTGTACAAGGGAAAACGAGCATACCTGGATCTTTTTTCTTTTGAGGAAGTCTTTGTTGGAAAACAGCAAACACACATTCCCCCACACTGATTCTCTCGTTACCTTTAAGTTTATTCTTGTTGGTACAAAGTTCTTTTAGGAACTTTGCATAACGAGGAATCTGTCTTATTGCATCCGAAAGAGGAATGCTGACTTCAATTTTCTTGAAGTTCTCCAGAACATCTTTTTCTTCCTCATCTTTCTTGTTTTTAGTTAACCTATTAGGGAAATGAGGACTTACCTTGAGAATAGAAAAAGAAGATTCTCCTATCTAAGGAACCTTGTTGAAAGTTGTTGGGCTTGAAATAGGTGCTTTCTCTGTGCCTTTATTTTCCTCTGGTCTCTTGGATTCTTCCAATATTTTACCACTTCTCAATGTTACGGCACTAGCATTCTCTTTGGGATTGAGTGGTTGTGATGGAAGTTTATTGAAAATATGTGTTTTCAATTGACTTAACTCAAAAGCCATTTGTCCTACTTGATTCTCCAAATTGTGAATGCTGGACTTTGTATCATTTTGGAATGACATGGTATCTCTCTGAAAATATATAGAACTTGAAGCTAGAGATTTCACCATATCTTCTCAAAACATACTCTATTGTTGGTTCTGGGAAGGTTGAGGAGAATTTTGGTGTTGAGTAGGAACAAAGCCTAGTGAGTTCATTGGTGGCCTAACCCCCTTGGTTACTCCATCTAAAGATAGGATAGTCTCTCCACCCTTCATTGTATGTGTTGGAGAATGGATTGTGTCTTCTCTAATGTTGGTTCTGAAAATTACCCATGGCATTGGCTTATTCCTCTTGAAATAGCGTAGGACAAGAATCTATAGGGTGGCCATTGCCTAAACAAATTTCACATGCTTTTACTGGTGCATTAATTTTTTTCCCAACTAATTGACCAACTCAATTGGTAAGATAATCTAATCTTTGCTCAAATTGTGTAGATAATGATGCATCTACTTCATTAACGTTCATGACAGTATCATTATTGGTGTTAAAAGATTGTGAATTAGCAACCATGTTAGCTATTAATTCACGTGTAGCTTGTGGGGTTTTATCTGAAATAGCACCACCACTAGTGGCATCAATTGTCATCCCGTCATAAGAAATCAATCCTTTATAAAAATATTGAATTAATAATTGTTCAGGTATTTGATGATGAGAAACACTAGCACATAATCTTTTAAATCTTTCTCAATATTCATACAATGTTTCACCAGTTTGTTGTCTTATGCCACTTATATATTTTTAAACTATTGCAGTTCTAGATGCAGGATAATATTTAGATAAAAAAGTTATTTTCATTCTAGTCCAATCTTGAATAGAACCCAAAGGAAAATCATATAACCAATCTTTTGCACTATTTTGTAAGCTAAAAGGAAAATAATGCAGTTTAATCACTTCATCTCTTGTACCTTCTTGTTTTAAATTAGTGCAACTAACTTGAAATTCCTTAATGTGCCTAAGTGGATCTTCTCCAGGTAATCCATTAAAAGTTGGCAAACATTGTATAAAACTAGTATGCATTTTAAAATTAGCATCAACTTATGAAAAAATAATGCATAAAAGTTGTTCATCAAGAGTAGGAGTAGTGAGTTCTTTTAGAGATCTTTGATTCAAAGCCATTTTAAAAAAATGAGCAAGAAGAATATCACCATAAATAAGTTGGGTATCCGATTAATTTTCTGCTTTGGCTTCTTCAAAATTCGTAACTTGTTCTTTGATCTCGACTGGTGTTTTACTCCCTTATCCTTTTCTGGTGATCTTACCACTTCTTAATTGCATACAACAATGAATTTGTTGTCTGGCATCACCAAACGAATGAAATTTGTATTTTGATATCACCAAAGGAATGACATTTGTAACAAAAGAAAATGATTAATAATTTTAATATAAGCTATTAAAACAAATCCCAGGCAACGACGCCAAAATTTGATGAAACTTGTCATACGATTCTCAAATTTAAAACGAATTTGGAATAGAATTAAAAAGGAATTTGGAATACAAATGATGTAAAAAGGCGTTAACAAAAAACTAGTATCAAGTTTTTTTTTATGGGATTAATCATAGATTATTAAGTAGTTGGCTTTAGAATCTCAATCAGCTCCTATCCTTACAAATTAGATTAATCTCGATCATTTCAGATAGATTAATCTCTAATTTAATTAAACACCACTACCAACTAGCGTATATAGGATGCTCAATCAAATTACATTAAACAAATAAGGCATCACCAACATTAAATTGTATATAACAATAAACTTAATTATATACAATTTAAATTATATAATTTCTCTACTAATTTAATTCACCAAGCGCTGCAACTCAATTAAACTAGTAGATGCTACTTAAATCATTAATACAAGATTAATAATCCTAGCTGTATAATCGCATTCATTAACTAGATTGTCAATCTAATTAATTCACACAATTATATTGGTTAAAAAAAGAATTATATAAATAATCAATTAATATATATAAGTATATTAAATAAATACACAAATATATATATATATATATTGGATTTATATTAATTAAAACAAATTAGGCGCTTCAACTGACCATTTAAATAAATTAAACTAAAAGTATGGAGGCTCAGTCTTCCATAAAAAGGACTTAAAGACAGAAAAAGAAATTAAACTAGTTACAAGGTTCGGCCTTCCATAATAAAAATAATAAAAGATATAAAAGTAAATTAAACTAATTAGGTGGCTTGGCCATCCATTTGAGATATTTAAAGTGCATTAAGCAAAATAAATAAAGACTAGGTGGGTAAACCAACCATAAGTAATTTACTAACAAAAGGAAATTACTTACAATACATATTTAATAAATATAAGATGAAATTTATAAACATTAAAAAGAAAATTTGAAAAATAAACTCCCCGATAATATTGAAATTATTCGGACAAAATTTTTTTACTAAATTTTACAAAAGACTTGAAAAACTATTTTAAAAATTCTAGAAATTATATTAATATGAACATAATAATAAAAGAAAGAAATTAAAAAATAAATGGAGAAGATTGAAGTTAAATTGGTATCTCAAATGAGAAAGAAAGCTAGCATATTTATAGAGAAATTCTAGGGGGTAAAATGGTACTGTAGCGGGTTGACTTGTTGACTTTGATCAGCCGATGACACCGTTCATGACATAAGCAGTGACATCATCATCGACAGTGGTACTGTTCACTGGAATTACTGTTCATCGATTTTTTTTTTATTTTTCTTCATCATCTTCATTTCTTCTTCTTCTTTTTATCTCCAAAATGTACTAAAATACACTGAAAAACTTATAAAGAAATAAATAGAAAGGAAATGTGAAATATATTCATTAAATAACACAATTAACCAATTTTTAAACAAAATATAATCATTAATTAGCATAAAAATTAGTTAATTTATGAGTACATCAGGGCTTGTTTGTGTTGAAAATTGTTATGGAACATTTAAAATTTATGAATCATTTAGGACTAATCACACACACAATTGGAATCAAGAAATCAATGTTCTTCAATTAAGATACCATTTTAGATTAAAAAAAGAGTATAATTGATTTGCCATTTTGAAAAAGGTAATAATGCCTTTCACTATCTTTGCCACCAAATCTCGATTATCAATGAGTGACAACTATGTTATTGCTACTCCCACCGCTATCCATTATTACCTCAATCGTCATCCTTTGACCACTCCTTTCTCTCTCATCCACCGTTAAAACTTTCCTCTTTCTTCTTAATATTTTTATCACTGCCACTCTACAACCTCAGCCACCTTCTTCGAAATGTTGGCTCCTCTTCTCTCTCCTCCCTTCCTTGCCTCCATTTCCCTATAAGCTATCTCCTTTGTTCACCCTGACTGGTTTGTCATATACCCTCGTTATCCTTTGTCACCACATCTTTAATTTTGCTTATTCTCCTTCATTTACCGGTGAAATCCATTGATGATTTGCTTCCAAATTCTACCCCCAACTCTAGCCACCGCAAGACACCTTCAACCCTAAATCTAAAAGCATAAAGTTAGAGCTGTTCGGTTGATGAACAGATTTTTCTTAAAAAATTAGGGGCCATTTCCTATTTTGTGCAACCTTAGAGGGGATAAGTAGAAAACATATCCCAAAATAATTCTCAAATAAAAAAAAGACCATGAAGGACACACAGTCCCCTGTATTATCATCCTCCCCTTCGATCTCTTCCCTCTCTTTGTAAAAAGCGAAAAAAAAACATTGCCAACTCTCCAGTCAATTTTCCTCACAACGCCACCATTGTTGCCATCTGCACACAGGCACACAATCCTGAAGAACCCTAGAATTTGTTGCTTTAATAACCCCTTAAATCTTAAGCAATAGAATAAAGAGGTAAGAGGAAATCCCCCAAAAATGCCTGCCCAGAAGCGTTCATCAAATCTTCAACAAGGTGATGAAGAAGATTCCCAACAGCAGCAACAGCGCCAACGCCGCAAACAATCGCGGCGTAGCAGTGGTGGTGATCAAGCCACAAGTTCAAGGAGACCAGCTGTTCTACCGCAGCAGGACCAACCGAATGAACAGCAGCAAGAAGATCAGCAGGGGGTTGGTGATCAAGACCCAGTTCAGCAAAATCCAGAAGAAGGTAGCTCATACTTCTGTATAATTGTACGTGTATAAATGTGCATCTAATTATGTAGGCACGTAGTTTTTTCTACCCAGTTGAGTCTTTTGGTCTGTTCTGTGTGCGCGGAAATGGTTGGTATTTTTCGGACTCTGGAATTTCAATTTGATAATTTATTTTGTTGAATTGTTTCAGATTCTGATGGAAGTGGAACTGACCCTGAAGACTTTGACGAGTAAGCATTACATCCTTGATTTTTAAATTTGTAATTTGTGCATGTATGGAACATGCATGTGCGCTTTCTGTTGGATACATGTCGTTTTTTTGTTTGATTATGCAAATATTCTGTTGTTATTTGTGAGCTTCTTCAATTTCCTCTTTACGTTTATGTGTTTCTGAATTATAGAATTGAGCTTGTAAACATGCATTTCCTTCAACTATTGGCAGACGGAAGGCATTTTTTAACTCAAATTAATATTGTGCTAGAGAACCATCGCGTTGCCATTAAAGCAGTTGTCCGCATCTTCAGTAGTGTTATTGGATTATAATTATATGCTCTGTGGTTAAAAATTGAGTTGAAATTTAGACATGCGTTTCCCCAAACTTTGGCACAATGCTGGACTTTAAGACTTTAATAAATTGTTCTAGGGAGTGCTTGAATCAATATAATGGCGTTTGCACCACAAAGTCTGACGCTTTTGCAGTTAATTTGTTTGATTTATGCTGATTTAGGATGTTATGCTAATTTGTTCTTAATTTACTTGTGCATGGTTTTTTGTTATTTTCTGTCTGTGTGGATTCTACTTCTTTTGGAAATAAATAAACATTTTCCAGAAATTTTTATTTTCTCATTCATTATGATATATGATTTATTTTCTTTTTTCTCTTTAACTGTTGATTTTTAATTTTTTTTTTTGCCAATCAAACACATGTACCATGAAATCGTTGATTGAGCCTTATTCACCATATTTTGGTTTGGTTAGATTTTCTGCAGACTTAGAGTGTCTGACATAATGTGTAAATTTGTCCACATGGTGAAGTTCTTATAGTTATGCTGTAAATTCTGAAAATGTTTCTATAATTGGATTATGAATTTTGGAATTCATTCTGTTATATGCTTCTATTGTCAATTTTATGTGTCTATCTCATCTTGCATATTTTTTTCCAGCATATTTATTTTATGGAGAGCCATATAGTATACTGCTCCTCGCAATAATGTTGAAACAATTCATTTTCTAGATTGATTACTGTTGATCAATAGTTACAAGGATGTGTTACATTGTTTCTATGCTTAAATTTTGAGGTTATATCATTTATGTGTGTGTACTTGTTTTTGCTTGCTTATTGTTCATAAGCCAAAAGAAGACTCTGGGATCACCTAAATAGAAGTTCAGTTGTTGATTCACTTGAGGTTTACATTTTGTTCTTTTTGGTCCTGAGTTGCTTATGTTCCAAGTTTATGTGGATGAACTCATTATAGTTCACCATTGAAGATTTTTTTCTATCTATATTTCACTGTTTGTCTCACTATTTTTGTTTTCAAAATTTTTTATCAGTAAACCTTTCGCTTTATCTTTATTTTAAATGCCACAGAAACTTTAACAACCAAATTTTGTTAGTAAATCATCAAGTAAACTTGCCATCTAAGTTGATATAGAAGGATGTAAAATTCGTACCTATTTTGTTGTCTTAATGTTTCTTTACATAATCTTTAGTCTTGACCAATTGTTTGATGTACTTAAACTCATAATAATCATTTAAAATTTGCATAGAAAAACTTTTCCTTGCTACAATACCTCTCAAGTTAGTAAATGATTTTCTCTAGGGCCTAGGGCTTTTGGTGATCAATTTCTGAATTTGATTTTGGTACTTTTTAAGCATTCAATGAATAGCATATAATAGTTCAAATGCATCATAAGGAGAAGATGGTGTCTTTTTCTTGTCTACTTTGCTTGATGTGCAGCTATATATATCCTGTCATACATGCACACATATTTCACTTAATGCCTCCTTCCAGTTTCTCTTGTATGCAACATTGTTGATCAAATAGCCACTCTCTCATTCTTACTGAGTTCTAGATGCAGCTATTTATTCTAGTTGCTTTTGGATTTGTTTTAACTGGGTGTTGTGATTTATAGATATTGTCTAATCTCCTCATGATTTTTGTTTGTACTAACTTCAACTGTTGTATATTTTTGCAGATTTGTAACTGTATTTCGGTCTGATCTTCGTAACAATGTACAGTGTCCCATTTGCCTAGGTATATTTGTCCATTTTATTCTTTTTATTCTTTAAATTATTTACTGTTTTGAATTTTTTGCTAGGATTTCAATGAGAGACATTTTTTCGCTGAATTGTTTGAAGCTCGTAAAGATGTAGAGTGTCCAATCTGTCTAGGTATTGCTGCTTTTCAAGTTATAACTACTTTTCCTGTGGACTGATTTGATACTTACCTAGGATGGAGTTGCATAACCATTCTATTAATATTGTCATTCTTATTTCAACATGATGTGTGCTATGAGTGTGGAAAAGTTTTCTGAAATCCTTTACAAAATAATATTGAACTTGTCATCTACAACATCGTGCATTAATTCTGTTTGTTTATTGAAAGTAATACATTAGCTGATGCTTTTGTTAACATATCACTTTCGAGATCGACATGTCCTCCAATCCATTTGTTCATTGATTTTTTTTTTTTTTGAGCAAATTGAGATTGGGTGGTAAGATTCTAGTAGTGTTGATGACTGGCCACTGTCATTTTCTTCTCCTCTAGTAAATATTTATTTTTGTGTTTAATTAATAAAATATTGAGTGGATGGAAGTTACTTTCGTGGTACTTGACAGTAACAAAAATGGTAAAGGTGTTATTTCATGCATTAGTTTTTATTAGTAACAAGTGTACAAATCATTAGTTTCAATAATCATTACCTTTTTCCTTTTTGAGCTCTACCCTGGTGCTAATAATTTCTTTGGATTTCTTAGGATACCAATTTGACTGTCAAAAGTGAACCCACTAGTTGATTATTTGTACCAGTGGTCCCTTAGCTTTTCTAAAACATACCTCAGGGTGAATATGCACCAAAGTCATTTCCCTAGTGTTATTATCAGCTTTGTAACTATGCTATCTATAAAGGTGATTACAACTTGTCAATAAATTGCTGGACTTCCTGAAGATATATGCTCGTGTCTGGTTTAAACTTCTGAGAGATACAAAGTGCAAGTAACCTCAGAGTTTTTGCCAAGATCAAGATGAGGCTTTTGTTAAATAAGGAATTAGGTTTCTTGCCTTTTCAATGAACTCCTTTTTAGTTCTTTTCTATTATTCGTGTCATCAAATGAAGGAATACATATGGAGATCTACTACCTCTTTCCTTCTTTCTAACTTTCTAGCTCTACAATTTTATTTGTATCCAAGTACTCAATGAAAGTAGTCATGACTTAATAATACATAAAAACTGGAAAAGATTTGTTGTAGGTGAGCTTGATTAGCAATACATCTTTCTTGAATATGGCACTATGCATGAATAATGAGATTGCCCTGTAACAATGTGAAGTTCTCTATATAGCTATAAGTCCTATTTGACACTGGTAAGTGATTTAAATTAAATTCTCCACCAGGCTCTTGATCATCAAGTCCAGGGTAGTGAGCAAGTTCATCCTTGTCAAAAGACTAAATATTATCTGTTTGCAATATAATTAATTGGACAGTTGAATACGCTGTTTTAATTGGATGGGTGTCTTGTAGGGAGTAGTAGCCAGTGAAAGAGTACTATACATCTGTGTATTTTCCTCAGGTACTGCATTGTGCTTCATTCATGCTTATTCTTATGCCAATGATTCTATCCAAAATCCAAGCATTCTTCTGATGCTGATTCAAGTTTTTCTGGATGATTTAGCCAAGCAATTATGCATTCAAGTGCCAATTTTTTCCTCTGAAAGAAAAAATTGAGAGTTCCATTTAGTGTATGCTTATGTATGAGATTAACTTATGTGTCTGTTCTCATTGTCATAGAACTAATGAATGTGTATGACTTAATTATTTAGATGGCATAGAAGAATTGTCTGTGTGCTCATTTGTTTTATTTGTGGCTTTTATTCCAATTTGATTTAGAGGAAATCTAAAAGGGTATGCATTTGAATGTTCCACATGTTGCATTTTGGAGATGATTTAAAATTTGAATTTTGTGGATGTTTTGGAGGTAACTCACACAGACATATATATATATATATATATATATATATATAATTTGTATATAAGGCAGCTTTTTAAAAATTGAAAAGAAGTAAGTGTGTGATAAAATTTCACTAATTTTCTGCTTACCATAGAAGAATATATTTCCAGAACATGAATAGAAAACATGGTTTGGAACTATTGAAGAAGGGCAAACTTTTGTTAGAATATACTATCATGGAACAAAAATAAGTAAAACCTGTTCAATCTTTGTATCATTTTTTAGACCTTCATCACAACAATGGCATTCTAGTTTTACAACCTGTGGTAACAATCTCTTGATCAACCATATGGAATATGGTGGAAATCCTTTCTGAATTATAGTTATTATGAGTGTAAACAGTAGCTGCATCTTTTGTGTAACAGGTATCATCAAGAAAACTCGAACTGTGATGGGATGCCTGCATCGCTTTTGCCGGGAATGCATAGATAAATCAATGCGGTTGGGGTATGTAGTGCAATTAATTTAGTCAGACTTTAGTAAGGATGTCCTATCAGATGCTATATTAGATAATTATGTGTATGACCATCACTTGTAGGAACAATGAGTGTCCTGCTTGTCGCATACATTGTGCCAGCCGGCGATCTTTGAGAGATGACCTAGACTATGATGCCTTAATTGATGCTATATATCCTGATGTTGAGAAGTATGAGGAGGAGGTAGGTCTCTAATTCTTATATGGTCTAAGAACGTTCACTTCAAAGGGCTACGTATTTTGCTTGACCCACATTATAGAAGTAAAGAAAAACAATTCAAACTTCTGATTAGTTTTATGAAATCAGGAATTGGTCTTTCATGAAGAGGATAAAACCCGCAATAAGCAGGTATGGATAATTCTAAAACTATTTGCACATGCTATTTCTGAATTGAGAGCTTACATCTATCTTGATATTATTTTCTCCAGAATTTTTCCTTGCTCCTGGTTCATCTTGTAGATGGTCTCTGCTCTTTTGTTCTTAGAAATTCTACTTTTGACATGAGAGGCAGAGGAACATGAAGTAACCAGCTATCTCCTTATTAGATTCATTCATTTAATATTCTCAGTTTCCCCTTAAATACTAACCTTTTAGAAGTTGATTCTCCATTTGGAAACTAGCACATTAGGCAAAGAATGTAGTCAATGGATGACTGAATATATATTTGGATATGAATTCAGTTTTATGTTTGATGTATATTTTCTATATAAACAGCTGGGGTGAGCCTGGCACAAGTTAATATGGCTGTTCTTTACTGACCAGTCCTACTTTGAGATTAACCAACCCTCTGTCTCACTATGCATACATATGCACCACCAGTACTCAAACTCGCACGTCAAGATATCATATCTACATATATGCACATAGATATGAAATCTTGACATGAAGGTTTACATGAATCGTGGTAATACAATGTGTGTAGTAGCTCCTGTTTTTGCTTTTCAGGAAGACTTTTCTCCATCTATTAGTAAATAAACATGATCTCCTCCTTTTTAATTGGTACATGAACCTTTATGGAATTTGTTGTACTGCCAACTTTTCTTCTACAACTCTTTGGGTGCCAGTAACATTTTAATTCTCTGGCTCTGATGTTAGAAGTCATTGTAATCATCACACCAGTAAGTTGCAATCAAACTAGAGGCACTCACAGACACCATGGAATTTGGAAGTCTAGATAATATATTGTTTGTTTCCTAAAACTAATGAAATTTATGGTTTCTTGACAGCAACACAATGTTCTTAGCTATATGCATTATCTAGACCTGAAATTTCTGTTAATATTTTACTTTTATTGACAGATTCAAGCATCAATTGAACAGATTTCCAAACGACAATTGGAAGCACTAAATAAGAGACGTAAATTGGGTAAAGAAGCTGATGACATGTCTCCTGCAAGAGTACCTCGTAGTGGCCGCAATCCCTACTCAAGAAGAAGAAATCCAAGAATTGATTTGGAAGGATATGATGGTAATGAAAACAACAATGATCGTGATTGCAACGAGAATCCATCTCCTGCTGACAATCATGGTACAGAGATCAAGCCAAGAAGGCCCAAGAGACGAACTCCGACTCAACCTTCAACTAGTGCTCCATCTGCTGTGGATCCTGATGGTGTTGAAAATTCAACATTTCCAGTCAGAGAAGAGATAGGTAATTCTCTAGTGGCTATACATAACCCAGAAACACTAACTTGGGGTCGAGGTGGTGCTCGAAGTCACACTCGACATGGCAGTGCCAGTGGTAGTAGAGGTAACAGAGGCAGCCGACTGTCGAAGTTGATTGATCATCTTGAGAGTGTGGGAAATAATAATTTCGAGGTATTGGAACTATATGAAGGATTTTGCCATATTCCTCAACACTGTAGTTCTTTCATAGTTTCATATTATATCTAGAATTTAATGCATATAGTTTTTCTTTCTTTTTTATTATTATTTTTTTGCAGTCAGAAGTGCACCTTTCACTTATCCCTTTGGACAAGGAGAGATTACCAAATTTAGAAAAACCATACTTGTGCTGCCCGTCAAGCTTGTCAGTAGAGCACCTACGTGAGGTGAATTATCTTGATAATGATTATGTGGAATTTTACTGCCTATTCTGTTTTATTATTCCTTATTTAAATTTTATGATGATGCAGCATGTTGCCCAGGAGATCAAGTCACAAGTTGGAGATGTGGAAATACTGTCAGTTGAGAGGACAGAAGCTGCAGGGAAATTCACTGCTGACTCTGCAAACTCAAACAATGCTCCAAATCTACTGTCCCGAATTCTGAATTGGCCTAATGTGAGATTGCAAGTTCTTGAAGGACAAGAAACTTTAGCTGGGCTCAGTTGCCGTTCCAAGAATAAAGAAATAGTAAGTTACATTCATGCATTGCTCAAGTCTTTACTACATTCATGTCTGCTTTTTGAGCATCAATTTGTTTCATTATGTTTGACTCGATGATGTTGTAGATACTAGCCTATGGACAAAAGTAGGATGCTTCTCAAATTCAACTTGTCCACAACTACATTATGATGATGATGCATCAAGGTAGCGGCTGCGCCTTGCAGTATGTTTTCAGCACAATCCTTTTCTTAGGTTCTGAAAAGTGGCTTCTTTTTTAATCCTGCTTTTTAGTTTGCATTCCATCTTCATGAGAATTTGGTAAAAATTGAAATGATAGGGATTTTGGCCTGTATTTGATTATTAATTGAAATATGATCCTATTTAAGAGACATTTTTAAGTTGGACTGTTTTGTTTATTCTTTTATTAGGGTCTTTTTTTAATCCTGCTTTCTTGCATTCCATCTTTATGAGAATTTGGTAAAAATTGAAAGTATGTAACATTAATTGAAATATGCTCCTATTTAATAGACCTATATAAGCATTATTCAAACCATAAATAAAAGGGCAATGCTAACTTGCTCACTCTGTTTTTTTTTTTTTTTTTAATATGGTGGTAGGACTAACTAAAACTGTCATTGGTCAATTTGGTGAAGTGATTGAAAGAACGCCCTTACAGTAAAAGAATAATCAGGTAGCTACATAACAAATTTTTCTCTACAATTCTAGCAGTACAAATAAATGGGGCAATGGATCATTGCCCCCATTTCATGTTAGAGTCTTCTAAACATCAGCATAAAAATATGGTTGTCAATGCCACATCATCTCATTTGAGTGGCAGAACTGCGAGTTGCTGTTGTCAGTGGGCAACTGGTCATGGTTCTTCTTCGAACAACACGCAGTCTTGGGGACTTAGGTTTTGTTACTTGCTTTAATGACCTATAAAAAATAAACACTCTTATCAGTATCATCATCATGAAGGGAAAAATGAGGACGAAGGACCCAAAAAGAAAGTGCCCTTCTCATACTTCTGCGGTAAGAATGGATGACTGAAGTTAGGCACTGGCCTAGCATGAGGAACCAATGTTCTTCTTAACTGTTTCAAGGCTTTTTCTTCTTCCATCTGCAAATAATCAAAACACCAATAAGAAAGTTGCATAATGATTCAAACGAGAAACAACTTTTAAAAATTGACAAATGATCTGTTTGCAGAGGCATTACCAGTTTTTCTGATTCAGCCTCCTCTCTGTATCTCTTGTACATCATTTCCTTCTCCTTAATCTGGAAATAGCCTGGTGTATGAGTGCTTGTCTTTTGTTCTAGGTTTCCAGAATGGAAAGATACATAATATCAAGCAAAGGGGTACCTTTTTATCAAATTCTGCTCTATCAACAGCACGATGTTCTACTTGGAGATTAAATTCTTGAACTTCCGTAAGAGGCTTGCGTTCTTTCTCAGGAACTGGAATTGGGTCCCTGTAATTTAAGCAACAAAACAATGTTATTTGATTTTTCAAAA
Organism: Apocynum venetum; assembly: GCA_019593545.1. Classification (NCBI taxonomy): domain Eukaryota; kingdom Viridiplantae; phylum Streptophyta; class Magnoliopsida; order Gentianales; family Apocynaceae; genus Apocynum; species Apocynum venetum. The sequence goes on along the minus strand of SRSM01000144.1, from coordinate 2,318,770 downwards.
GCAAAGCATCCATTTTACCTATCAAATATTTTTGCTAGTCTTACTCCTTCAAAATAGGTTGAGCTTTAAATTTTCTCCTCTGAGCTTCTTCCATCTCCATTCTGCGCCTTTCTTCCATTTCCCTCTGGATTTCCTCTTCATGTCTAATCAAGCTCTCCAATTCAAAAGGTTCTGGTTTTGTGCATGGTCTTGGCTCTGGCTTTGGTGGAACCTGCTCAAGAAATTATTTCAGCATTGTGTAAGGAGTTTCTAAATTTAATCGAGTAAGCGGAAAATGAAAGTTAGAGCATGACCCCACATACCACAGGATAGTCAGTGGTGTAAGGATATGGATGAGCTCTTGGAATCCTGGCCTTTTCCTCTTCCATTTGTTTCTGTAGGAGCTCAGTGAATAGTTTCTTCTCTTTCTCTGCTCCTCTTTCCTGCATTTAGAAATTATGATCATGGGTAATGGTAAAAATAAGTGGAAAATAGAAATATGTCTATCACTGGACACAAGGTAAAAAATACCTCAGTTTGAAGATTGAAAGGTTGAGGAGTAGTGTTTCTTGGAAGAGGCTTGTCATGTTGAGGTTCTGAATGAAGTGAAAGCTGAAATTGAAACAATATAGTATTTTGATCAGAGACCAGAAGACATTATTAACTAAGGTGTGTATAAATTCAGAATAGAAATGAAATACCTTGTCAAACATGTCAGCAACATTAGGAGGAGGCGGGATTCTTTCATCTATGGCAAAATGAAATTCTTGAGGTATAGTGATCTGTCTCTTAGTGTTGCAAAACATCCCCAATTCACCTTTACTTTCAAATATCTGAATATTTACAAAAGGATATCATAATTAAGGCCAAAAATTTTTTGGGGAAAAGGGATGTCATTCAAAGGTAGAAGAAGAGAGGCTCTTATACCTTCTTATTCAAGGGCCTTGCCTTGAACCTGGGAATTTTTTCCAGTTCTTCTTTCTCCAGCTCCTCAGTACTCTTGATCTTGGGAGGGCGTGCCCTGAGTGATGTTTGAAGATGGGGTGACTTGGGCGCAGTTAGATGATGTGGATTCCATTGATGATTCTGTTATAAAATGGTGAACCTTTTCAGCACAAATAGTTTCCACAGTAATGCAAGGAGAAGAATGTTACACTATCTCAAATTGTTTCCAATACCTGAGAGGACTCAGCTGACGCCACAGTAGATGTTTCTGCAGTCTGATTGGCCCTTGCCATTGTTTCCAGATGAAATTCCTGCAGAACATAACTTGAGAGATTTTAGCTTGCAATGCAGAACAGTACATGAAATGCCCTATTCTCGAAACTATTTCTACCACATTGGGTACCTTAAACACTGGTACTTGTGGTGTGCTTCTTGGTATTGCTGGCAAAGTTGTTGCTTCTAGGATCTGAACACAAAGGAAGGCAAAAGGAAAACAACGTATTTATTTGTACCTTTTTGTTTGATCACACTTGTTTGAGCAAAGATATCCTAAATTGGAACCTTTAAAATTGAGTACCTTTTTGTTTAGTGGACGAGCCTTGAACTTTGGTATTTTAGCCATCATTTCTTGTTCTAGCTCAGCAGAGCTCTTTATTTTAGTAGAACGTACCCGCTGTGCTGTTTCAAACTCAGGCTCCTTTGGCCGTGTCAATGTGAGTTTGGCCTTTCTCATTGTTCCAGCAGCATCATCCTGATAAGCAAATTATGAATCCACAAGCATATATGTACATGAAAAAGAACATAATTGTTCAGACAGAAAAAAGAAGATTGAAGTTGCTAGTTACTTGTGAACATGAACTGCTCATTCGAGATAGAGACATCTCCCTTGTGTTTGATTGAAACTTTGTCATCATTTCTGCCATTGAGACAAAAGGTGCTGCTGGTTCTCGAACATATATCTGAAGAAAAGATAGTAATAAAATCAAGACAGGAGAATAGGTACAGACCGAAGACTTCAAATGTGAACAAAATTGAGAAATTCTTAAGCAACCAACCTTTCTGTCTTCCTTGCGAGTTTTAGTAGTTGATGGACACAAGTTCGTGCAGCTGTCATTGAGGCCTGGCCTCAGTTTGTGTGGCAAAACTTGAGGTTTCATGTTAAGAATCTTTGAACAAACAATAAAAGAAGAATTCAGAGAAAAGTTCTATAAAGCAATGCTGCAGCAGTTTTGAGGGAAAACATAGATATTACACACCTGCCTAGATTTTCCTCCGTCCAGTTTTTGTCGTTTTACGGCTTGATTTTCCTGTGCTAGATTAGGAATTTCAACAGAGCTTTTTACCTTAGTGTCCCTGTGCAAAACAGAAACAATTCTGGATCAATAAATATAATGTACTAGAGCTTAGAAACTGAGGTGAAAGGAAAAGGTTCCCTGGATTAATGAGAGTAAAAACTAGATTTGGCAAGTCAGTAAGAGAGGTGGAATACCTCCTCACGCTAGTTGGTGGTTTGTTGCTTTTAGCTTTTGATTGCTGCAATTGGTGTCTTGACTTCAATTCTGAAGGATTTTTAATCATACTAGCAATTCTTCTGGCTGTCTGGTGCTTCTTGGAACCATCAGTCTTCAGGGAATTACTCTTGCGAGAATTCATCTGTGGTGTTGGGGTGCAAATTTCTGCTCCCACTGCATTGAGATAAAAATGGTTATTAATAATATAGGGGAAACAATGTGAAAAGGAGAGAGAATAATATAACGTCCAAGAAACAGACTAACTTTGGACAGAGGATGTCTTCTCATCAGAAGCATTCTGCAAGTAAAGAATGAAAATGAGAACAAAACCTGAAAATCATTCGTGCCTGTATATCAAATATGAAAAGAAGCTTACTGGATTGGTGACAGTTGTACTAGGTTCTTGGATAAGTGCAGTTACTTCTTCTGTAACTTCAGAAGGCATGACTTCAAGTTGGGGCCTATATATTCATGTGAAAAATAAGCGACTCTTAAAACTATTTGAATAAGAAAGAGAAAGCCCAAATCACGTACTTCTCCCCAGCAATTAATAGAACTAACCTTGCTTGTTTATCCGCCTCCAACAAAGATTCATTTGCAATATCACATGTTGATTTTGATTCTGATGATTCTGATGCCTGAATTTAGAGTCAGCAGAGGAGAGAAGTTCAAAATCAGGTAAACAACTCTGAGCCATTGTTCAACTTTAAAAGTGGTGTAATATAAAGCAATAAGAGGAGCGGCAGAAAAGATTGCCCACCTTCTGTATCTGCTGCTCTCCCTCACTAAAATCACAAAGGGTATCAAGTTTCACAGATCTACTACCAGTCTTGATTCTCATCATAAATGCTGCACAACATTGAAAGAGGATTGCTAAGACAGGAACCTTGTTTAAAATAGATTACCAAAAAAATGGCCAAAATATATACCAAAAGCATCAGTGTTAAGGAGCATTCACATACAAGCATAAACTAATCTATGCAAGCATCTATACAATACTACAGTGGCCAAAATATATACCAAAAGCATCAGTGAAAATGAGCATCCACATACAAGCATATACTAACTAATCTATCCAAGCATCTATACAATACTACAGTGTGGTTGTGCTAAGAAAATGCTCCTTCCAGACCTCCTGATGGATTTCATGTCCTAAAGTAAATAATGATGATTTTATGCTTAATGCTTAAACAGAAACTCAAAATCTTCAGACTTCTTATATGTGCTATGTGTCATCAACTACGGCAAAATTTCGTAGAGAAAATCTACCACAAGAACCCAAATGATAAGCGATTGATGATTACATGGAAGAACTAAGATGGAAAACTTCTAGCGGAATATCTTGATATCTTGCTCTGATTAAATAAGTGTCAGTGTCTCATATAATGAAGTTTGGCTGATCAGTGTGCATACAGTATATGCAAAAGAAAGACTTAAGGGCACTTCTAATAAATTTGGCAGAAAACACAACAGCAAGACACTTTATTTGCAATGCAGAATTTTTGGGGCATTGCACTCAGACAGCAATATTAGCAATGATGGGCACAAGTTTAGAGACTATAAAAGGGATTTGAAAGCAAGCCTCAAAACTTTCTTCAGCTGTTCAGTGTGTGCCGTCAATCCAAAGCTATAGAAGAATTTACTGTTTCCAGTACTCAAGACAGCAATTTCAACAATGATGGGCGCTAGTCTATAGAAGGCAGTTTATTGTGCCGTAAATCGAAAGCTATAGGAGAATTTTATTATTGCCACACATTGCTATGCATTTTCAGCAGCAGGTTATTTCTATGATTTCTCCAAAGGCAGAAACCTGAATAAGTTTGCAAACACTTGATAAAGATTGGGAACAAGCTACAATTGGAACTTGAAGTCAGACTAAGATGCCGGACTAGTTTTTCTCTTTCTGTGTTCCTTACTGATATCTTCCGGCAACTAAATGTTGATATTTTCATTAAAAAGAACTTATACCAAATCCTGTCACATTCAAAGAAATAGAAATAAATAAATTGACCTGATTCTGTGTCATATTGGAAGATGTAAAGGTTTTCTTAGCAGGCATCTCAGCAACTAAGACAAAAATAACCATGATTAAATTACATTGCAGAGAATTCCACTATTGGGTTGTAGTGGCAAAGCCAGTGAAGACAACTCAGGAGATGACTGGAAACAAGAAATTTCCAGACACTATACAGAATACAGCAATTTAGATCAAATAAACTATAAATTCTCCTCTAATCACAAAATTATTAATTGAAATATAAAGCATAAAATCCATGCAAGAAACCAGTACCAGGAACGCAGAAAAGAAACCAATATCAGTAAAACCCAAGAATTTCCATCAAGAATCATGAATTAACAAAAGAAACCAAAGAGACCCACAAAAAGAATTCAAGAAACAAACACAAAAGGGGCGAAAAGTGAACATACGAGAAGGTGCATAGCTACATGCAGACTCAAACCACATCTCTGCTTTATGAACTTCCTCCTCAGTTTCTCCAACCGTAAAATCATAGAATCTGGGCGCAGAGAACTCATATGCCTCATCAATCATGCACACACCAGTACTAATTGTGTCCTCAACATCCGCCATTTTTGGTGAAGATAACTAAAAATCTTTGAGAATAACAGAAGAAATGGGTATAAAAGATGCAGAGAGCGAGATGGGAAAGGTTATTGTAATAAAGGGTTGTATAATTTTAGGATTGATTGCATAGGAAAAGAGAGAAATATTGACGATCTTGGTGTTATTGTCGGAAAAATGAGGGGAATTTGTGGGAAGAAAAGAATATTGAACCAACGTTCAGTTTGCTTAACGGTCGAATTTTTTGAAAAGAAAGGAGGAGCTGGTGCCTATTGAGTTGGGCGTAACGGCTATAATGGACATTCAGTACTCTTGCGAATTCTCTCAAAGTTTAACGACGCCGTCTGCTAGGAGGTTCTACCTTAACAAATAATAGCGACTTAGCGACGTCGTTTTTTATTTTCTCTCCCAATTACCTTTGTCTTTTTTTTTTCTGTTTTATCAAAAGATAAAGTACAAGTCATTTTAAAAATTTAGGCACAGATTAGGAATGAAAAAACCAAATTAGTAATGTTTTTTAGACAAATTACTCAAAAAATTAAATTGAAGTAGGAAAGAATAATAAAGATAATATGAAAAAAAAATCAATAAATGCTTATCAAATTCCTTAAAATGACTTATACTTTAAAATATTTTCAATTCTAAAATGACTTAATGAAACGGAAATAAAGTAGACGTAGATAAAGAAATCTTGAGAAAAATAAATTTATTTAATTAAAGTTAATAAATATTTTATCGAAAGTGGCTATGCTATTTTTAAACTGCCAAAAGGGTTATGCAATGAGATGACTCCCTTAATTCGAAGATCTTGGTGGAGTCGTTTGGGTGAGGAACTGAGGATAATGGAATTCCATGGAAGAATTGGCTATCACTACTATATCACACCAAAGAGAATAGAGCATGCATGGCTTTTTCAAAAAATTTCATATTTTCAATCAAGTTTTATTGGGTGGAGGATTTTAATATTTCCAAGATCTTTGGTTAGTTTTAAGTTCTCAAAGGAAGATGCTTCCCCAAATCCTCATCCTTGCAGGCTGGGCTGGGGGTGGGGGGGGGGGGGGGAGGGTAACAAATCTTCTTTACTAATTTGGAAGAAGCATGCGAGAAAAAAGACTGATGGAGAGCTGGGAATGGTAATAATATTGACTTTTTTTTTTGGGAGCATTGGTTTACTTTAAGGTTGTATCTCTTAATTGGTTCCTCCAGACTTCTAATTGAAAGAGAGTAATTTTTTGCTACATGGTTGATATAACCTGTTAATGGATGCATTATTTTATTTTATTTTTTCTAGAGATGTGAAAATTATCAAACAAATTCAAGTAAGACTATTTCGGAGAAGATGGAACTTATATGGCATTCATTATATATAGAGCATCTCCAACTCCAAATCCATATGTACTACTCCTCATGATGGGCTGCAAAACCATGGGGAAAAAAAAAAAAGATGGATTAACTTGTCATCAGGAGTTGCAATTATCGAAAAGCAACTCTCATTTAGAATAGTTGGGGCTGGAGGAGAGACTTGTTTTTCCATGTATAAAAACCTTTCCTTCTGAAAACAACTCCAAAATGAAATGCAATTAAGAGAGTTTTAATTTGACTCGTTGGAATTTGTAATTGTGAAGTGAATGGCTTAACCACTCTTACTTTTTACTCTTTTACTCCCTTAAATTTATTTGAATAGATTTCTAACTTAAATATCGAAATAATTGAAAGAGGTGGATTAATTTTATTCATTTATTCTTTATTTTTACTCTTTATTTGAATAAATCTATTTCTTTCTTTTTATACTCTTTTAGTTTACTCCTTTTACTCTTCAATAAATATAACTAAAATATATCTATTTCTATTTTAAAAGTATGTACATACATAATTTGGGTTGAGAGCATGTGATTTTTATATACATACATCTTTAAAACGGAATCTTATAACCTTGCTTTTTTCTCTCTTTTTTTTTTTTCAAAAGGAAATTAAACCTTGCTTTTAAGTTAGCTGTTATCATCCACCTAGTCTTTAAACATGAAATTAAGTGCAAAATTAAGTGCAAACTGGTCATATTAATTCTAACGTTTCATATTTAGCTCAAGACAATCCATATGTTTAAATTTATCCTAAACATAAGTGTTTTCAAAAGAGAATAGCTAGTTCATAATTAACCATACAACACATGGCTCGTTTCTTAGGAATTTCCGTAGTTTTCTTGGCAATTTTAGGTGTGGCCATGGGATATGGTACTGATGGCTGTCAAGATGTTTACAACAACTTCAAGTGGTGTGAACCTTTCATAGAAGGAGGTTATGATGTTCCTTATGAGTGCTGCAGTGGCCTCGCAACCCTCAATCAGATGAGCAAAACTGTGTATGGAGGTGCATCAAGAATCTGCCAGTGTATTGAGAGCATAGCTGCTTCTGGATCTCACATTCCATTTTCTGAATCTCGTATTACAGATTTGTATTACAGATGTAATATTCATCTCAATTTCCCCATTTCTGAACACATGGATTGTTCCAGGTAAATTAATTAGGTTCTTGTTCATGGTTTGTGTGGTTAAAAATTGAAAGAATTTAACCCCTTTTCTTTTTAATTTCTACTTAATTATCTTTTCTTTTCTTTTCTTTTCTTTTCTCAGGATTAATTGATTGTGGAAGAGGGTACAACATGCTTCTGCGACTACTTTGATTTTCTTGATCATGATCATGGAGGATTGAATTTCTAGATGTCTTTTTTTTTTTTTTTTTTTGCCCCCAATAAATCCCAATAAATGAGAAGAAGAAAGGAAGGTCAATTGTGTTGCATTTGGTGAAAGGTTTCTTTATGTTCAATGCATAAATCTAAGTCTGACGAAGTTGATTTATATATTCAAATTACCAAATGTCTCTACCAAAAAAGGATAATTTATCTCCATTGCATTGCCTGAGCGTTGGTCTCACAGTTCAGTGCATTATTAAACTATTTGATTGGTAGTTTGGATCACAAAGTGTCCTCGGGATGAAGAATCCCCCCCCCCCCCCAAAAACCACCACCCTAGGGTGATTTTTTCCTGATAATTAATAGGAAGACAATATTGCTAATTGGAGTTTTTTTTTTTTTTGAAAAAAAAGTTCTACAAGAAATAATAATAATAAGGGTTTAGAGAATTCAGTATAAACTGGAATTAAAAATGCAAATAATATAAATTCAGAGAGAATTAAAATAATTATTTGAGTAATAACAGACTCGATAGAGAATGGAGAGGTTGGTGAAGAGACCTGGGTGAGATATAGAGGTATTTATATAGGAGCACAGATTAGTTAGCCATTTCTCTTGATTGATCCCCCGCAACCCAAATTCAAATATTCTGATCTCTTTGATTTCATCTCTTTCTTTTGTTTTTCTTCTTCAATCTATAGTTAAAACATCAGTTTAAGGGATTTCTTTTCTTTTTTTTTTCGATTAACCGTCAATTGAGCATTTCAAAATATATTAGTCTCAATCATAACCTTAAACATCATTACGATTACCTATAAAATTAACCGATAATTTTTAACCCTGTGAAAGTTTAAATATGGTAATCCTTATGTCTATTTAAGTATTTTCCTTAATTTACAAGGGGATAAAAAGCAACAAAATGTAATAGTCATTATACAAAAATTTTCTTATACTGGTTGGTTGCTGCCATTGTCTCCATTCACCATAAACCAAAGGGTAAAATAGGAATACTCTGTTCATTTCTAAAGAAATTTTCTGGATCAACCATGGTCTTCACCTTCACCAACTTATCAAAATTACTCTTGAAATACTTTGATCCATATACTTTCCCTTCATTGTAACTATTATTTCCATTGCTTGTAGTCCCAATGTCAAGATCTCTGTAATTGAGAAATGCCTGCCTTGGATTTTTTGACACAAATGGTGTCATGAAATTGAACAATTCCCTAGTTTCTGCTATATATTTCTGTCCTATTGCAGGATCATTATTAACCCAGTTCACAGAATACTGAATCTTGTAAATGATGCCATTGCGATGAGGAAATGGTGTTTGATTTTCTGGGATTTCGCTCATCCTTCCTCCATAAGGATTGAAAACTAATCCTGTTTTCTCCAACTGAAGCAATTTCTTGAATATTGATTTCACTCCCTCTTTAGGAATTGGTGTCAGCACATAATCTGATTTCCTCTTCAAGAAATTCACTGGTGGATTCCTATTCAACAAGGCCTCCAGAGCTGTCCCGTTGGGAAATTTTGACCACCAGAGGACAGATTCACCCCAACCCATCTCCAAACAATCTTCTTTTTTCAATCCTAAGTCATGAAATTGACCATTCATAACAGACATGAGCCTGTTTGAGTCCCCAAGGAACAATGCAATGAATGATGCTCTCACAGTTTTCTTGTCATCTACTTTTCCCTTAACTGGTTGCAAAAGAAGCCTAATGAAGAGATCCTTGTCAATCTTGGGTACAACTTCTTGCCATCTATAAACAATTTCAGTAGCATTTTGGTCAATGGTCTTTTCAACTCGAAAAACTGTGACAATATTTGGAACTTGGACTAACTTTATTTTATATGCCAAAACTACTCCAAAACTGGCAGCACCACCACCATTAATAGCCCAAAAAAGGTCTTCCCCCATTGCAGCCCTATCAAGAACCCGGCCACAAACATCAACAATTTGTGCATCAAGCAAATTATCTATAGTAAGACCATATTTTCGTAGCATTGAACCATATCCACCACCACTTATATGCCCTCCAACCCCTACTGTTGGGCAAACCCCAGCAGGGAAGGCATGTACTTTGCTTTTTTCCCAAATTCTATAATACAACTCCCCAAGTGTAGCACCAGATTGTACCCAAGCAACTTCATTTTCTATGTCAACATTGATTGACCTAAGATTGAACATGTCAAGAATGACAAAAGGGACCTCAGATACGTATGAGATGCCCTCATAATCATGGCCACCACTTCGGATTTTGAGTTGTAGCCCTAATGATTTTGTACACAAAACAGTTGCTTGGACATGGCTTATTTCCAAAGGAGTTACAATTATTACTGGTTTTGGGGTCAAGGAAGTGTTGAATCTTCGGTTTCTGACATACGCATCCAGAACGGATTTATAAGAAGAATTGGTAGGTGAATAAAGAATTTGAGAAATTTGGTCATTTGAGAGAGAATATTTTGCTAGGCAGTTAGCAAAATTGTCATAATTGGAGTTTGAGGATGCAAAGTACAAAGAATTCACAATGCAAAAGAAAAGAAGGAAAATAAACTGAGACATCTGTTTAAATATTGCAGAAATTTTAATTAAATATTTGCTAATGGAATTCAAGAATTGTTGGGAGATTGCTCTGCTATTCGAACAAACTATATATGTACCACTTCTTGAACAGAATGAAGTTTAATATCCAATATTATATGAAAATACCAGCATAAATTGGCCACCCTGGTACATTTTTGCTCGAATATGGGATTCTGGGAAAGGTTAAATTTCCGACTTGTAAATCCCAGAATGGAATTTACAAGTTCCAGGAAAAGGAATAATGAAGAAAATTGACAAAGATGGGGAGTTTCAAATACCTATGTTAAACGAAATGTGTATAGTTGGCCACAAAAGAAAGTATATATGGACATTAGTATGCATATTGACGAAATATTAGCTTGACCATGCACGTTATATAGGCTATGAAGCTTTCGCAATACATACTTGGACGATTTCAATGTTCCCTTTATCATTATTATTGTCAGACAAACATTTATTGAGAGAGGACAAAAATTTATCTTATTTATTAAAAAAAAGCGTAACAATGATTTTTTCAAAAATACTCTTAAACATTTTAAGAAAAAAGACCGACAAACATTGACTCGCTCAAATTTAATCAAACAAATTGAGAAAAAATCCTAACTTATCAAAGGACGAAAGATAAGAGAATTTAAAATTCATATATATATATATATATATCACAAAATGTAAAAAGATAAGATACTATATACACCAACTTGCTTAAAAAAATGTAAATAAAAATTTTTCAAAATTATCTTTCAACAAATATTGATCTAGTTAAACGTGATAAAAATTATCGAAAGAATCTTAAACATAAAAATTTAAAAAAAAATCATAAAATTAAAATTAAAGTTAGGAGACTTTAATCACCAAAAACAATAAAGTTAAGTGACTAAATTCACCATGCCTAGCCTTGTTTCGGTTGGTCCAAAGATCATGAAGTTGTCAGAATACGTATTTCCAATGAGGAAGTTCAATGCGACTTTGTGCGGTGGTAGACAAATTAGCTTGATCCACTCCTAGGTGAAGAACACCTCCGGAATTCCTAAAAGCCCAATCGAGGTAATAGCCATTAACCAATGGGCAAAGTATTTAAGGAGACTTAGAATTTTTTTAAAATTCAATTTTAGCATTTAAACTTTTTTTTATTGAAGTTTAACCTTCAAACTTTTTAAAAGTTTAGTTTTAACATTTTTGTTTAAAATTACATTATGTTATTATTTTCATCCGTTATTGGAATTTTTTTTATTCAAGTTTAGCACTTAAACTTTAAAAAGTTTAACTTTTAAGGGATTGTTAAAGAGTTAAATTCAATTCATTCTCTGTAAACTTTTGCACGTTTTTTTGTTCATTATTGAACTGATTTGATTTTGTATTTATAAAAAAATAAATGGCAATTTTTTATTAATTTTAACAATTTTGAGCTGATATTGTGATTTTTTAGTAGTTATTGAAATAAGTTGGTAAGTTGCTATTATTTTGTTCAAAATTATCATAAATCGTACAAAAATTGTGTTATTGCTTAATCAATAAGAACTCGTCATTTTTTTATAAATACAAACTCAAATCAGTAAACAAGAGTTATTGACATATTTTTATTTATGTAAATTTTTAATTTTTATTATTAATTTACAATTAGAAGGAAGAAAAAAATGAATTTTTTTGAATTTTATATAATGACAAAAATATTTTGAAAATGTCACAAAATTGCATGTGACGGATGAAAATGATAACATAAAAGAAGTTTAGACGGAAGTTCAAAAGTTTAACTTTTAAAAAGTTTGAATGCTAAATTTGGACAAAAAAGTTCAATAACGGATTTTTGAGTGAAAGTACTAAAAAGTTCCAAGTGCTAAATTTGGATGAAAGAAAGTTCGAATGCTAAAGTTGAATTTTCAAAAAATTCAAGTAGCACATAGATAATTTGCCCTAAAGGAATCTATGAGGAGAACTCATTTACGGTAGTGTTTAGTTCAAAAGTGGATAGGTAGTGTTTAGTTCAAAATGGATAGGGGAGGAGAGGGAAAGGGAGCAAAGGGAGGTAAAATAAAATAATTTTACCTTGTTTGGTTTGGATCTATAGAAAGGGAGGAAGATAAATTTTCTTATTTGGTTTATAACGAAAATGGAGGAAAAATATAACTAAATTGATTATTATATCATTCATAATGCTCATTCTTTCTTTAATTTTTTTTGATAAATTTATTTTTTTTCATGGATATAATATTATTCAATAGATGAGAAAATTTAGTAGAGATTAGAAGTAGAGAAAATAAGTGGAAGATGAAGTTGAAGAAAAAAAATGATAGAAAGATGAAGTAAAATTATAAAAATATAATAAAAATAAAGTTGTAATATAACACTTATATTTTCATTTCCTTCCAAATCTCTCCACTCTTTGAGCTAAAGGAAATGAGGGGAGGGGAGGAGAGGGATTTTTTTTTAAATCCTGGCTCACTTTCCCCTTCAATCCAAATCTCCCAACCAAACGTAGCTTAAAAAACTAGCTATTGAAAAGAGTGTCAAAAAAAAAAAATGAACTTTACACCGAAATTCCGTCACATGAGACAAAGTCAACATAGATATATTTCAAAATGTAATTTTCCCTTAGAGGTTTCATCATTTTCATTTAATCCAATTGTATTCTTTATCCAAACACCAATTTTATTCTTCTAGAGTCCCTCAAAGAAAGAAAAATACATTCCTCTATACAACAATAATCAGATAATTTTTTTAACATAAATTAAGAAATAATAATTAGTTTAATTAAAATATAAATTTTATAGATACTTTTCCATATATACCATTATTAATTCTTAATTACTTAAATTATTACAAAACAAACAAACAAATAATTTTTCGTTAGAAGTATAATTTTAAACAACTTTATGACCAAATATTAATAATTAGTTCTATAGACTTATTTCGTAATTGCTTTATGATTTTGTTTCAAAATGTGTAAATTCAACATTAAATTAATTTGTGATTGACAACAAAAATTAATAATTAAAAGTAAATGTGAAAATAATAAATTAAATATTAAATTTATATATAAAGTAAATTATCTTTATTAAAAATAAAATAATAGACTATTATTGTAAAATCAAATATCTAGAAGCCAAAGAAAGAAAAGATTAAAAAGAAAAGGATAGAAAACTAATATAATAGGCTGAAGATTATCTAAGAAAAGAAGAATAAATTTTTTTTTTAAAAAAAAACCTGGGGAAAAGCGCCGCTTCAACGGTCGAATACTCCCCCGTCCTAATTCTAGTGGGATCTCGAACAGGAAAGGTCAGAGATTTGATTGTTCGTTTCCCTTGTAATTTCGCTTCTGCTCTTCCAGATCTCTCCCCATGTTGTATTACCTCCTTTCTTGTCTAAGGCATAAGAATTTGGCTGATTAATTGTGTGATTTAGTTTTATTCAATTCACGGCATTGTGGCAAACCCATCAAGATATTCAACAAGAAACCAAAACCCTTTGTCTAATTTTTTAATCCTTGGAATCAATTACGTATTTGAGCCTGAAGATTATGAACTCATTGATAATCTTTCTTGCAAGGCTATAATGGAGAGCCCCTCCCATGTGAGGACTAATCAAAGAAACTGATCTGTATAGCGTGGTTGATCCGCGTAGGCTGCTTGACAAGAGTGAAGAAGGTATCTGAGAATGGCGAAAGAGTCGACAGCAAAGTGACAGGGAACAGAACCTGGAAAGGGCTGATAATGGGGATCATATCTACCATAAAGAAAAGGGCTTGGATGGGGAGAAAAATGGGAAACAATGTAGTTAGTTAAGGCAGCCAATCTGGACTTCCCTCCATAAATTTGTGAGCCTGCCAGAAATATGTGTGTTCCACGGCTGAAACCAAGGGCAGCAAGCATAACCACTATTTCCTCAGGCATCAAAGGGCATAATCCTTCTAATCTGAGTGCTGCTGGAGAAGGTAACCTCGAAAAACATCAGACTATAATGTTAAAGAAACCCAGAAAAAATTAGTGAGGAAGTATGACATACTTTTGTCTTTTTCAGCTCTACCAAAGGCAGGGAAGTGCATTTTACAATAAGTTTCCAGTTCCGGCCTTTCTTCTTCACCCCCACCAAATTCACACAATGAGTGTGCCACCATGTCAATTTCAAATCTCATGTGCAAGGCCAAGTATCTAGAAGCCTCGCTGTGTGACCTTTGTGCCCCTTCTTTTTAGTTTTCCAAATGGACCAAGAAGGTATTGGCCCAATACGGTCACATTTTGATGCACGCTTAACGAGTAATGCTCCAGTTTCTTGTATTTTAGGAACAAATTTCAGCGCATGAAAGTTGCATCAGAATCGAATTCTCTAGATGAAGTCCTTAAATTAGGAAGCAAGGTAGGAGAGGAAGTATTAAACGACCAAGAAAAATGATTTGATGCCAAACGATTCCCAAATCCAACAAAATGAACAACTCTATTGACATGTAAAATGGGAAGGATGTACATTCTGTAAAAAACGGCTAGCCTCTTTCACTATATCTGCATCTGTCACCTGAGAAAAACGCCAAAAAATAAAAGCAAAAACATTATTTTACATTCAAAATGGATTCTGGAAAAGGAAACATATATTTTGTTCAGAACAAATACTACACTGCCAATGGCTTCCAGATCTAATGATTGCAACTCCTTAGGAAGCTCCTTTGCTATCCGAATATCAGGCTTCAAATAGTTGATAAAATGGTCTTCCTGATATATATTTCCAAAATGGCTAATAAAGTATATAATTTGCTCAGCAATTAAAAGTGAAAGACCATGCAACTGCTAAAAATTGCAATAATTAAGTGTATGTGCATGGATAATATAGACATTGAATAAGGCACATCAGGAAAGCAACTACTGGAAGGACCTCTAAACCATAGGAAAGCAACGAGAAACAATTAATCAATTTATTTTCCTAATTGTCTACGGCATTGGCTATTACCTAATGAAAACCATACAATGTACTAAAAATTAGGAATTGCAAAAACATACAGGGTATGTTAATTGCATATTAGCAGACAATAAAGACATCAAACACACTCAACAAAAAATATAGCCACGATTAGTTTGGGGTGAGGAGGACCCGCACCTAGATAATCTGGAGCTTCCACAGAGAGTTCTCCACTGATGGAATGAGCCCATGGATGCATCAACAATAAAAACAGGTGGGCAAAGCCTGCTTTTCATCTCTCCCCCATTTTTCTCACATTACCTGCTTTCCGGGCTGTCACTTTACCTACTTTAAGCTTCATTAGCAGCATCATGCAATTGAACAGATCCTCAAATCCAGAAATAACATTAAGGGAGGGGAATAAATCTGAAATCTACTATACTAGGCACAAGCTACTTCAGAAGTAGTTACTCCAAATAAGAGGTGCGTATATTATTAAAGATAAAAAAAGATGGAAATTGAGAGTCAAAATGAAAATAGTGATGCAGTGTATCCATACCTAAGCACTTCAACAAGAAACAGAGTAACTTAGTTCTATTCATACCATCTTTGGACTATTTAATGGGTGCAAATCAGCCTTCTATAACTATAGTAAAGATCTGCAGTCCAAATGTCAAAGTATATCTAAGCGGTTGTCTTCATCTTAGTTGTATCCGCACTTGAATACACGGGATGAAGCAAATGACCCTCCTTGGGTTCGACATGCACCCACTTACGCCCGGTCAATTTGTTACGTTCAAACTTAACATTTCCTTCTTTTAAAGCAAAAAGAGTGTGATCTTTGCCCATTCCAACATAATCTCCAGGGTGAAAATGAGTTCCTCTTTGACGAACAATGATGTTTCCAGGCACTACTCTCTGTGCCATCAGCAATGGAATATCTCAATTAGAACAGGGTAAACATTAAAACATGAACATACAAAATATAGGAAGAACAGCAACTATCTTCTCTACTTTAATTAATTCTTCTCACCTCACCACCAAATTTCTTAACTCCAAGATTCTTGGGTTTTGAATCACGACCATTCTTTGTTGATCCAGCTGACTTTTTGGTAGCCCAACGTCTGAATGTCAAAGTTAGTCCCTCTCCAGATACCTCTTCAATTTTACATTTGAATGTCATCCAATGAAATAAAAATATACAATACACTTAAAAGTTGACCATTCACTAAAAAGAATGACAAGGTTGTATACCAGTAGCAGAATTGTATATAGGAGAACTTGAAACTAATTCTCTGATGTTTAATCTTTTGAATATTGATGCAGCATGATTCATCATATTCCTTGGTAGAAAGGATGAAGAACCTGAGGAAAGAGGGCAGCAGCAATTTACCGTGTCAAAACGTAGCAATCATAACTCGATCAAATTACAAACTTGGATTCAACAGATAGTAGTGTGCATTATTTCTTAGAAGAATTTCTTGCTTATTTTCCTTGGGTTTAACCAAATGCAAATACCATTGCTTATTATAAGTTTGTGATTATTTTGGAGGCATTAAAATGATCCAATAACCAAAATACCATGTCTTATTTCACATGAAATAGTTAAAAAAATAATCACAAACTTATTCTACCGAATGGAATACTCCCTCCGTTCCAAAATATAATATACTTTGACCAAATTCTTTGTCCCAAAATATAAGATACTTTGAGACTTTTGAGATTTATTTTGTATTTTTTTTTAATATTACCCTACTCTACTCTTAAATGGAGAGAGAAAATATAAATGCTTTAGTTTTAAATTTAAAAAAAAAAAAGAGAATGACATAATAAAATTAAATTATTTTAGTAAACTAGAATTTCTCCTTAATGTGTGTGAAAAATTCAAAGTATATTATATTTTGGGACGGAAGGAGTATCTAACATCAATACCAAATTTTACAGGGAAATTTTGGTTAAAAATTCCTGGATAAAAATGCCCCATATTTTCTGCAATGCCTACCAGTCTCTCACCCTATTCCAATGCCTCTTGACCTCCTTTCTCTCTCACTTCCTCACCTCTCCTGACATTGCCACCCTCCGCCATTCCATCCTCTCTGTCTCTCTTTCATATATTTGTTCCCCATTCTTAAACTATCTGTTTGTTCAGGCTGAAATCTTAAAATGATCTACAGCGAAAGAAGTACCAATCAGAAAATATTTTTTAGCTATATACTTGTACTGGAGGTATAATACTGGGGTTTCTGAATCTCGAGGCAGCAAATTTCACATCCAGTAGCATGGTTACCATGGCCATAATCTCACAGTCAGAGGCCCCATAAAAATCTCTTGCACCAAGCAAAGTATAGAAATGCTAAAAGAAAAAGGAAAGTTTTACAACCAAACTGAAAATGCTTGAACTCTTTTAGACTCCATTACAACAATACCAATCTATCACTCCCTTCCCCCAATGATACAATCAATTAGAGAAGTTTCCTCGAGACAGACTCATATAACTAACTTCCTGTAATTTTCATGACCTTAGAAGACATAAAGTCGTTAACTTTGACACTTTTATCGCAGTTTGAAGTCGAAACTAAATTTATAAGATTTCTACCAAGGACACATGCAACATAAACAAAAGAACCTAAAATATTCCTGGAAAATCCCTACTTTTCTTCAACATCGCAAGAAAACAGACCAGAAGCATCATTAAACCCCACATTCTCAATGTATTAAATCATAATTTCTTTTTGATAAAAAAGGGTCAATTAGTAAGTCTCACATGAAACCCTTTAATTACTAATCAAAGCAATTGAACCAAAGAAAGATATAAGTAAGAATTGAAGATTGAAGTTCCAGTACCCCACCTGTATAGTAGATGGTGATAGAGATGAGCAAAGCTTTCTGCAACAAATATCAGAAACAAATGATGATGGTGGTGGAGACGTTACAGATCGGAGAGTGGCGAGAGGCAAGGAAAGGGTTTTGGGGAGGATGGCAGAAGTTATATGGAACGCATACCTGTAACATGCGTTGTTAGAGTCCACTAGACATTCTAGATAGACACAAACATATAGGGCTTCACCAAACCCAAAAATCGAATTTTCAAACCGTATTGTAATTTATTAATTCGGTTCGTTATTTCGGTCTTAAGGTACTACTTGATTCGGTTTTGAAAATGTAATAAATTTCGGTTTCTCAATTTTGAAATCAGACTGAACCGAATTTCCAAATTATCATTTTTAGAAATTAAAAATTAATTATTTTTAAAAAATGTTACTTTTCTTATATTTTTTTAGTGGTCCAAAATATATTTTTTACATGCATATTATTTTGTATTTATATGTTATTGCATATTTTTTCTTTTTTCTTTTTTGGGATTAATTGCCATAGGTATCCAAATTATAAAAAACTAAAAATAATTTTCAGAAAAAAATCCTATATATAATAGGTTGGTATAATTTTGATTCTGTCCTAAACTGAATTTTTTTGGTATTTTGGTATTTAGTTTTCCCAAAATTTTGGTACTATTCATATTTATAAATTACAAACCAAAATACCAAAATTTATATGCCAAATACCAAATGAAACACCCTTACAAATATATATATATCGAAATGTTTTGCATTCTAGATGTAAATCATTCGACAAGTGACATCTAGTCCTACCTGGGGAGGGATAGAAATGTCACATTTAAGGATGATGTATTTACTATTTGGGACTGGATAACCCTACATCTAATCTTGTATACATATGCAAATATTGTCATCATCTCTATTCTCGTCCTCGAATAAACCATAACCGGTATACCCCCACCGTCCCCATAAGTATGCAATATTATTTGTCTCCACTCACTTCAAAATATACATATAAAAAATAATCAATGCATTAAAAATATATAAAATGTTCATAAAATGCATCAATAAAATCCAAAATAAATTAACTTCAAAAATACATTTACATTACATATTTGATTTTATTTTCATCCAGTTTTGATATTAACTTACATAAATGATCGTTTAAGGTGAAATTTATGATATTATAATGTTATTCTTCATCTTTAAATTTATTTCATAGTTTGAGAAGTTCTTGTTGAACACTTCCACAATTATGCGTCTCAAGAGTCAGTCGGATGGATTCCTTACTCAAGTCATCATCTATGAAAATGATTTTATCTTCTCAATTTCTAGATACATATTCAAGGGAATGATATTTTGTATTGCAACTCCACCTGACACATTAATAACATACTTCTAATATCTTATCTCTTTTTTTTCTTGTCAAAACTATTTTTATCCAAACCAAATAGGTGTTTGGGGAAAAAAAGAAAAAATATTCATCACTTAGTCTGACACTGGCTTCAATTATTTCAATTAACCATATAATATATTCGAACATTCTTTTGGACATTAGCAATCACAACCAAGACATTCTCATGTGACATATTTTTGTCAATGCATTAATAGATATCAAAAGGATAATAATTTAAGAGTTTACAAAATTAATTATTCATTTTGTAAAGAAATGAAGAAAAAGAAAAATAAATTTTTATTTAAAATAACTATGTCCAAGAAAGGAAAAAGAATAAGTGAAGAATATTGGATTGAAGAAGAAGGAACTTTTGTCAACTAACAAACTCTTTCTCTCTCTATCTCTCTCTCTCTCTCTATATATATATATATATATAAATTTGTTTGAAAATATGGCACATCATATCTTTTTCTATTTTTTATTTTTGTCTAGGTTTTTAACACAATTTGAATTTTGTAGCACATCATCTCTTTTTCATTTTGTCTTTTTGTCCAATTTTTCAAACTGTATTGAAAAATTGAAGAAAAAGACAAAATAAAAAGAGATGATGTGTCACATTTTCAAATTAGTATGAAAATATGGCACAAAAAACTAAAATGGTAAAAGTAATGATGTTCCACAAAATTCAACTCAGTGTTGAAAAAATTGGTAAAAGACAAAAAGTTTTTTAAAAAATTATGCGATATTAAATTCCAACAAAATTAAATTTATTGGTAAAATATACAAATAAAATTATATGTATATATATATATATATTGATATATATGCATGTGTGTGTGTGTGCGCATAAATAGAGGAAGAGAGTTTGTTAGTTAGACAAAAATATATTCTTCTTCTTCACTTATTATTTATTACAAATCGGAAAAATCTCTACATTTAGTTATCATTCTCTTCATCCTTTCAATTCTTATATTTAGTGTATATGGAAGGAACATCATCCAAACGAGTGCAAACCTATGACTATTCAACTTCTCATAGATGAAAAACAATCAAATGAAATCCAGTGCAAAGAGTAAAGACAATTGGTCTTTTTGAACGAACGACAATTGGGAACCAAGTTTTGTACATGTTTGCTTCATTGGAATTATGATGAATATTAACTAGTAGAAATATTACTCTAGCATATGAAAAAGACAATTCTGGATTAAATTGGGCATATGAAGCAGACAACTTTGGATTAATTGGAAGGACGTTATGACATGTTACAACAATTATTTAATATCACTTTTTGGTTCAATTTCAAATTACATGCTAAACAATTGGCATGGTAAATATTGATAATTTCTTTAACAATTACTATAATTTTTTAATTTAGTCGTTGGATTGTCTCCTATTGGACAAAGATTTCTTGTTGTAGCAAACTCAAAAAAAGAGTTGTTAAATGGATTAGAAATGCAAAACATAAACTCTATTAAAGTTGATTTAAAATTAAAATTATAAGCAAGATTATTGTCTGCTTTGAAGTTTGATTTTATATAATTACATATGTTTAATATTTGACAAACTTTGATTAGTACGTGTAATGTTGATGATTATTCATGATTCTATAAAGAAAAATAACTCTTTATAAAAGAAGAACAAAAATTAAAAGAAACACGGAACAAATAATCATTTGAACAAAAAATACAAATACGTATTTACAAAAGGCTAGACTAGAACATACTAAGGCATATATATTAACTGCCACCACCGCAACCACCTCCATGATGTTTAAAATACCTAGCTTAATTGAAATTTGGGCCTCAATCTTATGGTCTAATTAATTTTTAAACAAATTGAGCGTTGAGAACTTTTTTTTTTCTCCCAAAGTTATGATTAAAATACTTCCCACATTAAAAAATTTTATGATGTCTATCTATTCTAAAACTTGCTTATTATCTACTATCTTTAATACTTTCAAAAAAAAAAAATTAAAGTATCTACTATCAAAACTTGTTATGCTTTTGATTTATTTTCAGAAATAAAAGTATTAAAAGACATATATATTAAAGTACATAAATTTTTTACAAAATGACATATATACTCACATTGAAGTACTTAACTATATATAAAGAGTAAATTATTTTCTAAATGCATTTATTGCATTTAGAATATTATTATTAACCATACCAATAGTAGTTGCTTTAACATAAATATTTAATGGATTAGTTATATTATTCATTGAAAAAAATATGTTAGAAAAATTAGAATATATAAATGTAATCAACATTTTTACATTTCAAAAAGCAAGAAAAATAAATTTTAGTTAACATATATTATTATTATTACTATTACTATTACTATTACTATTATTATTATTATTATTATTTAATGACAAATCTAAAAAGGTATCAATTTAGAATTTTCGTCTAAAGCCATGAGACGGCCCTGTCTGGGATTAAGCGGTGAAGGAAAACAAAGATGATTCCATTAATTATGCTATATATCTACATCATTTAGAAAAAAAGGAAAGAAAATATTTATGAGCTAAAAGTTGAATTCACTTATAAGTTTAATTGAGGATGAAATTCTGTTCAATGCCTTATTGAATAACAGTACAAATCAAGTGGAACACATCAAAAGGTTTTCGAGATTTCATAATGAAATATGTAATTATTATATACATTATACAAATTATACTTTTAAAATAATATAGTTTTAATCATATCTTCCTCAAAAACCAAGTATTTTTCAAATTTTCTGAATTGGGGTTGTAAATGCTGAATGATCTTCAATTATTACCAGATATGTTCTTCAAATAATAATAATAATAATGGCTATGACCAGATATCCACTTGCTTGTGTTTTGAGGTCTACAAATTCTCCCAAAAGGGCCTGGATTCAAGTACGTGACACTATTTTTTAATAATACATGTTATATTTATAAGAAATAACTTCTTTTTTTTAAGTATATGGTTCATGAAGACTAGGTTCATATAAGAACTTCTACCTAATTTATAGCTATATTTTATCAAATTATTTTTGCATAGATTTTATCATCTGGATACGATTCAAATTAGATAACAAACTATCTCAGAAAAAAAATCCTAAAAATACAAAGGGCAGCAGCAATATACATCTGTCCAATCAATACCTTATAGAATCAGTAGTTCTATTTGCTTTGATAAGAATAACTATGGGTAATGTATCACAAGAGAACATGGCTGCATGGATGTATCATGTATGGTGTCAGCAACATCAAAATCGAGATAAAATGAGTTTATATTATTGACTAAATAATTATTATTCATATTATTAACTATATTAATATAATATTATTTATGTAATTATATGTGAACATTTTTTTTTAAAATGTAACTATAATTTATATTATTAAATATATTGATTTAAATAATTTTATATTATTAACTATATACTTAACTAATTATGAATTTATATTATTAAATTTTGTAGATTACAATGAGATTATATTATTGACTAAGTATTTATTGATATAATGAGTCAAATGGGGTCAAAGCGGGGTCAAAGCGAAGTCAAAGCGGAGTCAAATGAGAGTGGGGATGGGGCGAAGGCGGATGATGTAAAGCGGAGGCGGGGCGGGGACGGGGCCACTTTCCAAATTTTTGAAGTGAAGGCGGGGCGGGAACGGGAATTAGTATTTAAAGTTAGGGCGGGACCGGAGGTTGGAGACTCCGGCCCCGATTCGCCCCATTGCCATCCCTAGATGTACGGTGTCAGCAATATCAAAATCGGGCCTTTCAAGCTTCCTTCTTTAGGTATTGTTTTCTTTTTCTTTTTCTTTATTTTCCTCCCTTTTACCTATTCATTCTTATCGGATTGAAATTTAGCTAAGCCCATTACTGTCAATGATGAATCAAGCCTTCTTTTTTATGTCACGTTATAGGTCCCCATGACGTTAGGGTGAATATGAAGGCTGTTGGAATTTGTGGAAGCGATGTTCATTAGCTCAAGGTAAAAAAAAAACCCTTTAAATTTTCTTGATCTGCAAAAAGAATTAATGAAACAATTTGAAATTTTCAATATTGGTTAATGAGTGATGGCAAAAAATATAAGTATTTTCAATTATTTTCATTGAATAATTCGGTGTCTTGATTTCAAACAGGTAGCTGTGGACAATGTGGTTAAGGAACTGATAGTGATAGGATATGAATGTGCCGGAATCATCGATGAAGGCGGCAGTATTTTTTTAGAGTTATATAAAAATTAGCATGGTACGTATCATACGCCCCACCAGGCCCGGCCTTAGCCATAGGAGGCCATAGGCAACTACAGTAAAAGAGGCTCTAAATACACAAAAAAATAAAATAAAATAAAGATCTTTCCTTTATAAAAAAATGAAGATATTTGCGCCCATCCACTTAAAGGTAATTCACAAAAGGGGCGAATTAAAAAATGAAAAAAAATTTCTCCAAGGATCCCTTCTACAAAAGACCCAAATTTACTCACTTTTAATACTCCAATTTTACTCCGGTAAGATTGGCATAAAACCTCTCTCTCTCTCTCTCTATATATATATATGTGGATGACACGTAAAAACAAGAAGCCCTTAATTAGTTATTTATCAGTGAAACTCTTTTTAAAAAATATATCTCAAGGCCACTAATTTGTAAAGGGATGAAATATACAAACAATAAGGAGCCCTTGAGTTTTTTTTTTTTAAAAGAAAAAAGAAGCAGTTTAACTAAGGAAGGAATATCCATGATACGAAAAATACAATGAAAAACAAATAAAAATTCAAACAGAGAAGATGACTGCATGCACAAAGACTACTATAATACAAATCCACAAGGAGGAGTACTAAAGAGTTGATTAGTACTAAATCAAAACATAATGAAAATTCTTTTAATATAATAAATGCAGCTCCATTATCAATTGATATTAAAATAAATATAAAATTCTAATTTGTTCAGATGAATATCAAAACATCAAAATACAGAAGACTTTCTCAAAAAATAAAAAAACACATAAAAGGCATATAAGAATATATAAATTGGAGGCCCTTCAAATTATAGGACCCTAGGCGATTGCCTTAATGGCCTACCTTTAAGGCTGGTCCTGCGCTTCACATGTGAGGAAGGTGTGAAAAACTTAAATTCAATATCTCCCTATAATTTTCTTTTAATTATATAAAAATTTAACATGGTACGTTAATCTATATATAATTATAATCTGAATCATACATTCTAAGCTGCATATGTTCTGTAATACTTTCAGGGAGGTTGATGTTATTGGCGTTTTCCGGTACAAGAACACGTGGCCATTGGGCATTGAGTTCATCCTGTCGGGAAAGATGGATGTGAAGGCATTGATTAGTCATAGGTATATATGGCTCCTCCCAAATGGAGGTTGAAGAGGCCTTTGAAACCGTTGCTTGTGGTGGTAAAGCTATGCTAAGTTCAATCTTTAGCTATAATTATTATTATTATTATTATTGGCCCTCTTTTTTCACGTTTTGTTTATTAAGAACAAAATTACCCTATATGGGGCTTTATATTTGTATTTACGTTTTGGATAATACGTTTTATAATATGTTTTGGATATTTTGAGGATTCTAGGTGAGGGAAAGATAAGTCAAAATGATCTTAATAAATACTAGTTTTTATTGGATGCACATTGTATTTTGACGTATCAATATCATCTTCACTAGAAAAAGCTAATAATTAGCATTTTGTTTTTGAAGGTAATTGCTAAATTTTTAGCTTTATAGTTTCAACTTTCAAACATATATATTTCTCTTCTTTTAGTTTTCTTTTATAGTAGATTTAATAAAATTCCAGTAAGCAACTAATAAAAAAAACTTCAATCGAGTTTGTGTAATGTTCCATTTTTAACAGCATAGGTAAAATTAAGAAATGATAGTTAATAATAAACTTAAATACGTATTGTATAAATCAATGATTTGTTATGATTAATAATTGTCGAATAGTTAATGTTTTTTTATGTTCATTCGAAATGAGACATTTTATAAGTAGGTGTTTTTTTCCCCCCTTTTATGTAGTATCTACTAATCTTTTTTTCTTTTCTGAATTAAGAGGAAATAAAAGAATATGAAAACTAGGAAACCGAATGAAAGATCCGCACTTTGATTCTTTGCACTCTTTATCTTTTTTTCATTTTCTTTTCTTCCAAAGACCAATATTCAAATGCTAGGAAATTAAGGATACAAAACATGCCCGGAAAAGAGTGTGAAAACATTTATTAGATTTTATAAGACTGAAGTTCATACTATCCATCCACCTTCCCAGCTTGAGGGCAGCTTCTATAAATATATCTTTAGTAGTTCAATTGATTGTTTTCTAATTTCTGGGGGTAGGTTTGGTGCTAACAGTTATCCATGTTTACTTCACTACAGAATAGGTTATTAGAATATATAGTCACCCTTATTTTGATTTTACTTTTTCTAAATTTTCTCGAATTGGATAAAGTCTAATTAGTTGAATATTGCTCCGTGATTGAGTTACCATTCAAGAGATGGGCACCATAATTCTCCACTTTTTTTTTAAAGCATAATTCTCAACATTTAATCTATATGATTGTATTTATTTAGTAAATATAGAATGTGTTGTCCGTGTGTTTCTTCTTACTATATTTTATGTCTTCAAGCAGACACATGAATCATGATTAAGTCACTAATAAACCTAAAGTAAAGATAAGTTTTTTGTCAAAACAACAGTTTGATCAATTATATGAAAATGATATCAATGCTAGCAACTACTTGATAAAAATATCGCACTAGTTGGTGCTGTCCTTTCACTCTCTTGTCAAATAAGGACTATTTTGTCTCCATTTATAAATTTGATACTCATCCTCGTTCCCATTTTTAAGAAATAATATATCATCAAGAAATAATATTATATATACATCTCATATATAATTAAACAAAAAATTATAATACAAAAATAATTATTTTTATTGGATAAAGAGACTTTACAATCAACTTAGAAAATTAAAAATTCAGACATTACATCATCAAAATGTCTTAATAGAGCAAAATATGTTCTATTAGTTGAGAATTTGCTTCTTACCCAATTTTCTAATAAATTGTCAAACTGGGTCATTTAAAGTCATATACCGAAACTATATCATTGTTCTTCATATTTGAATTTATTTTTATAGATTAAAAAGTTCTCATTGTAAAATTTCACAAAGATGCGTCTCACTAAAATATCATCCCATTACTCCTCACTCAATCCATCATTTATGAAATTAATATTATTTTCTTGATATCTAGACACATATTCAATTGAACGATAATTTATATTGTAGTTTCATTTTATACATTTGTAACACACTTCTAATATGTTACGTATACTTTTTTTTTGCAAAACTATTCTTACTCAAACCAAATAAACGTTTGGAAAAGTATTTAGATATTCAACACTTAGTCAAACCATAGGTTTAATTAACTATCAAATATCCTCATACATTCTTTTGGACACTAAACACCTCAATCGTTTCATTCTCATTCGATAAATTTTTCTTAATGAATTAATACAAAGAAAAGGGTAATAATTTTGTAGTTTAAGAACAAAATCATTCATTTTTATAAAAAACATATAAAAAAGAAGGAATGAAAAGCAAACTAAATATTTACAAAAGAAAAAATAGAGATGAAGAAGAAGAACTGAACTTAACACATTTTTACAAGTAGAACAAATGGCAAAAGGATGTGCTAAGATCGGAATTTGAAAAAAGAGCCACATAATTCAAACGAGTTAGAAAAAATCAGAAAAAGATAAAAGACAAAAAGTTGTGATGGATCATAATTTGAAGGGAAAAAAGCCACATAATTCAAACGAATTTCAAAAAATTAGAAAAAAATCAACAAACAAAAAGATGTGATGTGATCATAATTTTAAGAAAGAGCCACATAATTCAACCAAAAAAATCATAAAAGACAAAGGACAAAAAAGGTGATGGGGTACGAATTTGAAAAAAAACCACATAATTCAAACGAGTTTGAATAAATCGGATTTGAAAAAAGAACCACATAAAAAATTGAAAAAAGACAAAGGACAAAAAGTTGTGATATGATTGGAATTTGAAAAAAAAGCCACATAATTCAAACGAGTTTGAAAAATTGGAAAAAGACAAAAGACAAGAAGAATATATATTGTTTGTTGTTTTACGATTCTTCTACTTAATTTTCACTTTCCGTTTTCTAACATCTCCATAATTACCTTTCTAATAATAATCAAATCTTCAAATGAGTGTTAGCCAAGTTACCACCACACTATGGAAGGTACATCAGCAAAGGAGTGAAAGTCATTGAAGGCCCATCTTCTCAAATATCGAAAACAATTGAACGATCTTTAGTACAAAGGCTAAAAACTATCGGTCTTTTGCAGGAACAACAATTGGGAACAAATTTCCTATGTGTCTACTGCATTGAAATTAGGAAGAACATTAGACAAACGAAAAATTGGTCTAGTGTATAGATGAGACAACTCTAGATTAATTGGAGTAGTAGCTCAAGTAGCATATAATAATCGTGCTCTCACAATAAGTATCATTCCAACTTCTCTCAGTAGAGCTAATGGTAGGACAGTAAGCTATGAAATATAAACAAATTAAATCTATGAACGCATAGCTATAATAATGAAACATTTTGATACATTCATATCTTTATCATGAGGTTATGACATGTTAAAACAATTATTCAATATAACTTCTTGATTCAATTTGAAATTGCATAATAAACCAATTGACATTTTGAATGTTGATAATTTCTTTGATGATTTAATATCATTTATTCATAAAGCTGTAGAACATAAGTTGGTGTCTTCTATTGGACAAAAACTTCTTACTACAATACCCTTGACAAATTAACTGTTAAAAAAATTAGAAATTTTTGTTCCATAATTTGATCTTGAGATACCTCAAATCAACTAGCCCATTAACCAAAACATACACAACATAAATTTGGATGAGTCTCATTTAAAGCTAAGATCGTGAGCGAGAATTGCTAACACCATTGAAGATTTTTATTTAATACCAGATATTTTATATTTGATATAATTGTTTATAAATGTTGTTGGACAAGACTTATGATTTTAATTTTAAAAATTATGATTTTCTTTTCCAAAAAAAATGGAGCAGTATATGTACCATTTATATATACATATATATATATATATGTGTGTGTGTGTGTGTGTGTGTAATAATAAATTATATATACATATGCATTTATATATCTATATATGTTAAAAAAATATGGGTGTGAAGCAAGTGTGGGTACTCAGTTGATACAACAACATCCTCATCTTTATCCACATTTCTTCTAATACTCGTAATTACATCACTATCCCTATCCACTTTCCCGATTAAATTGGGTAAACCACATCATTACAGGGACAATAACACACACGTACCATCATATTACTAGGTATGAATTTTATTTTTTTTTGAAAAACAAAATGTTCAATCCAAATTACTTTTATAAAGCCTAACTCTCATTTTGAAACACCCCAATTTTAAAATATTAATAAAAATAACTCTCATTTTGAAAAACATTTTAAAAAATAAATTGAAGATTTGAACTACTATTTGTTCAATCAAACATTTCCAAATTTCAAAATAAATTTTTTTCATAAATCATAAAAAAGCCCTAATTGAATTTTAAAGTAGTAAATCCTAATTTATAGTAAAAAATAACAAACTCTAAATTGTTCGATTATAAAATAAATACATAAATCATAAATTTAACTTATTATTGCTTAGGCTATCTTCATTCATGTAGCACATTATCTATTAACATAAAAAACATTTTAGAAAATGTGAAATGAGTATAAAATACTAAATGGGAACAATTATATGTCCAAACTAAAAATTACATACATTTAATCATTTTTAAAAATATTTGTCTTTTCCATTTAGGCATAGCCCCTACAGTTTGGACCAAAGCCACATTTTACCATTTGGACCGAAGTCTTCTGTAACATCCCTAATATCCCAAAAATACCCAAAATAGAAAATATAATAAAATAGGCAAGTTAAAGAGTAACCCTAATTTTAAAACAGTCAAAATTCCCAAATAATGAGTCAAAATCCCAAAAGTAACAGATTATAAATTTGAATCCAAAAACAATCCTTGCCAACATAAAATTATTTATACCAAATGAAACTAAAACCATAAACATAAATATTCTCAGTTCTAAAACATGAACATAGTTTAAATCAAATTCGAAATTTATTTAAATAGTTGGTCATTCTCCATTCCCGCATCGCAATCCATTAGCCTGTAAAAGATTTTAGGAAAATGAAAACATGGGTTAAGTACAAAGTACTTAGTGGGAGCAATGTGTGACATATTATAATGATATACATATTAAAAATATCATGTAAACATCAATGGTTATTGCATGTCATCGAGTCAAAGACTCCTGTTGAATCGGGCTAAGGTCCCTGTTTTATCGGACATAAGTCCCTGTTTTATTGGACCTAAGCCCCTGTTGTTTGATGACATATGCAATAGACATTTATATGTTCAATTATAAAATCATTGCACACATATCATAATAGAATTTAAAAGTGCACAAATAATCATAGAATAAAATATCACATATAATATGTAAATATAAATAATTAAATAATTAAAATAAGGTTAGAACTCCCACCTCAAAAGCAGATATAAACGTGTGCTAAGTTGCGTGGAAAATCTAGTTCCCTAAGTCTTTGTTTCCTACATTGAATATATTCAATGAATTAGACCTCAAAAGGCAAAACTAAATATTCTATATAAAAGAAAAAGAATGACTTTTTGAAAGGTTAAAGGAAATATTTGGCATTTTGAAAAGGTTTGGGAACACTTTTGGAATATGAAAAGGTAATTTTCGAGTTTGGAAAAGTTTTGGGCTAAACTGTAATTTTAGAAAAGTTCAGGAGTCAAATCGTAATTTTTTGAAAGTTCGGGGACTAAAAACAAAAATTTTGAAAATATGGGTTGAAACAGAATTTCAATAAGTTTTGTGGTATAAAAAGGGAATTTCTAAAAGAATTGGGTAAAAATATAATTTTTAAAAAGTTTGGGGTCAAATTGGAAATTCTAGAAAGATTTGGGGACTAATTTGGAAATTCTAAACATTTGTGGGTAAATATGTAAATTTCGTATCTGAATTGGGGTAATCTTAGGGTTTGTAAACTCTAGGGATCACTTTGCAAAAATTGGATAAGTTTTTGAAAGAATTACGAAAATACCCCTCTATCCCCAAAAACCCTAATTTTTTTTTCTTCTTCTTCCTCTCTTCCTAACCCTAGGCCGCTCACCCCCCCCCTTTCCCCTCTGCAGGCCGCCCTGCTGTTTGTTTCCCACTCCTCCTGCTTTCTTCTTCTCCCTTCTGCTTCTCTTCTCCTTCTTTCTTCTTCTCCCTCTTCTTCTTTCCCTTCTTTCCCCCTTTCCCTCTCCCTCCCTCTCTCGGTTTCCCTCTGCCCGCACCCCCCCCCCTTCTCGTTTTTTTTTTTCCTCCTCCTCTGCCACCCCTCTGCCGCCCCCTTCCACTTCCCAAAATAAAAAAAAACACTGAAATATGGGAGACTATGGTGGAAAATAATGAAAAATAAAATTTTTGGCTTATCGCCGCCGCCGCCGGCCAGCCATGTGGAGGCGCGGTGGTGGTTGCCAATCGAAAATTAGAGAGAGCTTACCTCGGATTTGTGATTATGAGGGAAAAAATGATTATTAAGTAATCCCTATCTATTTATAGGTGTAAGATAATAAATATTAATGGGCCGGTGTTAATTAATTAATTAAGCCCATTAGATAAATTTTTGGGTATTACATCTTCATTCCTATTTTAGACCAAAGCCTGATTTACCATAATAGAACATGGTATAAGAAGATATAACATTTAAACATATGCATCATATAGCACATAGAACATTTAATATGGACATAAAGTTTTAAAAGTAGAGTAAATATATTTTCACCTCAATTAGCATATAAAAGTAGAGTAGAAATTGTGTGAAAATAGTCTAACCTTCTTGTCCATGTTTCCTACAATAAAAATAGCATCTCTTAGTTTCGAAATCAAATTCGATAATTGAATTACAAACTTTGAGGGTTCAAATTGACATTATAAACAGTTTTAGGGACCTTTTTTGAAATATATGAAAGTTTATTTTCTTAGCATTTGGAGTAAATATGAAGTTTAAGAAAGTTTAGGGGTCAAATTTCAAACCTTTAAAAGTTTAATTTGGGATATGGAGTAAATCTAGAAATTTCAGAAGCATTTAGTTCAATTTTGAATTTTTAAGAACTTTGCGTAGAAATTGAAAACCCTAATAAGTACATATCTATAAATTTATTAAAAAACTACTTTGGGAAATTAGGATTCAAAAACCCTAAGGACCTAATGGAAAAATTGAATATTTATACTAAATAACAATTTTTTATAAAATAAAATTTTGACCCTAATCTCTTTTTAATATCCAAAACCCTAACATTAACCCTAACATTTCCCTCCCCTTCTTCCTAAACTTTTTCCTAAACTAGCCGCCACTTCCCTTCCTAATACCAAAAAACACCAAAATACACAAAAAAAAAAAACTCAAGACTTACACATACACACACTAAACCCACCAAACAATCATATATTGCCGTCCCATTCCCCTTACATGGCCCAACCAACGACACCTCTCTTTGTTGGCGACCGGCAATGCCCCCGTTTTCTCCTAAAACTTGACTGACAAGCACAGGTACACACCCACTGACTTGGCCACTATAAGGAAAGAAAAAGATATGGGAAAGAATCAAGGTGAATGAGACTATAGAGAGAAGACAAAGAGAGAGATAACTAGATAGTGTAGTTGATAAGCGTTTGTCGTCACACAACTTACAAATTAAATTCCTAACTTAACCTAACTAAGTAGATAGGGTAAGACAAGTCAATCCCACAAAACTCGTAATTTTTCCAATATAAGTTTATTAATTAAAAGGGTTTTGGGGTTTTTAGTTTTTATAAAAACTAATCCTAATTAAATAAAAAGTAAAACTAGTTTAAAAAAATAAAATCATAATTAAACTAACAAATAAAAAAGAAACTATATTAATAAAAATATATGGCAAATGACTAGTTCCAATTTCTATTTTCATTGGATAAATTATAGATAAATAAAACAATTGAGTAGTTGGTTTCAAAATTCAGATAAGCTCTAAAATTCCTATACTTCAAAATTAGATTAATTTCAATGAGCTCTAAAATCAACTATTAATTTAATTAAAAAATCCTAATAATTGAATGTGTATAAGATTCTCAAAAATTTATAGGGCACATAAGACATCACCAATATTAATTTTCATAAAAGAATGAGACTCATTTTATACATTTTAAATTATTCAATTCTCTATTAAATTAATAAAGACCTGAGCAGTTAACTTAATTAAATCAATATTCACTACTAAAATCATTGAATGTAGATTAACAATTTTAGCTACATAATCATGCTAAACAATTAAGTTGTTAATTCAATTAATTTAACATAGATTATATATATGAAAACATGAATTATATAAATACTCAACAAATATAATTAAAATGAAAATTTAAATAGATAAAATTATGCAGGATTCTCAGCCATAAAAGAAAATAAAACTATCTAAATTGGGTGATAGAACCTCCCAATTTAAATAAATAGATGTATTAGACGATAGAACCTCCCAAATATTCTATTAATTAAGTCCACGACAAAAATATCAAAATCTCATTTATTAAGTCCTTAGTACAAATCCTTGTCAAGGTAAGTATACTACAATTACATATTCATTAACATAACTAAAAAAGAATAATTTAATAATTGAAATCAAGTATGAAAGAGAAAATTTCCATATGGTTGGCATTTCCTCGTTTGACTTGATTTTTTCTTCAAAAGTTATTTAAAAACTTACTAAAACTAATTTAAACTAACAAGACAATGTTTAGGTGTAAACTACAAGAAGTAAAGGTGTAAAATGCATGTAAAACACCTAGGTATTTATAGTTAAAATATTACAACCAACATTCAAACTTTTACAAAGGTTTTGGGGTCCAAATCTAATAAATGGAAGTTCAGGGACAACAACTAAAGAAGGCTAAAACCTGGTGGGACACGTGGCGAAATCCTAGCCGTCCACACATGATTAATCTAACAAAAGGGTATAGTGCGCTTCAACAATTGTCGCCACATGTGGTGTTCTAGTTCATCCGGTGGCACGCGATTTGGATATTTTATTTCTTCGCATCTTCGTTCCTCATTATCGAATCAAAATGACGCCATTGGGATTAATGAAAGTTCAATCTCAATTGTTTGTTCTGGACAAATCTCAATTGCATAATCTTTTAGTCAAAACACTGGCAGCTAACTGGGCTATTCTACTAATGTGGACTAACTCAGTGTTGATTGATAATGTGGCACAATTGACTTTGATCAATTTTATTTTTTAATAGTATTTTTTTCTTTTGTTATTTTTTTACAACATTTATTCTTCTTCTTTTATTGTCTACAAATAACCAAATATTACTTAAAAATGTTGCAAACAAAGAGATTAGTAAGAAATAAAAATATTAAGAAAACAACATAATTAAATGACATTGAACCAAAATAAATTAATTAAATAAAATTAAAACTTGTCATTTTTCAGTTATATAGTGGACGTCTCCACCTGCCGGTCAGAGCGGGAATGACAGTGGTGGCGATGGCAGTTCATAGTGGTGAGTTTTTCTTCTACCTTTTCTATATTCTCTTTGCAAAAGAATGAGTTTCTTGATGAAAATTTATTAGGAAAACTTCCTCTCTTATAGATCATGACATATCTAACAAATGAAATTTTAATCCTAGTGGGGAGTAGGGAAAAATAGTGGAGATTTAGTAAAATAAATTAGGTTCAATGGAGAGATTAGGGTTAATGGGACCAAAATAGGTTTTGGTTGGGGATTTTTTTTAATGGGTAGTACACATTAAAAGAAAATATTTAAATTAGATCTTTTTTAACCTACATGTTAGCAATAAGATTCAAAAACGTATCTTCGCTTTAACTTTGGCAATTTGCTTACTAATTATCTAAATTAGGGAACAATCCCTAACTCTTCATAGTTAAAAATAAGTAACTATTCTTGTATTCAATTTGTGTTCTATTTCTTCTAATTGAAAGATTTACTTAAATCAATTCTTCTTCTAAAACACAATCTCAAAGTATATTATACATGTATGTGTATATATATACACAGATATATAATACACATACAAACACACACAAAATTAATAAAAAAATTAAAAAATGTTTTCTTGTCATCTTATTCGATGCAACTTTATTTTTTTTAGAAAAAACAATTTTATCATTATGAGTACGTGATAAGAGTAATTAGAGCACCATTCAATTGGAGAAGAACAACCTAAATCATTACTAGCAAAAGGATGTGAAGACTTGTTTCCATCTCAACTAATGTGAGTGATCAAAACATAATTAAAAAACAGAATAATACCTTGAGAGTATCTATAATTGTGGCCCACAAAGGAGGAATCTAATACTAGGGAACAGCTCGGCCTAACCCATTTAGGCTTGGCCCGATTGGGTCACAGGCCAAAAGCCTGAAAATAATATGAGCTTCTCATGTTATAGCCCTAATGGGCCACGGGCCAAATGGGTCGAAACGGACCGCGGGTCAAAATGAGTCAAATTTTCACTACTTTATTTATATTAAAAAAATTAAAACATAAAAAACAATTAAATTTAATGGAAGTCAAAGACATCAAACAAGAACAAGAATTAAATGACTAAAATAAACAACAAAACTAACAATTACTCCTACCAAATGACCATAACAAATTTATAATTTTCCTCTTCCTCTTCATTATCAATAATAATATTTGAATCCATATTAGAAATATGCGCATTCATAATTAAATCGTTATCATCATATAAAATGAAAATTAGAATAAGTAAATAAGTATATAAAACAAATGTAAACATAAACGAGCAAATAAATCAATTTTATATTGTATAGTCACATTCTAAATATTAAATATCAAAGTGATTTAAAGAAACTAATTTATAAACTAAATAAACTCATTTTTATTTTAGAAATGATATAATAGGATGAGTGTTATTACTAATATTTATTAGAGACTAGTATAACAATAAGAAAATATAAGTCGATTTCTCAAGAAAATATTAAATATTTTGAATGTTTCTTTACAAAAGTTTTTATTTAACCAATTTTTTAATAAAAAAAAACTAGCCACGGGCCACATGGGCCAAAACGGGCCAAGCCCACTCAAGCCACGGGCCAAAAAGTCCAAGAATATATGAGTCTTTGTTTTAGGAGCCCATTACGTATTTTAGTGGGACAAAACGGGCTCGCCCACGGGCTTAACCCATATTCCCAACTCTAGAGAGATTCACGCTTGAAGAGTTTAATTTGGTGATGATTGATAGACAATATCCTTCAAAAATTATATTCTTACAAGAGTGAATATAAGCAAATCGAAATCCATAAAAAAGAGTCATAGTTTCCACAAATTTAGTACTACTCGTTGGAGGAATAGGACATACAAAGGCAACAACAATGGGGAAGTATCACAAATAATCACTCAAATTGCAGACTTCAAACAACAATTCGAACAATCCACATTGATCTTAACATAAGAAGCCAGAGATGAGGCCGACAATGCAATAAAACATGTGGTCATCCTGACTTGTGAATTCATGCCATTAACGTTGTAGCATTCTTGGACTATAGAATAACTACAACCCAATACCAAATCAGTCAAAAGAGCTTGCCCTTCACATGAAATGAAAAAAATTGATGCCCAAAACAAGTAGAACACCACACATTCCTAGCAAAAGAATAGTCAAAGAGGCTACACCTATCATTATAAATAGCAAAACAACAAATTGAACGAAAGGACTCTTTAACATTCCTTTTGGCAAGATTAGTATTGGTAGGGCGAATACCTTTGCAAACCTGCCATATAAAGTGAATGATTTTTGGATGATGTGACAAGTGTTAACTTCTCTTCCAAAACCTTCCAAATTACTCAATGAAGAGAAAACCTCTGAACAAACCGAGAGCTACTTTGGATGTTGTATCACCTTGTATCCACTTCTTATAGAATAAACTCTTGTAAAAGTAACGTGACACTCCAGCACATCAAAGCGCGCGAAGGCATGCGCACACACACACATAGATATATATAGACATTAGATCCAAATTTAATACAAATTTATAATCTTATTACATGCAAGATATACTATTGAAAGAATAATGTCAAAAAAACTTTCTTCTTATTTCAAATCAATAGTACTATTTTTTCTTCTTAATTGCTAAAACAATTTTAGTTATAATTGCAAGACCATAGGTCTTACCTAAATTATATGAAGCCACAAATGCTCCAAAAGTGTTACTCTCTTTTCATTTAATGTTGAATGGGGAAGAAAAACTAAGAAAAAAATTGACAAAAATGTTAAAATATTATTTTTATTATATTAATATAATTAGATGTGATTTT
Organism: Apocynum venetum; assembly: GCA_019593545.1. Lineage (NCBI taxonomy): Eukaryota > Viridiplantae > Streptophyta > Magnoliopsida > Gentianales > Apocynaceae > Apocynum > Apocynum venetum. The sequence goes on along the minus strand of SRSM01000144.1, from coordinate 2,281,857 downwards.
AAAATTGGATCTATGTATTCATAAATTATAATTTAAAATTTTAATAAATATTAATTAAGTTTTTATGTGGAAAAAAATTTAAAATATATTTATTTTCTAAATAGACATCAAAAGAATGAATTATGTTTTGGCATATAATAAAGGTAAAAAGTTTCATTAGACCAACTTTTCAAGATTTTAGTTTTATTTTGTCTAAGTCTTCTTTTCACACTAACAAAAATTTATTCAAAGTTGTCCTTTCGTCTATTTAGATTGATAAGAGAAAATGAGACAAACGTGATGATGTAGATATACCTATATTTAGGGGCATTTTCATCAAGTAATTCTTATAGAATATTAGGTAGGTATCACAGTTTCTCTTATTATTCATTACGTGACAAAAAAGAAAGAAAAAACAAACTAACTTAGCCAATAAAATATAATTAACTACCATGTCAAGCACCAAAGACAAATTATATGGAATTAATCATTGAAAAAAATATATATTATTGATTAGTTGATTTTTACAATTTCACACAATATAGAACAAAATTTTATTCATACAAAATTAGGTTAATTTCAAGTAGCGCAACAAATTAAATTTTAATGTGATTGAAAATCCTACCGACGAATGTGCATAGAATTAACAATCAAATTGCATAAAATCTTAATGCATCACCAATATCAAATCACATATATTAAGCATAATGAGTATATATATATATGCAAGTTGAATCACACAATTTCTTATTAATAAATTAAGCCAACGGTTGGTCCTAACCAAATTAATAGTTGCTACTTATGAATTCATCTATCAAGGATTAACAAATCTTAGCTTTTCAATAATGAAAATCAATTAAGATGACTAATAATAATTTATTAAACACAATTGATAAAAAAAAAAAGATTTCCAGAATTGTATGAATACTCATAAATATCTAAACAATCCAATTAAAAACGTAGTCTCATATCCCATAAGAACATTAACAAATGAATAAGTTTGCTAACTATGAGAATCTACTCACAATCCATAAGAGATTATATCAATATAAGAATAAAAAGGAAAGAAGAACTCATTAATCTAAAGAATGTCTTGAATATCTTATTCTGCTTCAATCATGTCATTGACAACTTTCAAGTAGGGGTGTACATTATATAGTACAAACCAAAATATCATATTGTACCGACTTGTATTTTAAAATTTGATTTGATTTTACAGTATTATGGTGGAATACGATACGGTTTTCAGAATGAAACATTATGGTACGGTATTCTATTTTCAAAATTTAAAATCGTACCATACTATAATATAGGAATATTATTTTTTAAAATAAAAAATTATATTTTTTAATAAATGAATAAAATTTGAATATTGTATTTTGTTAGAGTTTAAGATTTGATGAATAGACATATTTACTTGATGAAGTTGTATTTTATTTTGTATCTTTAATATAAATTGTCTACAAAATATTTGTCTAACTGAAATTTAACTATTCCATTTTTTAATTTTTAGTGCGAAATATTATTTTTGTATAGGTGTTTTAGAGGTCCAAAATGAATTTTTGTAGGCATATTATTTTGCTTTTACATGGTGTTTTGTTTTTTTGAGATAAATTAGCAAGTATTTTAATGATAAAAAATATTTAAAATAAAATATTAAAAAATTCGGTACATACTGTACCAAAATATTTCGATTACAATACGATACGGTTTTTAAAAAAATATGATACAATACGATTTTAATATTCTCAAACCGAAATAACGAAATATCAAATTTTAAAACCGTATACCGTATGTACACCCCTACTTCCAAGAGTTCTCTAGGTTAAAATATATGGAAAAACTTATCTAATGATGTCTTTATATAGTTATGGAGGCTGAAATTCGATAATCCTAATAAGTCGCTCTTCTTAAATTATTCGTTTCTTAGGTTTCTAAGGCTTGGGATCTCTATCGATTCTAATGTCACTTCATGTAAGGAATGAACTTATGACTTGGATTTTCGACCTCTTACGAGGCATATTCCTTCAGATAACAATGGATATATGTGGAAGAAAATAAAGATATGGATTGCTGAAAATGGGGATATGGATTGTGTCTAAGAAAATTTGGGATCCTAGAACTGAAGCACTGATTGATACTAGAATTGTGTTAGGTGTTGCCAAATATGTAGTTATACAAATGACGACACAACATGGAAACCAAGTCTCGCAGTAGTGGATAAGTTCTTTTGTTCTTCTTTTTTTAGGGTAATGTTCAATTTCACACATGTAAGGTTTGCAAGCCGATTGCAGAGTTATACAGTAGTAGCATTTTAGGACCATAGCAATGTTATTTCATTATTGCAGTTTTCATTTTTGTTTCATTCCAAAGACTTGGAAGTGTTAGTTGTTTCTTTTAGTCTTGGGTATGGTGGTCTATTTTGTTATAATTTATTATTTTATTCTATTTTAGTGACAAGTGTGTCCTTATGTTATCTAATTAATTCCTAACTTATTCTAACATTGTAGATAGGGAAACTGAGTGTTAAACCTACATATACTTGTAAAATTCAAAAATTAAACTTTATTAATCAAGAATTTAGGGGAAAATTTGTTTGAGAAAATGAAATTAAAATGAAAAGATTTTTGATTGAGAATAACTTTGAAAATACCTTAAAGATTAATATGGCAAAATGACGTTAACAAGGAACAAGTACTCATTTTCATTTTATGGGATTAATAATATAATTTGAGTAATTAGCTTTAGAATTCCAAACAATGCAAACATATTTCAATCCTTACTAATTAGATTAATTCAGAGTAGCACGACAAATTAATCATTAATTTAATTGAAAATATTACCAAATTGGCCAATTTTCACACTAATGTGTTGCAATTCCAAAATTAGTCATTGTGGAAACTAATTTCCCCTCTAAAAAATTACTAACTTAGTCGATTTGTCTCCCAAAGTTGTGCAATTCAATCATTTGATGGCTTAATTGCCAACTTACATTTCTAGATCGGCCAAATTGGTCGGTTTTATTCTTTTGCTAGTTTGAACTCTTTTTTGCCAACTTACTTTATTTCTTGGAGGTTTTGTGCACCCATTTGCAGGTTTTGTCATTTCTACTTAATTAAAAACTTGCTCAATCAACCAATTTGCAGCCCAACAATTCTACAAACAAAAGAAATGCATGAAGTAAAAATATCCTTAAGATCATATAAATTAACTTGATTTACTATAAATTAAAACATGAAAAAACACCTAAAATCTAGTCAATTTATGGACCAATCATATAGATATTTGATGTTTTGCTTTGGGGTTTGGCAGTTCTTGTGCAAATGATGATCATTTTTTTTTTTTTTTTTGGTATTTGTTTTGGTGAAGCATGGTTTTTAGCCTTGCATCATTTTGATTGTTCCTCCCTATTAGATCTTATTTTATTTTGTCTTTGCAACTACATTTTCTTGTTTTAGCAATAGTCCCTTGTTTGTAGTGTTTTTTTTTCTTTGAGTTGGAAATGTACTTGTGTATCTCAATTTAATTTTATTCTATAATACCGTTGTCTTTCAAAAAAGGAATAATTGTAATGAAGGCTTAATACATGTTTAATTGGGATTAGGATTGAATAATCAACTAAAAAACCAAATTTCCATCATAATAGGACTCTAGCTAGTTCCTGCTAGATAGTTGATTAAATAGTTGATTCAAAATATGAGATGATCAAAATTTTCAAAAAGTAGTCGACTTTCTAAACTTGACAACCAGCTAGCTCACCTTCTTGGAACCGACCAAATGAACCAATTATGCTTGGATTTGGTTTTTCAATTTTCTATCTAATTTGATCACCAACACTTCTTGTTATTGGTTTTATAGCCAGTTGAAGGCATTTTTGGCCAGCCAATGGTCGGCTTTTGCTCCAATGATTGGTCATTTGGTAGGTTTTGGTTTGTTCTTCATCCTTTCTTCATCTGGAAACTTGATTTCTCAATCACTAAGTTGCAAAGCTTCCAACATACAAAATAACTAAGGAAGTAAAGCATTCATATAACAAGATAAAATGACTAGATTAACATCAAATCAACTCACTTAAAGAACATAAAATCTAGAAATTATAGGTACAAATCAAGCTCATTTCACCAAAATTCATTATTTTCCTCTTCATCCATCATAAAGAAAAAAACCATGTTACATTTTTTCTTCCAACAGAAACTTTATATATTCATCTTTATTCTAAAGAAATAGTTGTGCCAATAAGTAAATGGAAACTTTCATCTTTCCAAAATGCCATTGTGGGAGAATATAGTTATAATGAGGACTTCATGGATGACAAAAATTCATAATCATATTTGAATCTTGTGCTCATTAGGAAGCAAATTCTTGTTTTTCTTCTCTGGTGCTTGTTGCTTTGACAAAAGTTTATCTTCAAATAATATCATTTTTCCTCGATGTTTGGAATGGGTTTTTTGTTTTTATTTTTTATGCTTTGAACCTTCAGTAGAAAACTATGATTTTTTTCCTTGAGTGACATGTTTTAGATAGATAAAAAAAACATGTATGTGGAATTTGAAGTTCAAGGGCCAAAAGTTAGTTGCAGAAAACAATAGATTCAAGTTCAAAATTTAGTGTTGCTTTCTTACATTGGAGATACTATTTTTATGTACTTTATATGTTCAAGCTCCACAATTGCAATGGATGACAGTACTTGGCAATAAGTAGGCTAAAACAAATGTTTATTGTACAAAAAGTGTCCAGCATGGACATTTTTGCTTTTGTTTGTATTAGCCTATAGCTTTTGTCTATAATAAAACTTTTAAATAATAGGTTTTGTTGTTCTACAAATTTGTATATTGTTATCAAAAAATATATAAGGTAAGTTCAACATTTTGTTGAGAGAAATAAAATGCATAGAACAGTCTATTTATACTATGCATATCATTTGGTAACTTGTTAATGTAAAAAAAATAAGGAACGATGATTACTCTAGTCATATGACTAAAACATAAGATAAGATATGATATTGTCAAGAACTAATTAAAGGCCATTAACCTTGCCCAAAAGTTATCCAAACATGTTTCAGCAAATGGACGTCATATACCTCATTATATTCACATATAAATACTCTCGATATGCATCAAAATAAAGCAATCCATGATTATTGTATGCATTATGATCCGCTAAAAGACTCCACACATATACATTTTCTAAAGTCACAAACTACTCCAACTAACTTTAAAATGAGAATCTTATTATATATTAAGGGTCATAATACTTTTCATCATTTCTAATTACCAAATTCTTTGGAGTAAGACTTGCTTTTCTTAGTAGGGAAAAAACTTACTAGTGCCAAACATAACCTAGTAGTTCACTCCGTTTGCACTTACGTCCCAAATGGACGAAATAACAACTTTGGATAAATTTTGTTAATTTGAGGCAATAATTGGACCAAAAAACTTAAAGGACTAAAATTAAAATCTTAAAAAGCTTAGGGGCTATGTGGTTGCAAAGAAAGGAAGGCCAAGTGGTTGCTTTAAGAAAATGGCCGACGTAAAAGGAAATAAAGAAGCAAAAACAAAATTAAAGCGAGAAAGTGACCCCAAAAAAAAAAAAAAGGAAAAACGAAAAAACCTTTGAACACAACGCGGAAAAGTAGACTAGTCACCAGCAGCTTGCTGCAAAAGTTGACAAAATCACATGGCTTGAGTCAAATATCTCCTCATTTCAGAACAAGCCTTAATAAATAGTGTTAATCTCTTTCCCATATATTTCTTTTCTTTTGTAATCTTTAAGCATATTTCTATGTGGTTTATAGAGTAAGTTTGCACAGTAGACTTCTATTCTTTGAGGGTTTTGAAAAGATTTTGTGGCTGCACTACTTTTTCTTGGTTTCTTGTACTTGAGTTTGTTGTCAAGATTTGGTGGGGGCTGAGCAAAGGGAACAGACATGACTGGGAAAGATATTCTTCACAAAATGAAGGTTTGTATTGCTGCTTCTTGCGTCTTAATTCATGATATGGCTTTTAAATGTGCATACTTTGAATAATTGAATCCGTAACAGATGGCCCCAAGTGTTTATTTGTCAACTGCTTCTTTCTTTAGTAAATGGAGAGCCAAGTGTTAATGAATTTCAAGTCTGTCTTGCATCACTATTATGGATGTCTTAAAGGATATAAATGGAAGGATGTTGGAATTTATGGGATCTAGGAAGTATTTTGAATGAGTAGAATTGATGGGCTTTTTGGATCATTGTATTTACTGTAGTGTTGAGGCAGAGTAGGTGAATGTAAAATTTCCAAAATCATCTTATACTGAAGAAGGGGAAATTCAATTTTTGCTGATTTTAAAATTATCCAAGTTCAAAATTTTAAGATACGGATATCACTCTTGGAGGTGATTGAGTTGAGGTACCTAATTTTCTTGCTTTTTTTCTTGCCTTGAAGTAATAAACTATGACCTGATTACTTGAATATCTGGAAAATGGTATTTATTCTGATTGGCTTTGCAGTAACCCAAGGTTGAGCCTTGTGAGATTTTCTATTGCTAAGTCTTGTAACTTCAATTTTGATATTAAGCTCTCACTATGTTTCCGAAGGAGGGGCTTCTAGTCTGGAAATGTAAGAAGGACGCTTGTTTTCTTATTCATTATTCTCCTGGGGTTATGGATGAAAATTTATTCTCTAATATTGTGTAGTTTAATGGATAACACTAGCCATTTCTCATGTTCTGATATTGATATATTTTCAGTTCATTTTTCCCTAAATTAATTAACTTTCACGAATAAGTAACAAATTCCTTTTCTTGTTCCGTTATTATGTACTATAAATGCCTTCTGCTACCCAGTAGCCTGCCATAAGTTCCAGAAAAAGTAGCTTTCTGTCATGGTTTGGTAATCTGTCTGCTCTGTGAACTCTAGTCAGTTAAAATTGGTTTCGAATTGCCATGATCATTGATGGTTCTGTTATTCACTTCCAGGCCTGTTGGTTTTGGGGATCGAAAATATAATGCCCTTGATATTTTTATAGAAAATATGTTTCGGCATGTATAGGAAACAACTTTTGATCATTTTTTTCTTAGGACAAGAAGCATACCTGAATTGAAATTTTGAAGCTTCTATATTTCTTCCATGTGAAAATACTTTGTAAGGTAGATTATGAATGCATGCATCCTTAAAATGATGAATTTCCTTGTAAAGTGAAAAGCATTGAGTGTAATTGACCTTTAGTGGGCATCCTAGGCAAACCATTTTCTCTTCTTTATTTACCTTTCCTGTTCTGCTCTTTTTATTTCTGTTTCTTCTTTAGAGAGTGGAGATTGGTTAATGACATTTGACTTGCTATGTAACTTGAACCTAATTGCACTTTAAGAAAAATAATTGATATTTGTGAGTTTATTAGTTGACTATGCTACTGTTAGCTATAAATTGTCTTGTTCATTTATTGCCATCTAAAAACCATATGCAATCATTTATTTCGAATTTATGAATAATAAGTTTTTATACACCTGCTCTAAACGCATATAGTACCTCTTATTTTTAGGAAAAAGCATGTTTTTCCACACCAATATCACCTGATGCTGGTAAAGGGAAGAGCAAGATGTCAAAGCACATAACTCATGGCTTTCACCTAGTTAAGGGAAAGTCGAACCATGCCATGGAGGATTATTTGGTTTCTGAAGTCAAGAAATTGGGTAATAATGAGTTGGGTTTATTTGCAATATTTGATGGGCATATGGGTCATGATGTTGCAAGTTACTTGCAAAGCCATTTGTTTGATAATATTCTAAAAGAGGTATGTTGTGTATCATTTCCTAACTCATGGAATTCTTGAAGAAACTTAAATGGTACTCTTAGAGAACTTTCTCATTCATTTCATGTGAATTACTCTCCGTACACAGCGAGAGTTTTGGACTGATACAGAGAAAGCAATTAGAAAAGCTTATCATACAACTGACAATGATATATTGGGGCAATCAATTAAGCTGGGTAAAGGGGGTTCAACTGCAGTCACTGCCATTTTGATGAATGGTGAAAAGCTTGTGGTCGCAAATGTCGGAGATTCTCGAGCTGTTGTATGCAGGAAAGGTGTCGCCAAGCAGCTGTCAGTTGATCACGAGCCCAGCAAAGAGAAGGAGATGATTGAGAGCAAGGGTGGTTTTGTATCAAACCTTCCTGGTAACTCATATTTAATGATGACTTTTTGTTTATCAAGTATAAATGAAATAATATCTAAATATTTGAATGTATGATGTTTATAAGTTTATATGCTACTTTTATAGCCCAACAAAAGTAATAATAGACTATGCAAATAGGAAAAGATTTTAGATGCATAACAACATTAAAAAATTATTAACTTAACAAACACTGAATACAAGAGCATCAACTTTTTCTTAGTTTAGTATTTTGGTTATTCGTGTTTGTACTGCTCAGTGATGTTTTATTAGTATTTCATTTGGTCATCTTCAACTGAGGTTGTAAAATTTGTTGCATAATGTGATGCTTTCCTAAACTTGTAATTCATGTAATTATAACAATATGTTGAGACCTGCTAACAAAACAATTGACACCTTTCACTTTGTGGTTCTCTTCCATGACTCAACTCTCATCTATCCCATTTTAGGGTGGAAATAGAAGAAAGGCTATGCTTCAACATTTTGTCTTCTTTGAACATACAAACGGATTACAATGCAGTTGGTTGTCTCTTAATAGATTGAGCATCTTGTGAATAAAGGTTCAAGCAATTCATCTAATTAAGCTAATGATATATAATTTTCATAGGTGATGTTCCTAGAGTTGATGGGCAGCTAGCAGTGGCCAGAGCTTTTGGTGACAAAAGCTTGAAAAGACATCTTAGTTCAGAACCAGATATTGCAGTTGAGCTGATTGATGATGATGTAGAATTCGTTATTTTAGCCAGTGATGGTTTATGGAAGGTGAGGATTCCCCCCCCCCCCCCCCCCGGGCCCAAAAAAAAAAACTTCTGGACTAAGTTAATACATCTCACCTTATATGAATTTTGAGTTTCAAATTAAGATTTCTGCTCTGAAAAAATTAATAGAATTGTTATGACGATGTTTTCATTGTTTTGTCAAGATGATTTTAACAATATATTAACAATTGCTTGACCTGTTTTAGGTAATATCAAATCAAGAAGCGGTGGACTTGATCAAGAACATAAAAGATGCTAAGTTAGCAGCAGAACACCTATCACTGGAAGCACTCTCTAGGAAAAGCAGGGATGACATTTCTTGCATTGTTGTAATGTTTCAGTAACTCCCTACTTCATGAACCCAAAATTCATTTTTATTTGAAGAAGTTTAAAGCATCTACAACATTCTTGTGTGTAAAGTGAACATAAAATTATGGCAATGCACAATTTAAATAAAAAGTTATCCTCAATCCTTGTAAATGTCTATAAACTCTCTATTATATTCTTTTATCCCCTATTAGTAAATTAAGAAAATTGCTTGATTAACCATTTTATAGGTTCTTTCGTATGTTTTCCTAGAAGAGTTTCATATGTCCTTTAATTTCTTTTTCTTTTTTATTACTGTTTTAATGGTTCTCATGTAGGGATGGCAATTTTACTATGCACTAATAAATTTTGTACCTCTAACCTCATTTACAAATGAAGATATATTATTCATCCCTACTCTCATTTTTTATTGAATCATAATAGGTATATCTGTCACTGTCCTTATGGGTATGCAAAATTATCCATTCTCGTTCACTTCAAAATGTATATATAAAAAATAATCAATGTCTTAAATAAAGAAAAATGTTCATAAAGTACATTAATAAAATTTCAAATATGTTTTATCAACATGTTCAATGAAATACATTCACATTACATATTTAAATTTTTTTTCTCATCAAATTTTTGTATAAATTTATATACATATCATTTAAAATAAAAAATTTTAAATTATAATGTTATTCTTAATCTTTGAACTTATTTCACAATGATACGTCTCAAAAGTTAATTGGATATCATCCAATGATTCTTTCTTCAATCCTTTTTTATAAAAGTGATTTTATTCTTCTCGATTTCTAAATAAATATTCAAGGGAACTATACTTGGTATAGCATACTTCTAAACTCTTACATCTCTTTTTATTGGCAAAACATCGGGAAAAATAGTTAAATGTTCACCACTTTGTTGAGCCTTGACTTCAATTAAGTATCTAATATCTTTAAATATTCCTTTCGACATTAAAACTCACAATCTTTCTATTCTCATGTACTATATTTTTGTCAATGCATTAATGGAAAGTAAAGTGTAATAATTTTGAAGTATACGAATTGAATTATCTATTTTGTAAAGAAATTAAAAAGAAGCACGGTTTGAAAAAAAATGACACAAGATGCCAAAAGAGAAAAAGAGAATGACACATCAACTCTTTTCTCTTTTAGCCTCTTATGCAATTTTTTCAAATCATATTGAAAAAATTACATAAATGCCAAAAATTATAAAAGATGATGAAACATTTTTTCAAATCAATTTGAAAAAAATGGCACAAAATGACAAATTGGAAAAGATGGTGAAATATAATAATCCAACGAAATTGAATTTATTGATTTAAAAATTGGACAAAATGCCAAAATGAAAAAAGATGATATGATATGAATAAATAAATAAATATATATATATATATATATATATATTTGTGTGTGTGTGGTCTATCTCTATATATAGATATTGTTATTAGGAAAAAAACATCATTCTTCTTCAACCCATTAATAATCATTTCACTTATCAAATTAAAAACTTATTTTTCTTCTTCAGGACAAAAAATGGAAGGTATTTTAACACCAAGATTAAATACAAGATTATTAATTCTAACTATATAATCACATTTATTAACTAGATTGTCAATCTAATAAATTCACACAATTATATTGATTAAAACAGAAATTATATAAATACTCAATTAATATATATATATAAGTATATTAAATAAATACACAAATATATATATATATATATATATATAAAGAAATATTAGATTTATATTAACTTAACAAATTAGACGGTTCAACCGACCATTTAAATGAATAAAACTAAAAGTATGGAAGGTTCGACCTTACATAGAAAGAAATTAAACTAGTTAGGAGGTTCAGTCTTTCATAAAAAGGAAAATAAAAGACATAAAAAGAAATTAAACTAATTAGGTGGTTCGGCCATCCATTTGCGATATTTAAAGTGTATAAAGTAAAAATAATAAAGACTATATGGGTAAACCGACCATAAGTCCAATTAAATAAATCAAAATAGAAATTAAGTACAAATAAAATTATCTCATAATCTCATTTATTAATAACTTAACATATATCATTGTTAACAAAATGAAATCACTCACAATACATATTAAATAAATATAAGACGAAACTTATAAACATTATAAAGAAAATTTGAAAGATAAACTTTATGTAAATATTGAAATTATTTGACATAATTTCTTTACTAAATATAACAAAAAGTCTTGAAATATTATTTTAAAAATTATATTAATATGAAGATAATGATAAAAGAAAGAAATTACAAAAGAAATGAGGAAATTGGAGCTAAATTTGTATCTAAATTAGAAAGAAAGCTAGCATCTTTATAGAGAAATTTCTAATGGTAAAATGATCATTTTGACCTCCGGATACTGTAGCAGGTCAACTTGTTAACCTTGACCAGTGACGTCATTATTGATGGTGGTACTGTTCACTGAAATTACTATTTATCGATTTTTTTCCTTTTCATTTTTATCTTCAAAATGTATTAAAATAACCTGAAAAACTTATAAATAAATAAATTGAAAGAAAATGTGAAATATATCCATTAAATACCACAATTAACCAATTTTTAAACAAAATATAGTCATTAAATATCATAAAAATCAGTTAATTTATAAGTACATCAAATTCCACCACACTATCCTTTTGCTTGCCCTCAAGCAAAATATAAATATAAAATATACAAGTAAAAATAACTTAAACAGGATTAATAAGGTAACAAAGTGTTATAATAATTTCAATACAACTTTCACAATTAACCTTTTTTATTTGAAAAGCAATTGTGCTCGTGTGCTTGAATATCATTTACAAGTTTAACATTAATATTCAAAGTTAACAAAATGTGACTAGTGAAAAACATAAAACTCCTAATAAATATTTTTTAAAAAAACATGCTATAAGTATAATGAAAGGATAATAACAAAGTCACTATGTAAATAAAAATACATTATTAGTTTCTCAAGACAAATTATAAGTTTGTAAACTCACATACTCTCCACTAATGATGAAAATAGATCATAAATATAAGCTTTTTATTTTTCGATTTTTGACAATATCTCGTAATCATTTATCAACGGTGTTCATAACTTTTTAATACAGATTAACATGTGTTAATATATTATCAATAAAATATATAGATAGAAAAGTAGTAAACGAGGTTAATAGAGTACTGTTCATCGATTTTTTTTTCTTCATCTTCATTTCTTCTTCTTCTTTTTATCTCCAAAATATACTAAAATACACTGAAAAACTTATAAACAATAAAATAAGATAGGAAATGTGAAATATATTCATTAAATGACATAATTAACCGATTTAAATAAAATATAGTTATTAAATATCATAAAAATCATATAATTTATGAGTACATCATAAAGTCTAGAATGGTAGGGGTTATTTCAATTCCTTTAAAACTTTTATATGATAGAACAATAGGATTCGAGATACAAGTCAATTCTATGTATAAACGCATAGGTATAATGATGCAAAAATATGATGCGTTCATAGTATTACCAAGTGGATTTGACATGTTAAAATAAATGTTCAACATTGTTTCTTGGTTAAACTTAAATTTTCATAACAAACCTATTTGTTTGTTTAATGTCAATAATTTATTTGATCCGTTACTAATATTTCTTAATAAGGCAGTTGAAAATATGTTTCAATCACCCTTTTCAAGAAGACTTCTGTTTTCAGCAACTAGTTTGTTTGAACTAATGTTCAAATTAGAAACTTTTGTTCCTATCGTTGATCCTGAAGTACCTCTGATTAATTGATCTATTCCAAGTACCTATATTTAAAGTAACAAGCGCAAAAAAAAAAAAAAAGCTTAATTTGGACATACAATTGTAGATATGTGCAATCTACCAAATCAATTTGTTTTGATGATCTTCATCAGATTCTCCTTTAACTGAACGATGTATTTTCTTAACGTATTGTGTATTTTATTTTATGAATGTATTGTGTAATGATAAAGCTTATTTAATGTAATGCATTATAATTTTAATGTGTAATGTTTTATATTTTATCTTTAAAAATATTTATTTTGTGTATTAAAATTAACAATATTGATGAGTTATAACAATAATCATGTATGATATATATATATATATATATATATATATTAAAAAATATATACGGGTATAAAGTGGATGCAGGTATATGTGGGTATCCATTGGATACAACACCTTCTTCATTCTCATGCCCATTCCCGCAAAAATTAGTAATAAAACTTCATCATCTCCTTATATCGGGTAATTTCTGTACCCATCAAGTCGAGTAAGGCTTGAGACCCAACTAAACTCGCTTCCGTGCCATCCCTATTCTCATGGTATTCACAAGCTGTGAGAAATCCAAATTGATAGCTTGTGGATTCATTAAGGTTAATAAAGATGGAAAGGACCATTAAAGACAACAATGTTTTGCTTTTTATACATAGGGTGGGAATTAGATGTTAGTAATTAATAGTTAGCATGATTCGTACCACGACATGGTAAATGAAGCTGTGAAGCTTCTCCTCTAAAGTCAACAATGTTATTGATCTAAAACTTGAAGGAATAAATGAGTCATTGGTTCTTAAAGTTTTCCAAAATTAAACTTTTATCTGATTTTATTCAGCTATGCTTTAATTGAGCTTGTGCCAAGTTAAGTTTGAGCTACATTTATAAACTCATATATATACATATATAAAGCGGTAATATTTGCACTAAATTATATAAGTTATAAACAAGCTTTAAAATCATGTTAATCATTAGGCATTAATCAAGCTTAACATACTTCAAATATGGTTTTAAGTAGGTTTAAAGATAAGCCTCGTGAATAAATTGAAATTCCAAATATAAACTCTTAAAAAGTCTAAAGTACTTCAATTCTATAAATAGACTTTGTACACAGGCTAAAGAAGATATGTAACTTCTATCCCTTACTTTCATTACTCCTTCAAATTTATTTCGAGTACTTATGTAACTTAAGCATTGGAATGGTTGTTTAACGGAATATCTCAGAACACCATTCTAACTATTCTTGCTGGCGCTTGACTTAAACAATGAAGGATTCGACCACATCATACAGAAGAACCCTAAAATCTAGCTCCTCCAGTCTTTCTACATTAAACCTTAAGCCGATTTATTAGGCCTTAAAAATCCTATCACCCGGCTAACTATCCTCGAGCAGTCTGTTTCAATTTTCACTGCTACACATCTCTATCAAGCTAAGTATCTACACATATGGGTGTTCAAAAATCGAACCAATCCGAAACAATATGTAATTTTAAATTGGTTTGATTTTTTGATTTTTTGATTTATTATTATTATTATTATTGGTTTTTCTTTTTCTTTTTCTTAATTATTGGTTTGGATATCCGAAATTTTTCAAAAGTATTGTTTAGTGTTCGGTGTCAATTTTAGAAATTTTGGATAATCGAAAATCTGAATTTAACATAATATATTATTATTATTATTATTATTATTATTATTATTATTATGTTGAGATATTAATGAAAAAAATGTCAAAACTCAAAACTCTAACACTGCAATTCAACAACTATAGTTTAATTATTGAGAAAAATTAGATTCTTAATACAATTCAAGTTCTAATTTTATCTTCTTTTTCTTGACAGATATCTTTGATTAAGAAGTTTTGGAATTCATCAAATGACAAGTCTCGTTTTTACTAAAATGTTATAAATATTATACTTAATACTTTAATTTCAATTTTTCACGAGACTTTTAATTTTTTATATATTTTTATTATAAAGACTTTTTTTTTTTTAGTCATGAATTATTTCAAATGATTTACTATCAACAATATATTAGTAATTTATAAAATGGAGAAATTTGGTTTAAACCGAACCAAACCGAAATATTTTGATCATTTGGTTGTTTGGTTTTAGGATTAATATGGTTTGGTTTGAATTGTCTAGAGATTGAAATTGAAAATTGAAAAATCAAATCATAATTTTAAAAACTAAAGCATTAAATCGAATGAAAACTCCTATCTACACATATACATACATATATATATATATATATATATATATATATATTATATTCTGACATTATCAGCAGTTCAGCAGGCTGGTGGATCTCTACTCAAATTTGGACAATCTCAGTCTTGTTGTCACCAAAGTCATTCTCTGATCAAAGCAAGGTACCCCTTTAATTGGCAAAAAGTTCCCAGCTATAATTCATTACCAAACTTATAGTAAGTACATAATTAGCCCCCTTAATTGGTAAAGACAAAATTAAGACGACTCTGTCATAAATAAGGTATTGCTTGTCATTATAAGTTAGGAAGTTATTTTGTCATGAGAAATTTGTAAGTTTGTCTCCAAACATAATAGGACTATAAATATAAAAGATATCAATTTTTAATAATCAACATCTAAATAAATAGAATTGTATTGGTCAATATAAAATATATTGAATTTTAATAGTCAACTATCCAAATATATATAACTAATTATGTAAAATTTTCTTTTTTCTTTTTCCTTTTTTGAAGTTTTATACCCATTAATTTGGCTAGGGTCTAGATCTTTGTGTACAAAAATATCTCAATTTTTTTAATAAAAAAAAAGTCAATATTCTTGAATTTGTCACTCTTCAAATGGGCCATCGAATCCTTGGGCTAATGATAATTATGGACCTAATATTGGACTTATCAAAGAAACAAAAAAACAAAAAAGTAATTTTACAGACATGCCATGCATGAATCCCATTTGTCATCCACGCACGTGGCAGCCTCCATGCAACTGCCACGCTAGACTAATACAGACAGCTGATGCTTGTACACGCGGCAACACATTACCGGCTGTCTCCCAAACCAATTCACGGCCAAATTGCAACCAACTCCGTTAAGAAGGGTTTTGTTTCAGCCTAAATTTAGATCACATCAAACAAAGAAAGAGAGAATGGACCAAATAATTATCATCAACTTCCTAAGCAGCATATCACCACTATTCTGACAGCCAAACTCCTACCAAAACCTGTACCATATTTGACATGTGTAACCAAGATTTTATTTATCTTCATAATTTAGATTTCAAAAGATGATCATAATCTTTCAAGAAAACGTGTTTTAGAATTTTAAAGTTCTTGCAATACTTTCCTTCTCAATGTCTTGTGGTGATTGTATCTTGTTCTAGGGTTGTGAGGGTTCTCACTAACAAAGAGGGCAATTATTAAGATATTTCAAAGTCACTTATTAAGTTATTTGAAGTGATTTGCACAACTAAATAGTTAGTTTCGGAATTAAATTAAGAGACAATTGAATGTGTGATTAGTGTTGTGAAAATGAAAACATCATCATTTTGAAACATTAGGAGGAAAAGTACAAAAGAGAGACCTAACTTTTTTTCCCTTCAAGCACAACAAGGACTTCTTGCATGCAATGTGTAATGTCGAGCTGCCACATATATGTTTTTGCATGCCAATACCTAATACTATGAAGCCACGCATCTTTTTGTCCATCCTTCATACCATCCTCGTCATTCTTCTTTCTCTCTCATTAAAAATTTTCCCCCATTTTTTTTCTTGCTTTCTCTCTCTAAATCCATTTCTTTCTCATTATATAAATAAGTCTTCTTCATATCTTTCATTCTTACCCTCACCTTTGCTCCCTCCTCTTTCAACAAGCACCCTTTTCTTCATTTCATGTTCCCCACCCTCTAAAAAACCAAAGAAAAAGTAAGAGAAATTTACATTCTCCCCATACCCTTGAAAAAGCCCTTTAATGTCATTGTCTTTATCATCCGATATGGGCACCCTCTGTGCTGAGCAGCAGCAGCAACAACACAAGTTCCATCCCTCCCACCAACTTTATTTCAACAAGAAAACCCTCCGGGAAATTGATATCCCACCAAGAAAACTCCTTAGCCGCCGTGCTGCTGTGGCCTCCGGTGGACATCTAGATAATGAAATCATCATGGATTCTCCCAAGGCAGATGAAGCCCTTCTCCAGAAATTCTTGCCTTACAACAACATTGATGATGATGATGCTGATCCTTACTCATATGACCATTTTAGGATGTATGAATTCAAGGTTCGTAAGTGTACCCGAAGCCGTAGCCATGACTGGACTGACTGCCCTTTTGCCCATCCCGGTGAAAAGGCCCGTCGGAGGGACCCCAGAAGGTATCATTATACCGGAACTGTTTGTGCTGAATTTCGGAGAGGTAGTTGTAGCCGTGGAGATAACTGTGAGTTTGCACATGGAGTGTTTGAATGTTGGCTCCATCCAACTCGATATCGTACAGAGGCATGCAAAGATGGAAAGAATTGTAAGCGCAAAGTCTGTTTTTTCGCTCACACGCCTCGTCAGCTTCGTGTTCTGCCGGCTAATTGCCATGAAAATGCTTCGATTAAATCTCCGGTGAGTCTTGAAAAGAAGCACGGAAATGTGAATCATTGCTGTGTGTATTGCCATTCTGTGGCTGCTTCGTCTCCAACGTCAACTTTAATGGGCATGTCTCATTTGTCTCCGCCTATATCACCGTCAATGTCACCGCCACTCTCTCCGGTGAAAGCGGCCCAATTTTCACCGGTTTCGAGGTTCAAAGATCATTTTGGAAACATAGAGGCCTGTGGATATCCTCAATTAAACTCCAGCCCTCTAAGTTACGAAGATGTATTGAATGAATTGATGAGTTCTCTTGATGTTATGCAAGTGAATGAATCTTCATCACATGCATCCATTAACAGTGGGAATCTTCAGTGGCTTGATGTGAATTTCAATATTGATGATCAGCAACAGCAACAGTTCATTCTGTCTCCTTCAACGCCTAGTCCAGGTTCTAGCAAATTCCTCCATGGGAACTACTTTTCAAGCAAGAATTTCACAGAAGAAAATTACAAATACAACGACAATGGATTGGCTGGACCTGATCTGGGATGGGTCAATGATCTATTGACATGATAAAAGAATTGTTCTCCAAAACCTGGACCACCATATATAGAAAGAAGTCAAGATCAAGAAGAAGATGATGATGATTTTGAAGGGGAAGATAACAAATAAAGTTATTGTATATAATCCTTCACTTGGTATCCACACAAATCAGCTCAAGATGTTATTGTGTGAGATCGGAAGCTCTTGTGATTATTCTGCTAAAGATGATCATGTTTGGATTTTTTTTTTTTAATTATTTGGTGTCAATTTTGTGTTGTTCTATTGCTAATGAATTTCAGTGTCATGTTAAATATTTTAATTCAAGATATGTATTTGTATGACAAAATTTGAGTTAATCTTGTGTACTGAATTAATGAGGATAGATGAATTGTGATTTTCACTTTGAATTGAATTATTGTACTTGCAATTTCTTTTATTTACACCTTTCTAATTTTAGGATGTATCCAAAATTAATTCATGGTTGAGCTACTTACTAGAAGTGCTCGATTCAATACCCGACCTGATCTTGAATTGGAGAAAGTTCATAAATCACTTCCCAGATCATATTATTAAAGAAAAGAAAGAAGAAACAAAAACCGATTCAGAGCTTTTGTCATCATCAAATACAGAACAAGAAAGTCTTGCCTTGGATGTCATTAGTGGCTTTTGCCTTTTTCCTTTACATTAGTGGCAATAAAATTCTGATCAGAAAAACAAAGAGATCTGTCAGAAAAAATAAAAATTGGTGCTAGCTAAAGAAACCATAATTATTACTCAAGGCCTATTTAGTTTTTCACAACAATCAATTAATTATACACCGATTAATAAATATAATTAATGTTGTTAAAATTTAATTAATGTTGTTGAAATTGTGTAGTTTTGATATAGTATTTCTAAAATACCTTTATATTCCAACTATTATTGGAATAATAAGTTTACTTATTCACCCAACCCCATGAATTAATGAGTTGTTGAATAATATGAAAGACTTTTTTTTTTTTGTTTTTCTTTTTGTTTTCTAGCATTGGGAGGCTTGTGCATTGTTGGGAAAGTGTTTTCATTAACTAAATGTATTTTTCTAATACCCACCATTTATTATTTTTATGCGAAATTAATAGACTCACTTTAAATAGGGATATTTTAGTCAACTAA
Organism: Apocynum venetum; assembly: GCA_019593545.1. Taxonomy (NCBI): domain Eukaryota; kingdom Viridiplantae; phylum Streptophyta; class Magnoliopsida; order Gentianales; family Apocynaceae; genus Apocynum; species Apocynum venetum. Next base: position 2,262,587 of record SRSM01000144.1, on the reverse strand, counting down.
TAAATATATTATATTTTCAATAAGAAAAGTTACATATAATAAGAAAAATTAGAAAGACGGGCAAAGGCAAAATAGAAGATTTCAAAGTGAATATTTCTCGTAATGACATCTTTCCGAATTGTATGATATAATAATGATGAAGCGATAGGAGAACCAAGATTGATCGGTTTAGTCAAAATTATTGTTGAGATATATTCTCCACCAGATTCTAGATGGTGATCGTGTTGGATCAGATTTTCTAGATATTTCTTCAATTATTTATGTTTGTTAGTTACAGTAGCCATATTGAAAGAATTTTAAAACTATAATTAAATTTAAACTAGTACAAAAATATTAAAATTAAATTTTACTTCTAAACACTTATCTATTTTTTAGATATTGAGTTCAACAATCCCTTAGAGCGATTTCATTAAAAGAGAAAGAGTTTTGAAGGTTGCTACTGATTTATAAAAACAAAAGTATGAAATATATATGCTGTCAAACTATTTTAATTATATCCTTATTTAAAATTCTCAATTAAGTTTTTTATTTATGAAAAATAATTATTTTAACCATATACTTACAATAAAAGAAATAAAAATATTTTTGTTTTTGTTGACTGAAATATTTGGTTGATAATAAGAAAATTAAAAGCTCAATTGGTAACTGATCTTATATTTAAAGAGATAAAATTTACCCTTTGAAAAACAATTAACTGTTTCATCTTTTTGCGTCGAACTCAAGATCTCTAACTCTTGGTTGAGCTGTGGAGTGTGATGACCAATTATTTACAACTTCTTTGGCTTATGTTTCACCTTAAAGAAATATGTTTTGGTATGTGAAAGAAAATATTAATTTCAAATTTATGATTTCCCAAGTGTATAATTGCTTCTTATAGAAGTATATTTTATTAATCAATTTGGATGCTACATTATTTTGTATTACTTTTGTCCAGTATATAAAAGCTCAAAGTCTTTATACAAATAGAAAAATAATAATTTCAAGTGAAAATTTTTAAAGATTGTAAAGAGAGATGTACTCTCTCATATTGGACCCTTTAAAGAAAACGAAGGGATACTTATAAAAACATTATTATTGATTATTAAAAAAATGCGTACTTTACACTTACCCTTTTATTTCATTTGTTTCACAAATCCTCCAAATAAATACTTTTTTCATCCAAAATTGAATGATTACATTTGACTTAATTTAAAATTTAATAAGTGATTTCGACCTTAATGAAGTTATCGCATTATCATTTATATTAATTTGGTTAATATGGAACTATTAGTTATTGGAATGAAAATTCTTTAAATTAAGAAGTTCGTTTGTAAACTTTAGATTAAAAAAAATATATGTTTATTTTAAGAATATGTACATTTAATTTCGAATATCTCAAAATAAAATTACAAATATTCAATTCTGAATTGAGATAGTAACAAAATAAAAAGTAATTCCCATTCCTAGATATCTATCCCTACTACAAAAGAGAAAAATCATCTATATGCTTTCCGACAGCAACTAAGTACCATCTACATTTCTAGACCCAACAAGCATTTGAAAGAATGTGAGGCAAACCTCCATTACTTATCCTTAATCTTTATGTCAAATTCTATGTTTTCCAACAGCATAATATAAGGCATTTTATGTTAAATCTTTCAAGAATTTTGGGGTAACTTGTAGAATGTCTAGCTAAAACGAGTTGCATTATGTGCTACAAAATATCATCACTATACTTGAAGATCACTTTATTGGAATAATTTTCAGCATGTGCTAAATTGGTCTAGCTATGGCTTTGCATCTCATTAACTATGTATCCTTTCTTTTTCTAGATTATTTTTGGTTTCATAATGGACTTTTGATATCATTACATGATGCTGCTTTTCCATAATTTAAATTCATGAGACTACGTTTGATATTATGTTGCATATAATGAAAATATGAAAAGAGTACTCAAAACTTTTCTTCTTCTTTTTTAAAATTTGACGAAAGAAAGTGTTTTTTAAAATAAAATAAAAAAAGGTTGTCTTAAAATTTTATATAATATTTTTATTTTTCAATTGTGTCAATAAATAAGAAAATTGAGATGAAAAATAGAGGAAAAGAGACTTATTTAAAGCACAAAAAAAAACTCTAAGAGTGGGATGACAAGTTTGATTAGAGGATTGGAAGCCAAACAGCAAATACCTTTATGTTAGAATCTCACATGCTATAAATAATAATGGCGAGGGTGTGATGTATGAATATGCCTTTGAATAATTGAACTTGTGAGTTAGATTCATGTCCACTATAGGGACTAGGGTTATTAATATATCAACTCTATGATTGCATATTGTGTTTCCTCGGAGGGATACTTATCTGTTGGACAGCGATGATGGTAGGGTTCAAACTGGTTTTCTGATAGAGGTTGGTAGGGCAAAGTCCCTGCAAAATCGTCCCTCCCATATCCTCTCTTCCTCTTGTAAGATTATTTTCCAATGCTAGGTTAGGTGAGAAGTCGTCACACATTCATAAGGAATGGTGTGTGAAGTGGGGGATACCTTCCCATCCTCTTATGTGACCTTACTTTGCCATTAAGGTCCCTCGCATGCCCTTTGCAATCACTAACTACCCTACCGTAGAGAATATCACCGTACCCATCTAAACACAAAACTAAATACTACTTTTGTCCAAAATTGAATCTTTTCATTTGATTTAATTTAAAAATTAAGAAAAAATTTTGATTTTAGTGAAGTTATTATATTATATTATTATTGATTTGATTAATAGTATAATCATTAGTTAATGGGATGGAAATCTCTTAAAATTCCATCCAATTTATGTAATCAACGAAAATCAATGTTAATTGATTTTTTAAATTTTTTGAAGAGTGGTAAACTTGTCCACCCAATGTGCCAATTTTCTCCAATGGACTAATATTACAAAAAAAATAAGGGATAAAATTCACCAAATGTATAATTTGCCAATTTATTTTTAAATCCACAAAAAATAATTTTACTTCCTCTCTTTTTTTCCTTTCTTCTTCCTTTTTTTCTCCTTCTCTTCTTTGTACACCCTAAACCAAACTTGATGAATAATTATTTTTAATATTTTAATCATAAAAGTTGATAAATAATACAATAACCTCCTTCTACATATCGATAATTAAAAAAATGATAAGCTCATATTATCATAGGAACAACACCAATGAACTTTGTAATCTCTATGAAAATAACTAAAATAATTGATAAAATTATTGTTTATTACTTTATTGATAAAACTTTACTACTTGTGATTCATTTATTAAGTTTGGGATGACAAGTTTGATTAGATGGAATTACCAAAGTTGCAAAAAATAATAAATGAATCAATGTTATCAAACTATGATAAATAAAAGACTAAATTCACCGATTTTCCCTTAAAATAATGAGATTGTTTAATGAAAATTTAGATAAAAATTATTTATTTTAAAAAAATAGACATTCGAAATTGGAAATATGAACATTTAATTTCCGACGAAATATACATATATTTTTATTAATATAAAAATTAAAAAATATATAACTTTAATATAGTTCGATGAGCAAAAGTCCTGGTCATGATATATAAATCCTACGATATATTGTGATGAGTATATAATGCAGATTTAAGTAGTAAAGTCTTGTCCTATCAATCCATAAGGTAAGGAATACATGTGTTCAGCTACCAAGAAAGTAATAACCCCTAAAGAAGTTAGAGCAAGGCCTAATTGAAAGGGAAAAATAACAAATTTCATCCTCAAATTATTTACATTTGGTAAATAAAGTCTTTAAACATTATTTTTATCTTTTAAATTCTTAAACTATTTTTGATTTGTAGGCTAAAGTTCTTTTGGTCTGAAATTTTCTGGCCAAGATCAAAAACCAAATTAAAAAATTGGTCAACACCCAAAGGGTATTTTTGTCACTCTATTGTTCACCTTGATAAATTTCATCCCTAAACTATTTAGGTTTGATAAATAAATCCCTTAAACATTATTTTTATCTTTTAAAATCCTCATATCATTTTTAATTTGTCGATTAAGGTCCTTTTGACTTAAAAATGTGTCAACGGTCAAATTAATAAGTTGGTCAACACTTAAAAGGGTATTTCCATCACTTTCCTGTTCAACCCAAATTATTAATCTTGTTTTTAATCCCCAATTCACATGAACATTAGGATTTTTGCTTTAGAAGCTTTAATAGTGACCAGATGTGGTGACCATGCGAACAGAGGGAGAACTATGACAATGAAGGAATTCCACTGGACGAGCAAAGATTGATTTTTGCCGGAGGATGACCGTTCTACTTGTGGAGTATAATATCAAGAAAAATCAATTTAAGGCTCCGTGGTGGTATCATTGAGTCGTCGTTGATGACTTTGGCTAGGAAAGCCAACCAGGGCAAGATGATCTGCCGCAATTGCTATGCACATTTGCATCCTTGAGCTAAGAAATTAGTGTAGGCAAGAGTGCAATCATGCCATTGGATGGCCCTTCAGCTACATTTGGGTGTTGACCAACTTATTAATTTGGTCGTTGGCCAAGCCAAGGAAATATATTTTCTGGCCAACAAGACTTTAACCGATAAATTGAAAATAATTTGAAGATTTTAAAAGTTAAAAATAATTATTAAGGCCTTTATTTACCAAATATAAATAGTTTGGGAAAGAAATTTGCCCAAGTGAATAGTAGAGTGACCAAAATACTTTTTGAGTGTTGACAAACCTTTTAATTTGGTCTTTGACCTTGCCCCAAAAATACATTTTCAGACTAAAATGAACCTTAATTTACAAATCAAAAATAATTTAGAAACTTTAAAAAGATAAAAATAATGTTTAAGAACTTTATTTACTAAATGTAAATAGTTTGGATACAAAATTTGTTATTTTGCCAATTGAAAATGAAGTGAATTATTGATTGTCATAAACAATTAAACACCCTATGCCCAAGTCCCAACTGTCCTCACGTTAAGAACATGTGTATCTAAAATATCTTTTATATTGTGCCCAGTCCCAAAATTAATAAAAACAAATGCAGTAGCTAAATATTGATAAGCAAATATCAATCGGTCATATTTTTATTAGACATGTTGTTACTGGTGAGAGAGCTCATGTGAATGAGTAAAATATTTTATATTAAAAAATTGATATTGAATTATATATGTAAAATATACGTTCAATTTCAAAAAGTTAAAAATAAAAATAAAAGACACAAAAATAATAATAATTTAAATGGTTGAAACTCACAAGTGAATTTCAATAATTCATTTCGTCTTTATATGAATAATTGAGTGGTAAAGTATGATATGAAAAAAAAAAATTTAAGGATGCAAGTTTAAATTTAATTTGAGATAAATTTTTATTGAAATATTATAAAAATTTGTTATGAAATTTGAATTTTGTAAATTTTATTTATATATATATTTTTTTTCTATTATTATTTTTTTTTTTTTTTTACTTGAGAACATATCTCAATTTTATAATCCAAAAAATGATTAGATTCCATCATTTTTACTTTGCTTTTCCCACGATCAAGAAATGAAGGGTTAGTCGAGGAGAGGGAGACCCATACCCCATACCATGTAACGTCTGCAAAGTCACCTTAACCGAGAACATGGCTGACACCTGTTCTATTATGTGACTTTTCTTGCCTTGCATTATAGAGGACTCTATTATGACTCTTTCTTTTCATCCAATATTGATTTGAAGCGAACGTTTTATATTTATAAAAACATTTCAAAACACTTTCTTCTAATTTTTTTTATATATGCATTTCACTTAATTTCATTTAATCATCGTAAATAATATATTTGTATTATTTTTTAATTATAAATATAATATTAAAAAATTTATTAATTATATTTTATAATTTTATAGAGATATTCACAAACTGGGGGATAAAGTCTATAAACCACTTTTAGTCTGCTCCTCTCATTGAATCAGTGTCTTCGTCGTCATTTGCAATCAGCGAGGGAGAAAGACGGAGAAGATTCGGGAAGGGACACAAAAAATTGACGTAAATGCCCTTCAGCATTTTGGTATTAACATGTACCTAAAAAATAGTATTTCTTTCGTGCAAAATCTAATGTAAACATTTATGTTATATAGTTTATCTGAAATTAAATTTTTATTTTTATTTTTTTTATTTAAAATTCTATTAATAATCTCTTTAAATATCTCGCTAACGGATGAAATCTACATTCACTCTTTCAAATTAAAGAATTTAAATTTTATTAAATTATATGAAACCTACATTCACTCTTTAAATATCGCTAACTCATGAAACAAAAATATGGATTACGTTTCTTTTGTTTAAACCTAATGGCCATTGACGACAAAGACAAAAGCTTGAACTGAGCTGGGTTGGATGTCTCTACCAGAATAGCAGAGAATACGCCCAACTTCACTGTAGCTTCATAATTTGTTGAGAAAGGCCTTCAAATTCAAAGCAGGTTTATGAGAAGAACTTCAGGCAGCCTGCTTCTCAGCAAGGTCTTCTTTTTGTTTACGTATTGTGCAAAAGGAATTCTTCAGTGATTTCGAGTACAAAAAAATTTACAAAGTCTTTAGATAAATCATTAAAAAGAGTACCACAATCATAAGTCCGACCCAGAAAAAAAAATTACAAAGTCAAATGAACCGAATGTTACAAGTATTATATTGACTAACTATTATCCCTAATTTTAGTAGACATTTAAATCGAAAGAAAATCCATAAGAGTTCATAAGTCACGAGTTAGATAGGAATTAATATCACTCAAAATTCAGGTAGAAGTTGTTTAAAAATATATTTCCAATTTCTAGTTCGTCAATTAAGGAAGTTTTAGACACACCCATTATAATTTTGATGGTTCCCCTTGTTCCTTTGGCAGCTGAGGTTCGTGTAATTATCAGAGATAGCTAAGGAAAGGTCCTTACTCCTTAGAACAACTGCTTTGCGAGTTCCACATTGTGATAAACCATATGCCTTTTAGGCTTTTGTATGTTGTGCAGTTTGCTGCATTAATTTTGAAGGAGATTGTGCTACGTTGATTCAAAAGGTTCATTCGCAAGAAAGAGATTTTTCTTTAATCGGTCATGCTGTTATAGCCTTCACGTTCATGTATTCGATACTCATTATTGTTGGAACTTTGCCCATAAATCAGCACGGCACCCAATGATGGCAAGCCCTTCTTCTTAACCCGATGATGTATGGGCCTCCACTAGTATTGGGTATATCATATCATGTTCAGATTTAATCATCTAAATTTATCCTATTCATATCAATTCACTTATATTATTGAAAATTTGTAATTTCAAATAAAACACAATTAATATGTTAAAATAATTTAAACACCTAAATTATAAATTTTATAATTAAACAAAATTAAATCTTAATAAAATTATAATATTTAAAATTTTAATTTAAAGGTTCAATGTAAATAAGGATTGAATGATTAAAGTTAGAGTTAAAATTTTATAAAGTAAAAAGAAAATTTTCTTTTTCGTATGAAAAGTTAAAGACAAATAATTTGTTCCATAAGTCAGACAAGTTAAAATGTAGTCTCTTAAGACTCAATTTGATTGGATCAAAATTCATTTGTTTATATATTAATTCATTATAATTATATCGTGTTAATAAATAGGGTTCAAATTGCCAAACCTAATCGGGTCTTTCAATAAATGATTGATAAGGAAGAATATGGATTTTGACAGGGTGTCAATACTCATGCTAAACTTGCATGTCAACCTGTGGGTTTTCTAGTATATATTATCCTTTTTTTCTCTTTTGTACCCTAGCCAAGTTAGGGTTTTCTGCAGTTTTCTCTCTTCTCTCTATTACCTCTTTTTATGAACTTGTATTCTTTCTCTAGTTTTGTAATGCTCCTGATATCTTGTAATTGTGAAAATAAAATAGGTAAAAAACTGAGGGTGTAATCAAATGATATTAGTAAGAAAGCGTTCACTTAGCATTGTGGAGTATACATAGTCGAAACATGTAAATTCATGTGTTATTTAATGCATTTGTTGTGTTTAATTTATGAGGCTAGTGGTTCCTGATCCGATGTAACCCTAACAATTATGTATTGGTCGTTTGTGGAATATGCTTATTCATTGTTTTAGCACGTTTAGGATTAGATTTTGTCTCTCCTCAATAATGAATGAATGGAGTAAGATCACTCCATTTCTCTTCAAAGTGAATCCTCCTTTTTATAACGGGAGAAAACCTACATGGTCTTCATAAATTTCTCATTTTGAAATTTTAACCTTTATGACATATACAATATGTGCCTTCGAAAAGAAAAAATAAAGGTATTTGGGGTTATCCTCGATGTGTTTATGGTTGCCTTGGAAACGAACACAACCATAAACACTTAAATATTTATATAATACATCTAGAGTTGTCCTAAATTCTTTCATAATTGAATTTATATATTTTAGCTTTGAAATATGCAAGATTTAATGTTTTTTTCACAAAAAAAAATAATAAGTATATTTTAAAAAAAATTAGCAAAGTGGGGGTTTATACTATTTTACTTTTTCATATTTGTTATCATTTTTCAATTTTGAATTCTACATTAACAGTACTTTTTAAATTTTTTACCTTTGGTCGATCCAACCATTTTTGACCGTTGTTCAGCGAAATCCATACAAAATCAATGACAAACTTTTTTTTATGGGAAAAATTGATTTTTTAACTTTCCTTAGAAAAAACTTCCGAAAATTAGCATATTCAGGATATGTATTGTTTTACTTTTTCAAATTTGGTAACATATCTTCTATTTTGAATTTTACCAGTATTTTTATACATTTTCAACTTTATAAATTTGGTAATGTAAAATTCAAAATAGAAAATATGTTACAAAAGTTGAAAAGGTATAAAAGTATTGATATTGTAAAATTCAAAATAGAATATACATTACCAAATTTGAAAGAGTAAAGTAGTACAAATTCTGAATTTGCTAATTTTCTGAAGTTTTTTTTTAAAGAAAAGTTGAAAATATAATTTTGCCCCAAAAAAATAGTGTGCCACTGATTTTGTATGAATTTTTCCGAAAAACGATAAAAAAATAATCGGACCGACCAAAGGTAAAAAATAAAAAAAAGAATCGTTACGATGAAATTTAAAATTGAAGAAACGATATCAAAACTGAAAAAGTAAAGTAGTATATACTCTAAATTTGCTAATTTTCCTTTTTTTTATTTAAAGTTATACTAATAACCTCTTTAATTTTAAAAAATTATGTCTAATCAATTCATGAATCACATTAACCACGCTAATAATAATGATATTATAGTACTTTTGTCAAAGTTAAAAAATCTTATAAATTTTTGTATTAAGTCAAATGTAAATATTTAATTTCAAAAAATATATTTAATTACTCTATATGGACTTTTACTGTTAATCAACATTTTTAAGTTAAGGAATATTATTAGCTGCGTTGACATATAGGGTATTGTCTCTAATTTTCTTCATCAAGATAATATGTTACCCGCTCAGTCTTGGCCTTATATTTGGAATTAAATTCAAAACAAAATCGTGAGATTATTTCTAGGAGTATAAGATCTTTTAAATCCAACCTCTCACTTGTAGATATTTTACTAATTAAGCAAGCAAAATTTCGATACTACAAAATCACAATCAAATCCTCTTATGAAGTTTGTTACAAAAATTCTAAATAACTAGTACTAATAGAAAACCACAAATGATTATCTCTCAAAATGTTGAAACTGTAAAAATAAAATGAATTGGTTTACCTCAACTCTAGAAATGGGAAACGCAACAAGTTAAATGGCACAACGTCCAAAACCGACGAAGCCACCAGCCCAGCCCTCTCAAAAAAAATTTATATAATATTTTATATATATATAAGGCCCCTGCCCCATCCCCTTGGCCTTACCTTTACTCTTTACATTTTTTTTTTATTACACCTTTACATTTTCTTTTTGAAAAAAGAGTTTTACAAAATCAGAAGCATTAATTTTTTTTCTTCTTCTTCTTTATTACCAAGAGCATTGATTTAAGAAAGTAAGGAATAAGAAATAACCGGTGCATTACAAAAATATAAAATGTTCATAAAATATACAAATAAAATAGCAAATATATTATATCAACAAACTTTATGAAATATATTCATATTATATATTTGATTTTCTTATCATCAAGTTTTTGTATAAACTTGCATACAAGATTTTTTAAAATAAAATTTCAAAAATTATAACGTTGTTCTTCATTTTTGAATTTATTTCATAATTGGAGAAATTATCATTGAACACTTCCACAATAATGTGTCTTAATAGTCAATCGGATATCATCTAATGATTACTAACTCAAACCATCTTTTATGAAATTTATTTTATCTTTTCGATTTCTAGATAAATATTCAAGAAAATGACATTTTCGATTGCAGTTCCACATTTCACATCTGTAACATGTTTCTAATCTTTTACTTCTCATTTCTTGGCAAAAATACTTTTACTCAAATCAAGTTGACGTTTGGAAAAATGAAAGGTATGTAGATGTTCACCATTTAGTCAGACATTGACATCAATTAACTATCTAATGTTCTCGGACATTAACAATCACAATCTCTACATTCTCATGGTGTATACTTTTGTCAATGCATTAATAAAGAGTAAAAGGTAATAAATTTGAAATTTACGAATTGAATCACTCATATTTTAAAAAAATAAAGAAGAAGAAAATGTTTCTATTTGAAGTAACTATATACAAGAAAGGAATAAAAATAAATGTATAATCTCGATTTGAAAAAAGAGAAATTTTTGCAAACTAACCAACTATATATAAAGACAGAAAGAAACATATATACATATATACACACACAGATATATATATATATATATATATATATATTTAGATAACTTTAATCATTTAACTTGTATATTTTACCAATATATTCAATTTCGTTTCAATTTAATATCCTATCATCTTTATCAATCAATCTTTTTGTACAATTTTTTCAAACTGATTTGAAATTTTTTTGCACATCCCCTATTTTCACATTTGGTATTTTATATCATTTTTTCAACCTGATTAGAAAAAAATGGCACAAAATGTCAAATGTCAAAATAACGGATTTTCCATTTTTTAAAATTAGTTTGAAAAAATGGCACAAAAAGAATAATTGGTAAAGATGATAGGATATAAAATTCAAACGAAGTTGAATTTATGAGAAAAATATACAAGTGAAATGATGAAATGTATATATATATATATATATATGTGTGTGTGTGTGTGTGTGTGTGTGTATTTCTATATATAGAGAGAGTTTCTTAGTTTGCAAAAATTCTTTTTTCATTTATTCTTTATTACAAACTAGCAATATTTCTCTATACTTCTTGTTCTTTTTTTTATCATTTCTTTTCTTATATTTATTCTATACTTATGGAAAACACATCATTCAAACGTGTGTAAATTTATGACACTTCAATTTCTCAACAAAAAAAATCAAACGAAATCCAATACAACGAGTAAAAAATAATCTGTGTGACAGTGAGAATAAAGTTTCATATGTGTTTGACGCATTGAAATTAAAAATAATTTAGTCACTCGCAATATTTGTCTCATTTAATAAGAAGACAACTCTAGAATAATAGAAGTAATTGCTCAAGTATCTTATAATATGAATGCTCTCACAATATGTATAATTTCAACTGCAGTTAATACCGTTTATGACAAGGCAATTATGTTTGAAATACAAACAAACTTTATATATAAACTAATTACTATCATGATACAACATGTTGATGCATTAATAGTTTTACCAGGATATTGAAACAATTATTTAATATCACTTTTTTATTTAACCTCAAATTGCACACTAAACCAATTGACATTTTATATGTTAATAATTTCTTTGACGGTTTACTATCATTTTTAGCGGTAGAACATAGATTGATATCTCATATTTGACGAAGTATTGTTGTTATAGTAACCTCAACATATTAGATAAATTAGAAGCTTTTGTCCTGCGATTTGATCTCGAGATATTTCTAATCAACTAGAATATGAATATGAACATGCAAAATAAAAATCCGAATGAAGTTGATTTAGAGCTAAAATTGTAAACGAAATTGTTGTCTCCTTGAAATTTTACATTTGACATGTAATGTATAATGTGCAAGTTTAATTATTGAAATATGTAATGTTTTATGTTTTAAAATTAAGAGTAATTTTAACATGTAATGTTTAATACATTTTTATATTTTGAATATTTATTCTATTTTGACCCCTATCATAAATTCATGGCACCGTCCAAAACACTGTATGTTGAAATTTTAGTTTTCAAAATTTCATCCACTATTTTCTTTACAAACAATATAAATTTTGAAATGGACTTTACTAAATGTATACTTGATAAATATGCGAGCAAACATGCTTGAAATATTTAAAATCTTAATAAAGGGAAAATAATATATGTACTGTATCTATTTTATAAAATAATGGGAAAACTTCCTCTAATATGTTTTTAAAAAGGGAAAATTGGCCTAATTGGTCCCCATACTTGATTTTTTTGTCAAATTAGTCCATATTTTTCCAATTTAGTCATAATAGTCATTATTCAAAATTTTAATTATTCAAATTAGTTTCTGACACCGTAACTTACACATGCGTTTTCCTATCCAAAAACAGTCACGTGACCAAAAGGGCTAAATCGTCTTTTCACATAGAAAAATTGGTCCATATGGTCTTCAAACTGTAATTTTTTGAACAAATTGGTCCGTGCATTTCTAATTTAGTCATAGTATTCTCTGTTTAAAATTTTAGTTAACCAAATTAGTTCCTGATCAAAATTTAAATTAGCCAAATTAGTCCTTGTTCAATTCGGCCGAGATTTGGCTGGAAATAGCTTGAATAGGTGATGTTTTTACTTAATCGAAACCAAGTTCTTATTCAACGAAAAAATCTTTTTACTTTGTCCATGGTGTGGAAAATAGTGTTAAAAACAGCGAACCAAATAAGTATTATTTCGTATAATAGATGAGATCTTTAATATTTCTTTCTAACTTCATGGTCTTCAATAAATTCATGAGCTGCCAAAAATATCTTATGTGTATTTATTCAATTGACGATCACAATGAAACGGAGGGGTAAAGATTTCTATTGGTATTAAAATCCCTAGAGTAAGAAAAAAAAATTCAATAAAATATATCACATGCTTGAAAAGTAATAATTTTTACTTTTTAGTTGAAACTTATGTTTGAAAAGGTCAATTCGGAAATTGGCCTTCAAGTAATTCGTAAATCCATTCAAGATCATAAAAGTTAGAACCACAATATTGTTGACCCCAAACTTAAATGGCCAAATATGATAATTATATTTTTTAAAATATTTTTCATTTAAAAATATACAAAACTTTTTTAAAAAATAAAATATCATATTTTATTAACTAATCTCAATAATTACAATGGTAATAAATGTAAGCATGAAAATTTTATTAAATTAAATTTTTAAATTTTATTTTGAAATAAATTAATAGTCATACCAAATTTGGCTATTAAATCAAATAACTCATCCAATCAAATTGAAACAAGTGTTACAAGATTTGACCAATGGAAATTAAAGGAGTGATTTTGGCAATCAAATTGGTGACAAGTAACTCACAAAGAAAGTTATGACCAATCAAATTATTTTATAATTTATGTAATTTATTTATTATATTTCAAGATAATTCCTAAATTATTCATATTGATCTATCATCTCTAGTCTCTTGCTCCTATAACTAGGAGGATAGAGAAGAAAGGTAAGGGAAATCTTACAAGATAAGTAGTGAAACACTGAAGCACAAAGTTCTCACTCTCACTCCAATCAAATTCCGGACAATTCTTCTCTAACAAATTGAGAGAAAATTGGCAAACAAATCCGAGATCAATTTGCAAAGCCCTCATAATAAAATTCATCAAACGAATTTGGGATCATGTAATGAAGCCCCCCAACATCAAATTCAAGAAAAAAATCAGCAGATTCATAAAGATTGTAACATTTGTTCTCAAATTAATAAAATTTTATTTGTCATTATTTGTTTTCCAAGTACGAATTTATTGTGTACAATGATATAATTAAAATTTGATAACTTCTTTGAAATAAAAAAAATGTATATTTAATTACATTAATAATAATTTACTTTATAATTATCTTTTTACTACATTATATTAAATTAAATAAATAGTTAATCTTTTTATAATAAAAAAAAAAAGAAATTTCATGGGGTGAGGCTCATGTTTGAAGGTACAACTATACTAGACGTGAGACGTGGCGAACAAACTCACAACTTGGGAGCAGCCAGCCAGCCAGCCAAACGAGAGGGAATGGGGCCCCACGTGGGAGTGGTTGGAAAAAAGGAATGCCGACCTTGGCGGCCATTGCTTTTTCATAGGTTTGTTGGCAGCTTTCGGACACGTCGTCGTCTAGAATGGCTATATGCTTCTTATGCTTACGGATGCCGCAGCTTTTGATCGCCGTACCATTACAGCAACCCCACGTGCTTTGATGTAATTCATGCTTGTCCTTTTTTTTTTCTTTTCTTTTCTTGTTCTGCTATGGATATAACTCACGCGCCCCCATCGTCTCTCGGTAGATGAAAATATTTTAAATTTTTTATTATTTATGTCTGAATTTTACTAGTTTGGAATAACTATTAAATAAAAGGTAAAATTAAGCAAAGCCATCATAATTTATATTAATAATCGAAAATAATCTATAATTAAAGACTTCTACTTCTTCTTTTTTTACTTTTTTCCTTTTGTTTATAATTGATTAGCGAAAGTAATAGATAGTTTCATTATTTTTAAACTTCTTTAAAGATATTAAAATTTTCAACAATTTTCTATTTCTCTATTTTTATTGTTTATTTTTTTATCTATATATCATTTAAAATTCGTAAATAATCTGTTAAAATAAATTATTTTATCAATAAAATTACACTCACTTATCATAAATTATGTGAATTTGAATATATAAATTTCACTAATAAATATTTGTATTTAATGACTTCTTATCTCTCAAAAGAAATATTTTATTCCCAGAAGCAAAATCCGAAGAGAAATCTTAAGGATAACATAAATAAAATAAAATAAAAGTAAGGGCTTATCATTTCTTAGAACAGTGGAGACTTAGGTGGCATGTTGAAGCTCGAGGTCAAAAACATCATCATATCATCTTGCCTGCCCCAGTATCCAACACCTCCCCAATTCCTTCGCCGGCCTCCACCTATATAGCAATTCAAAATCTAGTCCACAAATTCCGCCGACACACTAAAGGGACCCACCCAAAGCGCCAGCACCAAAACCAACCGACTGCCCGTCTATCCCTCGGGCCCCACCTCCCTGCCTCCTCCCGCTCTCCCGTGCGGTTCTTACATGTTACATAGAAATTATCCTCCATTCATTATTTATTTTTTAAGTCCTTATATTTCTTTATAATTCCTTTTACAATTTAATGTTTATCTAAATTAATGAATAAAATTATCGACACCCATCTAAATTATCTAATAAGATAAACCTTTTTACACATAATTCAATCTAATTTGGTTTATTAACTTTTAAACAGAATTTGTTTGATTGATATTATTAAATATTTATTTCATTTAGAATTAAATATTCATATTTTGATTAAAAATTAAGGAATTAAATATATACTTTTTATTTTGATTAAAATTTAATAACTTTTATTAACTTTAATTAACTTATAACATTATATTTAATATTAATATAATATATTATGAGCTACATGAGTTAGTAATATGTAAATATCATAAATTAAAATAGTGAGTATTGCTTATTATCGATTATTAATATATAAATATTTTAAATTAAATATGTTATTAATGAAATTTTTGATAAAAAATATTTTTATTTAATAAAAATAAAATTTTAATTTTAGATAAACTAAAATAAAAATTTAGACATTTAATTTATAATGGAAAGAATATTGTTTTAACTTGTAAATTAATGTATTCACTCCGTACGTAATTAAATATTTATATTTATATTTTATTTTGTTCAATATTAAAAAATTATTTTCCTTAAATAAATATATATTTTTATTTAAACTTTTATTAATAGCATCTTTAATTTAAGATATTTATCTATAACTAACTTAGATCTTCCTACTACTTACTATATTAATTTAAGAAGTTTTCATTTCACTGACTCATGAGTCATATAATCAATTATATTAATATCAATGATAATTTGATTAATTAATTAAAATCAATAAACTTTCTTAATTTTTAATCAAAGTCAAAAGTAATATTCAATTAAAAACGGATGAATTATTATTTATTATTTCTCACGAGAGGCTGAGACCCTTACAAATAAAGCTTTCTAATTATTACTCAATAATAAAATTGTATAAGAAAATAAAAAAACGACCTTCTATCTTTCCTTAGGTGCGAGACTTACAATGGGAAAGTTAGAAACATTAATTTAAAAGGTATTTTAAATACTCATTTCATCATTTTTATAAGATTCAGTCAAGTAAACGTGCGATGTTCCTAAATATAAGATTTTTGATATTTTTATGATTATTTTACCTATTATTAACTATTTTATTCATTTTTTTATTTCAATTAAAATAAATACTCATTTTGAAAGAGAAATCAAATCATCTTTGTTACAAGTATAATAAAAAGTAAAATAAGTTTTTATTTGTGTAAAATTGATTAAAACGTCTTAATTAAATTAAAGATGTTTTAACTATATATGATATGTGGAACCAATAAAATTCAAATCAAGATTTAGATAGTAAAGAAAAATCTAAAATCTCAAACTTTTTACTTTTCAGGATTCTAAAGACTCAAACTAAATACATATAAATGTATACAAAATAAAATTCAATTTATAGTCCAGTTCAAACACGCAGTTTTGTAAATTACAAGACAAATATTTGATAATAGAGGGATGAAAACATTCCAATAATGATTAGTTTTCAAATTTTAATATTTTTTCTTTAACTTAATATAGAAATAAAAAATGTAACTACAAACGAATTATCATTTTTTTAATTTTCTTATCAGTATCCTTATTATTAAATTAATTTACATATAAGTGAATCTTTTGAATCCCTAAAAGTAAGTTATTTTGAAATGTTAATGAAAATACATAGAAATCATGAAGCAGTACTCTCTTCGTCTCACACTATACCATACTTTGACACATTTTATAGTTATTTTATAAATAATTTAATTATAAATTTTCAAGAAAGGATACGATATACTAGTTACATCATAAAATGAATTTCATTTTTTACTCTATTTAATAATTAAGGAATGTCTCTTAATTTAATCAACTTATCAATTTATACTTCATATTAATAAAATGAATGATGAAATTCATAAGTTAATGAGATTTTTAAACTCCTTAAATTAAGGTTATAAGTAGTAGAGATTATGAGTTACTGAGATATAAATATTTTAAATTAAGTATATTATTAATAAAATTTAAAATAAAAAAATTATTTATTTAAAATATTTAATTTTGAATAAACTAAAATAGAAATATATATATATATATATATACTCAATTCTGGACCGGAGGAGTAATAAATATAAGTATTTTAAAGAACTATAATAAACTATTAATACTTTATCTGTCCTATAAAAATAGTTAGGTATTTATTTTGATGTATATTAAGAAATGTAGATTAGTTTAGTTAATATGTACATTTTATATATACATTTTTTCATATATATATATATATATATATTTAATTACTTAAATTATTTTAAAACAAACAAACTAATAGATTTTCTTTAAAAGTATAATTTCAAACAATTTTGTGATTAAATATTAATTATCAGTTTATGAAATTTGTTTTTCAATGAATTTATGATTTTAGTTTCAATATATGAATTAATATAAAATTAATTTGTAGTTGATAAAAATAAATAATAATTAATTGTACATGTTGAAATAAAATATTAATATATAAAAATTAAATTATTTTTTTAACGAAGAAAAATAAACTACTTTATTATCTTTATTAAAAAGAGAAAGTATATTAAATAATTATATTTTGAAACGGATGGATTACTACTCATTAATTTTAGATCGGCTGAATAATAATTAGAGGGATTGTTGGACGGCAAGGAAGTCACACGTGCCGTCCACCTTAGACACGACATGTACCCCGTCAACACGGAATCCGTAACTTGTGGGGCCGGTAGTACGTTACGATTCTTGTCTGTTGTCGCGTGAGTTTCCTTCACGCCGTCGCCGTCGGTGACTTATTTATGTTTGCATGACCTAGGCGGGCGGATATATAGTAATACTACCATTTTTTTCTTTTTTCTTTTGTTTTAAAAAAAAGGATATTGGAATAATACCTGGGTCCGGGCTTGGCTCTTTTGATTTCCACCTACTCAATTGGTTCTTCTTTCTAATTATTATTATTTTAATTAAGTTCCTAATTTTTGTGGTTGAAAGAATTATTTTTGTTTTTTATGGTACTCTCAATTAATTCAATATATTTTTCTTAATTTGTACTTTTAAGTTACATTAAAAAACATTTATTAAAAATTATAATAGAATTCCCTTGATCTACAAATATTCTTCTAAATTTATGCACCTTAAACATATCTTTAGATCTTTTTATAGATTTGTTTATCACAAGTATAAGATATTTATAAACTTCTCTTCCTACCTATAATCTTTCACTTTTTCCTGTGAAGTTTTTCTTTTTAAAAAATTGAGAAAGAGCTCTCTGACCAGGCGAATTGTAAATTAAGAAAATTAGAGACTTTCTTCATTAGCAAAATTAGAGAAACACCAAAAACAACAAAAGAAAAAATTAATAAATAAAATTTAATAACACCTTTTTTTTTCTTTTTTAACCAAGAAACACCAACTAAAGCATAAAATATAAGGATATACTTGGTGTAACGCACAAATTAGAAAAAATAACTTAAAAAGAAATACAGTTGTAGGAATTCACGACAAAAGTGCAACTTATTCAACAAGAGAAAATAAGGAAGAAGAACGATATAAAAAAAAATGAGATTCTTAAATTGAATTTCTTAGACAAGGGCAAGTTTAAAATAAGCTAATTTTTGCTAAGTCATATAAAGGATAAATTTAATTATTATATACTTTCCATTACATGTCATATTAGAAACTTAAAATAAATCTGAAAGAATATTAGTTTTGAACAATTTATTACAGAACTATAACAAAGTAAAGAAAGAGAAGTTCAAAAAGGAAAGAAGACTAGTTCCCCGTGACTAGTGAGGATGCATTAGCATTAGGCAAACAGCCGGCTGGTATGGACATCCAAAACTTGGCTACGCTTTAAAAAAAAATTAAGTTATTTTCATTCATAATTTTATAAATAACTCAAATCAACTTATTGATAATAAAAGTCAAAAATTATATAAGAACTGGATATATTCATCTAAATTAAATTTTACTGCAAAAGACGTGATTCTATTGTAGAATAATTCTTTTAGCTTAAACCAAAAAAAAAAAAGAAGAGAGGAATATATAAGGCTTTTCTTGATGGAACTTAAAATGAAGAAAATTGAAAAAAAAGAGCAAATAAAGTAAAGAATAATAAACAACTAATTTCCATTAAATCTTTTGTAGCTTCTTCGAACAGATTCATGATGAAACTAGAAACAGCTAAGAAAAATTAGCTGAAAAAACATCAATAGAATTTCATGAAAACTTTAAGTCCGCTTAATACTAATAATTACAAAAATCCAACGTTAGTTCCAACAAATTTCTGTTATTATGGTCATCCTCAAGCTTCCACAGGTGGAGGAAAGTTCAGATCAAGATCAAACCCTCTTACTCGCTTTACATCGCCACCATCATAGTTGTTATCTTCAACAACAGAGGAAGAATCTGAGTCACTCCGAGAGGAGCCGGCGCAACCGCGGCCGCCGTCATTATGAAAGTTTCCAGCCAACGTCTGGTAGAAAGGAGGAGGTCTGGTCTCCATCCTTGGAGATTGCCCACAAAGTGGTTGGAAGAAGAGAACCTGTCGACCATATGGTAGAACCGCCATGGCCGGCGGGAAGAAATATTTATGAGACCCATTATCAGACACCATTGCACTAACCCTTCCAGCATTTCCACCGTCTACACCAAGGCGGCGCGTGAGGTCCAACTCAAGCGGCGCGCGAGCTGCAACATCATCACTGGACGACTCCACCGTGCT
This sequence comes from Apocynum venetum, assembly GCA_019593545.1. NCBI lineage: Eukaryota > Viridiplantae > Streptophyta > Magnoliopsida > Gentianales > Apocynaceae > Apocynum > Apocynum venetum. Next base: position 2,242,454 of record SRSM01000144.1, on the reverse strand, counting down.
GCTCTGACTGGGGCTCTGATTCTCAATAGCCACAGGGAAGTTAGTCTTAGCCTTGGACCCACGAAACTCCCTGGCGGCAGTATCATAAGCTCTGGCGGCCTCCTCCGCCGTATCAAACGTCCCCAACCAAACTCTACTCTTCTTCCCTGGATCACGGATTTCCGCAGCGTAACGTCCCCATGGCCTCTTCCTTACACCTCTGTAGTGCACATCCTTCACTCCGTTAAATTTTCCATTGCCTCCTTTCACCTCCTTAACTTTTTCCTTCATCGCCGTTTCTTTCTTTTCTTCTTCCAGGAAAAATTACAAGAAGAAGAACGAACAGCCACAAATACAAAGAGAAGAGAAATTTTAGATAGAAGAAAATAGGATAAACGGATGGATGAGAGCAATGCAAAATTGTGAGGGGAGCGGAGCCATATATAGAGGGAGGGCCTGAGAAGAAGAGATGGGGAGTCAAGAGAGAGATTTTGACTGGGGGGCCGCCGCCCAAAGGATGAGGGAGGAGAGAGACAGTGGGAGATTGGATAGGGGAAACGGGGGTGGGGTAACGTGGCACGCGGGAGATTTTAGTGAGAGATGAGAGAGGTTAAGGAAGGTGCCGGCTTTGAGCAAATTAGACGGCCGTTATTACGGCATGGAAAGGACTTTTAGACCAGCGGTCGTTGTGCTTTATTGTTGTTTGTTTCTTAATTTGACTGGACCCTTTTCACTCTCGTTTTAGGTGCGTGTGATTTACTATTTTTATTTATTTAGAGTGAATACTCACGCTAAATTTGTATTGGAATTTGAAATTTTGTTTTTTCTAATAAGAGTATTATTTTGGGTTTAGATGATAATTTTTGTTTAAGAATTAAAAGTTTGAATTGGTTTTTTTGGGTCTTACATTATTAACAAATAATATAAATTATAATTAATAAATTATTTGAGAATGTGTATTTAATTATGTCAAAAATATAAGTTATTGAAGACTCTGGTGTTGTTTGCTTTATAACTTTTTAAGGATCTTTTATTGCTATTTTTTAATATTATATTTATTAATAAAAGAATAATAATTGTAGAAAAAAACTAGTAAATGGACTAAAATAAATAAATAAGAACATTTTAAAGAATTTTTTTTCATTGGTATGTTTAATTTTTAGTCAAACAATGTATATTTTGGATGAAGGGAGTAAAAAATAATAATAAAGTATTATTTACCTAAATATGTGAAACTTATATGTACTGGTAGTAGAAAATTTAAAATTTAGATTTAATAGAAATTTTGAAAATAAAAAGGTTATTTTGAGAAATATTCGGAATTGAATGTTCACATTTATATTTTAATTTGTTCAGAATTGAATATTCACTTTCCTTAAATAAACATTTTTTTAATCTAAAATTCCATTAATAACTTCATTAATTTAAGATATTTATATCACATTAACTTATTATCTCTACCACTTAACACCATAATTTAAAGGAATTATATTTCACTAACTCATAGTTTACACAATTCATTATACTCATGTTAAAGATAGTTATGTAAGTTAATTAAGCCAATAATCTTCCTTAATTTTTATCCAAATTCAAAAGTAGACATTCAATCCAGATGAGAGGATTATATTTTAAAATTAAGTTACTTAGACTATTTAAAGAGTACTTAACTAAATTACCCAAAAACTAAAATAGATAATATCAATAAGAGAACCATTCAATAATCAATGATCAGTATTTATTAAAATTTGTAAAGTAGTTTATATTTTAGTATTTTTTTAATATATATATATATATATTTTTATACTATTACTTTTCTTTTGAATGATTTATATTTTTTTAAAAATCAAGATAGTATATGTTCTCAAAAAATGAAGGTAGTTTATAAATTGTTGGAAATTCGTAAAAAGAATTAGGAAAATTATTGCAGATAATATTGTTTATCCCAATTTGCATTTGAACTCCTTTGATATATGAAAAGCTTACCTTCTCGAATGATTTAGGTAAAAATCGACATATGCCCTTTAACTATCTAAAAATCTAATTTCTGAGCCTCAACCTTAAAAATTCCTCCAGTGGTGAATGACAATAATGAGGTAAAGAATAGCCAAAAAAAACCACAAAAGATGAAGGTTACCATTTTTAAGGTTGGATCAAAAACCGTTTGCTAGTGATTTGTCTTCCTTCCTTGCATATCTACAAGTCTTTTTCCATCTTAAACTAAGCTTCTTGAAAACCCAAGTTGTGCTCCTTCATCTTCTTTTGAAGTCAAAAACTCCAACACCTACATGATTGAACCACAAAAATCATTTTAGATTTTGCATTTAAGACAACAATAGCAAGGCAATTTGTTGCTACAATTTAATTTCCACGTAGAGGAATTAAGTTGGTCGCTATGATCACTAGAGTTGCTTATATGCTGACCAAGAATTGGGTACACTCTAAGCCAAATATCTTGAGTGCCCATATTGTTTGCAGTAATTTTCCTTATTCTTATATAGCCAAAAAGAACTATTGCGAAATGAAAAAAATAAAAAATGAAAGATCTATATTTGGACTGGTTCTTAAAACCAGTTTCGTAATTCCCTATAAAAATATATTTCAAAATATTTTTTTCTAACATTACATATGGATCCCACTTAATCACATAAACAATATATTTTTATTATTTTTTAATTAAAATTACAATATCAAACAACTTATTAATTATATTTTATACATTTTATAATATTATTAATTATGTGAGACCCAAAACATATCATTAAACTTTCAATTTCCAATAATTTTATTTTATCCAAACATAACTTCATTTCAAAACAAAACAAAAAACACTTTCAAAAATCAGTCCAAATATACCCTAGTTTCTGTTTTCATCTACATAAAAAAAAAACCTAGTATGACAATGCTTTTCTTGACCGATGAAATTGGCCTTCAATAATCATCTTGTGATGAGAATTGTAAAAATCCAACCCAACAGTTTATTTTATTAGGATGGATTTATTTTATTTATTAGACCCACAATTATTTTATTAGGGTTTTTTTTTATATTATAGAGATTAGGGTATAAATATATGGTTATGAGACTAACCTACTTCACTATTCTATTTTACGCTATTTTATCTAGAGATAACTTTTGGAGAAACAGAGAAGGCGGCTAGGCAAAATAATCCTTCTGAGAACCACTCAACCCTAGGTAATGTCAATCTCGAGTAGTTTTATGACTTTAATGATTTAATATAGTTATATTGTGATTTTAATTTAACGATTTTATGAGTAGGTGAGAGCGATTCTTGTGGAGACTATCTAAGTTAGGAAGAATCATTTGTTTGAGGTAAGTAGTCTATGATACTTCTTGATTTAATAAAAAATATTCTTTCAAAGATTGAATATTTATCTATCTGTTATTTTCGTATATTAAAATTTGAAATGAGTTTGAGTATTTTCTGACTTAGAAATCTATATTCATATATATGATTTAATTTGTGAAAAACCTAAGAGGGGGGGTGAATTAGGTTTTAACCGATTTTTCCTCTTTTTGATAAACAAGCTTTCTAAGATAACTAATATCAAACACTTGGTGATCAAACAAAGTATGAAAAGATAAGTTCAAGAAAAATGGCAAAGAACACAAAGATTTATAGTTGTTCGGTTTATCCAACAAAACCTAATCCACTACCTTGAGCTATCTACTCAAGGATTTCACAAAACCTTTCACTAATATAGTAAGAGAGAATACAATAGAGGCTCACCCAATTCTCTTAGGGTTTTACAACACAAACCTCTTAACCAACCAAGGTTCACTCAACACTTTGAGTTTTACAAAATAACCTTGTTTACACACTTATCTCTATTACAATAATTAATGAAAAAGATACTCTAAAAACAATCACAATTTTCTATGATTCAAGGCTCACTCTAACCCTTAGAGTTTTAAGCTCAATGCAACCTTGAACAAATCAATCAAGATATGAATAAGAAGAGTTTGATATATGAAATCACCTTAATGTGAAGATATATCAATTTAAAGCATAAATACCTCATTGAGTAATATTTTCTTGTAAGTTGCTCAAGAACCTCGATGATTTTGTATGAATCTCACTTTGATGGATTTCACAATATGAATGTTATGTTTTGGTTTCAAAATAATCTCCAGATGTTCTATGAAGTGTTAGGATCAGATTTTTGCTCAAAAAGTAGTGTTGATGAGTTGTTTAAACGATTGGGTATTTATAAGTATGCACCAACGGTCATAAAAATGGCTGTTTGAATCCCACTCAGGAGAAATGCGGTCGACCGCAAATCAGGAAGGTCGTCCGCACCATCATCCGCAAATGTTCCAGAGAACTCTGGACAACCTGCGGACGATGAGCTCAGAAGTCCGGTCGACCGCTCCATCATCCGCAAGTGTTCCAGAGAGATCTGGACATACAGCGGACGATACTCTGAGAAATCTGGTCGACCGCATGATTTGTGGTCGTCCACACTTTTGTCAGGTCGACCACACATGCATTAAAACTATGCAGAACAAGTTTCCAAACAACTCCAAGAGTTTGCAAAATATATTTTATGAATTTTTAAGTATGTGCATGTATTTTGAAAATCATTTCACTTTTGTTTGAGCAACCTATAGAACTTATTACTCAAAGAGGTAAACCAAGAGATATCTAAAGATAAATTAAGAAATAATGCGACACCTCTAGATCCTATCTAATCCAGAAACGCTTATCTTCAAGGCTTGACATCAAAAGCTCTTTCCTGAAGATTTGAAACTTAGGTCTTGCATGGATTAAATCATGAATCAAAAAACTTTATCACTTGTACAAATAAGACATTAGTCCTCATCAATGTTTGTCATTAATCAAAATTAAGACATTAAAAGCTTTAGGGCTTTCAATTTGTTTATTTGAGAAATTGTTTGTGTGTTAAATTGAACTCATATGGATAATTTGAAGTTGGGGGAAAATGTTCCGAATATTGATATGAATTTCGTTTATACGGAAAAATTTGATTGTTATTTGGCCGTCCTAGTGGGAGTACAGCTAGGTCTGACGTCAGAGTTTGGGACCAATGGAAAATTATCATCCTATGAGTTTAATGTTAAATTATTTATTATGTCTGATATATATATATATATATATATAGTTAATAAGACCAGATATTATTATTATTATTATTTTCAACATGTTTTGGTTACCGCAAGTTTCGATTTTTTTTTCCCGTAAGTAATAGCTTAATATTCTTTGCACTATGGAAACTACTTAGTACTGTTAGTAATAGTTACTGTAAGTACTGTTATTTTTTTTTCATTATACATAAATCAATAAATTTTGTCTACCGGAAGAGAGCTTTTCCTTCATACATTGTTGAACAGTTAGAGAACCATTCTTTGCAACAAATTCTTGAAAACCAGACTAGTACTATCCAACATTTATTTTATAATTTTTTTATTTTTATTTTATTTTTATCTTTGTAAGAACTCATTTTGAAGAGGTATCATAACTATTTACTATTCATTATTTTTTTATCTTATGTTTTCAGATGATAAGACTATCTTTGAGGAATGTGAAGAGGACAATTGGTAGATTAATGTTTTGGCTATTTCCTAATAGATTATCGACATTTGAACTTTTGTTATTAGAATATTTGATAGTTTATTAATTTATTACACTTTATTAGACTTGCTTTTGGGCTTTGTTTTGGATTTTAACTACTTTCTTGGACAATTTTGATTGATGTAAGGATATTTTTATTTCTTTGAATAAATAGTTTTATTTCATAGGTTGTGGTATAATTTGAAAGTCTTTGTAGCCTTGTGATTATAGAGGATACTTTATGATCACGACGTGTTGCATCCCGGTTTCGGGGCGTGACAATAATCCAATGCACAAAAACCCAAATTCTTTTGCCATTGTTGAACCTTCTCAAATCTCAATCCCTTCACTAGTTGCATTGCAGATATCAAGTGCTTTAATGGTTTCATTGGAGAACTTGAAAAGGAACTTCTTTGGAGAAAGGTTCAAGTTCAGGAAGGTGGTAATCACATTTGAAGAGTTGGGAATTTGAGTTTTTCATGCTTGATGGAAGGATCACATTTCAGAATTTTTTATAGTTAGAAAGTAAAATTTTGACAAAAAATAGTTGACAGATCAAAATTATATTTTTATAAAGTTAAGGGGCATCTAGAACTTTTAACTTCTTCTTTTTTTCTTTTTTTGTAATTTGTTTGTAGGGCAATTGGCAGATTTAATATTTACTGGCCTTTTTTCTTCAAATGCTTATGTATTTTGGAAAAGACAAGATTTACATTTTTTTATTAAATAAAAAACATTTTATTTCATATCTCAATAAACGAAATCAAAATAATAAATATCATGATTACTCGTTTAGTATAATTAGTAAAAATTTAAAATAAACTACCAATTATTATTATTGAAAAAAAAATTAAGGATAATATTTGTATTATGTTCATGTTAGTAAATAATGCCAATATAAATTCATTACTTATGACAATATAACTAACTCACACTATACATGACATGAAATAAAATAATTTAAATATCACAAAATATAATTCATATACTCAGTCAAATTAAATTTGAACAAACTCATGTAATGGCTAGCGAAGGCACAAGTGAAAATAAAGTAATTAGTTATGAATATGACTAGAATTTTATTTTTATGAATTAAATCGGTTGAAATGATTTTTATCAATAATAATCTTGTTCACTCATTTTCAACTCTAAATAACTATTTTTTGTACAACTTCTAATCTTTTAGGAAAAATTGTAAAATACTATAATATAGAGAAAGATCTTTTGAATTTTTTTAAAAATAAAAATAAAAAGAAAAGTGTAAATAGTCATTTTAAAAAAAAATACAAGCATTGACTTAGTCAAATTTAATCAAAACATTGAGAAAATGACCTTAGATCACAAAATGAAAAAAAATAAGGAACTTTTATAAAAATGTAGAAAAATATTAAGGACTCAGGTCACAAAAAATGAAGCACTAACATATCAAGTTGTCTAAAAAATAATAATATAAACAGTAAATTTTCAAAAATACCTTCACCAAACATTGATGGAATCAAATTTAATGAAAAAATTAACAGAATAATTTATCATCAAAATAAAAAAGATTAAAAACTAGAATTATCAATCGCAAAAAAGTTTAGGATTAAATACCTTAATTTCCCATTGTTTGTAGCACGATATTTTAATGGGAATTTGACATGTTATTAAACTATGGTTTTAAGGCAGTTTGACGGCCGGATTTCATATTGGATCAGTAAGGCAAGAAAGTGTTTTTGAGTAAAATTAAGCATATGTAAAACTACATCTAGTTCCATTCTGCTTTTGAATGAGATTATTGAAGTTTGTTATATAAAGAATCAATAAACATATGTAAATAAAATTTAAATAATTTGTTTTATGTTTTTGAGTAAATTTTATTTTAATAAGAAAAAGTTCTATTTAAGTTCAAGTAAAATGCCTTTAAAAAAAAAGTTCGAGTCCAAATGCGAATATATTTGAATTTAATTGATTGCACTTTTTCAATAATAAAATATAATTGAGTCTTTACGAGTTTATTAAATAAAAAACTCAAGTTCATTTAGAATTAAGAAAGTAATTATAAAAGACCTAAGAAGAGAAATCAATCACAATCAAGTTAATATATTCACAAGACTTAGGACCATAAAAGGATTTAGCCTGCCCAAATGAGTGAGAACAAAGGAGGATAAAAATGGGACACTTCAAAAGATTTTAAAGAAAACAATAATATAATTCTGAATAAAAAAATTATTTCAAGAAAGAAAATATTTAATTCTGAAAAAAAAAGTATATAAGTTGTTCCAGCGACATGAAGCACCTGCTTTCATTAAAAAAAGAAAAAGAAAAGACATGAAGCACTACAAAATACAAATTTATTAAATAGTTAAAAGTATTTTGGCCTTATTCACCATGTAGAAATGTGCTCATCAACAATTAATAGTACTTTTTCTTAAAAAAACAATTAATAATACTTATTTTTAGAAGAAAAAAACTTATTATTTCTAGCAAATAAATTGTTTGTTCGACTTTGTTTGATTCTATCTACCTATTATTATGGCGTAGTTTATTTTCTATTATGCATGATATATGAGTATTAGTTTATTATTTCATTTGTGTAATTTACTTTTATTTTTTATAAAATAACTTACTTTGTAAAAAAATATTTATAAATTGACTCACATTGTACCGATTCTCATACTTAAATAACATTATTTGTCGCAAGGAACCAAATATCAATCAATTTTTAACCCAATATATTCTCAAACAATCCAAAATCCTTCCCATTTAGCTACATCTAGTTCCATTCAAAAAACAAAAAACTACTCTATTATTCTCACAAAAATAGTTTACCATTTCATTTTTAGTCTGTTAAAAAAGATAGCTAACTTTTTATATAAATATCATATTTAATTTTTCATTTCCACATTTATCCCTAATTATTACTCTTTGTTATAAACTATAAATTAATTTTATATTGAATTTATACACCTTGAAACTAAACTTTAAAATAAGTGTGAAACAAGTCTCTAAAACTAATTATTAATATTAGACATAAAGTTATTTGAAAATTGTACTTTTAAGAAATAACTATTCCTTCCCTCTCATTTCAATTATTCACTTTGAACTTATACAAGTTTTGATAATAATAATTATATTACTAAACTTCCTAAATTACCATAATTTAATAGTTAGTGCATAAGTATTAATATTTTTTTTTTAAAAAAATACTCTATAATAAATTATAAACAACTCATCCAAAACTTTATTAATAACAAAGGTAAAAATGTAAAAATACGTAATTAAATTAGAAAGTGTCAAAAAGTAAATAATTAAAATGATACACTTCGAAAAAGAAACGTGAATAATTGAAATGAAACGAATAGATTATTAATTTGCTTATTTTTGAATAATTTAAGTAATTAATAAGAATATATATATATATATATATATATAAAGTATATATAAAATTTATACTTAAACTAAACTAATCAGGGAGTTTGTGGGTGGGAGCAAGTATCTAGTTTTACTCTACGGGTAATGTGTATTGTAATTGTTTGATGATGCAAATATTAGTAATCGCTACTATTGGCATATATTAGTAGTCCTGGACATATTTGGTAGGGTCGTCAAAAATAATATTAACATAAATGGAGTACTACTAAGCAGCACAAATGAAATTATTGGAGCGTGCAGAACACACAATTTAAATGGCAAGTGAGAAAAAAGAAACCAACTATGGCAAGTTAGCAAACGACCTATTCAAACTATCCATCGGTACAGTTAGGTTTAAAAAACTACTCCCAAGGAAGAAAGTGTAGTGAGAGTCTGAGAGAATTAACTAATACGGCGTCGTAACGGATTACTCTCTCCAACGCCATCCACGCGGACTAATGTGGCTGCGGATTTTGCGTTGCAATTCGCTGCCTTTTGTACCTATTATTTATTTATTTATTACGACCTTCAATTACTAAAAATATACTATTTGATATGTTTATTTTTTTTCTTTTTTCGCTTTGTTTTTAATTATAATTCAATTTTTATTGAAAAATTATATGTATTTATTAATTAATCAAAAAATTTATATTTTTAGTGAAATTATTTATATTTAAAAAATATATTTAATTTACTTTTAAATAATAAATACTAATAATATTTTATGAAAATATATATTTTTAATAATATTAATTATATATTTTAAATTAATATCAAAGATAAAATAAATCTATCCATTTATAAGAGCATGAGTGTATATTTATTACTTAATCTAATTCCATTCGAAACCTAGGGTGGCTATCGTGTCGTGTTCGGGTTGACTCGTGTCAGCTTATCGTGTTTGTGTCAACTCGCGTGTAAACCGTTTATTACGGGAAATTATCAATTCAAAAAAATACGATTAAGTGAAAAATAAAAAAATTTAAACATCATTATAATTTTACAATTAAACAAATCTTAAAAATTCTATTTTTTAAATTAATTAAAAGCAGTTGTAAGAAGAATGAGATATTCAAATTTTAAAAGTCAAAGAAATTGGAAAATAAAGAGAAAAAAACTTTTTTTTAAGTTAAAAAGTCAAAATTTGTCTTTAATACCAATGATTTGAAGAACATCATTTCACAATAAACTTTATCGTGTTGTCATGTAGTCAACCCGAACTTATTGGCGAATCTGTTCATTGCCACCTAGCTAAACTATCCAAGCACAGTCCCGACCCCCATATCCCCGCCAATTCGATTTGGCGAGCCGACAGTTGTCCTCGACTCGGCAGTTGCTTAACGACACGCGTTCGATGTCTGCGCTCTACGCGTCTGCTAAGCACACCGTGTGACGCTTTTGGCTGCCATTTCGTCATTTTCCTTGAAAGAGGGTAGAAAACACCTAAATCTATGCCTCCCTCCTTTCTATGGATTTGGTGGCACATGATTTGTTTAAAGATTTTTTTAAAAAAATTATCCATATCCATTGCAAGTTTTTTTTTAAATATTATATTTATTTATTATTAAATATTCATATTTTTATTTTAGAATATTTAAAATTAAATATTATTTTTTAAAAAATATAAATTTTATTAAAAGTTTCACTAATATTTTTTTTAATTTAAAAAATTTTATATCATACTAACTAATCCTTTTCATTACTAATTTAATTAATAATAAATATAATTAAATAAATTTTTTAAAGTAAAAAGTTATTATTAATTTTAAATTAAATCAAGACTAAAAAGAATAATATATAGTTTTTTGTAAAAAAAATGGAAGATTTTACCTATTTAGTCCCTTGTCTTTGACTTTTGTCGTTTAGGTTCCTCATTTGTTTTTACTGACTTTGTAAGTTCTGACTTTGCTTAAAAAAATTAGTCATGTGACTCTCGAGTGTATTTTTTTGCTATGAATCTTTGCATACTTTGTACTTAAAAAGACTATAGCAATTCCATAAATATTTTTAAAGGATCTAGGAATTCATAAGAAAAAATACATAAGGAGCTAAAGCTTAAACGATGGAAAAGTCAAAGATAATGAACTAAATAGGCAAAAAGAAATGTTCATGTGAAAAATGAATGTCTTGATTTATTTTAGGATTTTTTAAAAATTTTATACTTCAACAACTGTTTTTTTTAGCTCTTCAACAGTTATCTAAATTAGAATGATTTGAGTCTCATAACAACTGTTCTCATTAATAAAGATAATAAAATAATATGTCTAAGATTGCTGCTCTAAAAAAAGAGAGTTGATTGATCAAGGACCGAAATTAGGATATAATTGAATGACTAACTGAGCAAATTATTTAAATAATATATATGCTTTTCAGCTAAATTGAATAGAAAACGTGAATTGCTGGATATATGGTTATGGAAATGGGAATGCAGTAGACTTTTAGAACACTCAAAAGGGCCTCTAAATCAGGGGATTCCAATTGATAACATTAAACCATAATGGAGCTTAACAATGAAAATCAAACAAAAACAAGAAATGATCCAGAATATCTTTAGAAACTTGTCTGAAATTAAGATTGGGAAGCTACTAAACAAAGCGTAAATTCTGGAAAAATAAGTTCGAATTAAGAGGTGTCCTCATTATGAAATTTGACAGAATTTAAAATTTTATAATATTTCACGCATCATCAATTTATAATTATATGGAATGCATAAAAATTCAATGTCTTCAACATGAAATTTAATAGATTTTATAAGATTTCAATATCCTAGAATGTTTATATCAATGGAATTTAAAGGAATTTGAAATAAAATATTTGAATAAATAATTTTTCCAAAAAATTCGATAGTGATGTCTTTGAATTTAGTGGAATTCGTTTATTTGTTGTCAATAAAAATTAAAAATAACAAATAACAAATATACAAAATAAAATATCATTTATATATCTCACCCTGGTTGTCATAACCTTATATTTCTTTTTCCACAACAATAATTTTTTACACATATATTGATTTGTTTATATGTAAATTTTTATGTAAAAATTATTATATTTATTTTATTTAAAAAGTTAATTAAAAATTCACCAAATTCCACAAAAAAACTTATGGCATAAAATTCTATGTAATCCATTTACTTAATTTGGTATCTTATACTATAACTTTTACATGAATTGGTTTGATGTAGAAAAAAACTTTATTTGTTTCATCTTCAAATTATTATTCAAACTCTATTAATAATAAACTAGGATATTGAGTATAAAAGTTTTATTCATAATTTCATATGTAGAAATACATCTAATAGTATATATATGTATTTCAAACAAAGCATGTCAAAAAGTATAAAATCTAAAATGAAAAAAAAAATCAATCAAAAAGTCCATTTAAAAATTGATGGATGATTTAATCGACTTTAGACATATATTGATTCGTCTATATATTTTTTTATATATAGATTTTGTTCTATTTATTTTGTTAAAACTCCAATAAAAGTTCACCAAATTTTGTGACATAGAATTCCATGTAATTCTATTGAATATACTAATTCTATTAAAATCCAAATTTTGTGACATAAAATTCCATGTAATTCTATGAAAGTCCATAATACTTAAAAAATCATTTGAATTCCATGTTGGAAACCCTCTAAAATTCCAATTTGTTTTAATCCATTGAGCGAAATTTCATAGTACATCATAAAGTGGTTTCATTTCAAAGCAAAAACTATCACCTTCACTCGAAAATGCCTAACATTCTACATTACAGGTTGTGTGGTAAAATCCAACTTTTATTTCGTTTTCGTAGGAAATATGTCAAAATCCATGATGGAAAAAGAGTAGGCAGACTATACTATCACTAACTTTTAAAAAATAATTTAAACTTTGGAATTTTTTCATTCATAGAGTATTTAAATGCTTCATTGATCAATACATATAAAATGAATATGTCTTATCATCAAAGTTACCACCGAGTTCATCTTATAGTGACATGTTCATGATATTGTCAATAAAACTATTTATTTCTTAACAATCTATTTAATATGCTGACTAAATAAGTAGCATAATCATCACTCCATTTTAGATATATTTACATATTAATAAATAACATATAAACAGTCTGTTGAAATTTATTCATTAGAGATGATTTTTAAATTTTATTATTTATTCATTTGATATTATCTTATATAATTGATATTTTAATTATTAATTGTCACGTGACAAAAATTATTCAATGTTAACCGTTTAGCATTGAAGATACTTTAATAATTTTAGAAAACTTCATTGGTTGGCATGAAAGTTAAGTGATTCATGAATATGATTGATGGGAATATGATTATAGGGAAAATGAATTCAAATCGATTACTTATTATGCATTTGAAAATATTAGGAATATTTTAGATAAATAAATATTTTAAACATACAGTACTTAAGTATATTTAAAATGAACAAGTGAAGCCCATAGGTGAATTAGGAAGAAATTTTGAAATTGGAATCAATAGAGGTTGTTTGGATTAAAAGGTATTTTGAAAAATATATTGTACGGAATATTTAAAAAATTCAAAACGGCAATTGATTCGAATATGTGTTTAGTGGGCCAATTAGTTAATTTTGGAAGGGTAAAAAGTGCTGAGGCCCAAGACAGGCCCCAATAGTCTTGGGATCAGGAACTTGGTCTGGGCTCCTCATCTCGAAAAGAATAAGCCCATCTCTCACAGAAGTTTCAATTACCAATTTTACACATTTATCCTTAAAAATAAAATAAAATCCCATCTCTCTCACAAATACCCATTTCACACAACAAAAATTTATTTCTTAACAAAATTTTCCCTCTACTGAAAAAAAACTTAATTCTCTCTTGAATATAGTTAGTTTGAAATTAGAAAACTGTAACCTATAAGATAAAGTAAATAGTTACAGTAATCGTACTCCTATATGGATTTAATTTAAATAATCAAGACTAAATATATACTAATAGTCTTGATTAAATAAATATTTCTTAAATTTTCTTGTTTAAATTTAGATTCAATTAATATATATATATATATGGATTAATTTTATTAAACCTAATTAAATTTATTGTGAAAAATGCATTCTCCTCTTAATATTGCAATTGTTTTAATACCCCTCATCATTTTAAATTTTACAATTAAATATAATTAGAAACTCAGTTATTATTATTTTTTTGTCAATAACTTATCATTACGATTAAAGTACTATAAAAATATTATTATTATTATTATTATTGTTTATTAGCATTGAGAAAAAAACAAAGAAAATGATGTTTTGCATTTTCATAATTTTTTTCTTTTTATAAATTGATACTTTAATAAACAATACATGAGATATTTTAATAATATTTTGGCCTAACTTGTGGGACAATAAGAAAAAAAATCAAGAGCATATATAAGTCATTTTGTAGCATTTGATTAAAATACTAAGTTGAATGACAAAAAAAGAAAAGAAAAGTGTTAATAGTATTTAATTGAAATAATTTAAAAGATAAAGGGGGTACATTGAGTAAATTGAAAGATTAAGGATGAATGTAATTTTTGCATGAAGTTTAAGGGATTTTGTGAAATTAACCCTATATTTTTTTGAATTTTTTTTTGAGAAATTAGCAAAAAATACCAATAAATTATTTTTGTTTCATTCAAAATATTTATAATCGCTCTTCATTTTTTTTATACTCAACCAACGATTTTCAAATCATAAAAAATACCAAAGCATGGTGGTTCCAATAGAAACTTAAAGAAATGACTCATTGCCAAGTGACCACATCAACATTGATAGAGATGAGATATACTCCATCAATTCTTATCTTGGTAGAAACTTGAGTACCTAGTGCGTGAGCTCAAAAAATCTTAAAACAATCCCATCTTACAAAATGTACATCTCATAATTTTTTCGTTTGTTAGGAGAGATTTGGGTTCTTTGGGATCACCACATAGTGGATGTGAAACCGCTTTGTTGTAATGAACAAATAGTGAATATTGCTATAAAAAAAGAGAACATGGTCAGTTGGTGTTTGTCAGCTGTATATGCAACTTTGTGTATGGATATTAGAAATGGACTGTGGAGTTATTTAAAACAGCTAGGCCAATGTTTTAAAACTCCATGACTGGTTTTGGGTGACTGCAACCAAATTCTTTACTTAGAGGAGAAGAAGGGTGGGAGAAAACTAATCTGGACTAAGGGCAAAAATGTTTGGGAATTTATTCATGATTGCTAGCTTATCGACTTGGGGTTCTCATATCCAAAATTTAATTGGAATAATAGTATAAAAGACCACACATCATCCAAGAGCGACTTGATAGAGCATGAAGTGATCATAAATGGATAAAAATGTTCAGTAATGCTCAAGTACAACATTTACCTCGCACACATTCAAACCACCACCCTATCTTAGTATCTTGTGAGCCTCTCAAAACCTTGCAAAATTCTAAACTGTTCAGAGTGCTAGATTCTTGGTTTATCCATCCAACATTTGAACAAGTTATTATTAATGTCTGGGGGAGATTGAATGTAGATTTATTGGAAGTTTGTGATATTTTTCAGGGGCTTGAAACTCAATGGAATCAATAAGTATTTGGTAATATTTTTCAAAGAAAAAACGCTGCCTTGCTTGTTTGATAGGAATCTAAAAAATTCTTGCCACTCGAGACTCAATCTACCTTACCAGATTGGAGAATGATTTGGTTCAAGAATTTCAAGATATTTTGGAACAGGAAATGATCTATTGGAGACAGAAATCTAGAACCCAATGGTTGAAAGATGGTGAGAGGAATACTCGCTATTTCCATACTCAAACCATGACAAAGAGAAGGAAAACATGAATTGCACATCTCAAAGACGAATCAAATAACTGGTGTGGGGATCCTATCAAGCTCCAAACAATTGCTAGGGACTACTATAAGGAATTGTATTCATATGAAACTACCCTCGCCTGTAATAACAAAGATTGGAATTTTCCAAAATTAAAGTTGTCTGAATTGTTGTGGCTTAACGCGAAGTCACTCCATTGGAAATGAAGCAGACACTTTTTCACATAGGACCTCACGAGACCCCTAGACTTGATGGCTTCACAACTTCACTCTTCCAAAAATATTGGCATATTGTGGGAGTTTCGTTCGTTGAGTTTGTCACTTCATGCTTTTTGAAATAGTAGTTTTTTTTGCAGCAACTAAATGATACATTGATATGCTTATTACCAAAAAAGAATGATCCTGAGATTATTTCTCAATTCCGCCCTATATGTTGGAAGGGCATCAAGAAAAACATGTAGGCGATTTAACCCAGTATTAAATGGTCTATTGGTAATGGGGGTTACATTCAGTTCTGGATAGATTGGTTGCTGGGTAATAAACTACTAGTTGATCAGTGCACTACTCCTCTTCTTAATGATTGACTTTACAAATTTGTGGAGTATTTTTGGACTGGTGATAGTTGGAATATGAATTTTCTACATCCTTTCATGCTATTCAGTTTTAAAATCTCTTTTCTTAATCCATCTTGAAGTAGCCTTTCTAAAGGATAAACCAGGATGGGGTCTGTCTAGTACAGGGCAATACACAACTAAATCTGCTCATGGTTTAATCTATGATCTTAATTAGCTACAAATGAGTTTACTATGGAAGAAAAATATGGCATCCCCCCAAGCTATCCCGTATATCTCTTACGATGTGGATGCTGTGTCATAGGAGGTTGAAGACAAATCAACTTTTATGGGAAAAACAGGTTTTAGATAGTCCACATTGTGATATTTGTGCCTACAGTTGTGAATCCAATCTCTATGCTTTTAGAGACTATTCTTGTGATAAAGCTATTTGGTCCTTCATCTTGCCATCCTTTTCCAGAACATTTTGGGGCAATATAAATGAACAAGAATGGGTCAATAGTCTTAAACCTTAGTTAACAGTCTTTTAGGGAATTTGGTTTTGAGACTTGGGAACTGATTTTTTGTCAAACGATACATACCCTATGGTTGTATAAAAACAAGGACAAACATAGGGTGAACTTTATTGATTCCCTAATGCTTTTAGTCAGAAACATATTGAGTCAAGTTTTGGACACAATTATTGCCAACAATCACTCTAGTGATAGATGAGTTAACTACCTTACATGCATATATAATGGCTTTGTACAAGATTTATTACATTTATTGATAAAATATCCCTTTCAATAAAAAAAGAAAAAGAAAAGATTCATTAGCACTTTCTTAAAGAAAAAAGATTTGGGAAATTTTCGCAAAAATAGTAAAACACACTTATAAATTGGGACAACACAAAAGACTTACAATAATGAACACAAGGAAAAACTAATTTACTATAGAATCAAAAGAAGAATTGCCCATATTCAAAATACAACAATAATATTCTATCCATACAAAAATATAAGTCATTGAACTCATTTTTACACAGATCAAATAGTTTCTTTTTGTTCCTAAAATGCTACTATTTTCATCCGAAATTGAATGTCCACATTTCTATTTTAGTTTGTTCGAAATTGAATGTTCATTTTCCTTAAATAAACATATTTTTTATCTAAAATTTCATTAATAACCTCATTAATTTAAGCGATTTATATCACACTAACTCATGGTCTCCATAACAACACCTTAATTTAAGAGAATTACATTCTACTAACTTATGGGTCCAAAATTCATTATATTCATGTCAATAATAATTTTATAAGTTAATTAAAGTCAATGATCTTTCTTAATTGCTATCAAAAGTCAAGTGGACATTCAATTTCGGATGGAGGGATTATTAATTATTATGTATTGGAAATAAGAAAGAGAAAATATAGTTTGTTTTGAGAAGAATAAAATATGTGAGATGAGAGATGAAAATAAATAAGTGTAATATTGAAAGTCAATGGTGATATATTCATAAAATTTCGTAAAACAACTCATATTTTGAGACAAAAAGAAAGTATTAAACAACTTATATTTCTAGAAGAAATCAGTAGCAAATAGTTGAAGTATTTAATGTTATGAAACTTTTCAATACATTAAATTTGATAAATAATGGAAATTCAAATTTTAAATTTCATTATAATATGAAAAGGAAGAGCTAATTACTTGAGAAAAGAACAAATTAGTAAAGCTAAAATATGATTGGGTGCAAGAATACAAATGTGTTCCAATACCTAATTTACCCCTCTTTATTTGACTAGATTCTTTCCATTTTGCACATTCTTTTAAAAATACTATATTCGTTCGTGATTAAATGTTCACTTTCTTAAAATAAATATATTTTTCATAAAAATTTTACAAACAAATTTCTTAACTTAAAAAATTTACATCTCATTAGATAATAGTCACATCACGAACTAAATTAATACTTCATCCATTTTACTAAGATATACTAATTTTCTTTTTTTCGTTTGTCCCAAATTATAATCCATTTTCTTCATTTTAGAATGCGATTTATTTTCTAGCTACCTAAACACCCCTATTTAATACACTTATATTATTATGAAATTTATTTTCAAACTATTGAAATGTTAAACGTCAAGTTAAATATTTCATCTCAAAAATAAAGTACACGTTTCACACAATTTAAACCAAATTGTACATGTTTTCACACTATTTAATTTGAATTAGATCAAATTTTAAATGCGAGAGTGAATGAAAAAATATGAAAAATATAGAAATAATTTACAATTTCAACCATATTAAATATGTATTTTTAAATTGTGTAAAAAAAAAGTGATTGTCTATGTTAGCCTATCAAGGATAATGTGATAACTTTCTTAAGCTCAAACTCTTTTCTTATTTTTTAACCCAAGTCAAATGTTGATATATTGCAATATTTTACTATGTCTGTCAATTTTTATAAAATGTTAGAAGTTTTATTTTATATTTAATTATAAAATATTATTTTATATGTTAAAAAATATAAGTCGTTGATTCACTTTTACACAGAATAATAATTTTTTTTCTAAAATGCCCTTAATTATTATGTGTTAAAAATAAGAAAGAGAAAATAAAGTTTGTTTTGAGAAGAAGAAAATATAAAAGCTTTGTGCTGAAAATAATAAAGAGGTGAGATGAGAGATAAAAATAAATAAATGTAATATTGGAAATTAATGATGAAATGTTCATAAAATTTCATAAAGCGATTTATATTTTGAGTACTACTTTTTAGAGAATTTGACCATTATCTTTTTCCTCAAATTTTTCTTATTTTCAAGAAATTATTTTAATTTCTCTTCATCTCTTTTTTATTGACCTTATAAAAAATTTCTTCTCTCTTCATCTACTTATTCTATTTCTTAATATCAAGATACAAATTTTCTTTTCTCTTTTTTTTTAATTCCTAAGATAAATAAATAAGAGTATTATCATAATTACAATGCTTTTTTAGTTTTTGCGAAAATGCTTCTAAGGTCTGTCTTATGAAAAGGACCAAGGAATTTATGAAGGTCAACTTTGCTTGAACATTTCTCATACGATGTATAATTGCAACCAGCATTGGAACTTTACCCTAATTAATGTTAATGTTAACGTAGATTGATTTATTAAGCAATGCTGCAAATTAAGCATTTAGTGTACCTTTTCCTTTCTGGGAAATAACGAATCAATTCATTACCTTAATCAAAGATGAATTCTTAAGTCTTGACTGTGTCAAAGAAAAAAAAAATCCTTGTCACAAGTGGGTCCCAATATGATCATGGGCCCCATATTAGCTTGCCAATTTAGCTTCATATTGTGAGGTAACGTGAAGTGGTGCTACTCTTTTCCTCTTAGTCCTGACGGCTAGCTGAGGCCTTGGGTCTTCTTTCCTCACCACACACACGTTTACACACACCCTCTGTTTTGTAGTTAGATCAGTAGTCAGTACCAGAAGTACTGAAGATTCCAGCTTCAGGAATCGCAACGGGGGTGAGAAGGGCGTAGTGAAGAAGGAAGAACGGAAATGGAGAGTGGGTCATTCAAAAAATGGCGTTTTAAAAGTAATGAGACCCTGTTGAAATCCTCTGCTATTACTGTGAGGGGCATGTTGAACATGATAATGGAAAATTTGGGTCCAAATGACAGCAGACCCACTATTCCCCTTGGCCATGGTGATCCTTCTGCTTTTCCATGCTTTAGGACTGCTCCGGAGGCTGAAAAGGCCATTTCTGATGCTCTTTTCTCGGCCAAATTTAATGGTTATTCCCCAACTGCTGGTGTTCTTCAGGCAAGAAAGTGAGTATTGCCATTTATTACCTTTACTTGGTTGTGTAATTCTGCTTTTACATCGAAGAAAAAGGGAAATCATTGTACGGTTTTTGGGTTCATTTGAGGTTGGACAATAATTACTTCTTGATGATGTGACACCGGTGTATGCATGCGGGTCTCGTGTCTCTGCGTGTCTTAATTTTTTAATTTTAGGAGTTGTCTGATAATGTTATTGTCATTTTAGAATTCCAATTTATGTTGAAGTTGTTAGGCTGTGATTTTTTACTAAGATTACTGGCGAATTATTCAATGACATGAAATAACAATTGGATCCGGCCGGTTAATTGTCACAATCAACTCCAAAATAGCTTAGACAATTATAATGAATAAATCATATGTTCCAATAATGATGTTTTACTGTTGATACTGCTGATGCGTCTTTGGATTGCCTTGGATTTGAGAAGTAGGTGGAATGCTTTTGTATGAACCAGAGTAGAAGATGAAGCAAGATAGCAACTTCTTCAATCATATTTTATGCATGAATAATCGATACTAAACTATAATTTTGTTTTCTTCCTTTTGGAAATATACATTTTTTCTGGATAGCTCATAAGTGAAAGTTTTGCTTTTACTCATTAGAATTTACAAGTATGAAAATCCAAATGGAGTTTTGAACTTCTAAAATTATTTATTTATTTATTGTGCAGGGCCTTAGCAGAGTTCTTGTCTCGAGATCTTCCATACAATTTGTCACCAGATGATGTCTATCTAACTTGTGGTTGCATTCAAGCAATTGACGTCATTCTAAGTGCCCTTGCCTGCCCTAATGCCAATATATTACTTCCCAGGCCTGGCTTTCCTTATTATGAAGCTTGTTCTGCATTTCACAATCTTGAATTTCGTCACTTTGACCTTATTCCTGAAAAGAATTGGGAAGTTGATCTTGATGCCATTGAAGCACTATCAGATGAAAATACTGTAGCTATGGTGATTATCAACCCTGGAAATCCCTGTGGAAATGTCTACAGACAGCAACATTTGAAAAAGGTGTTAAACTTCTAATGGTTCTGAAATGTTGCCTTTTTTGATTGGCAATTTAAGTTTCATTTTTGACGATTTGGAATGTATATAGATTGCTGAAACTGCAAGAAAACTTGGGATCTTAGTAATTGCTGATGAAGTTTATGACCATCTGGCATTTGGAAGTACCCCTTTTGTGCCAATGGGCATCTTTGGATCAATTGCTCCCGTCATTACTCTTGGTTCAATATCGAAAAGGTGGATTGTTCCTGGTTGGCGTCTTGGTTGGCTTGTGACAAATGATCCCAATGGCATCCTCAAGGAGCATGGGGTACTTAACCCTTCATTATGATTATCTTCTTTTTCAATATGCTTTCTAGAAAAATGTAATCACATTACTTGCCACTAGTACTTGTTTATTTTTCCTGGTAACTTTGTCATAAATATCAGTTTCTTATGCTATAATTGTTTTCCTTTTTGAGGAACAATTGCATTTTACACACCTGACTTGAGGGATTGTTTGTGTACTTGCCTTTTATGTACCATTGCATTAATACATTGTGATACTTGGTGTTTAAAAGAACTTCATAGGAAATTCATGCTCAATATAATTTATTTGGTTAGAGAAATCTTTCTGTTATATATAAAGTCAGAATCTTGCTGCAGGGTACCTTGTACTTTGGGATGACCATTCCTGCTAGTAAGTTTCCTGAATATTTATTTAGAAATTCTGTGTGTTCTCCATCTTTTTAACAGGATAATGCTAAACTGGTTGTATATTGCAGCTCCAGTAAAGAGGATACTTGAATCTCAACTGTTCAGTAATAGGTCTTAGAAATTCTCATATAATACGTGAATTAATAGACAACAGAATCGATTCATTTCAAGTTGAAGGAAGATAATATTTCTAATTCACCTACAGAATATGCAGTTCTACAAGATCAACACCGGCATTCAAAATTGCGGAACTTTGACACAAATATTGTGAATTCCGGAAATAGATGAAAGTCAATGACTTTACAATGTCTTAATTAACACTGGATGGTGCAAACATATGTTGCTGTGGTTTTATTTCATATAAGACCTTTATTTTTATTTTATTTAATCACATAGTTCTCTCTCACTCACTTATCATTCATGCACACATGCTCCCTCTTTTACCCTCAGAAGCATTGAATTGCAGAAATCCATATGCATGATTTTTATTCTAGTAATTCAGTGAATGTAGACTAAACAGTCCTGCAAAGTTTGCAGCTCATAAGAACCTCATTCTTTATTTCATTGCAGGTTGTTGATTCCATCAAGGGGTCCCTCAATATCTCAACTGACCCTGCAACCTTCATTCAGGTTTATATTTCTAAAAATGATTTCTTCTATTATTATTTTTCCCTCTGGAGGCTTCATGCTTTCACGGATGTTCAAGTAATGGTAGATTACAATTTTGAGGATTGACTTGTTACTCTATATACTACAGCGAGTACCAGCATTTTGTGGTGAGCTTGACTTGATCTGAGTACTGTGTAGTAATAGATTGACCTTATGGGAAGTGCTTTTACTTTTGAGTGTATAATGTAGTGAATTGTTGCTTTCTATCATGACCAAAAGATCATGTATTGTTGATTCAGCTTTGCATTTGTATTTTAAATAAATAGCATGGAATGAAAAGATTAAACAAGAAACAATCCCTGGTATAACTTGGTGGCGTGGGTGGGGTATGTGGCTAAACCTGGTGGTTTTGGTGTCTAAGAATCATGTAATGTAATGAACATACTTGCATCTATATCTGGAAAACATTTAATTGGGTAATTGTGAATATATAGGGTAAACCATGTGCCAGCTTTTGCAAATGTGTTAAACTACAGGTTCCAAGTATACATTGTGTTTTTAATCATAAAATATGCATTTAATCTTTATAGGCTGAGTGTACAAATGCACTTTTGCATGCTAATCTGGCTTGCGTGCCATTCATACTTGTCAAATGTTCCTCTCTAATTTGCTCTTAAAATTATTTATATAATTACTTTTATTTTTATTTTTTAATGGGAACCTAAGTTCTATCTGAATGCACTGAGCTTGGACATATGATGGAAGTCATCCTATTTAACAGGGAGCAATTCCTCAAATCCTTGAAAGTACAAAAGAAGATTTCTTCTCAAAAATTATTGGCATACTTAGAGAAGCTGCAGACTTGGCATATGCTAAAATTAAGGAAATCCCTTCCATTACTTGCCCAAGCAAGCCTGAAGGATCTATGTTTGTAATGGTAAGATGATCAACACTTTTGATATTGCATTTTATAAAAAAAATTTTAAAATACTTGAAGCCATGTGGTTAAGATTCTCTCCAAACCTTTTTCCTATCAGGTAAGACTAAATTTGTCCCTCCTGGATGGCATTCTAGATGATCTGGACTTCTGTGTAAAGCTGGCTAAGGAGGAATCTGTGATAGTCCTACCAGGTAAAAGATCAAATATGAAACTGAAGGTTTAGCCTTTTGGCTTTTTATTTCACACTATTCTTATTTCAGTTTTTCACCTTACTGTTCATTTCTAGGACATCCTTGTAATTTTCCATTTTTACCTTACTTTCCTTCATCATCGTTTGTTCTGTAGTAATGTGAAAAGCTAATTATACTGATCTCTAAACCCTGTTTCCTTGTGACTATAGAGTCTGCTGATTATCTTATGTCATTTTGGAGATAATTCATCAAGGATTTATCATTTGTGTCTCTTGTTTAAACCTCTTCATTTTGCATTCCCTATCGGATCTGGATGCGTCTTGGTTATTGCACATTATAAGCAAAGACCATGCTATTCATTCAAAAAAGAAACAAAGACACAAAGAATTATCAGTTTTTTTATATGTGGCTCAATTGTTAGACCTTCAGACTTCCCTTTGATTCAAATATTTCAAAAACATTTTCTTATATGGATTTTGTAAACTTTCTTGAGCTGCTAGTTTAGCCGGGACTGGGGGGCGGGGGAAGGGGAAGGTTAAGTCAACTATATTCTTTTACTGTATGCAATTAATACTTAATCCTTTGCATCTAAAAGTAGCTACTGGTCGTAGATCCTTAAACCATGATTTCTTACAAAACATACTTCTTGCAGGCGTTGCTTTAGGTCTCAAGAATTGGCTTCGAATAACTTTTGCAATTGAGCCATCATCTCTCGATGATGGACTTAAAAGACTAAAATCTTTCTGTGAGAGGCATGGAAAGAAACAATGAACGTTGTTTATCAGCCCATCAGACTAAATGGTTCTGGCCTCTATCAAATAATTGTCTATGTAATGATGTTCAACTGCCGTTGCATACCAAGTTTCATTTAGTGGTTTATGAATGCTCTTGGTTTTGAATAATTTCCTGGAACTCTCAAAGAAATATGTGATGTTTTCCTGGTTTTAAAAATTTCCCTCAACTCTGAAAGATGATTTCCAGATTGACATTCATCTCTATAAATAAAGGATGATTTTATCGTCCCTGCTTCTGATTATTTGTCCTCTTCTTTTCTTTTTTGTACTTCATCTTGAAATTTTACCTTGCCTTGAAGTGTTGAAAGATTCTGCCAATGAAATTGATTTTTCATTGCAATTTTCCAGTTCTAGTTTGTGTTAAGAAGGGTGAATATCCTTGCAAAGATTTGTGCTCCAGATAAATGCGTGATATCCTGCTGGCTGGAAAATTTGCAAGACTTTCTCAAACTACATATGGTATAAGTCATGAACGTGCAATGTGGTTGGAGACATTCCGAGTGATTCAGAATACCAACTCTGGAAGAAGTAGCACTGCTGGGAACTCCACAGTTATAACATCAATGATTCTCAATAAGCCAATTGTCTAGTCGAAAAGCAAATCAAAGACATGGCAAATCAGTAGGGAATGCAGAATTGAGATTACATCTGCTGCGCAGATTGTGCATAGTTTGTGGCACCGAACGATCATCCAAAATGCGTTCAATGTGGAAAATCAGTCTCATTCTATATTGATTAGGAAAAAACATATCGATTTTGCAAAGTGCGACGTGCTCAATAAAAAGACAATGTTGGTTTTGTCAAATGTGACGTGCTATGATTTGGCAAAGCTCTGACTCGTCATTTGGACAACGCATTTTGGGTAATTACTACTTTGTGGCACCATTGAAATCTCAGGTACTACACAGATCACCAACAGCTGACAAGACTTGCTGAGAGGGAGCGGGAGCTACGCCTACGGAACTGTTTTGGAGACACTCTTGATTTGGCATTAGAAAACAGTAAGTGCTCATGATGTGTACAATTTTATTATCTTTTTATCATAGGAATACATGTAACATATCCTTTTGATTTGTACACTGTATAGATGTTTGTTTAATGATATCTTCTTTTTTCACAAAGAAAAAGTTAGAATAATACCATTAATACAGTTAGAAAAAAGGGAAAAAAATATTATAGAAAATTATTACACAGGCATTATAGTTATCAATAAAAAATTGACTAACTAAAGTTATTTTACAAAACTTCACTATCAAATTCATTGCATATAAAATTTCTTACATTTATTTCTGAATTCTTGCATAAATGCTTTTATATTATTTCAATAGAAATGATTTTTGGTTGTACTTTAACTATTTCTGACACCAATATGCATTTTTTTATTACAACTACATTGGTTTGAGACAATTTTTTCAGTTAAAGTTTATGTTAATCCTGTTTTTTATTTTCTATTCAAAGTAAATGCATTTTTTTTCTCAAAATTATCTACATAAAGGAATTCTAAAATGAATTAAAAGAAAATATCTCCCTCCTTTTTTTAGAGATGAAAAGTTTTAAAAAGGTTGTAAACCATAGGAAATATACATACAATTTCTCTATTTTATATGCTAGGTGGATGCAATTTTGACTTATATGATTAAATTTATTGATATCTTGAAATGTAAGCCTTATAGCCTTTTTAAATTAGCTCATTTAAAATGTTATGTATCAGATGAGTTTGATTAGATTATCGAATAATGGATGGACTACAAATAGTTAAGAACTCTAATTAGCTGTGTTTGATGAATTCCAAAAGCTAAGGTGTTGAGTTTTGAGACTCTTTCCAAATATCTTGCCTAATCGTTTGATCAAATTTGAGTGTGACCCAATGAAAGGCACGATTTCAAGGATGTTTTGTTTTTTAGAAGAAAGAGAACTTCATTATAATGATTAAGAGTTTAGAATGGTTGAATGCAATGGTCAACATCTCATTTTTAAAAATAAAAATAAAAAACATATAAAAGAGAAGTTCATTATAATTGTTAAGAGTTTGGAAAGGAAGGGATGGTGCCAATCCATACATGTGTTGAAGAATATCTAAGTCATGAGCTTTAGCTAAGCAATAGAACCAAAAGTAATTCTTCCGTCAAAATTGAATTTACACATTTAACTTACTTTAAAAATTAATACTTCATTCGTTTTAAAATATAAGTCATTAAAAATTTTTTACACAGACCAATGAAAACATTTTTCTTTTCAAGTTGCCCATTTTTTATTAGGTCTTGAAAATAAGAAAAAGAAAAGAAAGTTTATTTTGAGAAGAAGAAAATATAAATACTTTGTTTTTTAAAATAAAAAAGAGATTGAAAAAAAATGAAAAATAAATAAGGATAATATTGGAAGTCAATGATAAAATATTCATAAAATTTTGTAACATAACTTATATATCGAGACAAGAAGAACGTCATCCATATTTTGGGACAGAGGAAGTAATAAATTTTTTGACTTTAAGTTACATTATTATTCTTGTTATTAATTAGGTTAATGATAATGACCGTTAATTATTGGGATGTGAATTACTCAAATAAAGAAAGTTGCTACTATTTTCCCCCAGAAATATAAGTCATTGTCGACTTATTCTGATTCAAAATATAAATCGTTTTATGAAATTTTATAAATATTTTACTATTGATTTCTAATATTACCTTTATTTATTTTCATATATTTTCTTACGCCTTTCTTATCAAGATAAAGTCTTTATATTTTCTTATTCTCAAACAACCTTTCTTTTCTCTTTCTTATTTTTAAAACATAATAATTAAGAGCATTTTAGGAACAAAAAAAATTTATTGGTCTGTGTAAAAGTAGACCCAACGACTTATATTATTATATAAAAAATATACTTATTTTAAAGAATATAGATATTTAATTCCATACATAAGAAAAGAGAAGAAAACAAATTACTAGTTTCTCTTTTAAGCTTGTTTACGCGTAATCTTTATCACTTTGTTTACATTTTAGAATTTCACTTTTTCACAACTTGGAAAATTAGCCAATTTAGTCTTCTTTTGTGATTTTGGTCACTTTGATTCCTTGTCTATTTTTAATCAATTTGACCATGTATATATATATATATATATATATATATATATATATAGCCATTTTAGTCCTTTCACTTATGAGTTAAAAAGATTAAAATAACTGAAAAAATACATAAGAGATTAAAATAATTGAAAAAAAATAAGGACCAAATCGGCTAGAACAATAAAAATGAGAGAGTAATTTGTACAATTTTCAATACCAATTTCAACCGAGTTTATTCAGGATTTTTGTTTATTTTTATTTATATTTATTCTTCTTTCTTTTAATTTTTCTTACTTAGTGCGATTCGTTAAATCTTCCAAATAGCTTAGTAGCATCAGTTGGAATCAAATAGCTTTGCGGTTCTTAAAACGTGCTCTTCTAAGGAATCCATTCTATTCCCACACCACATTTCCAGCCACTTAGGCTTTCTAATTAGATTAAGATATAATCATTTATTTATTTATAAGTCATCTGTCAGCTAGCTAGTTGATTACATTAGAGCTTTTCCAAAATTTCAATGTGAATGTAATTTTTTTTAATTACATCATAGCGATATTATTAAGTGTTTTCTCTGTCATACTTTAAGATTCTGGTTTATAATAGTGTTAATAAGTATGTCATTTATTAACATTATCTTTAATGTGATGACTCAATATATAAAAATAAATATGTTTCATTTTTAAATAAATTCATTAATTAACAAATGAAACATTAATAATAATATAATTAATCGTTAATATTATACATTTAAAGTAAAATTGAAATTTTAATATTTGAGTTTTTAAAAAGTGCTTAAGGAAGGAACCCATTCTATTCCCACGTCACATTTCTATCCATATTACGAGATAAGCATTTATTTCTATTCCCACACCACATTTCTATCCAGATTACGAGATAAGCATTTATTATAAGTCATTGTGAGCTAGCTACTTGGTACTTCCTTAGACTCCATCGATTGACTATTCATTCATTTATGTTTCAACTTGATCAAATGGCTAAATTTCTTTTCAACGAATGGGTCATTTAAAAAAAAAATCAAAATGGAAAGGTAATTTATTTTAATTTTAAAAATAAATTTTTTTTATTAAAATGGGTTTCGCTTAACTTTAATTTTTGTTTTCAAAAATTAAAATGTCTATATATCTTTCAAGAGTATAAATAAATCAAAGATTTCGTAGTTCTCTTACTTGTAAATCATTTCTTATCTCAATTAATTATTTATGAACCTCCAACTTCAATGTTAACTCAATGATTAAGACATGATTAAGTATTTAAAGAATCATAACTCAAAGATAATAAATATCTAGAGACTATAATGTAGTTGCAAATTTTTTCTTTATCGAATTTCCTTCGTTAATTTCACTTTCATTTTATTTTAATTTGTCTACACATGTAAGAGGGTCTATAGGCTCTTTGTTTCCTTCAATTATTTGTTTTTAAGGTCTACCATTTATTTTCTTTATATAGATTAATATCTTTTCTTTGATAAGACTTAAAGAAAATGGTTTTGTTTCTACCTATTTGAGAAATAAGGTTAATGTTCCCATCTCTGTATATTTATTTTTTCTGATTTAATAAATGGGCTATATCAAGTAGTTTTTTTATTTTAAAAAATTAGTCTTTATGAGCCTGAGTTTATTTCGAGCCATAATAAAATATATAAATAAAACCTTAAAATCAGTTGGTACATGAGAGAAAAATATATAGAAGCTGAACAAGCACATCCTGAATTTTCTCTTAATACCTTTATCACTCAAACTTGGTTTTTACCTCAATCTGTAAATAACAAATCTAAAAGACTTTAGACAACAAACAATCTAAAAAGTTGATGCAAGAACTAAGGAAAGAGTCCAAATTTAATCTGAATATAAATATATTTTCTTTTTTTTTTGAGAAAAATAAATATATTTCCTAGATCAGGAAAAATGAACTCTCTCTTACATATCTGGTTTTTTTATCACCTGCTCCTTTTCCCCTTGTATTTGGTGTGATAAGGGGGAATTCTTTTTTATGTAATTATACATAATTATGAGGTTGATCTTAATGATTAGTAATTTTTGCATAAAAAAAAAAAACTCTCACATGTATCAAATATCCCTTAATTGTAAAAAAAAAGCTTGACCCGTGTTTGACAATACATACTGTATTTTTTTTATTTGTTTATTGTTGGATTTTGCAAGCCTCCATGTGACTAAAGCAATGTG
Organism: Apocynum venetum; assembly: GCA_019593545.1. Classification (NCBI taxonomy): domain Eukaryota; kingdom Viridiplantae; phylum Streptophyta; class Magnoliopsida; order Gentianales; family Apocynaceae; genus Apocynum; species Apocynum venetum. Next base: position 2,212,801 of record SRSM01000144.1, on the reverse strand, counting down.
GACCACGTGGTTCATCACGTAGAATTCATTATTATATGTGGTACTATTTAACAGTGCCAATCACAACCGACAGCTAATGAAGATATATTTTTTTAAGACGGTAATATAAAACACAACACTAATTAGAATAGTAAGTTGATTTCCAAAAATAAAATAAAATAAAATTATAATAACAGGTTGGGGACACAAATTTGACATATTTTTTATAAATAAATTTCAATCCAATCAAATCTTAGTTTTTTAAAATTTTTATTCGGTTTAACTAATAGAGAATATTTTATCTTTGCCATACCAAAAAGAAGTTTGCTTGAACTTTATAAATTTTTAACCACAGTTCAATCTTTATTTACACCTTACTCTTGAATGAAATTTGAAACATTATGAATTTTTGTTAAGATCTAATTTTTAAATATTTAAAATTATATTTAGATTATTTTAATTTATTAATCGTATTCTATTTAGATTATAATTTATTAATTTATTTTGAAATACTTAATTTTGAACGTACTTTGATTGGGATTTTAAAAATGTTTTTTATATTATTTTAGAAATAAGAAGACTCTTGTGTTTGTGTAAGATTTCTTTTGGAAATATTGTGAGTTTAATATGATATTTTTTGAAATCTTATATTATTAATAATATCATAAAATATATAAATAATATATTATTTAAATGTGTGATTTTAATTATAAAAGTATAAAAATAATATTATTTATATGATTAGATAAATTCACCATATGAAGTTGTGAGAAAATTTAAAATTTGAAAAAAATATTTGTTGAGAATTTTTTTTGGAAAATGAGAATATAGTACTTTTTAATTCAGATTCCAAATACTCATTAGTTCTCATTCCAATTTTCAATGTTTCTATTTTGGAATGTTTTATTCTCATTGTATAGTTTTTAATTTTAATATATACTTTTATTATTAATGAATGATTTTAATGAGTTGTCAACTATTTAATAAAAAATGTATTTTGAAGAGAATTAATACATGTACAATAATTATTAAATTAATATAATTTATGAACTTAAATTACGTAATTATTATTTATGATATTTATTTTAATTATTGTTAAGTTTAAAGTGAATTATTGAAATTTGAAAAAACTTAAATATATTTTTCTTTTGGATTGTTAGGACCACATAACATTTTTGTGGCAGCTTGCCACCCCCACTCCCCCAGGGATATAAAGTCCCCAATGGTGAGAATGGAAATTCCCCAGTTCCCCTCAAGCGGGAAAAGTAATAGTTTTATGTTACTAACGGTCAATTTGGTTGGGGCATTTGGATTGGAGGGAAGGGGAGGGATGTGATTTATTTTAAAAACTCTTTTTTGGTTTTTTTGAAGGGGAGGGGATGAAAAATTTGAAATTAAAATTCCTCCCCTCCCCTCATTTCCTTTTTCTCCAAAAGTGATTTTGGAAAATAAGAGAATTAAAAGCTATAAAGTGTTTCATTTGCCTTTAGAATTTTTTTATAATTATATATATATATATTTTATTTTTTTCTCATTCTATCATCTTCTCATTTATTTCATTCTTATCTCATTTTCTTTTCTTTCTCTCCCTATTTTATATTTTCATCTAAATTAATAATCTTATATTTAGAGTTAAAGAATATTTTTTTTAAAAAAAGAAGAATAAATACTTTAAAAATTTAAAAATATAATAGTCAATTTAATTATATTTTCTCATCACTTCCCTTTCAAACTAAATAAGATAATTTTATTTTCATTATCTTGCCCGCTAACTAATCAAGCAAATGGTAAAACTAGCCTTTCCTTCCCCACACCTCCCCTCCCCTCCCCTCCCCTATTTTGAACCAAACATACCCTAAGAGAATTCTGGAGTAGCGTAGTTTTGCTCTGCTTTCACCTTTATTGGCAGGGGAAAGAAGAAAATGGAGAAAAGTTGGAATTTTTGTGGACAAGAAACGGTGAAGAAAGCATCTAAATTCACTATAAGAACTATTCTCACTACTTTGAAAGATAATCTGATTAAGGATGATATTAGGACTACTATACCTCTTGGCCATGGTGATCCCAGCGGGTTTCCAGCATTTAGGACAAGTGAAGTAGCAGAAGATGCTGTGATTGATGCAATCAAATCTGGTGAAGGCAATTCTTATGGCCCAAGTATTGGTACTCTTCAAGCTAGAAGGTAAAGATACTTTCTATTTTGTCAATAACAGTACCTTTCGTTGAGAAGAGCATTTCTTTTCATATAAATCATATTTCTGAATAGGGGGAGAATAAAAAAAATTCTGGGCTGCATTTTTTTGCTTGGATAGGGGAGCAGAATAATTGTGTTTTTGCTTAGTGAATATGTTCTTCTTTTGGATAGCTAAATCTAGAAGTTGGATTATCATTATCAAGATATTCGCATGGAAGTGAAACTTGGTATGGTTAATTGTGTTACTCTTTTGAGAAATAAATAAAATTTTATATTAATTAGTGATTAATTAATTTGTTTTGGTTCTTCTAATAGACTTAACAAAGAAAAAAAGGTTCTGCAAATAAAAGAGTTTGTGGGAAAAGTGCAAGTTGTAAATTTGAAAGCTTTTGAGATCATATCATAAAGCCGCTGACCTTAAAGGGCTTGATGTTTCTTCTACAAAACATCTAATAGCTGTCTGGAATGTTCTTTAGGAGAAAAAGGGGTATTTACATTTTTAGTTGCTCTGGAATCTTTTGTATGTTGTGAAATGGAATTCATATGAGGGAAAATTCTTTTCCTAAATGGATTTTCTGACTTTAAGTCTCATAAGTTCCTGGCTTTGTTCACTTTTTAACCATGTGATAATCTGGTTCATGCCTGGAAATGGAGAGTTAGATAGTTAATTTTAAAGAATATATCTTTTCCATGATAATGAGGTGCCTCTATTTGGTCATATATCCATAATGGACACCTCCATTTCCTTTTTGGTGAATTATCCACCCTTACTTCAGAAACTTTCCTGAGTGTAATGGTATGCAATTCAGTTCAAGTTCAAGGTTTGTGATTTCTGATCAGTGAAAGTTATTGTGAGGCTAGCTTACACAATTTTTTCAGAGAAAGATGTTGGGTTTTTGTTCATTCAAATAAACCATAAACTGAGTTATGAAAGTCAATCATTTACTTAGAAGGTATCTTTCAGTGTTGTAAGCTATGAGTAGAAAGATGCTCTAATGCAATGGAGCTTACTTTTTGATTCTCTTTTTTAATTTTGTTTAGTAATATGCTAGAACTACTTTGAGCTTATGCATAAGTATCAGATCCACTAAGATTTCTTGTACCAGGTCCATTGCAGAGTATCTTTCTGGTGATCAGCCATTTCAAATATCAGCAGATGATGTTTATATCACTGTTGGTGCCAGGCATGGAATTGAAGTTATATTGACTGTCCTTGCTTGTCCTGGTGGCAACATATTGCTTCCAAAACCGGGATATCCCTTCTATGAAGCTCGTGCCACCGTTAGCCATCTTGAATTTCGGCACTATAATCTTTTACCAGAACAGGGATGGGAAGTTGACCTGAATCATGTAGAAACCCTTGCTGATGATAAAACAGTTGCAATTGTTATAACTAATCCTGGTAATCCATGTGGAAATGTATACTCATATGAGCATCTACAGAAGGTAAAGCTTTCTAGACTCTTGGAAGGAATGATAATATATATGTTTTACCAATATATTATCTGCTCATATCATGATGATTGCTGATCATTTTATAGATAACAGAGACTGCAAGAAAGCTTGGATTTCTTGTAATTGCAGATGAAGCTTATGGTAATCTAGCTTTTGGGAAACACCCCTTTGTGCCAATGCAAGTGTTTGGATCAATAGCCCCAGTTATCACAGTTGGCTCTTTATCAAAGAGATGGTTGGTTCCAGGTTGGCGACTTGGTTGGCTTGTGACTTGTGATTCAAATGGTGTCCTCAAGAAACTTGGGGTTCACCTTCTTGCCTCCCTCTCTTGAGCCTTTTTTTTTCTCTTTATGATTAAGTTTGGGCTTTTATTTATTTATTTATTATTTATAGCAGACCTTTTCACTTGTTTTGCTCAGAAATCTATGAGTTCTCCAATACAACAATGATAATTCATGAGGAGTTTCTTCACAAGAGTTCTATAAGAAGAAAGGAAATTAGATTATTTGTTAGATAGATCATTGTATGAGTATTGCTCATAATTTAATCGGGAATGGGGGTTCAAATAGAGGTACATGCATGATACCAGAATATCCTGAATGATCATTTACCCACAAAAAAGAAGAAAAAAGACTGCAATAAGATAAAGGGTGATGCTGATCTAGCTTCTTTTATTTGGTTTTTGAGTTGAAGTCAGGGTGGACTGGTTTTGCATGGAATACAACTGATATCGCACATTCACAATAATAATGATCCATGATCTACATATCTAGTAGCAAGTTGGACTTGTGCATTGAATATTCTGGTGGAAATTATGTCTTCTTTAGAAACTAGAACTATAATTACTAAGTTGCACGAGTGACATTTTACTACAGAGAGGGCAGGAGTTGAAATTGTTGTATTTATTCTCTTATGTCAGGTTGTCGATTCCATCAAAAGCTGTCTCGACATCACACCTGATGCTCCGACTTTCCTTCAGGTGCATGATTGAAGATGCAATTCCCTGATAAAATTTATGCAACATGCGATATCCTTTTTTTTGTTTTTCTCTTCCTTTTTTGTTTCTTCGTCTATATGCTCCACAATTTTGGATTCTACCCCTTGGCTGTCCAATTGTAAATCACTTGAAAGATTTTGGATATATCAAACGACAGGTAGAGTGGTCTGTTGATTCTATCCAGGCTATCATTGAGTTGGTGTTACCTTTAGACAGTTTTATTTCAAATTCCTCTTCATAAATTATTAGAAGGTTATAGATGAGAAACTTTTAATAATCTCTAAAATAAATAGCAGGATGTCTGTATGCATTTTGCTGGGATATCATCCTTGGTCTGTCGGTGGTGGAGTGAGGCAATTTTGTGATGGGGACACATTCAGTTAACATGGGATAAGGTGTAGAAGATGTTACTAATTCTCTGCTTTCTTTAGGACTTGATGATCCACAAAATCTGCAGGGATTTTTGGAGAGAAACCACCTATGTCCATTCAAAAGTAGCTAGGCAGTGTTCCCAGTCTATGTTCTATGTGAGTGTCAAAGAATATTATAATTAAACAAAAATTAGAGAAACCTATGGCATTTGTCTTACCATTTGTGAAATTTGAGCTTAAACTGTTATACTTCACTGGTCTTACTGTTTTTGTTCAATAAGAAATTTAAATTGGTTGCTATACTATACACAATGTCATATTAGAAAAGTATCATTTTAGTCAAGTAGAATGTGGAGAAGTGAGTATAATCTTCAAGGTGTAAGGCAAAACGTTGGGGGACTGGGGGGAAAATGGTGGAATTGCCTAAAATGACACTAAATAGGTCCGGTCAGTTGGTAAATAAAAGAGCAGCGATATGCTTTTAGCCAATAAATCATGATTGTGGTGAATTTCTCCTGTGAATTCAAATAGGGATGGAAACAAGACTTTTCTTCATTCTTAGAACCCATAAAACATTTTACCTTCTCCTCCATTCCCTGCTTCCATGGGCAAACTAAAAATTTACTTCTCTTCAGCTTGAAGTCTCTCTTGGTTATCACGTTTTTATTGATAAAAAGATAAAAACAAAACCTCAACAATTTTTTATTGCCTGAAAAGTTTGATTGCTATTTCCTGAAAGGTTTCAATATGCAACAGAAGTCTTGGCTGTCTTCATTTTTTTGTTGCTTTAAATGCATGATACGTGACAGCAAAGGCCCTTGTGCTTCAGGGGGCTCTTCCAAAGATACTCAAGGAAATACCAGAGGGTTTCTACTCAAATACTCTAAATTTACTAAAAGAAGCTGCAGATGTTTGCTATGACGAACTCATAGCAATCCCTTGCATTTCATGCTCTTATAAACCTGAAGGATCCATGTTTGCTATGGTAAGATAGATGTTGTAGGTTTGAAGTTTATCTCAGAAATTTAACTGACAAATGTCTGAATCTAGGTGAAACTAAACCCATTTTTATTGGAAGACATAGATGATGATTTGGATTTCTGCCTCAAACTTGCCAGAGAGGAATCTGTAATTCTCCTGCCAGGTGAGAAGGAATTGCACCGTGTCTATAAAATGTACTTTGGTTTTGTGCAAACTACAAAAGGACTTTGCCAAAATGGATTACGTTTGAACCAATAGCTTATTTCTAATGTTGCTTTGACTTGTTTTTGTAGTCTTGATTTTCTGAAAAGTTTGGAGCTTGTAATTTTCCCTCAATTTCTATTTTGGTATAAAATGCTTCCTTGCTATAGACAGTCATTTGAAGGAATAGTTCTGCCTACATCTTTTAGAGTAAGGCAGAACTCTTTACTACGATACTTAAAATTTGAACTGTTTATAGTAATGAATTGAGCCCGAAAATTAGTTTTAGCCAATAGCCAAGTGCCAAGTTAACATTGGATTCACATCTTTTTCCAGGGATTACCATGGGATTGAAGAACTGGCTGCGAGTGACCTTTGCTGTGGAGCTACCTTCTCTTAAGGATGGCCTGAAGAGAATTCAGACCTTCTGCTCGAGGCATGCCAAGAAGTGAACAGGTGAATATTTGTTCCATTTTCAGGGATGAAGTTGGAATAATTGGAACCAATAACCACGCCAATCAAAACTCGTTGATTGCAATGAACCTCAAGCTCTGTTATCTGTTCGTGTCTTGAGATTGTTTGTATTTGTTATTTGAAGGCATACTTCGATGTGTGTGACCGAAAGATTTGAAATTCAAGAGAAATTACTATCATTACCACTTGGAACGGAAAAGTGGTGCTTCATCAATCTTCATGTGATATTTTATCAACTAGTAGGTTAGGAATGGCATCAGGTTGGGATAGGGATTTGTGATATTTATCAAACTAGGAATGGCATTGGGGTGGAGTGGGTGGTTACCATTGCCATCTCCACTACTATATTTAAATTATCGAGATTCTTGTGAGGATAGACTCCTTACATATTTCCAATCCAAGCAGAAATACAAGGTTCAATATGAACCTATATAAAATGAACAATAAAAAAAAAACACTAATGATGTATTAGTTTAATCTATCAATATTGATATTTTTGAAAATATAAAAATAAATTATAATGATACCAAAAGGGAAATTGTAATGGCACAATTATACAGTGTATTAGATGTATTTAATAATTATAAAATATATACTTATATATATATATATAGTTTAAGGTTAAATTTCAATTTAGTCTTCTAAATATGATATTTTTATCAATCAAGTCCTCAATTATAGACTTATAAATTAGTCCTTCCAGCTATTCTGTGAAAAATTAATGGTCAAAGCAAAAAAAAAAAAAAAAACAGAAAAACAAAAGACAAGTCAATAAATAATTTTAATCTAATATCTGAAAATATGTAACATTGCAATTAAAATATGTAATAATTGTGTTATTTTAACCTAATCCTTTAAATGTCAAATTGAGCTATATTTTAACAAAATAAAAATTATATGAAGACAAAATGGTGAGATTAGTTTCCTTTTCTTAAAAAATTATGTTATAAAAATTTAATTATTTTGTTCCATAAAAAAATTGAAATAAGAAATATAATTCCAGCGTCAAATTTAAATATTCTAAAGCCTCAATTAATGAAGACAAATATATAAATTTGGAATTTTAATCTTAAACTAAACTAAAAAAGTCAATTAAAACAAGATTTGTTCTATTCGTTTAAGCTTTTTAGATTTTATATGTAAACCAAACAATGAACACTCCAAAGAAATATACATTTTCTGGTCTTATTAGTTCAGGTTTTGGAATATTTGAATTTGAAATCGGGATTATTTTCATTTCTAGTGTTTTTTGGAACAAAACAATTTCACCATTTTATTTTCATATATTTTTCTATTTTTATTAACTAGTCTCATTCTTGTTCCCATCCCCATTTAAATTGGTAATCTCTATCCCCAATAGGATAGGGTGGGACGAAATCCCAATTGAAGCTAAAATTTTGTGGTCGATATTTTCAATTAAGACAATAAGGTTATATTTGGCCAATCATTTTAATTTTGTCAATTTCCATAAAATTATCTCAATAAATAATTTTTTCCCTTCAAAATTTCTATCACTTTAAAATTTTAAATTTTCTATTAAACCAATAAATAGGTTCCACATGTTTATATAAATAATAATTTTTCATTACTTTTTAATTAAAAACAGTCTCAAACAATTCATTAATTATTATCAAACTTTCGATTTCCTAACTAAAAAAAAATTTATTTCAATTATCAATAAAAAATTATATTAAAAAACAAATCAACAAACTAAATCTAAAATTTCAATTACTAATTATAGAAATTTACTCAAGATCCATAGATAAAAAACATCAAAGAGAGAGATAAAGGGAAGAAGAGAAACTTATTCAATCGGGAAGCCAAATTCCAGGGAATTGGAATCCTCAAATCTTCAATAATGGTAGAAAAATGTTTCTAGATTGATTGCGATTATGAAAATTATGTCAAAAGGCCCTACTTATAGTTATAAAAGGTCTTAAAATCTATCAAAAGAAAAGAGTTCCAATCAAACATTACTAAAAACAACTTAAATTCTCCCTAATGATGCAATTGTCGATCGCATCTAGAAGTTACAGGTTCAACTGACAAAGTTGTTGCAATTATCATTTTGTCCTCTCTTCCAAAAGCATCGTATATCTTCAAATCCATACAGATGAAGAATTAAACGTGAGGAATCCCTCGAGCCACAAAAAGTACGTAATTAACTACATTTTAACTAAGATATAAAATTTAGTTAATTATAGTCCAATCATTGGTTATCTGTTTCTACTTCTAAAAACCTCGGTTAACTAAAAATCAAAATATCTTCTTGCTCTGTTTGGTTACTCCATATATATATTTCAAAAGTCAATTTGTGAATCTACTTCATTAGTCACTACTTTCCATGCACAGTTGTGGTTGGAGAAGCTTTCTAAAGGATTGTTGATATGCTGTAGCTTCTGTTCATCTTTTGTGGTTATCCCTTGTTAGTTTTTGGTCTGATTGGGTGGAGTTCTCTTCATGTTTGAAGCTCTCAAAATGTGTTTGGATATATTTCTTTCTACTGCTGCTGTTGATATTATATGTTGTGTCTAGTTAATTAAGTGCCGGGCTATGGTGAGTTTTTTGGTTTGCATGCAGTGTGGGAAAACTTTTTAGTCGGCTTTGGGCAGTTTTCTGAGTAATGTACTAAACTATTATGGGAATTCTTTTACTTATTGTCTTCTTTTAATACAAATTTGCCGTTAGAATAAAATGCGATGATGAAATGCTATGTCAAAAACTTCAGTTTAAGACCCTACCGGTCAAAATAATTTTACTGCAAACACTAAAAAGCAAAAAAGCCTAAGAAAAACCTTTAATAAAAAAAAAAAGAAATCTAAGAAAAATAAAATTGATTTTACTCCCAAGACAAAAAAAGACAAAAGAGAATTGATGGGCACCACCAAGGCCTACTCAGGGTCCAACAACTGCCACAAAAGTCCACACCCATACCGATTATGTTCCTTAACGGACTTGTCTCCCGCTCACTAACCGTTACTCCCACGGCCCAAAAAAGGCCCAAATATCGTCCTTAAACATTCTTAAATTATTTAAAAGCTGATGTCTCTAACGGCTCTTATTTCTTAAACTCCTTTTCTCAAACCACAAATAAGAAAACTGAGGAACCCCTTCTCTCTATCTTCTCTACTCCTCTCTGAAAATCCCATCAAAAATTTTCAAAATCTTTCAACGGAATCAATTCTGCTATGGATTCAACCCCTCCTTATCAGAAATCTGAGCCGAGAAGTCGAGCCAAATCGGCTTCAAGACTTTCCAAACTTCGATGCTATAATGAAGAAAATGAAGCGGTTACCCCTAATCTTTCACTTGAAATTGTCCCTTCTTCACCAACTGTGGTGGCTGCCTCACCATCGCCTTCAAAATCTCCTTGTGGTCTACCAGTTCATGAATTGCTACTTCTTTCGCCTTCTCCTCTTCGTAAATCAAAGACCCGTCTTGTGGATAGGCTTGAAATGGCTGATGATGTAGCTGAACCAGATAGGGTTCGCAGGAGATCTTCCAGGAATAGGAGTTCTGGTTCGGGCTTGTTGGCATATCCTTCTCCCAGGAATCATCGGAGATCAAGAAGACGGTTTGAGCAAGACGTGAAGGAAGACAAGGATTTTGGTCTAGGAGAAGATATGGTAAAGCCCAGAAAGAAAAGAAATAGTGGTAGGTCCAAGAAGGATAAGCTGACTTTGGTCCCTTCAATTCCATCACCAAGTATGCGACAAGTGATGCTTATCTCGGCCTTTTAGTCATTTAAAGTTTTGGGTTTTTCTTTATGGTTATTAATTTCGTGTTTTCATGATGATGATTTAGAAACAAATGATGAAGAAGGGTGCAATCTGGATGGAATTAGGAAGATGATTGGTGACTTGATCATGTGGAAAGAAGTTGCAAAATCAACCCTTTGGTTTGGTTTTGGTTCAATTTGCTTTCTATCTTCTTGCTTTACAAGGGGTATTAACTTTAGGTATAATCTGCTCTAATCTCATATCTGATGAAGGATTCTTTGTTTGGAGTTTAAGTTACAAAGTTCCCAATTTACTTCTGCAGCATTTTCTCAGTCATGTCTCAGCTAGGGCTCTTGTTTCTGGGACTATCATTCTTTTCTAATTCAGTCCGTCAAAGGTATGACAATGTTGCCTTAATTTATGCTGCCTCTTCGGGCGACTTGTTCTCTTTAACGAGTGGAGTTATTTTCATGTTTTCATATGGATAGGGCTGCAAATAAGATTGAATTTAAGCTGAGAGAAGAGGACATCTTAAAAGTGGGTAGATTGATACTTCCAGCTGCAAATCTTTTCATCTCAAAGGCAAGGGAGCTGTTTTCAGGTGAACCAGCAATGACCCTTAAGGTATTTGGATGATCATAGAACCATGCTTATTGTTTTGTGAATAGAGAATTTTCTGAATGTAGAATTTTGGATGATCATTTTCTGAATGGAGAATTTTCTCTTTGGGTTATAGGTAGTACCGTTCCTTCTACTTGGAGCTGAGTATGGCCATCTTCTCACACTTTGGAGGCTATGTGCACTTGGTAAGAAGATTACTCTAAAATCATCATACGTGCACTACTAGCTTAGCAAAATATTGCAATTTTGTTTTCTGAATATTTGATGTTAAAAGTCTTTTTGATAATTGGTGTGCATTTTTTAACAGGTTTCTTTGTCAGCTTTACTTGTCCTAAACTGTACTCTTCTTACTCTGTTCAGATACGTAGAAAAGGTACCATTTCAACTGGTTAATAATTACAATAAAGTGCCTCTTCATGTTTCCCTTGTGTCTCAACTTGAAAATTGGTGTTTTTTGACAAAAGCAGTCAAATACATGAAATCTTCGGTGTTTGAAGCTTGGGGAGCTTGCTCACACAAGAAAGTTGTAGCAGCTTCAGCAGCGACAGCCTTTTGGAATCTCACAGCTGTTAGAACTCGAATCTTTGCAGGTAATCTCATGGTAAATTACCAAAGTTTATAAGCATTCTTTTTGACATACTACAGTTTAGATGAACTTGGAATGTATTGAGGGAACTATTATACAACCGTTCACAGTGCCCTCTTCAGCAAATCTATAATCTTTAGTTGGAGTTATACTGTAACTAGGCTAGGAGTTATACTGTAAGTCCCTAAGAAATCTGAAATCACAATCCTTGCATTGGTTCCTTGTATATGGATGGGGCTAGTACTGCCTCATCTGCCTAGGAGGAGTTATACTGTAAGTCCCTAAGGCATCTGAAATCACAATCCTGTATTCGTTCCTTGTATATGAATGGCGCTAGTAATGCCTCAACTGCCTAAGAGTAAAATGGCCCTTTACATGGACACACAAAGAGGTAGCTGAGTGCAAACATTCAATTGCAAAGATAAGAGAGCTCATCCGCCGCCTAGTTAGAGAGATTGTATATGAGAGAGATGACAGAATCCTTAGAGACCTTTCTGCGATAATTCTGGACAACCAGATACATTTCTGATAAAAAAGAGTACAGCTTGTAACATGTTTTTAATGATCTTTTGCAGCATTTATATGCCTGGTAATACTCAGATACCATAGACAACATTCAGGAGTAAAGGTTGAAGAAAAGACAGCAGATGCCGAGCAGGAGCAGCAGCAACAGCAGGCACTGATTGTCGTAGAAATTGAACCAAAGAAGAAATGAATGCAGAGCATGCTAGGAAAATGTCCTCCCAATTGATTCAACTTGATGGATTGTAGTTGTAAAACCACACTATAAAATGCCTCAGAACACCCCACCACCACCTCTCACTCAAACTAAAGCTGACTTGTGTATAATAATGCATTGGACGTTAACACAAAGTATGATCATGTGAACTAACTTGTATAAATAAGCCAATGTTTCTATTATTCTTAATGCACAGTCTGAATTATTATTCTTAATGCACAGTCTGTAGAACCAACATGGTTGTTGGGGATCTGTTGTTTTTCTTCATTTCTGTGACTAAATTTTAACTTTGCAAAGAGTGCAAATCATTCATTGAGTTTTTAACCAAAATAATTCATCTTTTTTATATTTGATCCAAAATAATCTTAAAAAAAAATTATATCTTTCGATTAGAAAATTAGGAAATATATTTTTGAAAATATGGAAATTGTTGTAAAATTGAAAAATATTGTATTAATCTAAAGATATATTTTATATAATAATAAAAAATAATAATTATGTAATTTTTTTATTGAGTTAATTAGTTTATAAAAATAATAAATAGAAATTAATAAATGTGTAGTTGTTTTTTTTTTACATTTTTTTAAAAAAGAAAGCAAGAATAAGAAAAAAAATAAAAGAAAAAGGAGAACAATCTCTCTCCCACATAATAAACGTTTTTTTTTTGTCTTTTTTTTTTTAAATTTTAAGGTAAAAAATGATTTACTTTTTAAAATAATGTGAATATAATTCACATCTTAAATAATTTTGATATATTTAAATAACATGAGTATAAATACATTTTGAATCATTTTGATATATTTTTCAAAATTAAAATTATTTTAAATCAAATATAGAAATGGAGATTTTTTTGATTAAAAACTCTATTATAAAGTCTACAAGTACTTCAAAATGGATATGTTCTGGGTTACCTTTTATTAATTCTATTCTTTTTTACAAGCAAGACAATAGTGCAAAGATGATAGTGCAAACATGTTTTTCACCTTTTTTTGCATATCTTCATAGTGCAAACATGTCAACTAATTAATTTTTTATGATATATATTTTTTCCAATTTTGAGTTGAACATATGATATATTCCACATATCTCGTCTTTCTGGTTTTCTTAACTTGTTAACTAATTGATTTTCTTTTGAAACTATGTTTCTTCATCTATCTTTCGAAAATTTGTATACAATGTTGAGGTCATGTTCCAAAGGGTCTTTTTTTTCTTTTCTTTTTGAGGATAAAAATATGAATTGAGTCAGTGAGTCTCAAAAAAAAAAAAAAAAAAAAAAATTGAGTCAGTGGAGTTGCTGGCTTAGAATAATTTAAAAAATCTTGACAACTGGAAATATATATTTTTAATAGTGGGGTAACCCCACAAATGGTAAGAATAAGAATAAGAATAAGAATAAAATAAAGTTGTTTTTTCCATTTAAAATTAAATATTTATATTTTTATATATAAATATTTAAAATTAAATATTAATTTTTATTAGAATAAATATATTTATAATATAAAATTTAATTAATAAAACCTATTATAAATTATTTCAAGGTAAAATGGAAAATTATAGAGTAATAATAAGAATAAAAAATAAAAGAATAAAATTTGGACCCACCAGAACAGGTCGTCAAGTCCCCAACCCTAAAACCCCTACGAAGTTTTCTGTTCTTCACTTCTTCTTATATACTCGATCATCATCCAGATTATATATATACAATAAGAGTTCTGTTAAATTAGGGTTAGGGTTTTGTCAAACATCAAATCATGGCTACGGCGGCGACACCAAACACGGGTACGGTGAAGAGGAAGCCTGTATTTGTCAAGGTGGATGATCTTAAGCCCGGGACAAAGGGACATACCTTGACAGTCATAGTAGTAAGTTCCAAGGCCGTCATAAACAAGGGTCCCAGCGGCGCCAGCGGCAGCGCCAGAGCGGCAGCGCCGCTTAACCCTCGCCCGAGACCTCGAATAGCAGAGTGCGTTGTCGGTGACGAGACCGGAACTATTATTTTTACCGCCAGGAATGAACAAGGTACTTATAACATATTTTGTTGAATTTGAAGGGAAAGAAGATAAAAGGGCGTAAATTTTTTGTTTTTCATTTGGTTACTGTGTTTATATTGTTTTTTTGCTAGCGAAATGGAGTTAAATGCTTTTAAGGTTAGGTCTTTTCAATTCCGTAAGTATGTCGAGAAGTATCATAGAATATATGGGGTTGGAAAATTGCAAACTTGGGTGGTGTTCTGTGGTATCTGGCTTTATAAAATTGAGTTGCTTTTTTCTGTTCTTTAATATCTCAGTATGACTTTGTATGGCTTCTGTAATCGTTATGCTATGATAGTCAGTGACAATTCTAGGAATTATGAAGTTAGCTCATCGGTTTAGAGCATGAGATAGTGAAGGGTGATCCTATTTGAAATACTGGATTTCTTAACAAATTGTGTCAGTTCTTTAGGCTATTTTGAATTGGCGTGAATATTGTTGGCTCTTTCGCTTTACCTCTAATGAGGTATCAGCATAGGTTACAAAGTAATACCGAGAAATGGTTCTATTCCGACTACACGTGCTAAGACCAAGATTCTCCTTGAAATATTCACTTTTTTCCGCAAGGCGCAAGTTTGTATCTGGAAGAGATATTGTTGTCTTCAATTTATGTAGCTCTCAGAATGTACAGTATATGAAAAGCATTGTGTGATCAATGTTCATAATGATCCATTTCCTGAGAAGTTCCAATTGTGATCAATTAAATCTTCACAATAAGAAGGCTACTAATGAAGTTTTTTAACTTTTAGTGCTTTAATGTGTATATATTTCTGGTCTTGCTATTTCATTTTTAGCTTAGTTTTCCATGTGTTGTTGCATATGCTTCTCTCTGCATTCTCTTGTTTATGCGTGCCCAAAGTATAAATTTTGAGCAGCTTGATTAGAATAAAATAAGATATTAACAAATGATAAATTTAGCAAGTGAAGAAATTATCATAAACTGTTTGAATTAATTTAGGGGACAGAAGAATTTCTTAATCACGGGACTTGACAAACTACTTTGAAATTTATGTTGAATTGGTAGTTGTAAATAAATTTTAGTATGGCTGTTATCCAAATGGAGAGGTGTTTATATTCTTGTATGTCTTATAAAGCCCTTGTACTGGATTTTCAATTTTTGCAATATGAACATGCATGATGTTCATAGTTGATACCCATATTCCTCGTCATTATATACCTGCACGCAATGCATGTATGGGCTATCCTTTTTATCAAATAAACAATATAGTAGTCCTGTATGAAATTTAGCTTTTAGTGATGATGGATCCTTTCTAACGTTATTCTCTTGGGTGCAGTTGATATCATGAAGACAGGAACCACTGTGATTCTGCGTAATGCAAAAATTGACATGTTCAAGGGTTCAATGCGGCTGGCAGTTGATAAATGGGGCCGCGTTGAGGTGTCTGAACCAGCTAATTTTGTGGTCAAAGAAGACAACAATCTTTCTCTAATCGAGTATGAATTGGTAAATGTTGTGGAAGAGTGATTGTTTTCTTCTCCTCAGAATTCTTGATGTAACTGAGAGAATACTTCCCATAATTATATTGTCAAAGCAATTTCGAATGGTTTGTGAATAAAAAATGTCAGTGTTTATTTTTTACTTTGAAAATAGATCACTGCATTCAAGAATAGCATGCACCATGTGTAATCAGTGGTTTGTTGTGCGAGTTAAAGAGGTAAAAGAGTTATGCTGTAGTTTTGTGCTTGTAACCTCTCTGTCATCCACCACTTCCATTTCTTCACCCAAGCAACAATTTAAAGTTGTTTCAAGTGTGAATGAAGTATTGTCAAAATTCAGATTCACAATCGTCAAAGGGTTCTTTACAATTTTTTTACGAGTTAGGAACTTCTCATCTCAGAACTATAAATCCTTTTAACCCTCTTTTGAAGAAAGCATTTATTGACAAACAAATACCAACACCAAATACTCGTTCAATGCACTTTTATTATTAGCTGTCTGAAACTTGTTGCTGTCAGTCATATCCCTCTTATCATTTAACAAAAAAGAACATAGGAAACTGTTATCTGTTGCAAGAAAAATAGTTTACTTGAGCTGTTTGAGTGTGTGCAATTGGAGACGTGGTAAATTCCGTAAAACCACACACTTGAGAATAGTTATCGGATCTTAAACTCATAAGAAGAACTAGCAGTCCAGTAGAAAATGAAATACAAGCACGAGTTCTTCAAGCTTGTTAAATTACTCATCCAAGTCTTCAATGTTCCTCATCCAAACCTTCATATTAATTATCTGGAATTAGAAGCATCGAGTCAGGAACATAACATTTATCCTCATAAGATCTATTCAGTTCAGCTAGAATAAATACCCCACGCAATAAGCAATACTTTAGTCATCAACCATGGATAGATGTCCTCAAACAAAATTCTTTTCACTTATGGTTTTAAAGGCTCTTTAATACAAAAAAAACATGACTAAAGAGATCCTCATTTAAAGACACTGTCAAAAAGTTTAGTTTACCTGTCAGAAACAATCAGACCAATAATGTTCATGAACTAATGCAGTCATAAAAAAACATTACTCGGATTAAAAAAGATCAAGTTATAATATTGTCATTTACATCCGAAATTGTGCATAGGCATTTCATTTTCTCCATTGATGGTACCGAACGGAAAAAACACAAGAGGTGGTAGGCTGTTCAGCTGGTCCACCCATTCACGGTCACAGTTTGAATCAAACCTTGCTCGAGTGCCTTGAGGACAATAGAATACTTATGCATCATCATTGCAAGCTGATTGATATACAAAAAAGATCAGTGTTTGTATCTTGAGGAGCTTATTACGAATGATGAATAAATACATGATTATGACAAAATCATTAGCATCTCCAAAATATAATGTTCATTGGCAATCAGTAATAAACTGTGATAAAGGATGTCTAAATTGAAGCCAAAAAAAGGAACTTGCAGTATGTCTCTATAGGTCTGGAAGCTGTGGAAATTGAACTTGGCTCTTTTGCAGCTCATACAGACCTTTTACATATCACTGGCGATCTAGAAGGTTTGCAACATTTAATTGCTGAAGCCCTCCTTAATTCATCACACATCGTCATTGCAAGCTGATTAAATAGAACTACCGTAAGTTCAATGTTGGCCAGTTCTATCTCATAGATATCTAGAACAAGTTAATAGCACACCTAGCCAATAAACTCTAAAAACAACACAAAGGAAAGCAAAAAGAAATCAAGTAATTTCTATTTCAGATACACAACAGGATTAAGCATATGACAAATCAGGGCCAGCATGGCAGAGCCACATATCAATCAATTTAATCATAGTTCAAAATAAAATAAATATTGCACCAAATAGACTTATTATTTTCCAAAGAATTCTACAAACCAGAAGGCGCCATGAATATCAATTTACAACGCTCAATAGCTCATGTGTTGTTCGTACTCCGGAAATGAAGCCTAAAGGTTAAACCTATTAAAACAATTTTCCTATTGAACTGACAGCTTTGAAAAGCAAACTAATCCAGGTCATCCTCTTTGCTTCTCCATCTTCATCTAGTCTTGTCAATGCCTACAAGAGGAAAAATGAAACATGCGCTTCTTCATTAAATTAAAAATAGCAAAGGCCAACGACAGCTGATTAATCTTTAACACACCACATGGTACAAGAACCTGAATTAGGTCAGCAGTATAAGGTATACTTTTTACAGCACAAAAGAGTGCTAACCTAGTCCTCGTAGGATTTCTACCCTCTGTTTACATGTTCCTTTACCCTACTTAATTGATATGGGGCAATTGAGAAGTGGTAGAGGTGATAAAGAACTACCGAGGGCCTTTAAATCAATGGATCCAAGATCATGAATAATGGCAATTCATAAATTCATGGATATATGAAACATGTATCCCAGAGTTCAACAAGGTTTACAGAAAAAAATGGTTTCCTTATAAACTTGGCAGCATAAGGATAACATCCAACAAAAGCTAACTTACCAGAAACATGAAAAGGAGGAAGTTCCTAGATGTTGCTAGATACCTAAGTCAAGAACGAACGCACATTTGTTAGGCAACCTATTGAGATATGATCTGAAGGACAATGCAAAACTAAGCAGGATGGAGAAAGAAATATTATCGGTTGCAAGTAATTCATAGGAACATAACTCAACACTAAACAGAAGAAGATAATGCATTAGAAGAAAAGTAGAGTCCAAAAAACAGGCATGCTCCAAAATAAGTGGTTATGGTTTAAAAGATAAATAGGAGAGGATTTTTGGTTCAACTAGAGAATTATGGAAATAATTTGCAGGAAGATCTAAAAGCAATGCATCTCTCTTCTGCAAATGGTGACTCATTGCAAGGAAAGCCAATGTCAGTGCAGTTATTTCAGTTGCATGTTTCCAGAATCCATCAAAGGCTTTCGTTGCACTTATTAGTGCTTTGACTCTGTAACATTGCACTTGAGAGTCCTGAAGCAGCCCTTATAAATGAAAAACATAGCGGCCATCACCAGGGATATAAATCCGAAAGACTAACACAATGAACGTGCATAACCTGGAGTTACTCTAATCCCCTAATGGCTAGCACACCCCAGCCCCAACCCCACAACTCTTTACAAACCCAGCACTGTTTCCAATGTGCTTTCCACCTCCCTGTCCAGTGTCAAAAGGAAAAACCTGGAACCAAACCAGAAAAATTAGGAGGACCCTTTCTATATCAGATGGGAGTACAATATTCATTGAACAGATACTTTGATCACCTTCTTCCGTATAAAAACCAAATTGGAGTTTTTCTTATTTGCAAACAAATTTTGCTTCAGCTTAAAAGCATCCAAATTTCAAATAGGGGGACAAAAAGAAGCTTGAAATTATAAAAACTGCTATCGTATTAGCTCTATATAACAACTAAATCACAAAAAACCACAATGAGCACTATGACATGTTTTTACCAACCAATATAACAGGATGCACATATATACGTTCGACTAGCAGCCATCAGCTTATTAGAATCTTGAACTTGTACTGGTTAAAAAAAAAAAACCCTAATTAAAAATTTAAATAACTAAAAAAAGAAACAAAAAGAACGCAAAATATACCTTCGGGAAGCCAACCATAACCGCAGCGAGAGATAGTGAGCATCGAAGTCATCAAAGCCGAAGCTGTAGCTGTGTGGTATGGCTGCAACGACTCCACACAAGCACTCAATTCTACTGGAGACCTACAATTCATTCACAGAAAATACTCAATTAAACGGGCTAACAATATTATATTCAAATCTTTGCCGTGTAATCTACTCATAAATATATAACACCTGAAAATACGACTAGACAGGGGAATCCTGGAACAGGAGGTAGCAAAAGGGGATCGAGAAGGCTTGGCTTGAGAGGCAATCCTGGAAGATGCACTGCGGACGGAGGTTGATCGGAAAATGGATCTAGCGGCGGCGGCGGCAGCGGCCATCCTTTTCGTGTTTCTGTTGATGATTGGTGAAAACGAAGTGTTCAAAGGAGAGACCTGTAGAAGGGTTTAACGATGGCTAAAACCCTAAGAGAGTGTTTGGATGGACTCTTTATAATAACCCAATTGTAGAGATCTATTTAAGTGAAAGATCCATATTGTTCTTCTCAATCAAACAGGCTTTTTTTTTTTTTTTTTCACTTCTACTTTTTATTTTTGATCGATCTAAAATTCAATATTCATTTTTCACTTGATACCATATTAAAATTACCCTTTTAAATTTAAAAAATTATTGCAATATTTTTATTATTTTTGTTGTTAGAAAATTATTTATCAAACTTTAAATAAAAATAAATTTATTTTTTTAATAAAATAGATATTTAATTTCAAAGATTCTAAAAATAGGTATTATTTTTTTAAAACCATCAAGAGGATCAATGCTATTTTTTTAATCAAGTATTTGAGCCTAAGTGACTAACTAAACAACAAATGAAATAATAATTTAAATAACTAATAAATTAAAATGATTGGATTCCAAAATGTTAAAGATAATACTTCATTTAATAAATATAAGTCGTTGAGTCAAATTAGACGTGTCTTCCAATACTACACCCTACAAGTATTGTTGATACAAATGCCAACAAAACATTATAACACCATCAATAACATTTTAGAATTACTTGGTGTAATTTTATAAGATATTATAAGTAATTTTACACATATTAAGAAATTACTTATTCCGTTATTTTTTATAAAATGCATCAAACAAACTCTCTTGTCTCTAATTATAAAATGTTTTGTTACTTTTTAAAGTTATTATATACTCAATCATTCCCACAAAGATAATCCATTATTACATTTTTAGTAATCTCAAAAAAATAGTCCATTTTCTATATAAATTCATATTTAAATTTTCATTTCTATATTTATCCCTAATTACTATTTCTTATTATTAATCACAAATTAATTTTATATTGGATTCACATCTTAAAATTAAACCATAACGTCATTGGGAAACTAAGTCCCTAGAACTAACTATTAATATCTAGTTACAAAGTTGCTTGAAATTGTACTTTTTAAAGAAAAACTATTAGTTTATTTGTTTTGAAAAAAATTAAGTAATTAATGATTAGTAGGTGTATATATGAAAAAATGTATATAAAATTTATATATCAACTAAACTAACCATCATTTCTTAATGTGTGTAAAAAACTACCTTATCTTTGTGAGATGGATGAAGTATGTTATTTTTAAATTCACTCTTAGTTTATTGAGAGAGGAGAAGAGATAACAAATATTTCCTTTTTTAAAAAAGACTAAAATAAATAATAATATAATAGGAAGTGCAATAATTTCTTAATTTGTATAAAATTGCTTAAAATATCCTATAAAAAGGATGGAATGAGTATTTTACTTCTTATTGTACTTGGAACAAGGAATATTTATTGTCTTTGAAACAATGAGAAAATAAAATAGTCAATAATAGATAAAATAATCATAAAAAAGTAATAAAACATTTGAAATTTAAGAACAACTGAATTTTCTCATTGCATCTTATTTTATAAACGAATTAAGTATGCTTTTTTCCTCTTAAAAGTAATGTGTTTTTTTTTGAAACCATACATGTATTATTTCATTGACTTAACTTAGCACTTCTACCATTCTTTTTCAATCCAAAGGCTATTTGAATATTGTAATTGGAAAAAGTTGTACAGCTCTAACTCTTCTTATAACTTAAAAGTTAAAACTGAGGTTCGTTGGTGTATTATTGTGTCCGCATACTATAGTCTGTATCCTCCAAAAAATTGGAGCAGAATGGAGGCCTCCAACATTACTAAAATAGTCAGCATGTGCTCTTTAAGCATCCAGAGTTGCCATACAAAACCATAAGAAGAGTTACTCCATATATACTTAGTGCAGCCATAACTCAATCCGGTAGCTAATATCTAGGGGCAGCTCCTCTGAGAGTACTTGGTGTATAACTCTTTAAGCATGTGTACTCGGTGCAGACACCTAAGTTTAAGCCCAATTTTACCTTAGTTGTATAATAATATGGTTAAGGATAATTATAGATATCTAGAGATCTCTGAGTAGGCTTTTCATTAGTATAGAAACTTGATATTAATACTCCTTAATAGACAATGAAATATATTGTAGAAATAACCAAGTTGACCAGCACCGAGTAATGAATGTTGAAGGGACTCTAAGAGTCCCACACGGGGCATTTATTGCATCATCCCTTGAGTTAGCCATTATTGTCAATCACTAGGACACGTTTTGAGATGTCTTCGGTCAAGTGTGAAAAAGGAATCTCAGGAAGCACAACAGACACAACCCAGAAATTTCTATGTAGTATTCCAGTTGAAACACCAGCCAAGGGATATACACAAGCATCATGTCAGAGAAGCAGATTAGGAAGGGCTCACTAAACTTCTTTGATAATTTTTTTTTCCAGTAGTGTCGTCATCTTGGTATTCTTCCAGGTGTGCTGTGAGCTCTCCTATTCTCTTCTCTCAAGCATCCTTTTCAATCTTTCCGCGTTTCTCTTTGGCTGGAGTATGTCTTGTCCTTTAATTTCAAGGTCATATGTATCTGTGAAAAATTGAATACAATGTAAATAAACACTGTAGCAGTTGAGAAATATTCTAGAAGAAGTTTTGAGTAAAAGGAAGAGGGGATTTTCATTATTTACTTCTGGTAGATGTTTTGGGTAAAGGTGTGAACAGTAAAAAATTTCATATCATGATGCATGTAAACAGTTACTTGCAATTTTAACCTCAAATTGCCGTGGTCCCTTACTCAGAAAAGTAGTGCCAATTTCTAGGAAACAAGGACGCATTTTGAGATGTCTAAAATTTCTTCCGCATGGGAGAAAAAGGAGTCTCACGAAGCACAATATGCGCAAGGCCAGAAATTTCTATGATAGTATTCCAGTTGACTCCTGGGGCATTGACTTGTGGATTTCACTCATTATTTATTTGTTTGTTTCATATTTTCCAAAAGTATCTCAATTCAATACAATTCTGGCCAAAGAAGAAAGAAAAAAGTCTGCTGCCATTTTAGCTTCTTAGAACAATATGGCAAGCTTGAGAAAGCTGGATTGGGAAAGAACTCTTTCAATTCAATCATGCTTCCCAGAGGGGCATTCATATCCTTGCTCCTCTGGAGATGAATTGAAGGAGATCGTTGTCGACAGTGCGAGAAATTGTATCCCACATCAGGTTGTCTCAGTCGAGGTTCCTTGCCAAGCAGATTTGCAATCTAATATGAACCAATTTAGTCCTAATGCACCAGAAAATTTACTGATACCAGCTAACGCATTACTGCAGGGTGACAGTGAGTATAAATCTTGTTTTGTTTTCTCAAAGCTGAAAGTATTTTCTTTTTACTCTGTCTTAGATTTTAGTTTTATGGAAACTTAATACACAATGATTAAGATAGGATTTCTAATTTTCTTCTATTTTTGTTTGGCAGGTCCTAAAACGGTGAAAACTCTCAGGTTTTATGTGCCCTTGTACAAAGCTGCACTTAAGGGTGACTGGGAAAAGGCCAAAGAATTTATCAGCCAACATCCCGAGTCGAAAACAGACAGAATCACAAAGGGCTGGGAAAGATGTCTTCATATTGCAGCTGGGGCAAAACATGTCAAGTTTGTTGAAGAGTTGATCAAATTAATGGATCCAAAGGATTTGGAAATTCCAAATAAGTATGGAAACACTGCACTTTGCTTTGCTGCAGCAACTGGGATCACAAAACTTGCACAACTAATGGTGGAAAAGTGCAATTTCTTGCCTATGGTTAGGGGTAGTAAAGGAGTAACGCCCCTTCACATGGCTGCTTTACTTGGTCACAGGGATATGACTTGGTATCTTTATCAAGTGACTGATGATAGTTCTTTAACTAAAGAGGACTATGTTAGCTTGCTTATTGCAACTATAAGTTCTGATTTATATGGTAAGAAATAATAATGTAATTTTTTTGAGCATTTTTAATGCTTGCTATTGTATAATTTTAATGAGCTTATAAAGAGGCTAGCTAATTAATACTTCTGCTACTGTCTTAACAGATATTGGTCTTCATATAATTCAGCAGAAACCCGAGCTAGCTATTGAACGAGATCCAAATGGAGAGACAGCACTTCATGTTTTAGCACGAAAGCCAACCGCTTTCTCTTGTAGAAACACGCTGGGAATGTGGCAAAGATGCATTTATCCTTGTCAGTTCAATTCTACTCTTTTCTGTCTTCCTTCTCCCTAAACGTAACTCCAAGAAAATAATGTTTTTTCTTTTTTCATTTTCAAAGTTCCTTAGCTAAAATATTCTGGAATATTTTCTTAGTTTGCTAGCATAATCATCATTTTTCTGAGGAAGGCAAAAAGGGTCAAGCAATTTGCATCCTTTGGAAGATCGGTGAATTTAGTTTATATCCTTTTTAACTTTTAGTAAACAAGGTACTTATTTTTTTTATTAAAAAAAGAATAATTAGCTAATTTATTAGCTTACATTTGTTGCTTTGAGTGTTTTGGTCATTTTGAATTTTTTTAACTACATTGATCTTTGTACTTTTATTTTATTTTATTAGGCAATTGGTCCTGATCAAATTAGATCAAAATGTTAGTTGAAATTCAAACTGATTCACTCATTTTGACCTATGAAAATGGAAGCAAACTTTCTACCACTCCAATTAATAATTTTTCACATTTTCTACAATGCAAATTAATCATTGTCATTTGTTTTTTCAAATTTCTGAGAGATAAATGAGTTTCAAGAAAATTAAATTAGAAAATTTGAGGAAAATGATTAGAGAAAAGGGTTATTTGTGGTGGTGAAAAGTGTATTTTCATTTTTACCCCTTAAAAATAGGTGAGTCATTGGATGAATTTAAGTTTCTACTAATATTTTGTCTAATTTTGATAACAAGGATCAATATGATTAATAAAAAAAAAGTACAAAGACTAATATGACTAAACCCTTAATGATGAAAGTACAAAATGTGAGAGACTAAGTTGACTAATTATTCTATAAAAGAATTAAATCCCTTTTATTTTTTTAAATAATTATGTCAAATCCTCAATATCTTAATTGACTTGAATAATGAAAGGCAAATAAATTACTTTACTGTAGCTACAGTATTTGTTTTTCGTTTTGAGTCCCTATCCGTAAGAACTCCGGTTTCATCAATTTGAGGCAAAATCCATACAAGGATTGGACTAAAAGGTTGATTTTTAAGGTTGGGGATTTTTTTTTAAAAAATAAATTTTGTAGTTACATTAAAGTATTTGATTTGCCCTTTATTATTTTAGCCAGGTAGAAGATCCATATTGACATGGTCACTAGAATCTCGAAAAAAGAACCCAGTTGTTTATTCACTAAAAGTTAAAAATGTAGGGACTAAATTCACCGAATCCCTTGCATCCTTGGAAGTGTTTGGAAAATTTCTTCTGTATGCTAGAGATCTTGATCAACATAGGCAATACAGATGTTAGAACAACTCTTTCCGAGATAAGATCTTTTTCTGATTCAACTCATCAGTAACCCAAAGTAAGATCTGTGCAGGGGTCAGAGTCCATCCAATAAACAAGCCTGCAAGCAAAATTAGCAACATTTCCATGCTTCAAATCAAAGGTATGGAATCAAGTTATCTAGTTTTACAGAGAACTTCGCAAGCCCAAAATGTCACTTACAATTTGTAAAGATCCATAAAAAGTTTAACAAGAAAATGCTAATGCTATAATCTGATTATGTAATAAATGCATTTCAGATAATCTTGTTTTTTTTTCCTCTTTTAATAAAAAACCTACAGTGATCCAAGAGGTAGCTGAGAAGAAATTGATGCAGTTGAAGGCTCACGAACTACTCAGGCGTGTGTGGAAACAAGATCTGCTGTTGGAAGACTCAGCAATTGGGAATTTGATTAGAAGTCCATCAAGGCCGGTTTTTATTGCTGCAGAGTACGGAAACTATGAATTCATAGTTGAGCTGCTACAATCCTATCCCGATCTCATCTGGAAAGTTGATGAGGAAAGTCAGAGCTTTTTCCATATTGCAGTCATTCACAGACAAGAAAAAATCTTCAAACTCATCTACCAAATCGGAGCTCTTAAGGATTTGATCACGTCCTACAAAAGCACCAAGAATAGTAACATGTTGCACCTTGCTGCAAAATTAGCTCCTTCAAACAGATTAAACATCATCTCAGGTGCCGCCCTACAAATGCAGCGAGAATTACTATGGTTTAAGGTAATTTCTATATTTTGCGTTAATCTTCTATACTATATTATGGTGGAAATTTCTCTTCACATGAGCAAAATGATGTTGCTTTGAAAGTCCTACTTGCCTCAACTTGTCACCTGTCAAGCAAAGACTAGAAGGTCTGCTCTGATGAGAGCTCTTTGTTAAGCTGGAACTTTTAGCAAACTTAATTGAAGCTTCCTCTAATTCTATTGTTCTCTGATTTCCTGTGATCTATCTTTATAGGAGGTGGAAAAGATTGTACTACCTGTATACAAAGAAATGAGAGACTCGGAAGGGCGAACCCCGAGAATGTTATTCACCCAAGAACACAAGTCATTGCTGGAAGCAGGAGAAAGATGGATGAAGGACACTGCATCCTCATGCATGCTTGTTGCTACGCTAATAACAACAGTAATGTTTGCTGCAATTTTTACATTGCCAGGGGGCAACAATAACAACACAGGGATTCCAGTGTTTCTTGAAAGCAAGTCATTTATAATCTTTTCGATATCGGATGCACTTGCACTCTTCTCATCAGTGACTTCAATCTTGATGTTCTTGTCGATACTCACATCACGATATGCAGAAGAAGATTTCTTGGAAACATTGCCAAAGAGGCTGATTATTGGCCTGATGACACTATTTTTTTCAATAGCCTCAATGCTTATTGCATTTAGTGCAAGTTTTTCTATTGTTCTTGGCCATCATCGGGCCTGGATTATCATTCCAGTGGCACTTGCTGCTTGTATTCCAACAACATTGTTTGCATTGTCTCAATTTCCCCTTGTAGCTGATATGATCCATTCAACTCATGGATCAGGGATTTATTCGAGGGAAAGTGTAGAATGCTTCATAGAGACATAGATACGTCAGTACATGTGTGTATTATTATGAACTTACTTTGTAGTAACTAGTTTGTTATTATTAACTAGTATTGCACTTGTGCGATCACACATATTATTATTATTTTGAAATAAATTATCATTCGTGATTTATATTTATATTTATCAAGTGTCATTGATATGTTAATGTTTATCAGTAAATATGATTATGTTTAAGTAAATGCATTGTTAATCAAAATTAAAAACAAATAAAAATCTCTAAGGTATTGAATATGAATAATTATAGAGAGTTCAATACATTATAAATATACGTTGGAAAAATTAGTTTAATTTTTGTAGTATTTCATGGTATACAATATTAGAAGTAGTATGAATTGTCAGAGTTGTAATGTTGTTTTCATCGCCCCTATATTTTGGCATTAAACGTGGTTTAACAATACATGCTCTTATCCTCCTGTTAATTCTCAATGAAGTAATATCTGCAATGCGATCAAACATCATAGCTATTTTTAATTTTGAGAAAATTTGTTTTTTTTTTTGTTACATAAGAACAAAGAAATTATTGAACCAATGGTCATAATTTTTTCGTAGTAAGTTTTTTATGATAACAAATCAACTATTTATACTAGAAAACCAGTCAATTTGATTTCTAGGATTTGCTTTAATTAAAATCGTAAAAACAAAATTTAATTCAAAGCTATGATACTTACACTATGTTCATCATTCAAGATGATAGAACATTTTTCCAAGAAACTAAATTATCGACTCCTCTTCTACTCTACAAACGTGTAACTCTGATAGTTATTCGAGGGAATCATCGCTGCCATTCAAATTGTTTGACGCTTGCCGTGCCCTCCAAATAGATGTACTGGTGTGAATACTTTTATCTCTTATTCTGGTTACATATATCAATAGCACGCAGAGTAAATTTTGGTTCACATGTTCAATATGTGAGTAATTGATGACAACTTCATTATCGAATGATAGAGTATTATTGAATGACTTTAATTTGGGGGATTGCTATACCCTATACAACTATTACCTATTTTTTGACTTTATAAAAATGCTTTTATCTCAATCTATATGGTGCTTCAACTTTAATAACACGTGTGAATATAGTGTTATTGAATGAGCTTCAATTTCAAGGATTGCTCTACAACTATTTTCTATTTTTTAAAGATTTTCATATTCTAGGAAAACTTCTCGATGACGTATATGTAGTGAATTGTTTCATAGAACTTGTATATGGTTTCATTATTATTAATATTTCTAAATAATTAATGTGGACAATTGTCAGCTTGAAAGGAAAATGAGAACTACTTATATATATATATATATATATATATAGATTGACTGAACGAATATTACTTTTTAATCTTTAATTTATGTACAATGATATAAAAATAAGAAGTTAAAAATAAAGTAGAACACTCTTTAGTCTTGATTCAAATTAGTGTAAAAACTAAGAAGATTTTGAATTGTGTCCCATAAAGTTACTAAAATGTGGTAAGTAATTAACACAATTTTAAATATAAAAATATAAATTTATCTTTTGAAATAAAATATAAACATCTTTTTTATAAAAAAAAGTATAAAATTATACTTTTAAAAATTAAGCTACAATCTTGTCCCAAATTTTTTTTTTGTATTACCATTACTTAAACTCAAAGATACATTTTTTCTTTGTCCTCGTATATTTTCAAGAGTTGTCAAATATGGGCATCGACGGTCCAAACAAATAAGCGATAATTACTTTCAAGAAACTACCATTTAAATAGATGATTGCATTAGATTTCATTATTATTAATATTTCTAAATAATTAATGTGGACACATGTCAGCTTGAGGGGAAAAGGGAAACTACTTATTATTATTATTATTATTACATTCAGACTTTAGTATAAAGGCCACTAATTTGTCAAGACAAACACAATTTTGGGGAAAAGATTATTGACCGAGACAAACTTCTCATTTTTCAACATTCTATTTAAACGTTGCTATTGCATATTATGATTGTTCACTTTGAATCAAAGCAGTATTTTCTAAACATAGCTTACAGTAAATTAAACTTAAATTGAATTAACTATTCATTCACATATCTATTGAAATGTCAATAACAGTGTACCTTGTTTTCCTGCAATTTATTTAAATAAATAATTGAAAACTATATTATGCCTTTAAGATGAAGATGATGGTCACAAATAAACAATTAACCAATAAATTACTAGAGTAGAAAATTAGCTACAAGTACTTTTCTAAAAATGCATCAAAATCTAAGAAAAATGAAAAGGGAAAACTGCAAGTACTTTTCTAAAACATTTCTATCTCTATACTAAAAGTCTTTTGCCATGCATCATGAACTTTTCTTGTTTTTCTAATAGCAGATATACAGTACACTGAAGTGGAATTGCATTGCATCTTGGCATGCAAGTGATTGAAAATTTGAGGATTAGAATGCATGCAAAAAAGCCTTAATGTATTTATACTTCATTGTGACCCTATGCAGATTTAGATGTGGTATGTCTTGATTTGAAATATTTGTTCATTATTATATGCATATGACGAAGAGACTCTTCATCAGAAATTAACAATTACAGAGATTCCTTAAATTGATAGCAATAAAAGAGAATGATATTGTAAAGTACTTATGGAAGATCAGCTTACACTGTAAAATTTAGATGATGCAAAGTACCTTAGCCAAATGATAATTCAAATAATAGAAGTTAAATAGCTAAAGGATAATTCAAAGTACCTTACCTAAGTATTTATCTTTGTCTTATTTTCGGAAGAAAAAGAGAGAATGGAAAAACATGAAAAGAGAGTAGAGGAAAAATTGATGGAAAAAAGAAACATTTATTGAAGAAAAAAAACAAACCTTAATAGTGAACTTACCAAAAATTTTGAATGAAACTAATTTAGTGGTATTTATACTAAATTAAAAGTTTGAATCAATCTAACGGTGGTGCTTCTGTAAATCTAAATACAATTCCCTAATCATTTATATGACAGTGTTCTCATTGGTTGCATTATTGGTCATGTACACGTGTTGATGTTTCTGACTCTTGGAAACTTAATTTCATCTTTGGGGATTGTTTAAACTTTTAAAGTTTGACATGAATTGTTTTGGATGATTACATATCCTACTTGATATTCTGGGAGGATTACCATCTTGATATTAGTTAAGAAATCTACAAGGTAAATAAATAATGTAGCAGTTTAGAAATATTCTAGAAGGAGTTTCGAGTAAAAGGAAGATGGGATTTTCATTATTTACTTCTGGTAGATGTTTGTAACAATTCTTGACAGCCTCCAGATATTCATGCTTCCTCTTTCTCATCTAGGTAAAAGTTGCAAATATCATAGCCTCCTCAACATATATCTTGTAACGTGTAGAGTTATAGCACAACATTTGACAATTTGCAAAGCTACAAATTGATTGAGCTTTTAAGATGAAGAATTGAGTCACACATGCAAATGTGATTTTTTTTTAAAAAAAAATTTATTTATTTGGGTAAAGGTGTGAACAGTTTGTGCCGTTGGACATTTGGAGAAAAAAGAGTCAAAATGTTGAGTGATCAAAATTAACTATTTTCCTCATTTCATTTTAAATGTCTAGGAGTTTTCACACAAAATTTAAAAAATTATTGAGAATAATTAATACGTCCTTAATTAATATTTTATCATTTTATTCTCTCTCCTCAATTTTTGGGGACAATTGAATCATTATTTTTTTAATAATTATTAACAAAAGATATAGGAAAACCACAATTTCATTACAAATTGTATCCCACATCAGGTTGTCTCAGTTGAGGTTCCTTGCCAAGCAGATATGCAATCTAAT
Source organism: Apocynum venetum (assembly GCA_019593545.1). Classification (NCBI taxonomy): domain Eukaryota; kingdom Viridiplantae; phylum Streptophyta; class Magnoliopsida; order Gentianales; family Apocynaceae; genus Apocynum; species Apocynum venetum. Next base: position 2,182,123 of record SRSM01000144.1, on the reverse strand, counting down.
ACGAACCAATTTAGTCTTAATGCACCAGCAAATTTACTAATACCAGGCCACTAGTTTCTCTTGTAGAAAGACGCTCGGAATGTGGCAAAGATGCATTTATCCTTGTCACTTCAATTCTACTCTCTTGCTTTCCCTTTTTCTCTTTCTTCTCCCTAAACATAACTCCAAGACAATAATGTTTTTTTTTCTTTTTCTTTCCAAAGATGCTAGAAAAATATCCGGAATCTTTTCTTAGTTTGCTAGCATAATCATAGAGAAATCCCATGAATTTTCTGAGGAAAGCTAAAAGGGTCAAGCAATTTGCATCCTTAGAAGGGTGATTTTGTTTCTTACCTTTTAACTTTTAGTATATAATGTAATTATTTTTTTTAGAATAAAAAAATTTGGACCCCTACATTTTTACTTTTGGATAACGAAATCATTTTTTTGGGATTCTAATCAAGTCAAATTCCAGTCAACATCGACTTTCTTGTTGACTTAAAAACTGAAAGGCAAATAAGGTACTTTCCTATTGCTATTTTTTTCTCTCTTTCTTTTTTGGTTTAAAAAATCCCTAATCATAACATCAATTTGAGACAAAAGTGACCATAGAAGAATTGGACTGAAGGGTGATTTTTATGGTTGGGGAATGGGGATTTGTAGTTACATTAAAGTACTTGGTCTTGATTTGCCGTTCATTATTTTGACTCCAGTAATAGACTTGGTGTTAACTTGACTAGAATAACGAAAAAAGAATCCATTCTCCATATTTTCTTTTTGTTTTCTTAAAAAGAAGATAGGGACCTTTATTGACTAAACGAAAAAATGTATGGACTAAATTCACCAATTTCCTTGCATCCTATATCTGAAGTATTTGGAAAAATTTCTTTTTGTTTGGTTGGGTCCATTTAAGCTGCTCCGATCGGAGCACGTGACCAGACATTGCTTAACTGGGACTTTTAGCAACTTTATTGAAGTTTTTCTCTAAGTGTATTGTTCTCTGATTTCCTGTGATCTATCTTTTTAGGAGGTGGAAAAGTTTGTACGACCTGCATACAAAGAAATGAGAGACTCAGAAGGGCGAACCCCGAGAATGTTATTCACCCAAGAACACAAGTCATTCCTGGAAGCAGGAGAAAGATGGATGAAGGGCACTGCATCCTCATGCATGCTTATTGCTACGCTTATAACAACAGTAATGTTTGCTGCAGTTTTTACATCTTCTCGATATCGGATGCACTAGCACTCTTCTCATCGGTGACTTCAATCTTGATGTTCTTGTCGATACTCACATCACGATATGCAGGAGAAATTTCTTGGAAACATTTCCAAAGAGGATGATCATTGGTTTGATGACACTATTTTTTTCAATGGCCTCGATGCTTATTGCATTTAGTGCAAGTTTTCCTATTGCTCTTGGCCTTCGCAGGGCCTGGATTACCATTCCAGTGGCACTTGCTGCTCGTATTCCACCAACATTGTTTGAAATGTCTCAATTTCCCCTGGTAGCTGATATGATCCATTCAACTCATGGATTTGGGATTTATTCGAGGGAAAGCTTAGAATGCTTCATTGAGACAGATATGTGTGTGTGTGTGCGTGCCTGAATTATTAGGAACTTAATTTATAGTAAATAGTATTAATAGTTTTCTAGCTTTAAGAATTAAATTAAGAAACAATTTTTTAGTGAATTAGTTTTTAAATAATATGTTTTACTAATTTGTTTTTGAAAGTCCTAAGACTTTTAATGACTTAATTTTTATTATTAACAAACATTGACAAGTACTAATTATTTTAATTCACAAGTGATAGTACTCTTTGGATTCATACATCTAACTTGTCCAAGATCATGAGATCAAGTATTCTAGTACTATAATTCGAATTCAAGAGAATAAGACAAGCGCTTATTAGGTTAGATAGGAATTCATAGGCATAACTTTTAATTGTGATATCATTTTGATATCTCTAGTATATCTATGTGAATAATAACTCTATAGATTGCTCTATGTATATAAAACGTTCTTTAAAATGAGTTTTATAAGTTAAAAATATGTGTTGGGTATTCAAAATTGTTTTTGAAAGCACGCATTTTGTTTATGAGTCTTAAATGATTTGCAAAAACTATTGTTGTTTTGATACCACAACCTTTGAAGTTGTTGGGTATCTCATTTGCATGTTTGGTGTGTTGTGGATGTATTTGCGATCAACTTGACTATTCATGTCGACTGGATGTCTCAAAACGTCGACCATAAACTGTCCAGAGTACTTTGGTATTTATGCAAATGATGGCGCAAACAACTAGCCTTAGGTGTTGTCAATCACAAGTCTCGTAAGTGAGATTTTAACAGTCATTTTTATGACCGTTAGAACACACCAATAAATACTCAAACCTTTGAAAAACTCAATACCATGACTTATTCAACAAAAAATTGATATACATTTATTATAGAAAATCTTGAATATATTCTTAAACTCTTTCAAAACATCTACATTGTGAAAATTATCTACAAAGGGTTTCATTCATTCGAAAGTGTTATTGAGCAATCTTGTGAAACTATTACTCAATGAGGTATAAGAATTGCAAATTGATATATCATCAAATAAGGTAATATTTATATCAAACTCCATTTTATCTATCACTTGTATTTGTAATTCAAGATTACAAGTAATTTTAAATTCTAAGGAATAGAGTGAGCCTTGAATCAAATATAATTGTGGTTATCTTGTTTGTGTGTATTTAATTAATTGTTATATTGAGAATAATTGTATAATCAATGTTGAGTTACAAAACTTAAAGGGTTGAATAAGTCTTGATTAGTTGAAAAGTTTTGTGTAAAACCCTAAAATGAATTGGGTGAGCCTCTTTTGTAATCTCTTGTACTTAATGAGTGAAAGGATTTGTGAAATCTTTGAGTAAATAACTCAAAGTAATGGATTAGATTTTGTTGGACAAACTGAACTACTATAAATAATTGTGTTCATGATTTTAATTGTGCAATTTACTTAAACACATTATTACAAACATGAATTATACACCAAGTGCTTGATATTTGTTGAGTTAGAATTTCATAATTGAATTAGGTTGAAAAAATTGGATAAAATCTAATTCACTCTCCCCTTTTATTTGATTTTTCAATTAGTATAAAACAAATCTAAATTTGCTGACGTGGATTTTTTTTATTTCTCTAATATTTCTTCTTCTTCTTTTTTTTTTTATTTTCAAAATGAACTTAAATACAATAAAAGCTTACAAACAAATAAATAAAAGAGAAATATGAAAATATCTATTAAATTACATAATTAACTGATTTTAAACAAAATATCTTTATTAAATAGCACGAAAATCAGTTAATTCATGAGTACATCAATTTCTCCCACACTATCCATTTGCTTGCCCTTAAGCAAAGTTTAAACACAAAATATACAAATGTAAATAATTGGACAAGATTAATTAGGTAATAAGACGTTATAATAATTTCAATACATCATTTACAATTAACCCCTTTTTATTTGAAAAATAATTGTGCTCATGAGCTTGAATATCATTTACAAGTTTAACATTAATATTCAAAGTTAATAAAATGTGATTATGAAAAACATAAAACCCTTAAATATTTTATTTTTGAAATATGACATTAGTATAATGAAAAGGTAAAAATAAGTCACTATAAAATAAAAATATAATTTTAGTTTCTCAACACAACTATAAGCTTGTAAAAAAGCTTGTAAAATCACATACTCTCCACTAATGATGAAAAATTTAGTCAATATAGGTCAAATAGAATTTTTAGGCTTGTAATGCTAAACTCGGGATTTGACTATAATCGAAGGTAAAGATATAAACAATATCACATCTTGAATAAAATTTTAGCCATGATACCTCTTTATCTTTCATCATTTTTTTTAAAGAGATGAAATCATATCTATGAGTTTTTTTTTCTATCTTTCAATTTTTAACAATATCTCGTAGTCTTTTATCAGTTGTATTCACAATTTTTCAATATAGTTTAATAAATGTTAATGCATTCTCAATAAAGTATTTGAGTAGAAAGTAATAAATGAGGCTAATTATTGAAGAAATTAAATGGTAGTAAAACCATCCATACATGTTGGTTCAAAAAATGATCGATGGATATATATATATATATATATATATATATAAGTATGGTCCAGTTAAAAAAGACTCAAACTATAAAAAAAAGGTCTTATGTCATCTCTAAACCAACCAATATCGTTTATTTTTCCGTCTCAAGCATTTGAAAAAACAAGTTCTAATGTATAGAGAGTGACTTTAAATGTATTAAAACACACAGTAAACGTATAGTATCATCAAGTCATAATACTAATGTTTTAAACTTCGGTTTCATAACAAAATGATTTAGATGCATTAGTTAAATAAAAATATTTTGTTAAATTGCTAAAATATTCAATTGAATTTTTTAAAACTTTTACATAAAAGAGTACAATCATAAAATGATTGAAAAATTTTAACGCATGATTACCTATTATCTCAAAAAGTTATAATACTTGCATGATTTATTCAACACAAATCATTGAAAACAATGTTTTAAATATGTGAATCAAGAAACAATTGAGTTTAATCACTTCACTACTCACTCAGACCACACCTCACACTTGGAGATTACATTATCCTCAAAGTAAAAACACACAATGTTTTAAAAACCAAATGAAAAACTACATGCAATAATGCATTTCAGGAATATTAAGAAGTGCACAGTACTATTTATCCAACCATAATTTATACACATTTAAAATTCCACAACACAAACAATTATTTAAAAGAGAAAGAGATAACACATGTTTATTTAAAAAGAAAAACTTACAACTTTAACCCTAGTTCTACTGAATCTCTTTTTCGCTTGTGACTGTAAAGTGACAAGTTAATTGGAGGTACTTATGGATCTATCTTTGGTACATAAGTTACTAGTTCATCCAATAGCTATTTAATTGTATGTGCATACACCATAATTCTTCATGCAATTGGAGATAGAAGCTTATGTACAACAACTATATCAAGAAATGTTAATAAACCATCACAATAATGATCAACATTTAAGAGGTTAATTGGTTTATTATGCAGTTTCATGTTAAACCAGAATGTTAAATTGAATAAGCATTCTAATACTTCATATTCTCTTGATATTACTATGAAGGCATCATAATTATTCAACATGAGTGTCATGCATTTATACAATGATTTTGTTTGTACCTCATGTACAATTGTTTTGCCATATATTTATTTCAAAGGAATGAGAATTACACTTACTGCGAGAACTTTGTTTGACTGGTTTGCTCAATCTTTACAAGCATTTGGTATGATTGGTGTGCTTGACCAACCTCTTCAATTAATCCAGTATTTCTTCCTCCGTATATTAGACCGATTTTTTAATAAGTTAGTACCCTTCCCAATTGAATAACAACAGTTAGATACGAAACAGTGGCATCAATGGTCGTTCCACAAACAAACTTATGTTTTTCAAACTACTTATTGATAGACCTTTCATAATAATGGTTTTAAAAGAAATTTTGTTACACACTAAAAAGAAAACAAATAAAACAAGTCAATGAAGAAATAATAAATATGAGTAGTTGTGATTATGACTCACATCTTCCTCTGATTTTATGTTCAACAACGACTTAAATGTCTTTTATAAGTCGGGGGCATGTTTCCTATCTAGTTTTCTTACAAACTGACAAACATAGTCTTTTAAAGTTAGATTCCCAAAATTGTACCAGTGTTGATCACTTTTGAATTGTATCCATAATTTGAGAATTCTATTTGAATGTATCCATAATTCGGGAATTTCTATTTGAACGTATCAACTAGAATGTGTATCAAGAGTCCATCGGATGTCATCTAAAGATTTATTACTCAATCCATCTTTAAGGAAATAAATTATATTCTCGATTATTGGATAAATTCCCAAGTGAACGACAATTAGTATCACAATTCCATCTGACACATTTATAGCAGACTCTCAATCTTTTACCTCTCCATTTATTTGAAAAACTACTATTTTCCAACCTAGAAAGACGTTTGGAAAAAATATGGTTGTTCATTACCTAATCGGACCATAGTTTCAATTAACTACCTAATATCTTTAGGCATACATTTGGACATTAGTAACCTTATACGCTAAATTCTCATGCAATAGAATTTTTTCAAATAATTAATAGAAAATGATGGGTAATATTTTCTCAAGTTTAGTATTAACTCATTCATTTGGTAATAAAGAGATAGAGAGAAAGATGTAATGGAATGACAATCTTAAATGTACAAAAATGAGAGAAATACCTTGCAGACTGGAATTACTCTTAAGAGAAAAATAGCATAAATCGTTTGATTATTCTTTTCAAAAATTGAACAAGCTATTTAAACCTGCGTTTAATAACTGTTGGACATCTAATTATTCAATTAATAACATACAGTCTTTCAGTATCCAAAAAAATGCGCATTCCACAATTTCGGCTACGTCTATAAGCTAAAAGTGAAAAAGAAAGCATTGAGTTGCCACCCACACAATGCCCTTGTTTAATTCTTTAGACTCCACAAGCACATATTTCAATCCCTTTCTGGTGGCTGGTTTTCAAAATGAACGGAGTTGATAATTTGTCTGTCAAATCCTTTGTGACAAGGTTGGAGAAGATGATCGTTCACTTTGAAAACCTTACATGTATGAAGACTTTTCACTAAATGGGTTAATTTGCCCCGTGATTAAAGATATTGATGACAACAAATGGGTTAATCTAACTTGACTTTAGCTTCCCTGGAAACAGACTCAAATGAGAATTATAGAATAGGACTTTATTCTTGAAATTTTTTCAATGTTGAAATTTTTTCTTGAAAGAAATTTCTTTTGAAATCCAAGAATTAAAATAGACATAATTTATAATCTTTTCTAATTCTTAAATCTACAGTTTTCGATTAGATTGTGCATTATCAAAAATAAGATGACAATGTTTTATCGCCCAAAATGCTTTATGTTCTAATTCTACTAGTAGATGACAAGTTTTCAATAAACTAACATAAATGGTGGCATATCAATTGGGGTTTTAAACATAGTTCTATATGCCCAAATAGCATATCCCAAACGAATGCTTCAATCTTTCATGTTAGGATTGGCTGCTTTTGCAAAAATAGATTTAATTTCTCTATTAGAGATTTCAACAAATTCATTTATTTGAGAATGATAGACAGTTAAAACTTTATGAGAAATATTATATTTTTTAAATAGAGTTTCTACCATCTTACTGCAAAAATGCGTACCCCTATCACTAATTATAGCATTTGGAATACCAAATCTATGAAATATGTTATCTTTAACAATTGTCACAACCAATTAAATCATTCTTTCTAGTGATTTTAACTTAAATTCATTTTGATATATAATCCATTGCAAACAAGATGCAAGTATTTCTAAAAGATGAAGGGAAATGACACATGAAATCAATGTCACGTACATAAAAAAGTTCACAAACTAAGATAATTTTTAAAATCATTTCATCTATTTTGGATATATTAACGACTATTTGACATTCATTGCAAGCTTTAACAAATAAATATGCATCTTTATTTAAAGTTGGCCAATAAAATCAATTTTCAAGAATTTTCTTGACAGTTCTTTTTGGATCAAAATGACCCTCACATTCAAAAGTATGACAAAAATTCAATATGGATTGAATTTTATTATTTGGAATACATCTGCATATAAAATTGTCTGCACAACTTTTGAAAATATAGGGATAATCCCAAAGGTAGTGTTTTGAGTCATTTCTTATTTTATCTTTTTGAACTTTAGATAGATTATTTGGAAAAACTTTGGTAACAATATAATTAACTATATTAGCAACAAATGTATAATTAAATGCAATGCATAAAGATGTTCATATAGAAATAAATCAGAAATTTGAGATATTTCCCCATCATATGTCAGTCGACTTAAATGATCAGTCACAAAATTCTCTACTCATTTCTTATATTTGATTTCAATGTCAAATTATTGGAGTAAGAGAATCCATCTAAGATGTCTTGGTTTAGATGATTATTTTTGTTCCCAACAAATAAGATTTAAATTTTTTCAGAGCAAAAATAATATAATAAAGTCCTTTCTAGTTGTGGTATAATTGCACTGAGCATTATCAAACATTTTATATGCATAATATATCATATGAGGAATCTTATCTATTTTTTACCTAGAACAACTCTAACTGCCTTGTCATTTGCATCACACATAATTTCAAAATGTTAATTCCAATTACAGGGTTGTATAATGAGTGATGAAATCAATTTCTCTTTTAACAATTTAAAATTTTGTTTGCAACATTAATCAAAATTGAATTTATGATTTTTTTATAATAATTTACATAAAGGTTAAGAAATTTTAGAAAAGTTCTTAATAAACCTTATATAAAATTTAGCATGGCCTAAAAAGATTCTTATCTCTCTTACTGTAAAAGGATAAGTAATATATTTTATCACATCAATATTGGCCTTATCAACAGTTAGTCCTTTTGCAGAAACCACATGTCCTAAAATAATTTATTGTTTTACCATAAAATGACATTTTTCATAATTGAGAGCAATGTTAGTTTCAATACACCTTTTAAACACAAGTTCTAAATTTTCTAAACAAAAATAAAATGAATTTCCATAAACAGTGAAATCATTCATGAAAATTTCAATGATATTAATGACAAAATCAGAAAATAATTACGTAATGCATCTTTTGAACACAAGTTCCAAATTTTCTAAACAATAATAAAATGAATTTTATAAACAGTGAAATCATTCATGAAAATTTCAATGATATTAATGAAAAAATCAAAAAATAATGACATAATGCATCTTTGAAAAGTTGCAGGTGGACGTTCTAACATTTGATCCATGAAGGATAGGGGAAAATTGTCTTTCCTAGTTGATGCATTTAGTTTTCTGTTATCAATCCAGACTCTCCAACCATTTTGCATTATAGTAGGAACTTTCTCACATTCAGAATTTTCCATAATTGTTATTACACTTTTCTTTGGGACTACATGTACATGACATACCCAATATGAATCTGTGATTAGATAAATGACATAAACATCAAGAAGTTTCAAAATTTCAGCTTTTACAACTTTCATCATATGATGCTTTAATATCCTTTGTGAGTGTCTAGTTGGTTTAGCATCATCTTCTAAAAGTATTCTATGCATGGACATTCATGGGCTAATTCTCTTGATATTTGCTAGTGTCCAACCATTGACAGTCTCATTATCCCTAAGTATAAAAATTAATCTCTCTTCTTGAATAGATGAGAGATTGTTAATAATAATTACGGGTAAAACTTTATATTCACCTATATATGCATATTTCAAATAAGAAGATAGATGTTTTAGCTCAAGTGAAGGGGGGAAAATAACATATGATAATAACTTGCCATAAGAACTACGTAATGATATCTTTGAATTATTAACAAGACAAGAATATTCTCATCTATGCTAAAATTCATAATCAAATATATCATTTAAGTATAGCTCAAATTAAACATTTCATCAACAAGTGGATCAATAATATCCACAATATAGATCGTAGAACAATCATAAGAAATTCATGGCATCAAATATGTTGAAAGAAATTCTATCACCATCAAATTTCATAGATAAAATACATTGATTGACATCAATTTTGGTTCTAACAGTTTTAAGGAATGATCTACCTAACATAATAGGTAAATGAGATGAACATGAATTTTGACCATCTTCTATTTTCAAAATGTAAAAGTCTGCATGGAGTACTAAATTATTTATCTTTACCAATACATATTATATTACTCATTCAGGATAAACCATAGTTCTGTCAACTAAGTGAATAACAATTTTAGTAGGTTTTATTGGTCTCAAATTTAAGAAATTATAGATGGTATAAGACATGACATTGATAGAGGCTCATGAATCTAGCATACAATATGAAACTACTTTATCACCAATTGTACAAGGGATATCAAACATACCTGAATATTTCTTTTTTGGATGAAGCTTCTGTTGGAGAACAACAGAGACAGATTCTCTCACACTAATCCTCTCATTACCTCTAAGTTTCTTCTTGTTAGTGTACAATTCTTTCAGAAACTTAGTATAACAAGGGATTTGTCTTATTACATCTAAAAGGGGAATATTGACTTCAACCTTCTTGAAGACTTTCCAGACATCTTTTCTATATGTTAGGAAAATGTGAACTTACCTTGGGATTAGAAGATGATTCTTCTGTCTGAGGTATTTTGTCAGAAAGTGTTGAGATAGAAAAAGGAACGGGCGCATTCTTTGTGTCTTTCTTCTCATTTGGTCTTTTGGATTCTTCCAACACTTTACCAATTCTCAAGATTATGACACTAGCATTTTCTCTAGGATTGAGTGGTTGTGATAGAAGTTTGTTGAAAAGTTGGGCTTTCAATTGACCGACCTTAGAAGCCATTTGTTCTATCTGGTTCTCTAGATTATGAATGTTGGATTTTGTGTCTTTTTTGAAGGACGTAGTACCCTATGAAAAGATATAAAACTAGACGCTCGATTGTTGGTTTTTAGAAGGATGATGAGGATTTGGGTGTTAATTAGGAACAAAGTCTGGTGGGTTGAAAGTAACCTAGCTATGTTACCTAATCTTAAGCGAGGATGATTTTTGCATCCTTCATTATATGTGTTGGAATATGTATTGTATCTTTTATGAGCCTGGTTTTGAAAATTACCTATGACATTGGTTTGTTCCTCTTGAAAAAGTGTATGACAAGAATCTGTAGGTTGGCTATTACCTCAACAAATTCCACATGCTTTGATTAGTACATTGATTCTTTTCACCACTAATTGACCAACTAAATTTGTAAGGTGATCCAATTTTTTCTCAATATATGTAAATGATGATGATAATGATGCATCTACTTCATTTACTACCATAATAGCAATTAACTCATGTGCAACCTGTTGGGTTTTATCTGAAAAAAAATCACTACTAGTAGTATCAATTGTCATCCTACCATATGAATCAAATCCTCATAAAAATATTGAATTAATAATTGCTCAGGTATTTTATGATGAAGACAACTAGCACACAATTTTTTAAATCTTTTACAATATTCATACAATATTTTATCAGTTTGTTGTCTAATGTCACTTATATCCTTTCGGACTGTTGCATTTCTAGATGTAGGATAATATTTAGAAAAAAAACTCTTTGAATACCAGTTCAATCTTAAATAGATTTAGAAGACAAATCATATAATCAATCTTTTGCACTATTTTGTAAACTAAATGGAAATAAATGGAATTTGATAACTTCATCTTTTGTACCTTTCCATTTTAAATTAGTGCAAATAACATGAAATTCTTTAATATGATTAATGGATCTTCTCTAGGTAAAACATTAAAAGTGGGCAAACATTGTATAAAATCAGTATGCATTTTAAAATTAACATTAACTTGAGGAAAAATTATGCATAAGGTTGTTCATCCAGAGTGGGAGCAGTAAGTTTCTTAAGAGATATTTGATTTAAAGTCATATCTAAAAGAGAAGCAGGAAGAATATCGCCAGATATAACTTGTAATCCGATTGATTTTCTAATTTTTCTTCTTCAAAATCTGTAATTCGTTCTCTGATCTCAATTGGTCTTTTACCCTTTATTTTTCCCAAGTGATTTTACCACTTCGTAAATGCATACAACAATGAACTTGTTATTTGGCGTCACCAAAAGAATGACATTTGCGAATTAATATCACGAAAGGAATGAAATCTGAATTTTTTTTTATAATTTTAATTAAAAAATTAAAACAAATCCCGACAACGACGCTAAAATTTGACGAAACCTTTTACACGAGTTTCTAATTAAACCTAACAATTTCTATGTAGTTGTGGAAAGTATGGATTGTATCAACAGAGATTTTTTAATTCTTAAATCAAAATAATTAACCGGAAAAGGTTATGGAGTTTTTTATATTTGTTTTTAAGAAATATTAATTTAAAAAATATTTAAAAGAAATATTTTTGGGGTTTTGAATTTGAGAACAGAATTGAAAAGGATTTTGAAATACAAATATTATAAAATGCGTTGGTAAGGAAATAATATTAAGTTATATTTTCATGAGATTAATCATAGATAAAGACTTACCACACTATCACATACCAAATTGTAAGGAGCAAAAGAATTTCTCAACAAATAATGACTACAACTTCAATCAAGATTTGTCTAGACAATATTTGACTGAAGGTCATTTTGCATGAGTACCCATTATTTATAGTTTTTCATTATGGTTTTCAAAAATTTTGTGGTGGTTTACAACCAATGTTCAAAGTTTGTTCAAGAGGAACTTTGAAAAGATCTTAAAGACTTATGAAGCTGAAAAATAAAAGTTGTCATCTTTGTTGATGCAAAATAAAGAGAGAATAGTTGTCATTTCTGATGCAAAATACTAACTATCCTAACATATCTTACATGGCAATTACTATTTATTTTATTGATAATGCATGAAATATGCATCGGAGAATTTTGAGGTAATTCTTCTTAATATTACTAATGTTCATTTGTATTTATTTAAACAAATATAACTAATTTTTTCCATTTTTTATTTATTATTAATAGGTTTATTAATGTCTCTGGTCCACACACAAATGAAGTTTTAAGTAATGTCTCAGATGAGAGTCTTAATCAATGGAACATTGATAGAAAATTATCAACAATTTCTCTTCATAATTGTTCTACCAATGATGTTGCTATTCATTATCTCTTAAATAGTCTTTAGAAGAATACATTAATTTTCAATGGGAGATTTTGACATATGAGATGTTCATCACACATCTTGAACTTGATAGTTCAAGATTGACTCTCAATAATACAAGAAGAGATCAATAAGGTTTGAGAAAATGTAAAATTTTGGACAACATCACTGAAAATGGTACAAAGATTTGAAGACGCACATACAATAGGTATTCGACATACCAAGAAGTTTACTTTGAATAGTAGAACTAGATAGAATTTAACATTTTTTATGCTTTCAAATACATTGTCATATAAGGAAGGATTTCATATGCTAAAACATAGGAGCGACTATATATTTGCTTGCAATCAGATGATGATTGAAATTTGGCACAACAGATATGTGATCACTTACAAATTTTTAACAATGCAACACAAATATTTTCAAAGACAAGAGCTCCAACTTTGAATGCATTTTTTTCTATTATTTGTGACATTATAATTTAGTTGCAAAATATGAAAAATGACAATAATGATTTAGGACAAATGAGTGCACAAAAAATGATTGTAAAGTTTGATAAATATTGGAGTGTTGTTTGTGGATTTATGAGTGTAGGTCTAGTTTTGGACTCTAGATATAAATTGAGTTACTTGGAATTCATATTTCCATAAATATTTGATGATGATGCATCCACAAGAATTGAGGATATTAGGAAATTATGTGTTGAATTGATTACTAAATACAAGAATAAAAATGATATCCAAAGATCTAAGAATGTTGGTTCATTCATTTAATCAAATTTACTTGGAAAAGGATCAAGTGAATATGCATCTTTGTTGGCACTTAAAGAAAATAATTTGTAAGTACAGTCGAAGTTAAATCGATATTTGGAGGAAGGACATGTATCGCTTGAAACAAACTTTGATATTTTATCGTGGTGGAAAACTTATGGATCTAAATATCCTATCATTCAAATTATTGCAAGAGATTTATTGTATATATCAATCATTACAGTATCTTCAGAATCTACATTTAGTATTGGTGGAAGAATAGTGAATCCACATCAGAGTAGGCTTCATCCAATAACATTAGAAGCTTTAATGTGTTGTCAAAGTTGATTATCATTGGAGATTAAATATAATTTTTATTTATCTTTAATTTAAATTTGTAATTTTTATATGTATTAAAATTAAATCATCTTTCTTGTTTATTGCAGGCCAAAATAATGAAATTTTGGTGTCTATTTTAGATGATACATATTATGATAATGATTAAGGGGGTACATTTATTCAATTTGCTATAGATTATTTTTATTATGGACATTTAATTTTTTTTTTATGGACCTCTTATTTGAGATTTTAATTCTTTTATAATAAATATTCTTTTTATATATATATTATTGGATATTTGTAAAAAAAATAATTTAAATTATATTAAAATTAAATCTATGTGTACAAATCGGTAATCTCCAATAGAGAGTTGAAAGACCGAAAACAATTTTACAGGATAAATGGATGATAATGTATACTCACGGGAATTGAGTCATATAAGCCTCTTATGATTTAATCGGGGATAATGATAATATTTTCGAAATTGAATATAGGGGTACCTGGACCCTTTTACCCACAATTATATTCTTAATTTTATAAATCCAAATCATTGCATTGTAATCTACTAATAAATATATAATACCTTCAGATGCTACTAGGCATGGGCATACTGGAAGACGAGGTAGCAAATGGGGATCAGAAGGCTTGGCTTGAGAGGCAAGCCTGGACGCTACACTGCGGACGAAGGTTGATTGGAAAATGGTCTTGCGCATCTTTTTTCGTGTTTATGTCAATCATTCACACTATGCCTATAAAATTAAAAATTTTTATTTTTATTTTTATTTATCAAAATTTAATATTAAATTTATGTTTTATACAAAATTACATTAAAAACTCTTTAGTTTAATAAATTTATATATCATTAATTAACTTATAAGTTCCACCATTAATTACATTGATAACTTGATAACTTAATTAAGTGATAAAATATTATTTTGAATAAATTATCGAAGCATCATTTGAAATTTTCCAAAAATTCAACTTTTCTACTCAAACTTTTTTTTTTTTCAAATTAGCAATGAAACTTTTTAATTGTTTTGCACTTTCATCTATGTTATGTTAATGTTTTCATTTGTTATCAAATCTTTTTCGTCCAAATTTATCACTCTAATTTTAAAAATGTTATGTTAATGTTTTCATTTGTTATCAAATCCTTTTCCTCCAAGTTCATCACTCTAATTTTAATTTTCACACTTCCATTTTCATTATGGTTATTATTTTCATCCATTAATACAAATGACATTTTTACAGAAATAAAATCACACTTTTTTTTAAAGTAATGTATTCAACTATTCTTTTCATTGACCAAACCTTTGGAAATAGCACGTCTAGCATTCTTTTTCAATCCAAAGGCTATGCAAAGTTGTAATCGGAACAAGTTGTACAGCTCTAACTATTTTGGAAATAAAATGGGTTAGTTAGTTTATGAGTGTTGCCAGAGCTTGGATTATGGAGTACCACTTTAATTTAACATCATGTTCACATTTCAATGGAACTTGGATTTGTTTTCTAGACACCAGGAGAAATGTTACAAACAGTTGATGAGTCTGAATGGAACTACCATGTGTCTACCAAAATTTTATCCGATGAAAGCAACTCACTGTTCTTTTGTGTTCATCAATGACATAAAGATTATGAACTGTCCCGGTATTGGGCTTGGAAAGCAGTAACCGAAGCCATATGAGACATCAGCCAGGGATATACACAAACATCATGACAGAGAAGCACTTACGCAGATTAGGAAGAGCTCACTCAAATTCTTTAATAATTTTTCTTTTCCGTAGCGGTACTCTGGGTATGCTTCCAGGTGCACTGTGAGCTCTCCTATTCTCTTCTCTCTCAGCAGCCTTTTCAATCTTCCCACGTCTCTCTTTGGCTGCAGTATATACTGGTTTTGGCAAGTGCCTGTGCCTGTAAAATCATAACCAAGAACAAGGAATGAATATTTATCTTGCCCTTTTAAAAATAAACACAAGGTAAAGAAATGAATGAAGCGAATAAAGATGTAGCAATTAAGAATTCCAGGAGTGTCAGAGTAAAAGGATGAGGGAATTTTCATTGCAGACCTGACAATCCTTTTTACTTCTGGTAGATGCTTGTAACGATTCTTGACAGCCTCTAAATATTCATGCTTTTTCTTTTCCCTAGGTAAAAGCTGCAAATGACAAAACCTCATCAATATGTATCTAAAAGTTGAAGCACAGCAGCACTTCATGGTAATTTTTGCAAGCCACAAATTTACTACGTTTTTAAAACAAAGAACTGAGCCAGACTTACAGGCCCAACTAAAATAAAAAGAGAAAAGGCAGAATAAAATACAAAGTTTAAGATGAAGCAATTTGAGGGCATAATACTATTATTAAAGAATTTGATGAAGCAAAGAAAAGCAAATTATTATTCCTTTCTCCTCAGTCATCTAAACTTGCTAAAAGAAAAGAGGGGGCCAGCGGGGGGTTAAGGCTAGAAACAACCAACACTAGAACAGATGTGACTGAATCCAGCTACCCTGAAGAAAATGGATCGAGCATGTGGTTAATTAACCAAACCAGATGAAATGCACAACCTCCATACCGTCTTTGGTAAGACTATGCAGAGTCACCTATTAGCTTCTAAACAGATCTTTGTCTTACTTCTCATCTTAGTAATTAATAAACAGGACTTCCAAACTTAACTTTCACCTTCTGCCCAGAGAAGTCAATGTACTGAAAAAAATGCTCTTAAATAGCCCAAATAATAATTATAGATGATAAAACATGATAGATTTTTTATGCATGCAAAAAAGCCACCTTTATCATAATATTGGAGATTGAGAAAATTAGCTTATACCACTCCTAATTGCTCAGAAGCCTTGGCTTTCCAGAGGCGAAGGTTGGTGTCATCACTTCCAGAGATAATATAACTTGCATCAGAACTAAACTTGACACAGAAAACCCTATATCATAGAAGAATATGAGTTAGTACACACTGGACTGTAACATGGAAGAAAATCATATAAAAAATAACTCAAAAAGGAACAAAAAGATACGCCAGTAAATCAGCTTCAGCACTAAGGTTGTGGTAACAATGACAATTGAATGCAAGCAAAGGTAATCAAATACTCAAGGTTTAGAGAAAGGGTATGAAATTTAAGCTATCACTATAAACCTTTGCATTCTTTTAGTATGATAGATTTCCCTGCTGTGGCTGCCATTGTACTGGAATATTCTCACCTATCAAATGGAAGTATAATTAAAAAACTGAATGGCACTTATTCCATATTAGGCATTTTTAATCAATAAAAGATACTTACAGTTCTATCATAAGATCCAGTTACAAATTCACGACCAGTTGGTGAATAATCAATGTCCATACTGCACATGGGACAAAATTCAAAACTTAGATCTCTCATATACACAATATCATTTTCAAGAATCAAAAACTGCCACTTACACTGCATTAACATGGTCCTGGTGCACATATTTAGCTTCATCTAGTTTTCTAGCATCAAAGCTGTAACAGTTGCAATCTTCATTTGCCTAATCAGCAGGAGTCAGTGACAAAGAGCACAAGATCAAAAGAACACACCAGAAGACCAAAATCTATGATCTGAACATGATGTGCTGATTAAACTTCAGTTGTCAGAATGATCAAAGTATTCATGCCAAACTTGTCAGACTCATTAAACCAGAAAGATTCATCTCTCAAAGAATTGAACTGTAGATCCAACATCAACTTTGTTTTACAAAAATACAAGGGCTAACCTACGTACAGTGGGAGACCTCTCTTTACAGGGATGATACCCACCAGGCCAAGCATAAAATCGCCTGGTAAGTCTTAACTGATTAACATGATAAAATCATCATAGCAAGCGAGAGGAATGCAAATGTAAGGGAAAAAATTGGATACCAAGAGTATCAAGAAATGATAACATATGCACAATCTTTTGGGAGGGGAGGATTCAGGAACATACAAGCAGACAATGAAATATACCATCAAGATTGAATAGAAATATAAATTCTGGATCTTACAGATGTGAAATTCATTGGCTCCATAGGATTCCATGCTATAGAATTTGTTTTTGTCTGTGACAAAAGAGAACTCAAATTAAGAACTTTAAAAGGTGAAAGTTTTTAAAAATAAGAAGTTAAAAATTACAATTATTGCAAGCAAAATATGAGATCATTCCAAAACTTAAGGTGTCATAATAGAACTACTAAATATACAGTAATGAAAACAGTAGCAGACGAGTAATCTTTGCCATAAAATTTTGGTGGGACAAATTCACCATGCCTGTATGCTTGAAAACTATTAGAAAGTTAGCCAGGGCAATTCCAGTTGCAGGTTGATAATAACATTCTTAGATAAGTCCAGCTGAAAAGCCACTGTTTGATCATGTGCAATACTAAATTAAAAGACTGGAATATAGTATTGTAGCATACCTGCATGATAATCTTCCTGGCTGGAGATGACATTCGTAGGTCATAAATTGCTATGCTACGGTCACTGTGAAAAAGATAATAAGATCATCAAAAGATAATAATAATAAAAATAATAAAATAAAAAGAGCCATGTGCTTATCCTTAGTGACGCCAAACAAATTAAAGGCCATACAACCCCAAGTCACTTGAGTAGCTGTGGGGGAGTGTGGCTGAGGGTTGAGGGCGAGGCTGGGAATGGCACATCCAATAGACTGAATGAATGTAGATAGTAACAAGTTTGGAGTCCCTAATCCAAGATAAATATTTACATCCAGGCATTTGTTATGTAGTTTTATAATCATTTTCAATTAATTTTTTTATTTACATCCAAATTGAAGGAAAACAGTTCAAAATCAAGAACAAAGAACTTGGACACGCAGAGAATGAACTTGGTGGGGGTTTTAGTACATAAATCAACATTTCAACTATCAGCTCATGATGATATATGCACTGTGATAAGCAGAAGAAAGAAAGAATGAGACTAAGAGGCCTGCTGGAACATGAGCTAAAGAATTATAAGGACAGCCAGTTGATGTATAAAGAAAAAGTACAAGGACAAACCTAGCAGAGGTTGCCAGTAAATTAGGTTCTCCCGGATTAAATCGAACTGATCTAACAGTAATTTCCCCCCATTCAAAACTGTTTACTGGCTGAGACCTGTTAATAGAAATAAATTAGAAGACTCTGTAATTTAAAACATTTGGTTTGAAAAGATTGGGCAAAAGGTGAAAAATGCATTATACCTGTTGTGGTCCCATATATCTACCTGAGCACCAGCAGTGGCAAATAGATTACCGTCCCATTGATGATCAACAGCCCTAAAAAATAAGCCAAAAAGCCATCAGAATGTGAAATTCACTAGAAAAAACTGAAATGAGAATGTCTTTGAGTTATCAACAAATGAACATTACCCATATGCATTCTTTCCAACATAAACCGCAAGAGACTGAAAAGACACACTAATCTTGTAAGGACAATTAAACAAACTGAAACAGCTATGAATGACGCAATCAAGGAGTTAAATCCAGAAATACTTACAGTGGCTGAGTTATCAGAGGAATCCCCTGACTCCATAACAGTAGCAACGGGAACTCTCCAGAGCCGGACACTAAGGTTTAGAGCAGAAAGTATATTTTGTAATTCATCAATCTCATAGTAAAACTTGAACACAATTCAAACATAACTATTTTCTTACGTGCAATCTTGGCCGCAGGATATCAAAACACGACCATCAGTTGATACAGTCAACCCAGTTACAACACCTTGGTGACCAGGAAACTGACAAACTGTTCTCCTATTTATTTGCATACAATAGAGATAAAAATCAAATGTTCAGAAAATATATCATATATAAACTGAAACTGGATGTACACATTTCTAAATATCGTCCAGGAGATTAAGACGGAAACCAAATTGTTAAGTTAGACAATAATAAGTAGATGAACACATCAAGTTGGCTGGAAGATTTATAAAATCACATTCTCAGGTTAACAAAGATAAAGTGCCTCTTAAAAAACTCCATGCAAATCAATGAGGCATATAAACTATACTGGATGATTTTTAATTCTCCACTGTAGTTTTTAGATTTCTCTTTAATAATCCATGACTTAGTTAAACTAAAACATAAATTCCAAAACAGAATTGGCAAGCCCCAATAACATAGAAACTGAGGCAAAGCATAAAACAAACAAAAGACGGCTTTCTAATAGCTCCAAAAGCTGCAGGAACCTAGAGACTTATAATGTCAACACACAAACATAAATGTTCTTAGTAACCTATTATACCTGGTGGCTAAATCCCAAAGTCGAATATCTGCAAGAACACAAATAACGCAAACCGTCAATAAACATGTATTTCTAAGAAAAGAGCTTGTCAAAAGAAGTAGAAAATCTCCATAACAACACTTAATCATATTAATTTTAAAAAAAGTCCGCAGAACGAAAGCATCCTAATAATTGTTAAACATTATTCACCAGCAAAAGAAAACTGATATACCTCCATCACAAGAACCTGAAAATATCCCCTTCAAATAATTCGGGTTTTTTGCCATACACTTGACTGAATCTATATGACCATCCATTGCCCCAATAAACGGCCTGGCAAATATCTTTACGTGAACAAAAAAAAAATTACAAGTTTAGCACAATAAAAAAAAAATTTTAAAAATAATAATTAATTAAAGACAGCCATGGTACCTTCTCAAGCTTAGCTGCATTGACGGCACGAACATATTCAATAGCTTTCTCTTGAGTTCGAAGATTAGGATCAAAATTCCGAAAAACCCTCTATTCAAAATGAAACTACATAGTGAGTGGAAGCAAAGAATAGGGCAAAGGGAAAAAAAAAAAAAAAAAGCAAGAAGATACCTGAAGGTCTTGGCTTCTTTCTCGAGTAAATTCATCTGTAGCTCTAGAAATCACTTTCACCTTCATTCTGGGTGATCAAGACTCAATCAATAAACCCTATTGGATTGCAGGAGCTTAAACCCTTCCTCCAAAGAGACGTGAAGAGATGGCAACGACTTTCACACAAACCTAAACCCGTAAACCCGAAAAATGAGATAAGCTCCAAAAGTTTTTCTATAGGCCATTTGGCCCTAATTATTTCTTAAGAGGCCCAAACATTGTCCCAAGATTTGATTTACAATTTAAATAGTAGTTTTTTAGGAGAATTGCCAATTTGGTAATTTAAGTTAGTTATTTATTATTTTGGTTTTTTTGTGCTAAATAAGGTATATCTCTCAAAATCTTTTTTCTAGTCAAATTCAATAAATTCTCTAACGAAAAATATACTGAGGTGTAATATAAGATTTTTAAAGAAAATCTTATAAATTGATTAAATTATCTTTAAAAAAAATTTTAAAAAAGAGTAACTCGTATGTTTTTCCTTTTTTTTCCTATAGATTTCATTAGATTTGGTCGGAAAAAGACTTTTGATGGGATAACTTATTTTGGTATCATAAGTGCATAAAAATAATAGAGTAATATCTTAATGGTAAATTATCATAATTTTATATACCAATTAGGCAATTCTTTCTATTTCTTTCAAGCGTGCATGGAAAGGAAAGGCAAAACTTTTCTTTTTTTTTTACTGCAGCTCACCTTTCCAATTATCTCCATCCATGTATTAGGTTCATTCACTCTCTACTTTCTTTATCTAATAAATCATTTTCAACCCATCCTAAAATCAAATCACGAATCATAAGTTTAAAGGGACTCGGCAAAATTAAAGTAATAAGTTTAATAAACCGGGAAACTAGTTTTAATTTAATTGTCATAATTAAGAAATTAACTGCTAGTCATTTGATTGTTAAGTTGATTTTTTTAATAAAAAAAAAAAAGCTTGAATTATAGTTTGTTCTTATTATTAGGAATTAGTTTATTGAGTATAATTAGGATTAATTCGTTTGTTCTTATTTAATTACGAATTAGTTTCCGAGTTTATTAGAATGGATGAGTCCTCTTTTTGGAGAATGCACAGTAAATGAACAATTTAATAAGCAAGCTCTCTTTATATTGATATTATTTAGATCTAATGATTGTAAATCACAAATCTTAAAAATTTATACTATTCTTGAAAGATGACACACAATACATATAATATTAACTTTTGACTACATGCATATTCACCTCAGATTTTTGTCACTAAAGAATTGAAATCTTGCTATATTTTTTTCCATCAAACTCCACATAATGGAATGATTTATCTCCAAAATACCCTAAAAGGACAGGCTTGATCAAATAAGGTAAATATACAAGAACTATAACAAATGCGTTTCATGACTACATGTTTTACAGAATAGACGTAAAGAAAGTTTAAAGGAAAAGGAGAAAATGTCTTAACACTTAACACTCTCCAAGAATCTTAGCACTAGTGAAGCCTTTGCTCTCAAGGAAATCTTTCATATCTGATAATCCGGCCAAAAACTCCATCCCATGGGAAAAGGAACCAAGTAGATCTAGCCTAACAGATACCTAATCTTCCCTGTAATCTGGATTCTCTTTTAGAATTACAAAGCCTTCAAGTATAGGAGAGAGGGGAATATATCTGCGAAAAGAGGCAATGTTAATTATATCGGATTGTCAAAAACAAACAAAATATTGGTATGAAATGCTTCTTACTTCTCGGTTGCAAGTTCAGCTCTATCTCCAGCGGACAATAGAACCGGAGTTGAGTGTGTCTGGAAGCCAGTGATAGTTTTAGGTCGACCTGCTTGACCCACAACATCAACTGCTTGACCCACACGTACAGGTACAGACAAGGGTTTCAAATTTTCATCAACAGTCAGAAGCATCCTTGGCTGTTAAGGAGGATGGAGGTAAATCAAAACCGTACTAGTATAATAATCTAATTTAAGGAAGAAAAAAATTTGATATAAACACACTGAATCAGACCATTCAGAACAAATCAATACCTGCATTGCCAAAACAAGGAAATAGAGAACATAATGATATTTGCCCAAAATGATAGGTTTCATGTCAAGACATGCATGCAACAATGTGATTAGTCCAGCCAGTGCAGTCCTATAAATAAGAAAAAGTGTTAATTTAAGGAAAAACACAAGCAAAATTGTGAATAAAAAAAATCATATTTCAAGATAAAAAGTACACTTACGGTGACATCAAGAATCTTTCAGAATGATATGGAGAAAGAGTTAACAATCCCTTTCCCATATGGACAAGACCTTGTGCAATCCGAACCTAACAATTAACCATAACAAAAATAATCTTATGCTAGATCATTGATCCACAAACAGTTGACAAGAAGTCCTCATGGAAAACATGGAACTTACACAAAAGAGAAGGCTAGCTTCTTTGTAGTAATAACTGGACAGGTTACGAAGCATTCCAGCTATTCTAGCATTGTTTGTACCTGCACCTATCAAACCCAATGATATGATAGCAGCCTGCGCGAATGAAATGGGTAGTTGTAAGCATCAGGCTATAACTCTACTAACATAAGGAGAAAATATTCATGTAGAATACCATTGCAACTTCGGAGTCTGAATCATGACTAAGTCTGCTCAATGTGTCCATAACAGTAACCTATCCAGGAGACCCAAAGTTAAAGAGGGAGAAAAGACAAGCAGGAAGAAAAATATAACCAGAGCCTCCAAAATGACTACTCTATAATTGGACCAGCATATATGTCAATAGTGCTAAATTACCTTCGGATTTGATATGCAGAGGAGACCCAAGGCTAAAGGAACTGCCTTTCTGATATTCTGCTCACCATACTGCAAGAGATGTTCTAATGAACGAATAGCCATGTCGATCCCTAACTCTTCAGCCATTGCCACCAAAGCAATCCCAAGTACAGCTGGACCCTGGTAGGTTTCACCCTTCTCAAGATGTAGAGCACACTGGCCAAGGAAGTGTTGCACCTATGACCAAGAGATAACAATTAATTTTAGAACACAGGTGGCCCAAAAAGCACAACTTTCAGAGTATAGTCAGGTTTAATGTACCTTAAGTACATTCCCTGTTCCAGCATAAGCACAAGAAAGCAGGGTCATGTCACAATGCTTTCTGATTTTCTCATTGAAGGTCTTTGAAACCTCAGCTGTAGCTTCCACACTTTCCTTTAAACCCATAAAACATGAATCCCATGAGTGCTACAAGAATAAAAAGAAAATACTAGCAATAGATGTGATTTATCATCTTTAATTGATCTCTGGACAAAAAATAACTCCCATAAGACAAAAATAATATATCAAAGAGCAGAAGCAGTTCAGTTTCAGGGAAAGCTATAGAAGGGGGGGGGGGGAAATAGGAGCTCTAGTTACTTGTTTTCCAAGGTACAGCAGGCCAAGACCAAGAGGCAAGAAGCGTGTAAGTGGATCCCCCAATTCTAACTCACTTCGATCCATTAATGCAAATATAATTGCCTGGGCAATATCCTCACTGCAAGAACCCACAAATATCAAGCCCAATGAAATTGCAGTAAATGCAATCACATCAAGTGGTGCCTTTGCATCGCCAAGCACAGGGATCAATTTACTGCGAATCTGCAATTAAGCCAAAAAAAAAGAAAGAAAAGAAACCATTAATCATTTTTGAAACCAATGCATTGTCAGAATAAGTTTTTATTTTTAAAAAAAAAAAAGAGAGCCTCCTAAATGTTATGAAGCACAATCACATTTCCATCAATGGAGATTGGCAAGTACAAAAGATAAAGCTTGGAACCCACCTGTTCACTCTGAGCACCTGCATATGCAAGTCCCAGACCCATAATAGCTCCAATTCTGATAGCTGGATCTTCTTTGTCAACATATTCAGCAAGTAGAGCCATCGCCTAAAAAAAAGAAAGCTTTTAATGTCTTACAAAAGTGCTTGAGGTCAGAAACTTTACTGTTTATGATGAGCTAATCCAGTTTAAGCCTTATTTTACTTTTGTATTGATTCAGCGAACATCATTATTACTCTGCAGGGTAAAGTACAGATTCCGCTGAAAATTAAGGAGAAAAAAGCCTACCAAGATAAAAAGAACTTACAGGATCGCAGTCAGACTTGATTCCACAATTTACAATACCAACTCCTAACAATGCACCCGCAATGACCGGAATGTCAGTGCTGTGGAAATACTTGTCAATTTGAGCAAGTCCAGAGTCAACATCCCAAAGCAAGATCATCCCCTGAAATATAGAGAAAAATAATTATCCTACGAACAAATACAAAACATCAGCAATAAAGTCACATGTTATTCCACAGACCAGACTAGCTGCAGCACTGGCCTTTCCGTGTTCCTTATTCTTGAAAAGCCAGTTTGTGGACGAACTGCCACTTGAGGCTTCAGATGGAACAGTCATCAACCTATCCTGAAATAACATGTTTTTTATATTAACAAACTTCCTCTAGCAACCATGAATTTTCATGTGCATATAGGATGATCTTACCTGACCAAAACCAGCATTCACAAACGCGTTGACAAAGGTGGCCGCCAAGTTCTGTCGAGCTGAATCGACACTAGCCCCAGCACTAGCCCGGCCATCAAGTAAATGAGCCTATTCAATGCAGGATTCGGCATAAGAAATTGACAACAAGAGCTCTATAGCTAACTTAGCTTGAAGAGAATCACAGCAGAAGGTGCTCTAGGATGAATTTCCATGGTAAGGTATCAAATATCTAATGCAACCCACGGAAAGTTTACCACCAAGAGGAAAATTGATGAAAAAAAGGCACTTTTAACTCAAACCAAAAGGAGAAAAAGATGGTAAAGGGGAAAATCTAGGCATCCAAACCTTGTAAATATCTTCAGGAGATTTGGGCTCCATGACCTCTATATCACGAGCAAGTGTAAGATAGCCTTCACTTAATTTAGTATTGTTGATGATTTCCTGTAGTCCATCCCTCTCTTCATCATCAGGACAGATATCTTCGTCAAGCTCAAAAGTTATTCCCTGCAATTAGTCAGGTATAAAAAACCAAAAAGTAAGTTTCAGTTTGATGAGCCAAGAACAAATTTCATCTGGCTATAGTAATGTAGTTAGAACAACAAGCAAGTTTGATGTTCCATCTTCACCGAGTGACCCCATGATAAAGTATCCTGCTAAATTAGCATCCAACATCTGAGGTTTTAATAAATGCGACTCTAAAAAACCAAGGTTGTCAAATCTACTGAGCAAAACAAACATGTGTTGGCATATGGCATGCGTTGTACAATAAGCAATGCAAGGTTTCACAGCAACAACATCCCTGCTCTCCAATGCCCCATCCAAGATGATGATGATGATATAATGATAATAATAATAATAAAGGCAGAGTATGCAGGTTCCACACCCGATTCCCATCAAGTTAAATAGGCATAAGCATTTTAGCTCACAAAAATATAGATGTTCTCTGCAATTCCAGGGTTATTCAATTAACTGAGCTAAAGCAGAAACTCATGACTAAAGTGTACAATCTTTGACTGAAAATATTACAAGACAACTTACATGACGACCAAGAATGTAGCAAAATTGTTTCTTCTGCAAAGCATCATTGCAGGTCATAAATATCTGCTTGACATACTGCCAAAAGTAGAAGACCAATATAAGCATAAACTAAAATTAAAGCAAAGATTAAGATAAATTAAATTCAGGAATATTATAGTGAAAATTTAAATAATCAAAGATGTATTTACAACTATTCACATGTAATACTTTGAAACTACATATTGGTGTATTTAGGTATAGCAAGTGAACCTGCAGGTTGTCAAGGTGTAATGCTATCTGAAGTGCACGAGGAAATTCTTCAAACTTCATATAAATCATGTATGCAATATCAAGAACTAAGATATCATCTGGGCCAGGAAGGTATCTGCAAGATGAAGAGCCAAAGAACTTTGAGAATGATAATACAAATCACATTTACTATATCTAGAGTCTACCATAAATGTGTAAAAATCAATAACAGAATCAAATACAAAGACTACATTTAGCATAGCCTTTTTTTTCTTTTCCATTTTTTTTTTCCTACAGGTGGGTGAAGGAAGGAGGCGTTGACCATATGAGAGTTCATCTTCACAGCAACTGTTCTTTTCATTTTTCCTACCCGTCGGGTCACAAGTCAACTTGAATACTGAAATTTTTTCCTCACCCTAACAAAATCCTGGAATGCATAATCAATTACGTTATAAATTATTTATGTGATTATGTTCCTTCCACTCATGAATTTTTGGACTTCCATAATTGATTACATAATCAATTATTTCTGTGATTAACTTTGTGTTCTGAATGTTGAAATTACGAGTACTCCAGTCCAATTTAAAACCTCGGCCAGCTGAACAATCCATACCTCATCAATGCAGTATTTGTTTTTGGACATACATAAGGAAAAAGAAAAAAAATACTGGCCAAGTGGGATCTAATAATGATTCCTCTCTCAAATTCAATTTCAAAATTAAAATATACATTCCCTCCCCTTTCTCCACACGCATACAAAAAAAATACCTTTTTTCCCTTAAAAAAAAAAGCTGGCCAAATGTAGCCTAAAATATATCGTGAGTAGGAGCAGAGGAACTCCTTTTTTCCTCTTATTGGTGTTAGTAAATAGATTTTTACATCTTATACCTGGACAGGAAGCAATTTGGAGGGAAATTAACCATTACAATGAATTTCGCAGTTTGATGTAAAAGTGGAAAGCAAGTAATTTGAATGGAAAACAATAGATTTCACAAATGGTCTATATCATTCCACTCCTCCAGCCCTCCCCTTTCTCCATACACATACAAAAAGAAAAGACCTTTAATCCCTTAAAAAAAAAAAAGCTGGCCAAATATAGCCTAAATTATATCGTGAGTAGGAGCAGAGGAACTCCTTTTTTCCTCCTATTGGTATTAGTAAATAGATTTTTACATCTTATACCTGGACAGGAAGCAATATGGAGGGAAATTAATCATTACAATGAATTTTGCAGAATGATGTAAAAGTGGAAAGCAAGTAATTTGAATGGAAAACAATAGATTTCACAAATGGTCTACATCATTCCACTCCTCCAATCAACTAGTTAAAGAGAGAAAATCATATTCTAGCATTGAAAGACTGCAAACGTATGCTTTGATATGGGGTGGTTGCAACTTTGTCCTTAACTGGTTAGGACAAGAGAGATGAATCTTTCTAAGGAAATGAGTGTTTGCGCCCAATCTTTTTTTTTTCTTTTTTTGAATCTGTGAGAGTTGGAAATTACATTTCAGGGAAAAAGGTAAGATTTTATTCATAAAAAGAGCTGTAGAGGGTTGGATCAGGAAACTAAAGCATGATGTGACAAATGATAAGTTATACAATTTCTTATCCACTTACTTTGCAGAACTGGTGAGATACAAACAGGTCCTTTTAAAATTTGTTTTGTCCACATGCTCTACCAAGAGATCAAGGTCTTCAACCTACAAAGCCCAAAATAATCATTCAGATATGATATTTTCATGTCATAAAAAACACACAAAACCCAGGGTCAAAAGAAAGGGAAGAAAAGCAAAGCAGAAGTACCTCCATTAAAAGATCAACAGCCTCTGGCTCCGCATTGTGCTGAAACAATGGAAACAGATAATTGAAATAGAAAAAAAAACAAAAAAGAAGGAATCAAGCTCATCAAATAGATCAGGTTCTTATCATACAGGATTAAGTGTCCAAACAGCAAAGCACCAATGGTAGGAAATGAGAGGCTTCCTAATCATCTAAAACACCACTAATATGTAATGATGTGCCAGTATAAAACTGTAAATAACAGATGCTTAAGAGAAAGTGATACCTGCATATGAAAAGCAACAATCTCTTGAACAAGCTCCATTAAATCATCAATGGGTGCCTCGTCACTCTGAAATCATTTGAAAAGATAATATTAAGTATATATAGTTGGTCCAAAAATGAAAAATAGAAAGAATCCGAAGATATCCTAGTATTCTCAAGTAATTCAGTGTGTGAGAGAGATGGGTAGAAGCAAGTCCAAGTGTACTTCAAAAACAGACAGAGAGATCTCATACACAGAATGTGCTAGAGATATTCAAATCTTAGTTTGTCTACGCACAGAGCCTTGAAGGCAGTGTCAAATGGTTACTCATACTCTATTTATGGTTTTTCTTCTGCATCTCTACCAGAAACTCATTTCTCCTGGGCTAAAATATTCCAATTCTCAAGCATCCATGTCAAAATAGATGTGCCTAGTTTCCCATGGACTCCTCTGTTGTTATATAGACTGCTCTCCCCAACATAAATGATAATAAAAAATATATATTATATTTTTTAAAAAAATCTAACCTGCCGTTTGGCATATTCTTGTGAAATTTCTCCTGCCAGGTTCCTACACCAAACATAATGAAAGACGAATTTCAGTGAGATTAATAAATCATTACAAACTAAAGAAAAGAAGATTTAACCTCAAATAGATATGGGCAACAACATATCAAAAACATATTGTGCTTCAATTCACCTAATAGTAAAGGCATCATACAACCGGTTTCCACTTTGGAAAATGCAATACGTCACCATTTATATAGCACCATTACACTACTAAAGGTTATGATGGATGGATAATTTCATCAAGTTGTCTCCCAACCCGTCCCCCTCAAAAAAAATAAAAGGAGAAGAAAAAAGAGAAGCACAAGCAGCAGTAGCTATGATGGCACTATGAAAAAGGAGGATCCGTAATGCTAAGTCAGAGGTACATTCCTGGCCAATTGTGATCAAACTTATAAAAATAAAAAATATATCCAAGCATGAGAACAGACCAAAA
This sequence comes from Apocynum venetum, assembly GCA_019593545.1. Taxonomy (NCBI): domain Eukaryota; kingdom Viridiplantae; phylum Streptophyta; class Magnoliopsida; order Gentianales; family Apocynaceae; genus Apocynum; species Apocynum venetum. The sequence continues at coordinate 2,152,627 of SRSM01000144.1, read as the reverse complement.
AGTTCAAATGAAAGAGTAGCATCTAAGACCATGAGAAAGCTATATTTAAGACCATAAACTTGTAGAAGTCAATGGATACCAAAAGATGTTTCTCAGCCCCATCTCCCATATCTGGTCGGAACCAGGGGGAAGATAATGGATTAAGGAAGATAAAGCTCTGCAGTCCCATGAAGGCTCCTTCAAGAAATTTCAAACACGAAAATTGTATAGAACATTTCTACAGCTGATTTTGAATTTCATTAGTGCAAACTATTTGATCCCAAGCATGTCCTATAACAAGTATAGTCAAAAGTGTTCAACTTATAACAAGTAACTGAACATCATTCCAGAACTCATGCATCGTTAAACACCCAAAATCCTCAAAAAATCTACTAAAACTCAGTCACCTAGTAATTCTTTAGTTGTGAAATCCATCTCTAAGGCTAAGTATTACTACTAAATTAATATCAGTCCCCAAGGAACCCGGAAAAAGTATTAGGTCACCCAGGTTAGCTATAAAACTACTACAAACAGAAGTTAAGTGGCAGATAATTTTAAACAACACAGAAAAACCGAATGACATTAAAGAATACACCACAGACCGCAGAAAAACAAAAAATCAGACTTGCTCACCTGACATACTCATGGCCCCATGAACCAATATCACCATCAGAACCCAAAAGTCTGTATTTCAGACTCTCCTGCAATAGTGAGACGTGAATTAAGAGAAGACAGACAAGCATAACTATTTTCCATAAGAAGATGAATGCATATGCAGAAGATGATCCAACTTGGATAACAATTTATCATCAAACAAGAGACATAAAGACAATGAACTCTAAAGACATCATGAGGTGGAGATCATATGAATTATAGGGTGTACCCTTTCCCCTTCCGCAGACATTGTCAAGGCCAACACGGAAAGTATATCAGCCAGAAATTTCTGAATAGAAAATTGAGAATCAGATGGGTCGTAACTGAAAACAACAACAATTGGAACGAACTCAAACTGAAAAAGGAAGCACCTTTAAGTCTGAATCAGTCATGTTTTCATACTGTGCCTTTAGTGTTCCATAATGAGGCCGCAAGAATTTCAACGGTTTTGGAACTGATGTCATAGAGCTTGTAGCATTTCGAATTTCTTGTCTGCATAGCGAAATTGTCATGTTTGTACAAGTCAACTCCACAGGTCAGAGAATGTACCCAAGAGTATCAATATGAATGCAGATGCAACCACACAAAAGTCATCGATTAAATATGACAACAAAAAACAATTCCATTTTCCAATCACTAAGTTGAATGTTCCAATTACTGCTAGTAATCATGACTGTTGCAAAGACATTCATGCATTGATGTGACAACCAGACCCAGCAAGGAAGATGAAAGTGATTTTTTAAGGGGAGCACTTCATTCAGCTCCCTCTTTGCTGAGCTTTTTTTCTTGTTTTCCTGTTCTACTGAAATATGAAAAAGACTAAAGCCTGCAAGCATTCATCTCACACAGAGGTGATTATTTCTGTCTCCAAACTCTACGTGTTTTTCCGTTTTTTCTTCCCAATCTACACGGTTTAATTTAATGCTTCACGAATGTCTACAATATTGCACAATCTTTGCAACAAAGAAACTTGATTCATAATATTCACTTTCTGTATTTATCCAGAAAATAGCCTAGATATTTCTCCCTCCAACCTTAGAATTTGTCAAAATTTTCTATATCTGTTCTCCCAATATACTTGTCAATTTCATAAATCAATGGAGGTAGTTGACCCAATTCAATATTTTTAAAATTAAACTCTGGACTAGTTAATACATATATTCAGAAAAGCATTGAAAAATATGAAAGAGTAGAGAGAAAAGAGTGAACGGAATCAAATTTAGAAGGAAAGCCTTGGTTTATGTTGTAGAAGATGATAGAAGAGATATAAAAGAATTAATGAAATAAAACAATTGAAGGATTTTATTCTAATGCAAGGTTATTGTAGTCATTTTAAATTGTGTTTTTTATAAATTTTTGATTCTTTAATTCACGTAGCTCCTTCAAAATTGACAAGATTTTTAGGACGGAAGGAGTAATTATAATGATAATAAAAATTACACTTTTGTGTTCTGTACACAACAATTGTGAAGATATTATTCATGCTTCAATTCATCTTGCACATTTTTAAAGATCCGTAAATCATTCTCTCTTGATGTAATTATGCCTTTGACAAGTCTGAGTAATTAAGCATTTTCTGCTGTTTGAATCTTAAGATGGGAGGATGGTAGAACATATACCATCAAAATGTAACTGAACCTCACATTAAACAACCTCATGTCCCAAGATTGAAGTTAAAAATGACTGACTAGTTAATTCATTCACAGCCAATGTAGACAAAATATTTTGAAGTAAAAGAAACTCACTTCCAAATAAAGCTTGCTTGACCTAACATGTTGCAGCTATCCTATTCAGACATAACCAGAGCTTACAGACAGATTATAAAACACAATGCATAAACTTCCACTATTGTTACACAACAGAGATCATGTGCAGAAATTTCAGATTTGTGTGTTAGAGCTAAATTTTTCTCCAATTAAATTCATGGCCTTTCCATCATATAGGTGGCACCCACTACTCATCCTGTTTAATGAGATGTTCTTGTTACTTGTAAATAAATTATTAAGAATTCACATGCAACAAAATCATATTAACTCCAACATGCTTATCTCTGTTCAATGAAAACTACAAGTACAAACAAGTATCACATCATCGTTTAAATACCTCCATTCAAAATATCAAGGAATATACAAGATAGAAATATGAAGTCAATAATATCAATTTTGCCATAATAACATAACAAAACCTAATTAATCATCACGACCCAATACCTCATGCTCTCAAGGGCAACCTTCTGTAGCCCCGGATCAGAATCCTGAATCCTCTCCACGTACAATTCCAGTTGGTGCTTTAGAGCCAAATCCTCCTCCGACTAAAAGCAAAACAACATATATTTAAATCATGCCAGGAAAAAATTGCAGTCTACTCATCACTGTCGATAAGAAGATTCTTCCTTAGAACTTTAAACACTAAAAGTGTTAAGAGAATCTACAATAATACCAAAAAAAAAAAAAAATCCCCAGGTACAAAGATTCTAGCTTTTCCCACAACATACACAGCTTGAATTATCTAATAATGCTAACGTTTCCAAAAGGTTGTAAAAATTAAAGGCGGATGAAACTTACAAGATCTTCGTCCTTTTTGTCATCCTTCTTCTTGGGGTCCTTGGACGGAACCTTCAACTGCGCCTCTTCTCTGGTGGCGCCACCGGTGCTGCTGTCATTCGCATTCGGATCCTGAGCTGGAGCCATTTGATATCACTCTGCAAAACCCTAAAATCTCCCGACGAGGTTTGGGGGCAAACTGGTGGCTCTGTGCTAGCGTTGTGTCTGAGGTGACGGCCGAAACAGAGACGGTCAAGTAGAGAGGGAAGGAAGACTAAAAAGAAAATGGACTAAACACTAATTTTATTAATCCTCAGTTCACTTCAATTATCTACTATTAATTTATTTTTAAGGTGTATCAATTTTATATCTAATTTTAATATATATTTTTATAATTATATTATTCCGTAATTTTAAAAATATAAAATTTAAATTTTTATTTTTAATTTATTTATTTTATAAACGTGTTAAGCCTTTAAAAGAAAAGCTTAAAATAATTTTTTAAACTAATAAAACAAAACTTTGAATGCATATTTTAGGGAATATATAATGTTCATATTTGACCTCAAACCTTTGAAATAATTATATGAATTAATTATATAAGTGTATTTTAAGAAATTTATTTGTATAATTGTCACTTTCAATAGATTTTTTAATATTTATGAGAAAATAAAATAAACAATTGAAATTAAATTGAAAAAATATTAAATTAATGGAATGATACTTCGATAGTAACTATAATAATATTTTAAACGAAGCTAGATAAAGAAAATAATAGAGACTGAGTAAGTAGTATAGAAATTGTCTCCATACCTCTATTTTAAAGTATAATATTTTATTCACTATTTGAATATGATCTTCCTAGTCTTAGATTTGTAGGAACAGACTTATTGATATCCAATAAATTAATATGTTATCAATAACATCATGAATAAAGTGACATTATTGCTTATATATGCTTTCTTTGGGTCATTGCTTACATCAATCTACTAATTTCCTTATACATGATATAAAAGACCTTAAAAGCTTTAGAGTAATGAATATTTATAAATTCTAGAAATTTCATAACAAATTCGAAATAGAAATATAAACATGAAAATTTTCATACATGAATGTAATTTTTTCATAGGAAAATTGTTGATTTAGTCCCAACTTTTTTTACTTTTGGCAACTAAGATCCCAACACATTTTTTCCTCATTTTATTTTTTGTCCTAACCTTTTTAAATATTTGACGAATTATTTGGCGGTGGGGGATGACTTTGCGTTGGGCATCAGCTCTTTGGAGGCTACTGTGATTTTTGAATAATCTAAAATCTAGTTGTTCATTTATCTAGGAGTGCAATTTTATTTATTCAAATGAAGGATGATTCATTGTTGTTTAGTACGTAGTTTTGTGCTGGGTATCATCCTCGTGGGTTTGCTTTTCATAAATGGAATGCTATTACTTTTTTAGCTCTTCAAATCTTGGTTTTGCATATTAGTGTCTTTTTTTGTGTTTGTCTTTTGTGATCAAACCTTGCTACAACTGTTGGTACTTTTGAATCTAAATTGCACTTCTCTGTACTCTGTAGTGACCTTTTAAGTTTACCTCTCAATCTTGGATAAACTATTGCTTTTCAAAACAAAAGAAAAAGAAGAAGACCAAAACAGCCAAAAACATAAAGATAAGAGACAAAATTAGCCAATTTGTCCCATGCCAAATGATAAAAGTTTATGATTGAATTCACCTAACAAAAAAATTTTAGAATTGAAGTCACCAATTAACCATAATAAAATAGTGGACTAAAATCACCAAACATTAAAAACTTTAGGACTAAATTTACTAATTTTCAAATTGGGGACCAAAATTACCAAAAATAAAAAGTTTGAGACTAAATTAAGCAATTCATCAAATTTAGCTAAAGTAAAATGATGATTTTGCCTCTCAAAAACTCAAGATTAGTTTTGATCGTGTTTGATTCCAAAAAAAAAACTTCAAGAAAGAGATCTTACTCACCAATAAAAGAATTAATAGCTCCAGCAAAACCATCATGGTTTAGTCTAACTTTTCTCTCATAAACTCACATTATACAAAAATCTTCTTAACCTCCAAAGAGCCGCTACCTACTACCAAGTCATCACCCACTGCCATTTTACTATGTTCCTTTACTCATAGACCATCATAGGAAATAGGAAAAAATACCATCAAGAACTCTTAAACGTGAGAATAGTACGCAATATGAGGAGTAGCTGGAACTTGCGTTGCCAACTGTTACTGTCGAACTACAGTTTGGAACAGACACTATGAAACAATCAAAAGACCAAGACTGCAAGGAATACCATTGCAAATCCCAAAAAGAGAATAATGGATGCTCCCTAAAAATAGTAATTTCACCTTCAACCAAGCTGTTTCTAAAGACTTTCTTCTAGATGTAACATCCGCTATCGCAATAGTCTTACCCCATAAATTACCCAAAAAAGAGAAGTTGACATGCCAGAAGGGAAGAGGAACTTACACCACCTTAAACTATACTTGAGCTACTCTTATATCCACGAAATGATCCCAAGCACACATATTCTCAAACCAAATGTTGTCAATCTCAAAATAATGTTTAAGAAGAATATATCTATCATCCACATCTTCAAAAATAAGTAACATACATATATTGCTCAAAGAGCCAAATCTACCTTAAAACCTTTTTACAAAAAGAATTTCTGAATAACCTGATAAGAGACTTGATCTCTAAGTTTACCAACCGCAAACCTATCTAACCACTCTTGTTCGTCCACTAGAATATTAGCATTCCAAACAATTGAACAATTAACACCTCCTGTTTTAATCTCCAAACTAACAAGACTACGAAATTTCTCACGTCTATTTTAGTTAACTAACGCCCTATTGCCATAATGTGGTCTGCAACAGCCACTATTCCTGGCTAATTGAACAAAAAGAAGAAAGCATGAGGATCTATAAATGTTAACCTTATTAACATAATCATTAGAAAATAAAGCCTCCTTAAAGCTTCTACCCACATTGCATTTATCATATGAGGATAACCTCTGCTTCGAATAATACATTCCTCTCTTAACATTTGTAGCAAAAGCTTCACTAACCATCAATAAATTGTTATCCAAAAGTCAAAGCCTTATTAGCTTCTTCTTTTGTCTTGAACTTGACGATGACAAATTTGGACCTAAATGCAGGAGCTCTCCAATCAATCTTGTCTGGAATGAAAATATCTACAACATCACCAAAAGCACAAAATTCATTTCGTAGAGCTCTAAGCAAATTCTTCCAATTAATGTTTCCCACAAAAATGGAAAAATAACGAGACTTCCACTCAAACTTGTGACCCCCTTTGATCTTCCACAGTGGATTGTAAGTTGCACCACATCTAAACGAATAAAGCTCATTCTTCCTCCGCTGTGGAAATTCTCTCCCATCATGGACTCCCTTTTTTCTTGCATCACAAACTTTTGTCTTTTGAAGTATGCAAACTTGGTTCTACATCGTTGGACTGTATTAGACAATTTTTCGATGATGGCTTCCAAATTGGCAATTAACTCTCGGATCTTGCCCGTCACCACATTCTATAGGTCATATTTCTCGCTAAAAGCTTTTTCAATCTAATAATGGCTTCATCGTACTCCCACATCTCTTCATCTTTATTTTTTTAACTTTTTAGATCCCTTAATATATTTTTTCTAATATTCTTGGTCCATTCGACCAAAAACTGGCATATAGATGAGATGACATGTTAGGTGAAGAAGGTATCAAAAACTCATCGAAAAATGAGATGTGTCTGTTATGGGCCTATTTTTTTATGAGCAAAACTTGTATTACACATTCCAACAAGTAATTAATTTTCTTCTATTTCCGAGTTATTCTTTAAAATCCAAAATAACTATACCAAACACTAAACCCATTCATCCTTCTAGTGATAGTGTCTAGTGGATTTAGTTCTTAAAACTCTCAAAGTTCTTGATCTAATTCACAAATTCTAATGAGTCTACCTCAATCTCAACAACCTCCGTAGATGATGAATTCTTGTATGGGATGTGGGTTCTGCCACCACAACCAATGGATCTTCCATTGAATTAGAAAAACTCTAACCCAGTGGCGAAGCCAAGAATTTAAACTTGGGAGGAGGCAAACAAATATAAAAAAGTTTAATACTAAATAAATTATCACAATCAATACAATAAATTAGTATTTTTTAGAAATGTGTTTGTCGTTTTTTCATCAAAACAATCTATCTCTCTCAAAGTAGATAACAAGATTATTAGCAAGAAATTCAACATCCATTTTGTTGCGAAGTTTTATCTTAAAAATCTTTATTGTTGAAAATTATCTTTCAGTGATTGTTGTAGAAACATGAAGGGTCAACACAAGATGAATTAATCAGTTGACAAGAAAATACACCTTATTCATTCATGTCTCTACTAATCCATGACATAAGTCAGAAACTAAAAAACCTAAGCGGGGGGGGGGGTGAATTAGGTTTTTAAACGATTTTTCCTAATTTAAAAGAAACAGACTTTCTAAGATAAAAAATATCAAACACTTGGTGCTCAAACAAAATGTGAAATAAAGAGTTCAAGAAATAGGCAAAGAACACAAAGATTTATAGTGGTTCGGTTTATCCAACAAAATCTAATCCACTACCTTGAGCTATCTATTCAAGGATTTCACAAAACCTTTCACTAATTTAGTAAGAGAGAATACAATAGAGGCTCACCCAATTCCCTTAGGGTTTTACAACACAAACCTCTTAACCAATCAAGGTTCACTCAACACTTTGAGTTTTACAATATAATCTTGTTTACACACCTATCTCTATTACAACAATTAATGAAAAAGATACTCTAAATACAATCACAATTTTCTATGATTCAAGGCTCACTCTAACCCTTAGAGTTTTAAGCTCAATGCAACCTTGAACAAAGCAATCAAGATATGAAAATTAAGAGTTTGATATAGAAATCACTTTAATGTGAAGATATATCAATATAAAACATAAATACCTCTTTGAAAATCAAGAATCTATCTCACTTGAAGAAGGAACAAAGTTTGATCTTCCAAAGGAATGGAAATTTGTCCACAACCATCCAAAGGATCAAATCATTGGTGATCCAAATGAAGGGGTAAGAACAAGAAGACACTTTTTAAACTTTGTTGATGATTTTGCATTATTGTCTCATATAGAACCTAGGAACATTGTTGAAGCTCTTAATGATGATTTTTGGATTATTGCCATGCAAGAAGAATTAAATCAATTTGAAAGAAGCAAAGTGTGGGAACTTGTACCTAGACCTTCTAATCTTACCATTATTGGTACAAAATGGGTTTTTAGAAACAAACTTGATGAACATGGTCTTGTGACTAGAAATAAGACTAGACTTGTTGCTCAAGGATATAATCAGGAAGAGGGCATTGATTATGATGAGACTTTTGCTCCAGTTGCTAGATTAGAGTCCATTAGAATGTTACTTGCATTTGTTTCCTTTAAAGGCTTTAAATTATTTCAAATGGATGTCAAAAGTGCCTTTTTAAATGGTTTAATTCAAGAGGAATTGTATGTTGAACAACCTCCTGGTTTTATTCATGAATCCTATGCAAATCATGTGTACAAACTTTCTAAAGCTTTATATGGTTTAAAGCAAACACCAAGAACATAGTATGATAGACTTAGCAATTTTCTTATTGAAAAAGGTTTTTCTATAGGTATAGTTGATACTACTCTTTTTATTAAAAATAAAGCACATGATATTTTGATTGTTCAAATATATGTTGATGACATTATATTCGGAGCTACTAATGAAAATATGTGCAAAGATTTCTCTAAGACAATGCAGGATTAATTTGAAATGAGCATGATGGGTGAGTTGACATTTTTCCTTGGGTTACAAATTAAGCAAGCAAATGAAGGCACTTTCATTAACCAAGCCAAGTACACAAAAGAACTACTGAAAAGGTTTGGAATGGCTAATTCAAAGGAGATTGATACTCCTATGGCCACATCTATTAAATTGGACAAAGATGAAAATGGTAAGATGGTTGATCAAACTACATACAGAGGTATGATTGGTAGTCTTTTATATTTAACTGCTAGTATACCTGATATTATGTTCTCTGTTTATTTATGTGCTAGATTTCAATCATCTCCTAGAGAATCTCATTTAATTGCTGTCAAACGTATTCTTAGATACTTGAAAGGGACTATAGATTTTGGTTTATGGTATCCTAAATCTATGTCATTTGAGTTAGTAGCATATATTGATGCAGATTATGCGGGTTGTCGAGTATAACGTAAGAGTACTAGTGGTCATTGTCAATTTCTTGGTTATTCTTTAATTTCATGGTATAGCAAGAAACAAGCTTGTCTATTTCTTTCTACCACTGAAGCTGAATATATTTTTGCTGGTAGTTGATTTGCACAAGTTTTATGGATGAAAAGTACTTTGAAAGATTATGGCTTAAATTTTGATTGTATCACTATAAATTGTTATAACACTAGTGTCATTAATCTGACAAAGAATCCTATACAACATGCAAAAACTAAGCATATAGACATTAAACATCATTTCTTGCGTGATCATGTTTTAAAAGGTGATATATCTCTTGATTTTGTTTCTACGGATGATCAATTAGTTGATATATTCACAAAACCTTTGGCTGAGAAAATGTTTTGTTTACTTAAAAATCTCTTGGGTATTGGTACTTTCAATTTCTAACTTGTGCGTTTTCTTTTTGTGAAGTTTGTCGAAGATATGTTTGTTTTTTCTTTTTGGATAACACCTAGGGCATATGCGGTCGACCGCATATGAGTAAATGATCGTCCACAGAATAGACAGAGGACTTGCGGACGACCCATATCAGATCGTTCGGTCGACCGCAGATTCAACTCATCGACCGCAAAGGTTCCAGAGGACTTGCGGACGACCCATATCAGATCACTCGGTCGACCGCAGATTAAATTCATCGACCGCAAAGATTCCCGAGAGACAAAAATCAATTTGCAGACGATACAACAGACGACGATCCGGTCGACCACACATCTGTGGACAGTTACAAATATGCCTCATTCGGACGCAACCTTTCATTTTCCAATCATCCCCACATCTTCACTTATCAGCCGCATCTCTTCAAATTCCCATAACCCACCAACAATTCACCATAAATACACTTCATTTCTTCTTCAATTCATCATTTCATCCTACATATCCTTGTTTTCTGAATATCAAAACCCTAGAAATGGCAAAAACTCAAAGTGACAAGGGCAAAATACAAATGGTTCAAGATGTTCCAAAGAAGAAAAGAACCATGCAAGCTTCTTCTCAACTCTTCAGGAGCAAGCATCATGAGGATCGTTACAATGACTATCTCAAGAATCGCCAAGTAATTTCTGGGAGCACCATTGATAGGTATGAATTTCCCTTTGATAGAATTCTTACCTATATGGCTTGGCAAGGATGGGATAGCATCATAGATCATGAAGAGTCCTTGTACACTGATCTTGTATATCAGTTTTATGCTAATCTCGAAAAGGTGATAGAAAAAGAGGGAGAGATGACTATAATGACCAATTTCGTTTCAAGGGTAAATGGGATAGATTTACAATTTACTTCCATTGGTTTAGATGAATGAATCCTAAAAGATCATCACTAATACAATAAAGCCATTAGTCCTTAGCAATGCTTGTCATTTAATCAAAATTAAGACATTAAAAGCTTTAGAGCTTTCAGAAACTGTAAATGAAACTCTTCAATGCGGGATGATTCAATACATTAAGCTTATAATGTAACAATTGGTATTTCAATGTTTCTTTCTCCTGCTTTGCGAAATCAAAAGTATAATGCTTTTGTACAAGATAATAAATATCATTAACGTAAGGATTTATATGCATCCTTAGAATCCAAAGCTGAGCTAAGACTAAGACTGTCAACTGCTTGTTCATTAAATATGTTATTTAGGTCAAATAGTTGAGAATCTATATCAACATTAAATATATCAACCTTGTAGTAATGCTTCATATTAAAATTTGATTGCACGTCTTACCATATAAGAAATATCAATATTATGTTCTTACAAAATATCTTTACAATTTCAATCAAGTTGCTCCATCCATCATCTTCTCAATTTGAATTAGTGTATTTGTGCTCGACACCAAATGTATAATATTTACCATATCTTGATATTTATGTTGTAAGCTCTAACAAAGAATATATGTGATACTCATAACCTCTTTTATTAGATGCATGATAAAGATAAAGTCAAAAGATGTGATATTCTTATATAATGTAGCTACATCCCCATGTATAGAATAACTAGAGCCGCTTCCAATAACACTTTCTAAAATAGAACAAGTAGCAACAAACATTCTTATCAAACTACAAATAGAAGTAAAATGAGAGCTCTAATGAGTATCACTTGCTTGTTTCAAAATTCCAATTTGGTTAAACCCTTTACCATTTTCAAGTTCATCAATTGCTAATAATATCTCAAAACAATAGTCATTTGCTCTTTTTTCGATTAATCACGTGTCTCATCAATAATGATACAAAATTTAAAATCTCCAATATCCTTCCTTATTCTATTTCACACTTTATTTGCAATAATATGCAAAATCTCTTTATGGATCATGTGAAAAGTATATTTAACATTTCTTGAAGCATTTTCTAAAAAACAATTTCTCAACTCTATCATTATACGAAACCAAAAGTGCAACTAATTCAAGAAAATTATCTCGATTACTTGAATCAATAGTTTTATTGTGACCTCTAAATGCACAACTTTGCAAACTTAATTAGTGAACGATATCAATTGAAGTTTTAACATGCAATTGATTACATTCTTTTTGCTCTGAACTTTGTGCACTAATGACTTTGTCAATATGTTGAGAATTATTTGTCAAATTTTAACAATATTTCACAACATTATTATGTGATGAACATGGATCTTCACTTACATGATTAAAAAAAGAACACTTTTTCCCAGCATTAACTTTTTTCCAATTATCTAAACCTTTAATTGTGAATGCATTTGCTCCATATGGGGAAGTACTTCCCACATGAGAAACAATATACAACATTTTGTGTAAGGAAGTACTCCAACTAATGAAATCTTTTAAACCAAGAAGATTGATATATGGGGGGATGCTTCTCATTAGAAAGTGGGTGACTAGATAGATTAACTTAATACAATCCTATTTTCATATATGATATTTTTATTTCATTTTGTTTATTGACATAATATTCTTATATTTGAGGTCGTAATTCTGGATCACGCTCTAAAGTTTTAAGATTAAAATCTTTGACGAGTTTCTCAAAATCATTTGGATGATTCTTAGATTCAAGCCTTTGAGATTTTGTAGCATGAATTTCAATACTCAAAGAATCATCGATTGTTGGAGAATTGCTTTCACAAGTATCACTATTCTTTCTCTTTAAAAATTAATCAATTGTATTTTCTACTTCAAATTACTCATATTTCACAATAAACCTAAAATATAAAATTGTATTAAGAAAAATGATAAAATTTAAACCCCAAAAAATGTGTTTCTATACTAACTTCAAATTTGTTTTAAAACTTGTACTCCTATTTAAAGTTTAAATAACAAACTAACTTCTTGTTTTCACCTAATATTTATAAATTAAATATTAAAACATAAGTCATATGCACATAAATTATATTCCTATTTATTTTTATTTTTAAACTAATTCTAGAACAAAAAATATATATTAAAAAAATGCATAATTAAATAATCAAACAATAAGTTAAAAAATTATAAATATAATTATAGCAATAAAATATTCACCATGTCATAAAAAAAGTATTGCAATATTATAAACTTTAAAAGAAATAAATCATATTAATTAGGAAATAAACTTTACCTTAGAGATTATAGGAAAATTTGTTTCTTTTTATTAAGAGTAGTAGCAACAAGAGACCAAAGAGTAAAAAAATTGAGAAGAAGCAAGGAAAATCACCAATTGGAAGTTGGAAGCTTGGAGTCAAAGAATTGAGTTGTAGAAAGAAAATGTACTTGCAAGAGGCAAATGTGTAAAATAGTATTTTTTTGAAATGTGGAAAGTGGAAACAAAAGTCCAAAGTGTTTTATAACAAAGAATAAAAAAAAAATCTAGGTCTAGGTTTCAAAGTAGTAAGAAAGTGTTAAGAAAGAAAGGGGGAAAAAGAAGAAGGAATGGCCATAATATATTGCACTACCAAAGTTTGCTCCCATGTAACTCCTCCAATGCCTAACCCTACTCCTTCTAGGTAAGTTTTAGTGGATATGGGCTAAAGAAGAATAGAGAATTTATGGGTCCATGATGGGCTTGATTATGTTTAGGTCTCCCGGACATGATGTTGTTGAGGATAAAAGTTAAGGACTAGAGTCATCAAACACAATAAAAATAGAGGACTAAAGTCACCAAGCATTAAAAAGTTTGGGACTAAATTCACCAACTTTTGCTACAATAAAATGAAGATTTCACCCCTCAAAAACTTAAGATCAACTTTGATAATTGTTTGACTTGATGAAAATCTGGGTGAAAAGATCTTACTCACCAAAAATAAAAAATTTATTGGGACATTAGTCAACAAAAGTAAAAATAGTTGTGACAAAAATCAATAATTTTCCTTATTCATGTGAAAATTATACAATAGATATTTATATTTATTTAGTGTTTACCATTAGATGATATATTTATCAATTAACATGAATAATTTCTTATATATGACACAATAATACTAAAATTAATTTAGATATAAAACATGAATATTATATTATATCCATATAAAAGAATATATAGAATTATAATGAGTCTCTAGTTAGTATTGGTGTTGACCCTCACAAGCATGTGTCCCGATATAGGAAAGACATAGGGCTGGCGATTATAGTTAGTTGGGTCATGTTGTAGGTATGTCCTCATGAATTCTAAGTCTCAAAGCTTGGTCTATATCTCACAAACGTATGAGTTAATCCTACTATTTCGTTAACCTATATGGTATGGTTGGTGGATAAGCTTAAAGTCTCGTAAGCACTGAAGCCACAAGGCTAGTGATGAGTCATACAATAACGTTGATATTCTCATGACTAATGGAATTGACAACTATTATTTTGATCTATTTTATTACTTTTGTGCCAAAGGATCTTTTAAAGGATTGTTCATTTGTTTTTAACTCATGGATTTTGATATATTATTAAAATTCTCTTTTTAAAAGGTGGTTCATTTATTTTGAACTTAAGGATTTTGATATTAATCCACTTAATTTGTTTTGTGCAAAAGATTGCTAACTTGGTTTGAACTCATTGATCCACTTGATTCCTATCATGTAGAAGGTTATATTTTAATTGATTGTTTAATTGTTCTTGACTTGATATCAATCAACTTGATTTTTATTGCACAAAAAAAAAAAAGGGTTCTCTTTAAAAGATTGACCATTTGACTTGAACTCCTCACTCTTATTTTAATTTAAAAGTGTGATACTCTAATCCCACATCTGAAATTAATAAGAGTGTGATATGGTATATAAGAATGGACCTCAATACCCATTGTTAACTTGGAATATCCATTTTGACATAGTGAGGAAGATTGTCAAGTAATTGACCGTGGGTGCTGTCAAGCCCATAGTCACGTCTCAGGTTCGAGGGCTCGGGGCATGACAAAAAGTGTATGTCATTGTTTTCAGAATTGATTGAAAAAATTAATATGGTAAAATGATTTCTTTAAGAGTTTGTGTGCGCAGAGAACTTATCATGCACAACTTACACAAATTTGTCATATTTTCAAATTTCAAGTACTAGTGGCAAGATAAAACAACGTGATACTATAACAACTATGATAATGTTATTAGCTTCTTATTACATTACATTGTTAATAACATACTTTGATAATTTGGTATTATATAATTCTAGAGATTTCTTTGAACATCGATCTACCTAGATATCCGACAAAGTATCAATTATGTTAGGATTTAGTATTTTCAAATCACATGAAATCTTCAAGAGTATGTATAGAGTGTTTTATGCCTATTAAAAAAGAAATAGTTCAATCCCCAATTAAATAGAAAGAATAGTTACTCCCAAGCGATAAGCAGCACCTACTTGGCCTCGTAGTGGCATATTGGGAGGAGTGAGGATGTCACAAAAATAAGTCAAAATTTTCTACGTGAAATATTTTGTTACAATATAATGCAAAAAAAATGGTTCTTCCCCCCATTTACCATTGGTTATCTAAACATGAGTAACATTTTTTCATAAAGAATTATATATATAGACATATAGCTTTTTACCATTTTTAAGTATATGTATCTTTTGAGTGTTTTTAATGCTTTTTTGCTTTTGATTTTAGCTTGAAAAAGTTAGAATAAAAAGAACTTATTTGACGAAATGACTCTGAATTATTTTATAAAATATTGTTTTTACTTATTATTGGTGTAGTTAAAAATTAAAAATATTATTAATATATCTAAGTTAACTTTCTTTTCCATCAACTTAGGAAAAACTTAGTGTACTTTTTTTTACTTTCTTAAGGTATATGTGATTCTATGCTCTCTTTTAGAGGGGTGATCAATATTAATGGTCCTCATAAGTTGTGTTGGAAAAAATAAGATACCCTAACAATCTGATCTAAATCACCTCGTAAGTCATGTGCCTTCAACTGATAGAAGTTCATCTTCTTCTATTGCTCATTTAAGTTCTCTAATTGATACTCCTGTATGTGATACTCCTCTATGTTGTGCTAGGACCTCTCCTTGCTCCAACAACTCTTGTTGCCGTTTGAGGTCTTTACAATTTTTTGCCAGCATGTACTCTCAGTCGGTTGACTTATCTCTTGATGAAGACTTCTTTTTCGTCACAAAAAATAGAAAGAAAAAATTTGGCAACTAAGGACGGACAATTCTGGATAAACTGCCATATAAATCGAACCAAAATATAATTTATCCCCAGTTCAGGGTACATATTGCAATTGCATATAGTTACATCAGAAAAGGAAGTTATTTTTTGGATCGGTTAAATTAGTTTTTGATGCATATATAAAGTGATACGAGAGTTTTTTGGTGTAAACTTCTCTCCCACAGTTCGCTTAATAAAAATTCCTAATAGAAGAGTGGAAATCATTCTTTTCGAGTGTTCCAAATTTTTTAATAGACAATTTGACATACTGGTTCACCGCTCATTGCCTTAGTTTTTGGAGAACCAAAGTTTTTCTGTTCACAAGAATCGACTAAAGAGAAAAAAAGAAAATGTGTTCATAGATTTTTCATGAAATGCAGGAAATATCAAATCCAAGTATATTGACAGTGATAAAAAGGTTCCTCACATTGCTTTGCAAAGCCAAACAAAAAATTATGCAAACAAGGGGAACAAATAACTATAGAACTAAAGATGTCTCTGTCCCAAGAAAGTTTAAAGGGGAAAAATATATAATTTATAACTCATAATTTCCTTTTTTATGCCCCTATGCTCATTGCAAATAAGGACTGATTTCATGGAGAATAGCCCTCCTGCCTTTCATACTCTCCCATGGAATTAAACTCATATTTTGATTTCTCACCATAGTAGCCTTTGTTGTTGCTGCTTCCCTTCACTGATTCATACCCTTCATACTGATTATAGTTCTCTTGATTAGGGGTATAAGAGTACTTTCTGTTCTCCAAGAATCTTGTATCACTCATACCTTGCTTTTCACCCTCATAACCATTGTTGCTGTAGCCATTGTAATTGTTGGAGTAACCATTGTTATTGTTGTTGACTGCCCTTGAATATCCATTGTTATAATAAACTGGTTTTGAATAGCCATTGTTGTTGTTGTTGTAATAAACGGGCTTTGAGTAGCCATTGTTGTAATTATTGGCATAACCATTATTGTTGTTGTTGTTGTAAACTGACCTTGAGTTGCCATTGTTGTAATTCTTGGCATACCCATTATTACTATTGTAGTTGTAGGGCTCTGCATTGTTGTACTCAGTGAGCCTTTCACTACTCAATTCTTGATTATCATCACCATAGAGGCCATAAGGATGATCACTCTCAAATGCTTCCAGGGTCGGGGCCGGGACCAATCCATAGCCGTTTCTATTCTCAATAGGTGTTGGAGGAAACTCAATATCACCTCTGCTAGGTGCTGGAACAGGTGGAAAGCCATTTCCACTCTCAAGTGGTGTTGGAGCAAACTCATTGTAACCAGCATTGCTAGGTGCTGGAACAAGTGCAAAGCCATTTCCACTCTCTGGTGCTGCTGGTACTGGTGCAAACTCAATGTCACCGCCAGTAACGGGTGCTGGTGCAGGTGCCGGAGTTGGTGTTTCTAAGGAGCTTGATTTCTCTTGGCTCTTCTTGTGATGGGAATGGTAAAGTGAAACAAAAAAGAACTTACCATCTCTGGCTTCAACATGAAGAGAAGTGAAGAGCACCACTACTAACAAGACAAAAAAGAATTGTTTTGCCATAATGAGGAGTGGAAATCGATCTATAGATCTTTCTTGGCTATAGAATTTTGATGATCAAATTGTCTGTATATATAGAAAAATTGGGTTCGAATATTTTGCCGTGATGAGTTGCAAGGATTGAGGAAATGTAAGAATGTGGGGTATGAAATTATGGCTTTTAGGACAGGCTTGCATGTGATGTCTCTAAGAATGTCTCCGCATGATGTACCTAACTTTTGTTTGAGAAAGCATCAATAGTCAAAATTAATGTCAAGCTTTGATTTTCTTTTTGGGTACTCAAAGAGGGGCAGTGATCTTTGCTTTAATTATTTTGTGTGGCATGATATAAAAGATTAGGGTCCCTTTGTCTATTGAGTGTTGAGTGTATTGAACGTTACCAATTCTTAAGTAGGTGCTAATATTGTGCCATTCAGAAAATCTTATACCATTAATTACACATTCTTTATTTATTGATCGAGTTTTTATCCTATATTTAGCCTCATTTTGATAATTTAAAAGGCAATAATGGAATCATTAGTTACTTTCATTTTTATATATAATAAGTATTTGGGTGGTGCTACAAAGTAAAATTCTTCTACAACGACACATTCAACAAATGTGTCAAGATTAGAAATGAAATAAAACTCTTAGTATCGTTTATGGAGAAAAATTAGAGCTAAATAGTTTTTAAAAAACCTATAAGTATGTTCTTGATCTAGAGTTTTAAGATATTTAACTTTAAAAAGAAAAATATCAATACGATAAAGATACATTAAAGAGGAGCACGTCTTTTTCAATATAATTCCTCTATCGATGTGCTAACTAGTAACTAATGCTCAGGAGTTTATTAGTTCCTTTAATTAATTTTTTTAATACATCTGATATAATATGCATTTGTACCTAAGACCTATTGTTTGTAGGGGTGTTCATTCGGTTTTTCGGTTCGGTTTTTACATTTCGGTTCGGTTTTTCGGTTCGGTTTTTTACTTGGATAAACCGAACCAAACCATATTAACATACTACGGTTCGGTTTTTAAATTTCGGTGTTCGGTTCGGTTCGGTTTTAAACCGAAATTTCACTCTTTTTTTTGTTTTTTAAAAAAAAAAATTTCAATGAGTTTTTTTTTTTACAAAAAAAATTCAATGAGTTTAAATAAATATGATTAAATGAAATGATGATGTCAAATACACAAGCACATTCAAAAAATAGGCGAAAGAAAATTATCAATTAAATCATATTATTATATTATTTACACATTTTCAATGAGAAAAATATCGAAAATAATTCATAATATATCAAAATATGATGAATGACTTCTTTTACAATACTTAATAATCATCTTGTGGATACAAAACACTTCAAATAGAAAAAGATATAAATAATTTTTGAAGTAAATAAAATTGGTTAAACATTAATTACAATTTTTTTTTAAAAAAAAACTTCGGTTTTTCGGTTTAACGAAGTTTCTAAAGTTGAAACCGAAAACCGAACCGTAATTTTAAAAAATTTCGGTTACCGAACCGAATAAACGAAAAACCAAAATACCAAACCATTTTTAAATTTCGGTTCGGTGTTTCGATTCGGTTCGGTTTTTGAACACCCTAATTGTTTGGTAACAATTGCTATTACTACCTTGTCACAATTTGAATTGGGAAGCTAATAAGGTGCATTACATATTTACATGAGTTATAAGTAAATTAGCAAGAAAAGGAAAAATGTCTCGACACTTAACAATGGAGTTGATCATTGATTCTAATTAACATAACTCTAATACTGGAACATCTGATAATTTCATTGTTTGAAAGGCATAGAATATATATATATATATATATATATATATATATATAGAGGCAAGAAGCCAAAAAGGTATCTGGTAATTTCTTCTATTTTATTTCATATTATATATCAAACAAATAGAAGAAAAAAAATTACATGTTCTTCTTCTTGCCAATTGAGAGATTGGAACCCCTCTCAAAATTTTGGTTAGCTATTTTTATTTTGTGTGCTCTTTATGATTAATGAACGAGAGTAATCCAAACATAAAATCATTTGTTGTAATTCTGCCATTTCAAGCCAAGAAATTTTAGTACTTTTTATTTTGATATGTTAAAAGAACAATATGTTCTTACCAAACTTAAAGTAGATAATCTTGCGAATAATTTTTTTTTAAAAAAAGAAGAAAATAGCGCCCCATAAGAAACACATTTATTTTGTTAAAATAACTCTTTGTCTAGAAAAGTAAAGGAAATTCCTTTTAGCTTTTTTTTTTTCTTTCTTGAAAACTAGTGACAATAACCAATTTAATAAAGATAATTCAAAAGGACATCTAAGGCCTTGAAGGACAAAGAAAAGATGTAGAGTACCAAAAAGGAAAAAAAGGAAAAGGATCAAACAATGACTTCTGAACGGTAAAAGAAACAAAAGCTCATCGTTAACTTAACCCCCCCAAAAAAAAAAAGTAAGTGTGACGTAACTAAGATAAAATAATAATATTTTATACCCTCAATTCACATTCATGCTTTAAAAAAATTAATTATCTCAATTAATAAACATCATATTTTTACTTTTAATACACATTGTGTAGTCTTTTCAATTTTTAGGTTGGGCCGAAGAGGGGGGAGGGGGGGCTGCTTCGATGGGGATAGACATAGCTACGTGAAAGACGAATTAAAGGGGTCAGACAATAGTATATTAAAAAAATTCTAGAAGAGAAAAAGTACATGGCGTGATGACCGGAACTGATTTTGAGATTATCGTTTGAACTAATTTTGACTTTTACAAAGTAATTGTTTTTCAAACCATTGTTTTTTATTTTTTCTATTAATTATTTCATATTATTGTTAATTTCTCCGTCATAAATTTAATGTTTATATTTATATTTTAGTTTATCCGAAATTAAATGTTCACTTTTTTTAAATAAATATAATTTTTATCCAAAGTTTCATTAATAACATATTTAATTTAAAAGATTTATATACAATCAAGTCATTATCATCGCCACTCACCTTAATTTAAGGGATTTATATTTTACTAATATATGAGTAAGATATAAATCCCTTATATTTATATTAACATGAAAGATAATTTGATAAATTAAAGTCAATAATTTTTCTTAATTTTTAACTAAAATAAAAATGAACATTCAATTTCGGACGAAAGAAATATTATTTTGTGTATGTTTATTAATAGGATACTAGACATTCACTATAAGAATACATTGCTGAGGAGTTTGAAGGGAATGAAATAAATTAATACATAAATTAGATAATGTATCAAAAGTGTACACAATAAATATGCGTTTGTAAAATAAAACAAATGACAAATAATATGACAAATAAAACTTATATTAATTTGAAAAGAAGTGATTACAATATTTAGAATCCCGCTAATTTTTCTTTTGAACTTATTTCAAGGGCTTTAAACTTAATTTCAGGATTTGATTTGAGAAATTTTATTTAAAAGAAAAATGATGACAGCTTTGTATTTCAGGACTTCCATACTTCTCTTGGAAGATTTCTTGTATCTTCTCCATTGACTCTAGCCTCCTATTTATATGAGTAAAAAGCAATAAGTGATGACCATTTAAATTAATTTATGAATTATCTTAATATTTAAAAGATAAATTTCATAAATTATAAAATAACTTGATTGGTCAAGACTTTCTTCATAATTGACGTGATACTTTTTGATTGGTCAATCCTCTCATTTTATTTTCATTGGCCAAGTTATTGTCATCCAAAACACCTGTCATAGTTTGATTGGATGATGCATTTGAATTGAATGGCTAAATTTATTTGTCATTTATTTAATTCAAATTATTTTTGAAAATTAATTAAATTTTCGTGCTTAAAAATTGCTCAATTTGAAACTTGTTCGCAAGTCAATCCGAAAGAGTGTTAAAGTGAACAAGGTCCAAAATTTAATTGGACTTTTAATCTGGATCACCACTCTTTTATTTATATATATGAGCTAGCTAACCTAGAGCGATGTCTAGGATGGATAATGTCCAAAATAAAATAATTTATCTTGAACCATAATTTTGTTGAGCTTTAAAATCCTTCTTTAAAATAGGACATCATTAATTTATCCTAACAAGATCCAATAAGGATTTTAGTTGGTTCTCATATTCTTGTAAAAATTGGAAAGAAATTATGTAACTTTTCCCATTCTTGTAGGATTTAATGGAATATAGATCTCGCATGAAATACTTGGCTATTTTCCATTCCAATTATAATTAAATATTCACATAATATTTCATGAAATCTTTACAATTGAAGATTTTCCATAAAAGATCTAATTTGAATGTAATTGGAATTAAATCCAAATACATGTTTGTGTATCTTGCAAGCCTAAATAATTCCAAATACAATTATATTCAGTTTATGGAATTTGGTCATGCTCCAAATTGGATGCAAGAAATATCTATAGGAACTAGTCTCACGCTTTGTTTATTCTGGAAGTAATTGAAATCATAATTCCTATTTAACAATGAATGTTATACTCAAATTCAATCCTATAAAATAATTGACCTTCAAAGCTTTCCAATTTGACTTTAACAAAAGTATTTATGTAATATCCAATTATATTGAAATCATTCTTCATCTTATTCTAGGAATTAAACTCCAATAAAATCCAACCATCAAGTTGTCTTCCAATGCAGTAAGGAGAAAAAGTAATCTTATAGAATACTTGATCTTCAAAGTTTTCCAATTGGACAAAAGTATATATGTAATATCCAATTAGATTGAAACCATGTTTCTCAAAAGTGATAATCAATTTATTCTAGGAATTGAATCTTGTATTGAACTCATCTTGTATCAAACCATAATTTTGTCCTCAATGAATGTTCATGTGAAACAATACTTCTTTGAAGATAAAACCTCATACTTATAATCCAAAAAAAACTTATCTCCCTATTTGTAGGAGACTTCTCTCTACCCTAGTTGCCTAGGATTTTCATTCTTGTTTACTCTTACCTTCCAACCTCGACCATCACTAATTGGTTTCCTTTTTGACCAATTCAAAACGTTCACTCTTCAACCTATTGAAAAATTATCCATCAAGCTCTCCAATGATGAGCTCAAAAAGGGTAGGTCTACATGTCAATATTGTTGTTTTGGGAAGATTATTTATTCCAAACAGATTAACATCAAGGGTCTACATATGGTCTTCTGCAAGGCATGAGAAAATCTTGATACACAAATTGTGAATCTCCAAGACAATTTCTTCAAGTTCTACTTTTCTAGTAAAGAGGAAGTAGTAAATGTTGTTTCTCAAGCATGGACACTGTGACTTCACTTTCAATGCAGAAGCTTTTAGATTCACACTGAAAAACCTAAAAGGGGGGTGAATTATGTTTTATCCGATTTTTCAACATTAATTCAAACAATATTTTCTAAGACAACAAATAACAAACACTTGGTGCTCAAATAGTGTGTGAAGTAATGTGTTCAAGAAATTAGCAAAGAACATAATGATTTATAGTTGTTCGGTTTATCTAACAAAACCTAATCCACTACCTTGAGCTATTTACTCAAGGATTTCACAAAACCTTTCACTAATTTAGTACAAGAAATTACAATAGAGGCTCACTTAATTCTCCTTAGAGTTTTACAACACAAACTCAGGAGAAGTGCGATCGACCACATATTAGACTGGTCGTCCGCACCATCATCGACAAGTGTTCCAGAGAACTCTGGACATTCTGTGGATGATGAGCTGAGTAGTCTGGTCGACCGCACCATCATCCGCAAGTGTACCAGATAGTTCTAGATATTTTATGGACGATGAGCTGAGTAGTCCGGTCGATCGCACCATCATTCGCAAGTGTACCAAATAGCTTTGGACATTCTGCAGACGATGAGCTAAGTAGTCTGGTCGACCGCATGATCTAGGGTCGACCACACATGCATTCAAATCATGCATTACAAGATTTCAATCAACTCTAAGAGTTTATGGAATATATTTTATAGAATTTTAAGTATATGCATATATTTTGAAAATCATTTCAAATACCCAACTCATGTTTTATCTTTATGAAGTGCATTTTGAAAAATGTTTCATTTTAATTAAGCAACCTATAGAAATTATTACTCATAGAGGGAGACCTAGAGATATCTAAGTGAAAAATAACACTACACATATAGATCATATCTAATCCAACGCTTGACAACATACGATCTTTCCTGAAGACTTGAAACTTCGATTTTGCATGGATTAGACATATGAATCCTAAAAGACCAACACTTATACAATTAATACATTAGTCCTCATCAATGTTTTCCATTAATCAAAATTAAGACATTAAAAGCTTAGGCTTTCACACACCATTTTGGTTTCACTTCTCTAGCCTACCACGAGAATGTTATACAAAAGAGGTGGGTAATAAGCTTGCTCTCACTTTTATCAAATGCACCAGATTTCATATCAAATAAGACACTAATGGGAATTACTACTTTTGTTTCCAAGAGGATGTTGATACACTATTTTCTATCAGGCGTGTTGTCCTTCTTGAGGTTCCTCCTTTTGGACAATGTATGAGTAAATTGGCTATGAAAGGATCCTTTACTTCATTTACAAATGCAGAAGATTTGATCATACTATATTCTTATGTCCAGATCTTCCAAAAAATCGCTAGTGCTTTGAAAGAGGCCATGTTGAATATGATTCTTGGTGTGAGGCTACCAGAAGTAAAAACATACAACTCTTTGATCCTTCTAACGTTGAGTCCCTACCAACAAACACTTCATCTCTCTTAGCAAATAATGAGTTTATTCAAAAATCACAAAATGAATCCTCATTTTTGCTAGCCAATTTGAAGGACCAAGCTTCCATTGCCGAGCTAATCCAATCTCCAGACTCAGTCACTTTGAAAACCATGCATGCGGTGTAATATGCCATATTTACTTTTGGAAGTGTACTCCACCAAAACTTGTCTTCCTACTACCCTGCCTCTTGTCTTTCAAACACAAACAATTAACACTCTTTTAGCTAATTTGTCTAGAAAGCTAAACTCTACTCAACCAAATCTTTTAGTTAAACAAAGAAAATGTAGTAGGTCACCCAAAAACCCTCAATCTTATACTCAAACCGTCACCCACACCTCTTTACTTGATGCATGCACCTCACCCTCATATGGTTTTATTCCATAGCCACTTGTCCACAAATTTGCTCCAAACACCGCGCATGTTCATCAAATTGTGATTGCCCCAAATAGTAGTGTATATGTCCCTAATCCTCTTCTTACAGACACTAACCTCATCCCTACTGCAGTCCAATATGATGAACCATTCACCAATGCATTGCACGATGGCTCATTTTCAAATGCTTTATTTGGTGAATTTGAAATCATGGTTCACATATCTAACCAAAATTTCTCTCATAGTAGCTCCACGAAATCTCTTTCACCACACATCAAGAAGAAATGAAAAAAACCAATTACATCCTCATGTATTTCAATCAGTACCAAGAATGTCTGCATGGGAAATGACTGGCAACACTTAATCTCCTTGAACTCAGACCCTTGAGCTCCAGTTGCTTGATGCAGACGACGTTGAGATTTAGGCATCATCCAATGAGCGGAAATGCTTTCTAGTTTAGTAGATGGCGTAGGGTTTATTGGTTTTGCAATTTCTCTTTAACGAAGGCTGTTGTACGGCTATCAAATTTAAACCTAACAATTCCTATGTAGATAAGAAAAGTAAGGATCGAATCCATAGAAATTTGTCAACTCTTAAACTAAAATCATTAATCGGAAAAGGTTTTGGGGGTTATTGGTATTTTGAGAACAAGAAAATAACAACAATTAAAATAAATATTTTTGGAGTGTTAGGATTTGTAAATAGAATTAAAAATGAATTTAGAATATAAATGATATAAAAAGGCGTTAGCAAGGAACTAGTATCAAATTATATTTTTCATGGGATTAATCATAGATAAATATATTATTGAATAACTGGTTTTAGAATTCTGATCAGCTCATATAGATTCCTATCCTTACAAATTAGATTAATTTCGATCAAATTCGAAAGATTAATCTCTAATTTAATTAAACACCACTACCAACCAACGTGTATAAGATGTTTAATCAAATAAGGCATCACCAACATTAAATTGTATATAACAATCAGCTTAATTATATACAATTAAAATTATATAATTCCACTACTAATTTAATTAAGTCAAGAGCTACAACTCAATTAAATTAGTAGATGCTACTTGAATCATTAATACAAGATTAATAATCCTAGCTATAAAATCACATTCTTTAACTAGATTGTCAATTTAATTAATTTACACAATTATATTGATTAAAACAGAAATTATATAAAAACTCAATTAATATATATATATATATATAAAATAAATACACAATATATATATATATATATAAAGATTGAATTTATATTGACTAAACAAATTAGGCGATTTAACCGGCCATTTAAATAAATTAAACTAAAAGTATAGAGGCTCGGTCTTCCGTAAAAAAAGAAATTAAAATATATTAAAATAAATTAAACTAATTAAGTGGTTCGACCATCCATTTGTGATATTTAAAGTGCATAAATCAAAATAAATAAAGACTAGGTGGGTAAACCAACCATAAGTTCAATTAAATAAATCAAAATAGAAATTAAGTACAAAGAAAATTATCTCATAATTCCATTTATTAATAACTTAACACATATCCTTGCTAACAAAGGAAAATTACTCACAATACATATTTAATAAATATAAGATGTAATTTATCAATATTAGAAAGAAAATTTGAAAGATAAACTACCCGGAAATATTGAAGTTATCCGGACTGAATTTTTTTACTAAATATTACAAAAAGTCTTGAAATATTATTCTAAAAATTCTGAAAAATATACTAAGATGAAGACAATAATAAAATAAAGAAATAAAGAAATGAAGAAGATTGGAGCTAAATTGATATTGAAATCATAAAAATAATCTTTCTATTTATAGACATAAAAATCAGGGGCAAAATGGTTATTTCGCACCCCAAAGTCTTGAAAATTTAGTTGGCGGCCTAATTTTCCCAAATTTCGCCACGTGTCGCATCCTCATTACGGCTTCTAGAAGCGCCACTTGTCATTTTCTTATTGCATCACGTCATCGGATGACATGTATTTTTTTTTTAACTTCTCCAATATTTCTTCTTCTTCTTTTCTCTGCATAATGAACTAAAATACACTGAAAAACTTACAAACAAAGAAATAGAAGGGAAACATGAAATATATCCATTAAATAACATAATTAACTGATTTTTAAACAAAATATAGTTATTAAATAAAATAAAAACCAGTTAATTGATAAGTATATCAAATTCCCCCACACTATCCATTTGTGACGAGCGTGTCGTTGTGCTATCAAATTAAATTCCGAACTTAAACTAACTTATGCAGTTATGGTAAGTAAGGGTCAAACCCACATGGATTTGTAAAATCTTAGAACAAGTAAACTAATCAAGATTAGGGGGGAAAGATTTGATTTTTATTTTAAAAGAATAAACTTTTAATAAATTTACTCACAAATTAATTAAGAATCAAGGAAAATAAAAACGTTAGCAAGGACTTTGTATTTCGGTTTTACTTATTTGGGATTAATCATTGATAAAAAATCTATTTGATTAGTGACTTAGAATTCCGCGTAGTGCAGCAAATTCCGATTCCTGTAAATTTAGGTTAATACCCGAGAAGTACGGCAAATTAACTTTAACCTAATTAAACTAAATTATCGAATCGCTCGCATAAAATAGTCAATTAAGTTATTCAGCTCGAGGACAACATCAACACAAATTACATAAAATTAATGGCCGATTAATATCATGCAATTCGTTTCAAACAATTCCCTATCAATTAATTAAACATAGATTTAAATTAATCAATAGTTACTACTTTTGGTTACCGAAAACCGATTCTGCATAACCCTAGTTAATCAATTATGTAAAACAATTAAGATGGCCAATAATAATTGAAATAACACAATTGATAGAATAAAACCAAGAATTGTTCAAATACTCAAATATAAATAATAATCCCTTGAAAAGATCGGGTTTTTAATGACAAAACATAAATCTCATATTTCCGAATAACATAAACCTAATACATGTCCTTGCTAACTTAAGAAAACTACTCACAAAGCATAAAGGAAAATATCATAAAAAGATAAAGGGAAAGAGAGAAACTCATTAGACGGGAATCCGTTTTCCCGAGGAGCTCCAACCCTTCAACTTCTACAATGCTCGGGAAGAGAGAATCTAAAGTGCTTAACCCCCAAAAACTAAGCTAATAAACCCTATAAATAGTTAGAAAAGGTCCTAGTGTTAGTTACATAAGAGTCCTAATTCAAAACTATTAAAAAACTGCCCAAAATCTTCAATTCGGAGAGTGGATGCGCGTGATGTCAAAAGTGGACGCGCGAGACAGTCAGAAACGTCCAAGTGGACGCGTGAGGCTCCAAAATTACTGAGAATGGACGCGTTGATGAATAGTGACGCGTCAACTTCTTCAAGTACGCGTCCAATTGGTTTCTGAGGCGCGTCCACTCCATTTTGCTTGCAAAACAACTTGTTAAGCCTCCTATCTTCCTCCAATGCCTTCTAAACATGCTAAAATACCTTCAAAATACCTGCAAACAAAGATAAAAGTGTAAAGAACCAATTTAAGCACATAAACACACAATTAGGTAGATTTTATCTCAATAAACAACACATTAAGCTTCTAAAAACCAATCTAACTATGGTTCAATCACTTTGATTGCTCTCAAACAAAATATAAACACAAAATATACAAGTATAAATAACTTAAACAAGATTAATAAGGTAACAAAGTGTTATATTAATTTCAATACAACTTTTACAATTAACCCCTTTTTATTTTAAAAAAAAAACAATTGTGCTCTTATGCTTGAATATCATTTACAAATTTAACATTAATATTCAAAGTTAACAAAATGTGACTATGAAAACATAAACCCCTTAATAATTTTTTTTAAAAAAAAACATGCTATCAATATAATGAAAGGATAATAACAAAGTCACTATGTAAATAAAAATACATTTTTAGTTTCTCACACAACTTATAAACTTTGTAAACTTACATATTCTCCATTAATAATGAAATTTTTTTATCGATATGGGTCAAATAGGACTTTTAAGCTTGTAATGTTAAGCTCAGGATTTTGCTACAAACGAAGGATAGGAATATACAAAATATTTCAAGAGTTTAAATTGAGAATGAATTACCACATTTTGAAGAAAAACCTTAGCCATGATATCTCTTCATTTTTTTTTCGCTTTTCTATTTTCTTTCTCTTTTTTTTTTGAAAAGATTATATCTATGAGCTTTTTACCTTTCGATTTTTGACAATATCTCGTAATCCTTTATCAACAATGTTCATAACTTTTCGATACAGATTAACACATGTTTAATACATTCTCAATAAAGTATTTGGATAGAAAAGTAATAAACAAGGCTATTTATCAAAAAAATTAAATGGTAATGAAACTATTCATACATGTTGGCTCAAAATAGGATCGAGGGATATATATATAAGTATGGTTTGTTCAGAAAGACTCAAACTATCAAAGAAGGCCATGTCATCCTCAAATCAACCAAGATTTTTATTTAAATTTCATCTCAAGCATGTGAAAGAACAAGTTTTAATGTGTAGAGAGTGACCTTAAATGTACTAAAACACATAGTAAACTTACATTATCATCAAATCACAATATTAATGTTTTTAACTTTGGGTTTCATAACATAAAAGATTTAGCCACATTAGTTAATTAAGAATATTTTTGTCAAATTGTTAAGATATTCAATTGATTTACGAAAACAATTTTACAGAAAGGGGTACAATTATAAAATGATTGAAAAATTTAACACAAAATTACCTAACATCTTAAAAAGTTATAATACATGCATGATTTATTCAACAAAATAACAAGTTATTAAAAACAATGTTTTTAAGGGTATGGATCAATAATCAAATGAGATTAATCACTTGACTCTTTACTCAAACCACCCCCCCACACTTGGGAATTACATTGTCCTCAATGTAAAAACACACAAAGTTTTTAAAACAACATTATTCCACAACTTTTAATAAAAATAAAATAACACACATTTATTTAAAAAGAAAAACATACAACTTTAACTCTAAATCTATTTAATCTCTTTTTCGTTTGTTACCGAAAATTGACCAATTAATTGGAGGTACTTTTGGATCTGTCTCTCGTACAAAAGTTACTAATTCATCCAATAGTTCATTGGTTATGGGTGCATTTACAATTATTCTTCGTGTTACTGGAGATAGAAGCTTATGTGTAACAGTTATGTCAAGAAATGCTAACAAGCCATCAAATTAGTGATCAACATTTAAAAGACCAATTGGTTTAGTGTGCAATTTCATATTAAACCAGAATGTTAAATTGAACAAACATTCTAATACCTCATATCCTCCTAGTATGACTATGAAAGCATCACAATTATGCAACATGAGTGTCATGCATTCATAAAATGATTTTGTTTGTACTTTATGTCCAATTGTTTTGCCATATATTTGTTTCAGAAGAGTGGCTGATTTGTTTCAATCTGAGCAAGTGCTTGGTATGACTGGTGTTCTCGAGCAACCTCTCCAATTAATCAATCATTTCCTCTTCCGTATACTAGACTGATCTTTCGATGAGCTAGTACTCTTCCCGATTGGATAGCAGCAGTTAGATGCGAAACAGTAGCACCCACGATTGTTCCTCCAAACACTGCGATGTTTGTTAGACTTCTGATTGATGGATCTTTCATAGTAACGACTTCAAAAGTGATTCTGTTACACACTAAAAAGAAAAGAAACAACTAAAACAAATCAAGGAAGAAACAAATAAAAACAAGTAGTTGTGATTGTGGCTCACATCTTCATCTGGTTTACATCCAGTAACGGTTTCAAACACTTTCTATGAGTCGGGGGTATGCTGCTCATCCAGTTTTCTTAAAAACGGGCAAACAAGATTGTTTAAATTTAGATACCGAAGACTGTACTAGAGTTGTTCAATTTTGAATTTTTTCCATAACAGGAGACTGTGCCGGGGAATTTCCATTTGAACGTATCCACTAGAATGCGAATCAAGAGTCAGTTTGATATCATCTAATGACTCTTTACTCAGTCCATTCTTAATTAAAGCAATTTTATCTTCTCAATTTTCGGATAATTATCAAGTGAACGACAACTGACATCACACTTCTATCTAGCACATTTATAACAAATTCTCATTCTTTTACCTTTCCGTTTCTTTGCATAACTACTCTTCCCCAACCTAGGTGGACGTTCTGGAAAAACTGGATATTCACAACTAATTTGGACCTTAGCTTCAATTATCCACCTAATATCCCCAGGCATTCCAATGGATACTAGTAATTTCATATGCTCCAATCTCATCAGATAGATTTTTTTCAAATAATTAATAGGGAGCAATGGATAATATCTTCTCATTTTCATTAATGAATCATCCATTATGTAACAAGGAGATAGAAAGAAATAAGGGATGAAAAGTCAAACTAAAATGTAAAAAGGAAATAAATACCTTACAGATGAAATTTATTCTTGAAAGGAAATTAACAGAAATCATTTGGTGATTCTTTCAACAATTAAGCAAGTTATTTAAATCCGTGTTTAATCACTGTTAGACATTTAATTAACTTAAATATGCCATCTTTCAGTATCTGAGAAGACGCATATTCAATAGTTTCTACTAGATCCGCAAACTAAAAAGTGAAAAAAGAAAATCAAACAATTCAATAGTATTTAAGAAATCGATAGGTTGCCTCACACACAGCGGCCTTGTTTAACGTCTTAGACTCGAAGAGCACATATTTCAATTACTTGAGTCTTCAAAAGCAACGGAATCGATAATTTGTCCGACAAATCCTTCATGAAAAGGTTCCAGGAGATGACCGTTCACTTTAAAAATTTTACTCGTTTGAAGACTTTTTACCTCCACTGACATGTGATTAAAGATATTAATGATAACAAATGAGTCAATCCACCTTGACTTTAGCTTTCCTGGAAATAGTCTCAGATGAGAATTATAGAGTAGAATATTATCACCAATATTAAAATTTTTCCTTGAAAGATTTTTGTCATGGTAATATTTCATCTTTTCTTTTGCAATTCAGGAATTAACATAGGCATCATTTCTAATATTTCTAATTCTTGAATCTGCAGTTTTTGATTAGATTGTGCATCATCAAGATTAAAATGACATTGCTTAATGACAAAAAATGCCTTATGTTCTAATTCCACATGTAGATGACAAACTTTACCATAAACCAACCTAAATGGTAATATACTAATAAGGGTTTTGAATACAGTTCTATATGCCAAAAGAGCATATCCCAATCGAAGGCTCCAGCCTTTCCTATTATGATTGACTACTTTAGTTAGAACAGACTTAATTTCCCTATTAGAGATTTCAGTAAGTCCATTTGTTTGAGGATGATAGACAATAGAAACTTTATGAGAAATATGGTATTTTTTAAACAAAATTTCTACTACCTTGTTGCAAAATTGCGTACCTCTGTTACTGATGATGGCCTTTGGTATTCCAAATCTATGTAATATGTTGTCTTTAATAAATGTCACAACTACTTTAGAATCATTCGTTCGAGTGGCCTTAGCTTCAATCCATTTGGATACATAATCCACTGCAAGTAAGATGTAAGTATTTCCAAAAGACGAAGGAAAATGTCCCATGAAATCAATGCCTCATACATAAAAAAGTTCACAAACTAATATAGTCTTCAAAGGCATTTCATCTTTCTTGGATATATTGCTAACTCTTTGACATTTATTGCAAGATTTAACAAAGTAATATGCATCTTTGTTAAGAGCAGGGTAATAAAATCCATTCTCCAGAATTTTTCTAGCAGTTCGTTTTGGTCCAAAATGACACATTCAAAAGTATGACAAAAATTTAATATGGATTGAATTTCATTATTTGGAACACATCTGCGTATGACATTGTCTACTTTGAAAAATTATGGATCATCCCAAAGGTAGTGTTTTGAGTCATTTCTAATTTTATCCTTTTGAGGCTTAGATAAATAATTTGGAAATACTTTTGTAATAATATAATTAACCATATCAGCATACCAATGTATAATTCCATACAATGCATAAAGATGCTCATCAGGAAATAAATTAGAGATAGGAGAAATTTCCCTTTCATATGTTAGTCGACTCAAATGATCAGCAACAAGATTCTCTATTCCCTTCTTATCTCGGATTTCAAGGTCAAATTTCTAGAGTAAGAGAATGCGTCTCAGTAGTCTTGGTTTAGACTTTTTCTTCTTTAACAGGTACTTTAGAACTGCATGATCTAAATAAACAATTAATTTCGTTCCCAATAGATAAGATCTAAATTTTCTATAGCAAAAATAATATAGTAGAGTTTCTTCTCAGTTGTGGTATAATTGCATTGGACATCATCAAGTAATTTAGATGCATAATATATCACATGAGGAACTTTATCTATTTTCTAACCTAGAACAGCTCCAACTGCTTTATCTCAAAATAAAAATTCCAATTAAAGGGTTGAATGATAGGTGATGAAATCAATTTCTCTTTCAACAATTTAAATGCTTGTTTACAACATTCATCAAAATTGAATTTATGTTTTTTTTTGTAATAGCTTGCATAAATGTTGAACGGTTTTAGAGAAATCCTTAATAAACATTCTATAGAATCTAACATGGTCTAAGAAGGATCTTACATCTCTTATAGTAGAGGGATAATGAATAGATTTAATCATATCAATCTTGGCTTTGTCAACGGCCAATCCTTTTGGTGAAACTACGTGCCCTAAAACAATTCCTTGTTCTACCATAAAATGACACTTTTCATAATTGAAAACAAGGTTAGTTTCAACACACCATTTAAGCACAAGTTCCAGATTTTTTAAACATGAATCAAATGAATTTCCATAGACAGTGAAATCATCCATGAAAATTTCAATGATATTCGTGACAAAATAAAAAAATAAGGACATCATGCATCTTTGAAAAGCAACAAGTGCATTGCATAGACTAAAAGACATTCTTTTATAAGCATAAGTACAGAATAGGCATGTAAAAGTAGTCTTACCTTGATCTTCTGGGGCAATAGCAATCTGAAAATAACTAGAATAACCATCAAGGAAATAATAATAAGAACAACCAGATAGACGTTCTAATATTTGATCTATGAAAGGAAGGGGAAAATGGTCTTTCCTAGTTGATACATTAAGTTTTCTGTAGTTTATGTAGACTCTCCAACCATTTTGCACTCTAGTAGAAACTTTCTCACCTTTAGAGTTCTCCACAATAGTTATTCCACTTTTCTTTGGAACAACATGTACAAGACTTACCTAATGTGAATCTGTGATTGGGTAGATGACACCAGCATCAAGAAGTTTTAGAATTTTAGCTTTTACTATTTCCATCATCGGAGGGTTTAGTCTCATTTGTGACTCTCTGGTTGATTTAGCTCCATATTCTAACAATATACGGTACATGCATGCTGATGGCAGTTTTGTTGTCCTTAAGCACATAAACTAACATCTCTTCTTGGGAAGATGAGAGATTGTTAGCAATAATAGCAGGTAAAACATTACTTTCACTCAAATATGCATATTTCAAATGAGAAGGTAAATCTTTAAGTTCAAGTGACAGGGGACAAACAATAGATGGTAAAATTTTATCACGTGAGCTAGGTAATGAAAATTTTCAATTACTAATAGGACATGCAGATAAATCATTGACAACTTGTTTGAGTTTATTGTCACATTCCACAGATAAAGTGTCAAGAACATTTTCATTTATGCTCAAGTTCATAATGGATTGTATCATTTTAGTGTAGCTCAAATCAAATATATATTCAATAAGTGGATCTATAATATCCATAACAGAAACTGTAAAACATTCATCAAAAGGGTACTTCATGGCATCAAATATGTTAAAAGAAATTTTATCACCATCAAATTTCATTGATAAAGTACTTTAATTAACATCAATCTTAGTTTTAGCAGTTTTCAGAAATGGTATACCTAACAGAATAGGTGACTGTGATGAACAAGCATTTTGGTTATCCTCAGTTTTCAAAATGTAGAAATCTGCAGGGAATACTAAATCATTTATTTTAATCAGTACATCTTATATTACTCATTCTGGATAAGCCACAGACCTATCAACTAACTCAATAAGAATTCTAGTAAACGTTATTGGTCCCAAATTTAAAGAGTTATAGATTGTATAAGGCATAACATTAATAGAGGCTTCTAAATCTATCATACAACATGATACTACCTTATCACCAATTATACAAGAGATAACGAACATACCTGAATCTTTTTGCTTTGGAGAAAGTTTCTGTTGGAGAACAGTAGACAGACATTCCCCCATACTGATTCTCTCGTTACCTTTAAGCTTCTTCTTGTTGGTACAAAATTCTTTTAGGAATTTAGCATAACGAGGAATATGTCTTATTGCATCCAAAAGAGGAATGTTGATTTCAACTTTCTTGAAGATCTTTAGAACATCTTTTTCTTCCTCATCTTTCTTGTTCTTAGTTAATCTATTAGAGAAATGAGAACTTACTTTGGGAATAGAAGAAGAAGATTTTTGTATCTAAAGAACTTTGTC
The DNA here is from genome assembly GCA_019593545.1 of Apocynum venetum. Lineage (NCBI taxonomy): Eukaryota > Viridiplantae > Streptophyta > Magnoliopsida > Gentianales > Apocynaceae > Apocynum > Apocynum venetum. The sequence continues at coordinate 2,117,355 of SRSM01000144.1, read as the reverse complement.
GAAAGATATTGGGCTTGAAACAGGTGTTTTCTCCGTACTTTTATTTTTCTCTGGTCTCTTAGATTCTTCTAATATTTTACCACTTCTCAATGTTATGGCACTAGCATTCTCTCTGGGATTGAGTGGTTGTGATGAAAATTTATTGAAAAGCTGTGTTTTCAATTGACCTAAATCAGAAGTCATTTGTCCTATCTAATTCTCCAAATTGTGAATGCTGGATTTTGTATCATTTTGGAAGGATATGGTATCTCTCTGAAAAGATATAGAACTTGAAGCTAGATATTTCACCATATCTTCTAAAGACATACTCTGTTGTTGGTTCTGAGGATGTTACGGAGGATTTTGGTGTTGATTAGGAACAAAACCTAGTGAGTTCATTGGTGGCCCCCTTGGTTACTCCATCTAAAGTTATGATAGTCTCTCCACCCTTCATTATATGTATTGGAGAATGAATTGTGTCTTCTCTGAGGTTGGCTCTAAAAATTACCCATGGCATTGGCTTGTTCATCTTGAAATAGTGTAGGACAAGAATATGTAGGATGGTCATTGCCTAAACAAATTCCACATGCTTTTACCGGTGCATTAATTCTTTTCCTAACAAATTGACCAACTAAATTGGTAAGATGATCTAGTCTTTGCTCAATTTGTGTAGATGATGATGATGATGCATCTACTTCATTAACTTTCCTGATGGTATCATTCTTGGTGTTAAAAAATTGTGAATTAGCAGCCATGTTAGCTATTAATTCACATGCAATTTGTGGAGTTTTATCTGAAATAGCACCACTAGCTGCATCAATTTTCATCCTGTCATAAGAAATCAAACTCTCATAAAAATATTGAATTAATAATTGTTTAGGTATTTGATGATGAGGACAACTAGCACATAAGTTTTTAAATCTTTCTCAGCATTCATATAATGTTTCACCAATTTGTTGTCTTATGCCACTTATATTATTTCGGACTGTTGCAGTTCTAGATGCAGGATAATATTTAGTTAGAAAAATTCTTTGTATTCCAATCCAATCTTGAATAGATCTCGAAGGCAAATCATATAACCAATCTTTTGCACTATTTTGTAAACTAAAAGGAAAATAGTACAGTTTAATAACTTCATCTCTTGTACCTTCTTGTTTCAAATTAGTGCAAATAATATAATATTCCTTAATGTGCCTTAGTGGATCTTCTCCAGTAATCCATTAAAAGTTGGCAAACATTGTATAAAATCAGTATGCATTTTAAAATTAGCATCAACTTGTGAAAAAATAATGTATAAAAATTGTTCATCAAGAATATGAACAGTCAGTGCTTTTAGAGATCTTTGATTCAAAGTCATATTAAAAAGATAAGTATGAAGAATATCATCAAAAATAAGTTGGGTATCCGGTTGATTTTCTGTTTTGCATTCTTCAAGATCCGTAGCTCGTTCTCTGATCTCCACTAGTGTTTTACTCCCTTGTTCTTTGCCGATAATTTTACTACTTCTTAAGTGCATACAATAATGAATTTGTTGTTTGGCGTCACTAAATGAATAAAATATGTATCTGAATATCACTAAAGGAATGAAATCTGCAACAAAATAAAAAGATTAACAATTTTAATAGAAGAAATTAAAGCAAATCTCCAGCAAATGCGTCAAAATTTGACGAAACCTGTCATACGACTCTCAAATTTAAACCTAACAATTCCTATATATATAAGAAAAGTAAGGATGAAATCCACATAGATTTGTCAACTCTTAAATTAAAATCATTAATCGGAAAGGTTTTGGGGGTTTTGGTATTTTGAGAAACAAGAAAATAACAATAATTAAAATAAATATTTTAGGGTTTTTGTATTTGTGAATAGAATTAAAAAGGAATTTAGAATATAAATGATATAAAAAGGCATTAGCAAGTAATTAGTATCAAGTTATATTTTTCATGGGATTAATAAATATAAGATGGAATTTATAAACATTAGAAAGAAAATTTGAAAGATAAACTTTCCGGAAATATTGAAGTTATCCGGACAAAATTTATTTACTAAATATTACAAAAAGCCTTGAAATATTATTCTAAATATTCTGGAAAATATACTAAGATGAAAACAATAATAAAAGAAAGAAATTGCAAAATGGAGAAGATTGAAGTTAAATTAGTGTTGAAATCATAAAAATAAGCTTCTTATTTATGGGTACAAAAATTAGAGGAAAAATAGTCATTTCGCACACTAAAGTCTTGAAAATTTAGTTGGTGGCTTAATTTCTCCAAACTTTTCCACGTGTTGCATCGTCATTGATCCAATGGCTGCTTCTAGAAGCGTCACTTGTCATCTTCCAACATTTCTTCTTATTCTTTTTCTCTCCATAATGAATTAAAATACATTGAAAAACTTACAAACAAAGAAATAAAAGGGAAATGTGAAATATATAAATTAAATAAGATAATTAACCGATTTTTAAACAAAATATAGTCATTAAACAATATAAAAATCAGTTAGTTTATAAGTACATCATTTTTGTATCATCAATGGGTAAGATGCAATCCAATATCCATACTGTCCACAATATAAACATATTTGATATAAGCTCTCATATGCATGTTGAGTATAGCTTAAAAATGTGATAGTTGGGTAAATGGATTTAGCCATATTGATTTTAACACAAACACAGACATATCTACCACTGACTGCTTCAGTGGAAGTTGTATCAACTTTAGCCCTACCTATCAAATTCCTTATTTTCATAAGCACTCTTTCAATGAAACATTTTTTGGGAATGTCAGGAAATCGAGGCCATACCATAGTTGCCATAATTTTGTCTACAGCAAGTCGAAAATTTGGCTTCCTCTTGGACACTATCAAGTAGTGTCCAAGTACTATCAACATTCCATTTTAGAATAAAAGCATACAAAAAAATATCTATGTTACAAATCAACCAGTTGAAAAACCCATTCGAGTTTGCATAAGCTCCCAAGTCTTTGTTGCAAGACCCTTATAGACACATTATTCCCCAAAACCTTCAAGATTAGAGCCCGCCGACCATGAGTTGACCAAATTCTTCCTTGCTCGGCCCCTCGTGTGTATCTTGCTCTCCATCCCCTGTGTAAATCGAAGGTTTGAGCTTGCCCTAGTCCAACCTCCATTTGCAAAAATGTGTTCAGACATGGTGTTGTATTCTTACCGATCTTTGTAGCTAAAGAGTGAATCGAGGTCTCACTCATTACCCCATATATTGACTTCCTTTAAAATTTGTTCACATAACGTTGCCCTTGTGCTGACTCTGAGATGGATAGAGACACCTCCATTGAATCCCAACGTCTAGTTATCTCACTACAATAGTAACTTAAATTCTTTCTAGAGAGAGTCTAATTTTGTTTGTAATTTAAACTTTTCAAACTACTTCTTCTATATCTTGATTAAATTTTAACCTTACCATTCTATAAGTGTAAATGTAGTATTTATTTACCATAATAAGTAGGCTATTAGTTGTACCATAGACATTGTTATATTTTCTTCTTGTTTTGGATCTTTTTACTACAAATTTGCAATTTAAGTCTCTAATCTTATTTTTTCCTTTTCTTCACATAAATCTTTTTGACACAAAAACTTCATCAATTGACGAGACTTAGTTCTACCTGAGAGATAGAAGTTATAATTTGTTTATTTGTTCTGTATAGTGCTGTAAGAACAATTTTCTTTTCTTATGTTGCTATTTGGGACTAGAAAAATATTATATTTGTAGGGATTTCGAGGACATACAAGCATAGTGAAATTAAACAATTTCTCAAAACACACTTTTAAGAAACCAATGTATATTAAATTAAATCAATTGGCTCTAGAAAAAAATTCCTTTTATAGTTAGAGAGAAAATGATTCAAATATTACTACAATATTGAGAAATTCTTATGATATAAATCCATGTAATTCTTAGAATGAGTGAAGTCCAATACAGTGTTTCAAACATATCTATGTTCTGATATATAAATATATGGTCATCTATCATATTACATACTTGTTTTAATTTATTATTACTCCACCAATTAATAATTAACTAGAGACATATTAGAATAATATTCTTGCTACTTAAATGTTTTACTATAGTCACAAACTTAATCGCAGTAAGCATAATAAATTATTCATAGAAAAAAGAAACATATCACATATAATAAACATTGTATGACATAATGCATGAGAATATAAAATGTTCTATTGGACTAGTGCATTATTTTGACAGTATCATTGTATGGAATTTGCCTTGTTGGTTGTAAATGTTGAAACTTGAAAAGGATATCATTTTATTTTTAGGGTTAGAGATGCAAATTTGTTTTTTGTTAGTTTTATGCTTGAATGATCATCACATCCAAAAGGGGAGGTTTTGTGTTACATTACATTACATTTTATAAGTTAGTAATTTTTTTTCAAAGTACAAAGAACAAAATTTTCAGGATCAAAGGTATTTTAGAATCAACAATTGCCAAAATGTTGATTAGTCGAACACCTTAATGCAATAGTTTTAATTGAATTGGCATTTTATTTTATTTTTAATAAAAAGAAGTATGGCCAAATTTTAATTATAGAGCGAACCGAATTAATATGATTTTTAGTTCTTTGATGTTATATGAAGTATAGCTCAGTAAGATTATTGTCGGAAAAAAAAAACAAATTTTAAAATCAAAATTTAGAACCCAAAACGCAAAAATCACCCCTAGGCAGGACCGAAAATTTTAAAGCCCAGAAGAAAATAGTAATAATAATTAAAAGGAGAAATTCTTTATTTTATACGACCATAAAAAGACATAAGTTGGGCTAGTTTCAGATTTTGACTAATATGTAGAAACTGGCCTGGTTTATTTGGGCCTAATTTTAGAATGGCTCAGTGGCTAAAATGGCCTTTCTTATCCAAGTACAGGAATTGGTTTTTCTTGAGTGAAAAATATTTTCTCTTTTTGTTGCTAAAATGAGAAGGCGAAAAAAAATTTAAATTTCAAAAAATAAAATCAACGTGTAATGATTTCTAAGAGAGACTTCTGTTTTTTTTTTTTTGAAGGATCTAGCATATATTTCAAATATTTCTATCTCAAAACATTTACTTACTTTAAGAGGTGAAAAAAGAAGAAAGAAAGAAAAAAAAAACTCGTATTTTATGTCTAAATTCATTTTAAATTAAGCATCCAAAATTTTCCATACGAAATCGCCATTTAAATAATAATGGCAAGAGCAATTTTTTGTTGTTTAGGTAAAGCTTGCATTTACTCATGAAATAACATAATAAAATGTATTTCTCTAGGAAGAGCCCATTTATGGAACATATTTATATGAAGGAATGGCCCGTCCATGCTTTAGACAATCCCATCCCCGCCCCGCTTCCCGTCTCCAATTTGTTCTTGCTTTGATATCTATTTGACTCCATTTTAATTTTTAATTTTTTTCTTCAAAACACATATTGCATTATACCTCCAAATAAATTTTTTCTTTACCAAAGTAAAAAAAAATGTTTTAAAGCTAAAAATACATCAAATACAAAATAATGAATTTTTTTGGTACATCAAATATGAAATTTAAAATGTCTATTATCCAATAATTAAATACAATATTAATATAAATATAAATCAATCTATTAATTTGAGTTAAAGTTATTGCGTAGTACTTTAAACTTAAGTTTAATATATTTTTTCTTCTTTTTCTTTCTCTTTTTAAGCAAATAAATGAATAAAATAATATTTATACTAAAAATAAGAATGTAATAGAAATTTGCTAGGACAAAGCCATGTGGGATCCCACTAGCAAAAAATCAATTTTCACTCGAATCTTGATATCTTCACTTTTTTAATTTTCTTTTTTGTTAAACTTGGGGAATCTCCAACCTCGGGAGAGGGGAGATGGGACTAGTAATGGAAATATGGGCCGGTTAAAAAAATGGGTTTGGTTATTAAAATACAAGCTCGAATAATTTTCGAGCTTTTTTGCCCAGTTAGAATTGGTCCGCGACCTGAACGGGCTTGGCCCGTGTGGCCCGATCATTTTTTTATTAAAAAAAATTGCTATCTCAATTCTGAAATTGTAACTTGCCTAAAAATCCCTAATTTTTACTTCTTCAAACTTGAGCGCCGCACAACAAAATTAGAATAAGAAAAGGCAGTTCTCTTCCTCTCACTTCCAAGATAATCAAAATTCCTTTCCCACTTACCTTTCTTCTTAGTTCCAAAATAATCGCCAGCAACCAGCAATAGTAGCAAGTTAATGAAGCATATACGACTATATAGTTGCATTAAATAAAAAAAATAAATGAATTAAAAATATTTATATGTCTAAGAAAGGTTTGGTCAGACTAAGTTTTTATCATGAGATTGAGGTGGTCAATGTCAACAACATACGATTTCCAAGACTAGTACAAATTAATTTAATTCATTGTTTTTTTGGCATTCAAATTGGATTGAGGATGGAAATAAAAATAAAACAACTCTTACAAGTGTTTTCGTGTTCTTTACTGACAAATAAACAGAATAAGAACTTTGAAGAAGAACCAAAGTATAAGCTTCATGCTAATAATAATAATTATTATATTCACGTGTTTGTTTTTCCTTGTCATTGTTTGGATTGTTCATTTTGCAAACATATAATATGTTAGCTATTGCCTATTGCAGGCTTGTCTTTTATTTGCAACATAGTAGTATTAAATTCTTGTTTACTTCTTTCCCTATGACTATGTAAATTTCTTGTAATTTTGTGATTTAGATATATTTAATGTCATTATTTTCATTTGTAAATAATAATAAAAAAACAATACTAGTGATGCTTGTTATCTGCTTATAATAGGATAATTCTATTAAATTGGATTCAGAATTTTTTATCATGCATGATACTATTCAAGGACTAAAATAAAAATTCATTATTTTGTTTTCAGATAACAAGCAACACTGGAAATAGAGCGTCTATTACTATCATTGATAAGGACACTGCAATATCAGAGGATGCTGAACCTCAATCCAAAAAGGGTAAGGCTTTAATCTCTGAAGTGTGGAATTATTTTGTAAAATTTAAGATGGGTATAGATGGCAAAGAAATGTGTAAATGTAAAGGGTGTGGCAAAGAGCTTTCATGTGCTAGTAAATCGGGAACCTCTCATTTGACTCGTCATAGTTCTAAATGCCATATGTTGTCTAAATATCGTGATATTAGAGATATGCTAATTGATCAAGAAGGGAAGTTGTTGAAGAGAAAGTGGGATCAGAAGATGTTCAGGAAAATTATTTCTGAAATGATAACATAACATAATGTTCCATTTAGTATCGTTGAATGGATAAAGTTTAGAAAACTCCTAAAATTCATGAATTCGGATTGCAAGTTTATTACCAGAAAAACTGCAAAATGTGATATGATGAAAACATATGATGTGGAAAAGGAAAAATTGAAATAAGAGTTGTGTCGAATTCCTGGTAAGGTGTGTTTGACCTCTTATTGTTGAACTTCATGCACTAATATGAATTATATTTTATTAACTGCTCATTATGTTGATGAGAATTGGAAGTTAACTAGTAAGATTTTAACATTTGCTCATATCCAACCACCATATTCTGGCCATTTATTAGCATTGAGGGTACTTGAATTTTTGAAGGATTGGAGATTTGAGAAGAAGGTTTTTTTTATTTATTACTTTGGATAATGCATCTTCAAATGATAATATACAAAACATCTTGAAAGAACATTTATGCTTATCAAATAGTCTATTACTTAGTGGGAAGTATTTTCACATTAGATGTTCTTCTCACATATTGAATCTCATTGTTCAAGATGGTTTAAAGGTTGCAAGTGATGCATTACACAAGATTAGACAAAGTGTGCATTACGTAAAAGTTACTGAAAATAGAACAAAACAGTTTTTTCAATGTGTTGAATAAGTTGGTGGGATTGATACATCGATTGGTTTGAAGCTCGATTGTCCTACTAGATGGAACTCCACTTATGTAATGCTTGAAAGTGCAATTAAGTATCAACGGGCTTTCTATAGTTTGAGTTTACTTGATAAAAATTATAAGTAGTGTCCATCTATTAATGAGTGGGAAAGAGCGATATCAATTTGTGAATTCTTGAAGCCATTTTATACACTAACCAACTTGATATTCGAAACTACTTATCCTACTTCTAATTTGTATTTTGGAGAAATTTGGAGAATATAAACTCTTTTAAGAACCAACTTGATAAATGAAGATTTGTTCATTCAAGACATGTGTTGTAAAATGAAGGAAAAATTTGACAAGTATTGGAGTGAATATAGTGTAGTTCTTGCATTTGGAGCTATTCTTGATCCAACCAAGAAGTTTAATTTCTTGAAGTATACTTATTCAAGACTTGATCCACTTGACTATAAAGAGAAATTGGAAAAAGTTAAGAAGGCAATTTATGCACTTTTTGGAGAGTATGATAGTAAGAGTGAGTCCATTTTCTATGGCTTCTAATTCTTCCATTGTGAATCAACTATCGACTCTTGCTAGAGAAGGAAAAGCAAATGAGATGATGTCTACACCCTATTATGATGTAAGTTAATCTTTAATTTATTTTTTAAAATTTGTTTTACATATGTAAGACAATAATGTTTCAATGAATTATTCATTTGTTTATTTCGTAGGATTTTGAAGCATTTGATTGCATGGAAACTAACAATACTGGGAAGTCTCAACTTGACCTTTATTTGGAAGAGCCAAGGATTTCAGTTTCGGAAAGTTTTGATGTCTTGAGTTATTGGAAAGACTTAAGTGCTAGATTTAGTGATTTAGCAAGGATGACTCGTGATGTTTTAAGCATTCCAATAACTACCGTAGCAACCGAATATGCTTTTAGTATTGGCTCTCGTGTTTTAACCAAATATAGAAGTTTCATGCTTGATGAAACATTGCACTTTAATATGCACACGTAATTGGTTATATGGTTTTGTAGGTAAGTTTTTACATTTTGAATTTAATTATAATGAAAATGTTTACTGTAGAATTTGTTTCATATCATAAAGTTTTAAATTTTTATACTTAACCTATTCTTTTTTATTTTTTTTATTTTAGATGATGATGATGATAAATACTTTATTGAGAAACTAAATCTTTCTAAGGTGGATTCAAATGTGATGGAAGATGAAGGTTAGAGATTTTTTGGAGTCAAGAAAAAGATTGAAGACTTGTAGTATTATCTTTTTTTGATGATTGGAATTAGATATTTGTTTGTTTTATGAATTTTTTTAATCACTCCTATATTATTATGTGGCTATATATTTCATTAATATTTTGTTATGTTAGTTCTTAGAAGTGTAATGAATATTTTTAGTGCAAGTGCATATTTTGTCTTTGGGACATCTTGGCCCGTTTGGCTCATTTGAGCAATGTAAGCTCATTAGGGCCATTTATTCCACCCTACTTAAATAAAATATTTTGATATTTCAATAAATATATGTTGTGATTAGTTCGCAAAATGCATTATCTTTTTAATAGTTAGTTTTTGAAATCCATTAGAAGTCTAACTAGTCTTTAGAATTACTATTGCTTGGCTTTCAATTTGCCTAAGACCATCAAATGAGGATTGACAATTTTTGTTAGAAAAGAAATGCAGTATTAACACTTATTCTATGCCATTAAGAAATTGAAAATCTAGTAAAAAGAAAACAAAAAATCAAATCAAATTCAATGAATTCTATTTACTTTTTAGTATTACTTTCTATAACTTTTGAAAGTTTGGAATAAAAATTAAATAAAAAAAATGAAAACGTTTCGAAGCAACTAAGTACTAGGATAATTGGTGTAGTTAGCCCCAACTTTACTTGTTTTTGGTATCTTAAGTGCCAACGTTGTTATTTTGGTGTCTTAAGTCCTAACTTTTGATTTTTTTTAAAAAAATTTCTGTCTTAAGTTTCTAAATTTTTTTTTTATAGTTTTTTGTGACTTAGAACACCTGCCCAGATTGTGATTTACTAATTCAAATTTTTTTTTCCCCTATTTTGGTAGATATCCTGCAGCAGTTGATGGAATTGGAGATGATAATTAGCTATTCTTTGGGATACCAAGGTGGGTCATGTGTAGAACCTGGTGGTTAACTGATGGGTTTACTCATTCAAACTTCATTGAGAAGTTTGTATTCACTCCACTAGCCTCATGAGTTGAAGTTTTAAATATATTTTTATAAGAAAAATAGTGACAGTTATTTTAAGTTTTTTTACTGTAAAATAAACATTAAACTTGTTTTTAATTACAAAATTGGATAAATTTCACTAAATCTTGTGCTTCTTTTATTTAAAAACACTAAACAATTTCATTTTTTAATTGAACTAATATGCTTCATAACCTATTCAATTTTATCAAAAGAGTAATAATCAATATGCTTAATTTCATTAAACTCTTTAAATTTCCTATAAAAAATCTCCTCTCAATCTTTTAATCATCTCAATATGCTCCCTTCATTTTTCCAATTGTTTTAGTTAAGTATAATTTTTATTCTAATTTAACAATTACAATTAAAATATGAAATAGGTGCAGTGCTTTTGAATAAAAGATGAAAGGGGTTTAATGAAATTTACTATATAGGATCAATCAAAATTTAGTGAAAGAATTCTATATTTTATTTAATAAAGTGAATCTTAATTAAAAGATTGACAAATTAATTTATTTTTATAATTTTGATCATATTATCCTTATTTTTTTTTTTTTTACTTTTGGATTCAATATGTCCCTTATTGTTTTACAAAGGTCAGCCACGTTCTCTATGCAGTGGAACAGACCGCCACGTCATTTCGATTGGTTTAACGTTGGATTTTTCGGTACTTCCAACACTGTCAGAGGTGGTCCCACCACCCTTTCGCATAAGTACGAAATCAAATAACCATCTTGTGGCTCTTATTCTTTCACGACATGGAAAGCCCACGTGGAATTCCCGCGTGTACATCAGATGGTCCCCCTTTTCTCTCATCATACGTCATTTCTCCGTTTTCTCTTTCCTCTCTTATCGTGCCACGCGTCCGGTTTACTCCTCTGCTCTCGGCAACCGGTTACACCAGATTTCTGCCGTCGCTTGGGATTTCAAAACTTGGTCCTAGGATTTTTAGTTTAGTTTAGTTTAATAATACACTTAAACTATTGTTGTTAGTTAGTGTAGCAAAATCTCAGAGTTATTTGTTCTATAACTTTGAGAATATCGAGTCTATTTAGACAGTTATTTAAAGCTAAAAAATATTTTTATTATGTAAAAAATGTTAATCTAGATAATTATTTTTATTTTAATGGATTAATTGAATGATTTGATATGCGCTGAGTTAATTTCATATATTAGGTAAATTGAAGAATCATTTTCTTAATTTCATTGTAAAAATGTGTGACGATTTAAGAATCCCTTTTTAAAATACATCAGATAAAAAATTGTCCCTAATTGACAAATTTGTTGTAGTGAAGATAAAAGGGTGATTCCCAAAGTTTCTCAACTCTCATCCCAATCAAAGAATGTTGTTGTGGACGGTCGAGCAATGAGAGGTCTAACCTGAACAATATGCAAAGTTCATATGGAAATGCTAAAAACTGGAGCTATTGCTAAAAAAATATGGCTGCTGGCAAGGGCAATCTGAACAAATTAAAGCTGGGAGAATCAAGGAAAGAAAGAAAAATCAGTTGATATCATTGGTTAAAAATACCGAACAGAGATAAATCAATGGTCAAAGGAGTTGGTGATGCTGAGATTTTAGACTGTGACATTGTTGAGAAAATTTGCATATATTCTGGGATTTAAAAGCAAATATTCGATCTAGTTTCGTGGTTAACAAGGGAGAATTATTGTGTATTAAGTACTAACTTTCTTCCCTGATTTTTGTTGTATACAAGACTTATCTGCGAAGAGATCATGGAACAAGAAATAAATTGGCTATTCAGAGTTCCCATCCGGGAGAAGCCATGGAACAAGAAATAAGTGCATTAGGAGAAATATAAAAGGAAAAAGGAACTTGGTTGTGGCAACATCTGCTGGCTATAGTAAAAAAGCTATTGACTATTATTAAAAATCTATTGAAAAAATTATAGGAAAAAAATTTCATGCATTGTATTATTTACTTTTATTGCTTTATGTTGACACAACATATATTCATGACAGTGCACTTTAATTAGTTTAATTGCTGCTACTTTGTCTTAATTGACTCATTAAGTCCTATCATAAACAATATTTACTAGGACAATGAGATTTTATTATCGAGATATAGTTAGGGGCGGAGCTAGGAAGGAATTACGTTAGGCTGTAGCCCAACTTAAAAAAAAAAAAAAAAAAACTTCAGTAGCTAAAAGAATTGCAGAGAATTGGAATGACTTAGTTCATTCACTATTCTTTCAAATTTTATTTTGAAAATATGCAATTTTTTTACAGTCATATGCAAAGAATTGAAAAAAAAATGAAAGATATAAACTGATATAAATAAATAAATCAATATACAATACAATAATATCACTATTTACTGAATACAAAATTTACAATCGATTTTTATTATTGATAATTCAAACATTTTATCATGTCAATGCCTTAAGAGGACAAACCACCTATAAGTTAAGGATTTGCTTATCATCTCTAATTTCTTATAAATTGGCAAATTAAATTTCCTAGAGTATAGCGTTTTTGTTCAACTTAAACTTAAATTGATTCCATTAAATAAATAGAAGACCTAGGACCCCTACTTAGGGGTGGCAAAATGGATAAAAATCCAATAAATATTTAAAATCATCCAATATTAAATGAATTTGATTCACCTATATAACTTAAATGGACAACTATTTAAATTCATTTATCCTAATGGATTTTAATGGATGTCCATTAATCAAATTTAATTAATTACACTTTAACACAATATATATTTTAAATTTTACATTAGCTCTATAAATTTTTTTCCATGTTTGAAGGGAAAAAAAACTCTCACTCTTTCTCTCTCTAGAACTATAAGAATTCAGAAGTGGTTTATGAGCATAAGTTTTATTATGTATTATTAATTATATGTGAAGTTTTTCCTAAAAAATGGAAAAAGAAAAAGAAAAAATTTCATACGGAAAATGAAAACTTCAATTTCGATCGTGATGATTTTCCCTGAATGTATTTAAATTTATTGCCTAATTTTCTTTTAATAATCAATTCAACATTGAACTAAAATACATATATTAAAAAAGTTCAATAATGAACAAACAAAACAATTATTCAAACACAGGACTCAATAATTAAGTTTTTATAAAAATTTAAAACAAACAATTTCATATCAAACTAAGTTTTTTATATAATAATTATTATTTTAACAACTTTATTTTTTATTTACTTTATTTCTTTACTAATTATACTTTTAAAGCTCACAACTTTACCTATTTTATGCAATATGTTGACAAGAGACCATTTTTCATTTCATTTTGATAGGAATTTTTTTTTTAAAAAAAAAAATCAGCTGATAGTGTAGTTACAATTTTTTCATGTTTCTAATACATATGGAATTAAATATTAAAAAAAATGAATTGAGCATGAGTTTAAATAATAAAAATTACATTAAGAAATTTAATTGAATACAATTACAAAGAATGATCTCTCAAAAAAAAATTATATGAATAAATAAGTATCTATAGATATTCATAAACCATTTAGAAATACATATAGATGATTAATTAATTAAATATTTTAAAAGTTAATTGAACATGAGGTTAAATAATAAAAATTATATGAAGTAATTTAATTAAATACAATTACAAAGAATCACCTCTTAAAAAAATATAATCAAAATTATATGAATAAATGAGTATCCATGGATATTCACAAACCATTTAGAATCAAATCATTTAAACTATTTATAAATAAATCATAAATATTTTAGATTTAAATGGATTGACAGTCATATAAATTTATCAAAATGAATTTGAACATCCATTTTGTCACCCCTACCCCTACCCCTACTCCATGACAATTCTACTTTCTTTTTTATTTTTATTTTTATTTTTATCATAGTACTTTAGTTTGTAATAAAGTAATATATATATATATATATATATATTTATTTATTTGAACTCATGTATGACTTTATCTATATTTGGACTTTGTAATAAACTAAAAAATTAAAGGGTTTGATTTTAAGGAAAATGAGAGGGGACACTGCAATAGTCTAGTCACATGTGAAAAAAATTTATGGCTCCGGTCGCCCCTGGATTTAGTAGTCTTAAATTAAAAGCTTTTAGCGTGATGCGAATTGGGAAGTATTAATTTATAAGAAATAAAGGGTCAATGTCTTGGCAAACGGAAAAAATACGTAGTTTAAGGTCATAAACAGAGGCAGACTTCACAACAATGGCATCCACACTTAATTCCCATATCTCTCTTCCTGTCTTGGCAGGGACGGTGCCACGAATTTATCATAGGGGTCACAATGGGATAAATATTCAAACTTGCATAAAACATTTCACATTACCTATTTCCATCATTAAAATTACGCATTACACATTTTACATCAATATTAAAGTTCAAACATTATACATTAAATTTAAAAAACATAAAATGAAAAACTTCAAAGAGACAATAATTTCGTTCACAATTTTAACTCTAAATAAACTTCAAAAGAATTTTTATTTTGCATGTTCCTATTCAGGTTTTAGTTGATTACAGATATCTCGAGATCAAATTACCGAACAAAAGCTTCTAATCTATCTAACGTATCCTTTCTTGAAGTTGCTACAAGAAGAATACTTTGTTCAATAGGAGATATCAACATATGTTCAATGGCTAAACTAAAAAATGATAGCAAATTGTCAAAAAAATTATCCACATTGAAAATATGCAATTTGATTTTAAACCAATAAGTATTATTTCAACATATCATAACATTTCAATAAAGCTATGAATGTATCAGTACGTTGTATCATAATAACAATTCGTTCATATATAAAGTTTGTTTGTATTTCAAACCCAATTATCTTACTATAAGCATTACTAAGTATAGTTGAAATTATACCTAAAGTGAGAGCAATCATATTATGAGCTGCTTGAGCAACTATTCTTATTATTCCAAAGTTGTCTTCTCCATAAACGAGACTAATATTTCGAGTGGATATATTATTCTCAATTTAAGTGCGGTATGAAACTTTGTTCCCAATTGTCACACATCTAAAAATGCCAATTATTTTTACTCTTTATATTGAATTTCGTTTGTTTTTTTTTTGTTCATTGAGAAGTTGAATGGTCACATATTTGCACACATTTGGATGATGTGTCTTCCATAAGTATAGAATAAATGTAAGAAAATAAATTATAAAGAAGAAGAACAAGAACAAGAAGAATCATAGAGATCTTGTTAGTTTGCAATAAAGAAGAAATGAAGAAGGAATCTTTGTAAACTAACAAACTCTATTTATACTGTATAAATAGAGTTTGTTAGTTTGCAAAAATTTCTCGTTCGTTAAACCTAAATTATACATTTATTCTTATTCCTTTCTTGTACATAGTTCAAATAAAAAACTTATTATTCTTCTTCCTTTCTTTAAAATATGGATGATTTAATCCGTAAATTTCAAATTTATTACCCTTTTCTTTCTACTAATACATTGAAAAAAATATACAACATGAGAATGTAGAGATTGCAACAGTTAATGTCCAAAGGAATACCCGAGGACATTAGATGGTTGATCAAAGCTAAGGCCCGACTAAATGTTATACCTTCCTCAAATAACAACTTGATTTGAGTAAAAGTAATTTTGTTAAGAAAATGATAAGTAAGATATTAGAAGTATGTTACATATGTGTCAGGTGTTACTGCAATCGAAAATGTCTTTCCTTTGAAAATTTATTTAGAAATCAGGAAGATAAAATCACTTTAATAAAAGATGGACTGAGTAAAGAATCCTTAGATGATATCCAATTGACTCTTGGTACGCATAATTGTGAAAGTATTTAACGATAACTTCTCAAATTATAAAATAAATTAAAAAATGAAAGACAATGTTATAGTGACGAGAATTTTACCTGAAAAGATCATATATGCAATTTTATAAAAAAAACTTGATGATAAGAAAATTAATATGTAATGTAAATATATTTCATGAAATTTGTTGATGTAATATATTTATGAATATTTTTATTCCTTATTTTTTAGTTTTTTAAATTAACGCTTTTGGTAATAAAAAAGAAAAAAAAAGTCAATGCTTCTGATTTTGTAAAACTTATTTTTTTAAAATGTAAAGGCGTAATAAAAAAAATGTAAAGACTAAAGGTAAGGGAAGGGGGCTTGGGGCTATTTTTTTATATATAACATATAAAAATCAATATAAAATATCATATATATGAAAAAAATTTGAGAGCGGAGGGGGGGGGGGGGGGCTGTGCCCCCCACCCTGTGGCTTCGTCCATGTGTCTTGGCATAATTCACGCTGCTTTTGACACTCTTCTCCGTGGCATTTTAGTGCCATCCCTTCACAAGACCATTGCATTTCTTCTAATGAACAAATCATCTGAATCTGTATCCGACATGGGAATGCTTCCATCCAAAAAATCGATTTTATTTTTGGCGTATAAGGCATTGCTCATATCATTCATCCATTCACCATAATTGTTGTCATTCAATGGCTCTCCTACATACATATCTAACCAGGATGACCGGCAGCGTGCACGGAGTATGGTGATATCACATCCATCGTTGAAGCTGCTCCTCCAGTCATTGCTAGCTGCAGATGTTGCATTATTGTTGGTGATGCTTTGCTTTGAGTTGGCTATGGTGAGTCTGTGATTGTGGGGCTTAAGAGATGTTCTTTAATGAACTCTAATAAGTCTCAAAATCAATACTCTGATAACAAGTAAAAATTTGAATAGCTGAATGATATTCTCATTGCTTGACAAAATTCTAATACAAAACAAACTTTACAGAAGACCTACTCCAACGAAACAAAGGTTAGTATAAGGCTATGGCAACTAACTAAAATCATAGCATTCTAAATATATGTACGCAGTCTTTTCCAAAATAGGCATCTTCCATATCAATCGATATCATCATATTTCTTCAATTATTGAAGGGAGAAATATAGGAATTTCAAAAAAAGAGAGGTAATATTCATTAGTTAGTTTAATTGTTTTTAGTAGGTTTAGTTGTGTTGTTTGGTTGTTGCGAATATTTCAGAATCATGAAGCAATTTATATTATTTTTACCTTTTTATGATTAAATTAGAGATTTCTTTCTAGGACTAGGATGTCGAGGAAGAATACTTTTACCTAACAAATGGAAATCATCTAATTAAAAGGTCAATCCCCATTACATAGGTATATATAACTAAAAAAGAAACAAAAAGAAGACCATGAGAGAAAAGCTCTTCCGAAATGTTAATTAAGTAAAACCATTACAAAAAACTGATGGTTCATAGTCCATTGTTAAAACATTGTACTTGTACCCAGGGTTCAAGAACAATGCAAAAAGAGAAAAAGAAAAAAAAGGAGCCAAAATTAAAGAAGATAGAAAAAGAAAATTTTGCACATTAGATATGTTCATCTAATTGCTCGAAATGTCGTCAAATTTTCGGGCTTCCATGACCTGTGCCTGGAAACTTCAAAAAGCCACCACCACTGCTGGGTTCAATTTTAAACACAAACCGGTGGAACTTTTGGTACTCCTTGCCGCTGCAGCTCCACCAAGACGCTATCAACGGATGGAGGTTTCAGCCCAAGCGGAAGCGGCTGCCAGGGTTTCGATAAAACATCTCCAATAGCTGCGTCTACGCTCTCCTTAGACTAAATAATGAACAATGGACAAGAAAAATCAAAGGAATGAAGCCATATATGCATGAACAAAAAATAAAAATAAAAATATGCGACATGAAATGTGCAAGAACGTATTGAGGATACATGGCGTGCCCTTATATAGTGAGAAATTGAAGGCACAAACTGAAAATGTACATAAATTTGGTCATGCAATATCTTTAATGTGTAAGAAATATATTAGCAACCGATTTTACTTGATTTTTTAGTTTATTTTGCATGCTAGGGGAGATTTCTAAGTTATATTGATACAACACTCTACAAGTATAAAAACCCTTGAATTATTCAAATTTATGATGGAATGATTTTCCATCCACTTCATGACTTAATTATTATCCCATGCATGAAAGAAATTCTAGCATGATTGATATGAGGCTCTGCATTAGTACGTTATCTAGTAATTATATGCTCTAGGGGTCCATTGTGAAATTTACTTGTATACGAGTAAAGGAATATAATCTTTTTTCCCCCTTTTATTTAATTTCTTCTTCCAAGAATCCAGCCATTTAGACAAACTTGACATAACATGATTAATCGTACAATTCTATACAATTTGAAATATCTATTTCAGATGCTTGTGAGGAAGACAGAAAATTAAACACACTGACTGAGAAAAAAAAATAGAGAGCTGGGACTTACTGGGTGGAAGTCAATAGGAGGTTGAGGTACTGCTTGTCCTGTAGGGGGAGTGGGAACACCAATGCCGGGGTCTATTTTGTACATAGGCGGGGGCGGTATGCCGGGAACAGGTGGTGTTGGAAATCTCTACATAAAATTCTAAAACCCGTGAGACAATGTCGATGGTTCTCTTCTTATAGTAACAAAATTAGCTGAAAAATAGGTACAAAGCAGCCAAAACAACTCCAGAGAGAGGCAGAATTTGGCAGTTACCGCTGGTGCCAAATGTGGTGGGAAAGATGGTCCTCCTGGAGTAAGAACGTTTGGTACCTACATAACATAGTAAATGTGCTATAAATTAATTTCCACTTTCGGTCAAATGTAAATGTTGTACTGCATATAAAATTATATATAATTGGTAAGAGAATTTGTGAGATGAGGACTAGTAATTATATATAATTGCTAAATGTGTCAAGTATGATACTGTATATTTGGATGTACTTACATATACTTGATAAAATATATAAATTATGTACTCCGTTATCAAATTTAAATTTAAATTTTTTATTGAAGTAAAAATTTAAAATTAATGTAAAGAATGTGGCTTACACGTTGGGGGGCTGAATGCCAAAATGAAGGGTCTACTGGTGATGTTAGTGGAGGGTGAGCAGGTGCTGGCCATGTTGGTGGGGGTGGTGGAGAAGGGGCTAAATGTTTTTGCCATACGTGAACTAAAGACTGGTCGACAGATGGATGACCCCATACGTGTAAGGGTCTAAAATGAGGCATGGGTGCCATGGGAGGAGGGAAGCCCATGGTTGGAGCAAGCCAAGGATTTATATCTGATCTCTTTCCTCCGGCAGCAGCTGTGGTAGTGCCTCCGTACATTTGCCGCCTCTGGCTCCAGCTTGCTGCCTCAGCTTCTCGAGCTAGCAAATGTTTTCTGTGGGATCTGTATTTCTGCACATTCAAGCATTTTTGGAAACACCTTCAAAATCCGTCCAAATATATATAGTATCATTTTGAGAATTGTTCTAACAAAAATTTCATAACAATCATTTTTAAAATGCTTTAATTAAGTGTAAATAGATATAATTCTATGCTCGAGTCCTTAAAAAACAGCCACGAAACATTTTCCATATATTGTAAAAAAGGCAAAAACGATTTCAAGCATCACTTGGGACCTCATTCTTTTTTTCTCTTTTTGGGGGATAAGTAATTCATTAATCATTAAAATCATCCTCTCCAGCAAGATACAAGATTCGGGACCTCTTTCTTTTTGGCATATAAAAGCATATACTTTCTTGATTAGTACAAGAAGTAAAAGCAAGAGGAAAGTAACTTTTGGAATTGCTTTTTTTGCTCCTTCACATAAGATAGATGACAAAAAACAAAGCAAAGAAACAAAGTATGTGAATTATAATGACAAGCTTTTTCAAGTTGTCCAGACTCCAGACAGATTTAACATTACTGCATGAATGTCTGTACATACTCTTCATATGCAATCATTGATAACCTACTTAGAGGTTTTTTTTTTTTTTTTTATAGTTAAAAATCTTAGGTTTTAGAATTGTGGAAATTCAAATAATTCTCCGAAATCTAGAACATTTTATAATATGAAATAGAGGAAAAGGAGATGATGGTAGCATACTTGAAGATGGCTTGCAATGTTGTGGCGAGTAAGACAATCAATTCCCATAAGCTCAAGGATTCTTGAAGGGACTGCCTTATCCACACCAAGTTGCTCCACTGCTTGTACAAATCGCCTGTGCAGCTCTGGCGTCCAATCCACCTTCACACAATTCAAGAAACAATTATACATCACTCAACTCAAAATTTCTCTCTCTCCAAACAAAGATAGATGCAGTAGCAGAAAGAAAAGACAAGCTAATATGAATGCTCAAACATTGTTTTCTAGTGCAAGAGGTCAAAAATTCAAATTGAGGTTCATTAGTTTGTGAATTCTGATTAATCAGCTCCCCTCTCAGAGAATCAAGGAAAAAACACAGTCTATTCCAAAAGGGTTGAGATCGAAACATAAAAAATAAAAAAAAATAAAAAGAAAAAGAACTGGGCATACTTTAAGTTAAGGTCAAGACCTTGGCTATATAATAACTCACTTCCCATGAACTTATAAAGAAAAAAAAAAAGTTTTTAGTTATAGAGATTTATTACTATGACATATTTCTTTGAATGAAAAGAATTCAAATTTCCAAGATTCTCGTGAAGATGCTTCACATGAAATATGTGAAGTTTAAACTAGTTTAAACAAACGAAGAAGAAAAAAAGAAGCTAACCCTAGAGATAATAATACTTGTATGAAAACTTAGCTATTAGTTACCTTCACTTTCCTCTTCCCCGAAGGATTCTTTGATTGTTGGGATGATTTTCTTCCTTTAGAAGACGGATTCTTCGCCACGGGTTCATCTCTTTTGCTAACAACATCCTCTCCCTGTATCAACGACGTCGTGCCAGAACCGACGGAATTAGCCTTATCCACTTCCTCGTTATTCCTTGAATTCTCCTCTACTTTATAATCCACAGTAGAAACTGATGAGGTAATCTCATGAGATTCCTCACCTCCACTAAGTGAAAATTCAGCAAAAATATCATGAGCGTCCATTTCCAAATCTGGTAACGCATCTTCATCACTGATCCCAACAAACAAGTCGTCGAAATCAATACTGTCAAGTAAATTTGCACCACCAAAGTCAGGAAAATCATCTGCTCCATTAGGGAAATTCTCCATCTCGTTTTGCCTTTCATTTGTGCTTCTCAGAGGTGACACAGCTAGCATTACAAAAAAACAAGACCTGTGAATATATATTATTTATATATTCACTTCTCAACGTGCCCTCTTCTAGACGATTTCACTACTACTTAACACTCCATGCAAATTATAGATGGTTTTTTTTTCCGGCGGGGTTTTCCGGTGGAATTGAAGTAGGCGAAGGATGGACTGTTAAAGGACCGAGTTGTTGTTGTTGTTTTTTTTTGTTTTTTATATATTTTGCAAGAGCAAAGTGTGGGAGTGTGCAGAAGTTGGATCTCCGCCACAACTTATGAAGAAGGGGTCTATAGATTTGTATTTATGTTCTTGTTTTTGGGTTGTTTTCATATACTATAAAATTTTGTCAAATTGTATGAGGGGCTTGTGGATGGCAATTTTTTGAAGATTCAAAAAATCTATGAAAAGTGCCGCGTGAGCTGTTTTTCCAAAAAAAAAAAACTAAAAGAAAAGAATTCCATTTAGAATGGAGAGAGGAGAATGCAAGTTGGGTTTGATATTGATTAGCTCATGTATATCTGTTGTACAGCGAAAAGAAATGGGTGATATTGTGCAGAGTATAATTTATTAGTCCATTTCTAAATATAAATCATTTTAATCTTTTATACTTGTAAAATATATTAGTCCAATTTCCCACTTTTTAACTTTTTCCAAAAAGAATCATGCCATAATGTCCTGTTAAAGAAAATAATAATTTCATTACCAAAAAAAAAGAAGAAGATGGAAATAGACCTAATGCCTGTGTATTATGGGATAATCACGTTGTGATGACGTTGTTGATGACATTTTGGTAATTTTCTCCCAGCATGAAAATTGTATCTGCCTTAGGATGACTGGTGATGTGAAAATGATTCATTTCTAAACTCATAGTCAATGAAAAATCCTTCTCATCTCTACCTAAAGAAAACAAAAATTCCATATTAATTGAACGGCCTTGATCATCATTAGGAAACCTAGCAACATGTTATCGCTGTCTGCTAGGGTTCCTGTCTTTGTCGTCCTCCTTTTTTCATAATTAAAGTTCCATTGCTTCTCTCTTCCCCCGTGAACCATTTCTACACTTGAAATGAAAATCTTGTTTAATTAACGGCACCGGTTTACATGAATGAAAATGATAGTCAATCACAATTAGGCAAAAGGCAGATATAAGGTATCTCCACAGCATTCACTATCATAGTAACAAATTAATTCACTAAGCATCGTGAAGAACATTTTTTTTTTTTGAAATGTTTTCTTCTATATATATAGAATTTATTTATGAAATGCATTTCGTAAAAAGACAAAATTGTAATCTTGGAAAGTTGATTAATTTCTATTCTCTCGGTTCTATTTTAGTTTGTTCGGAATTTAATGTTAACTTTTTTAAAATAAATATAATTTTTATTTAAAACTTTATTAATATAATGAATGTCCACATATTTTTTGGACGAAAGGAGTGTATTTTTTTGCAGATTCCTATAATATAGTAGTCAATAACATAAAAAATGTGTATTGAAGCAAGAATTCAAGTAAAATCTTAAAAATCATACACCACACTTGTTGAAAAGTCATTTAACGCCGCAATATAAGCACCTGAGAGAGAATTTCACGCCTTGAAGAATTTTTCTGCAGCTTGTTTAGGATTGAAATTTGTATATATAGTTACACATATAATTATGGTGACTTGAATCTTATCTTCTTGTACTTGAAAGGATAAACACTGAGTTGTAGATAACACTGACTATTTGATGCTTCATAAATGGTAAACACTTCACAGAACTGAAAGAACAGCTTGTCTATTCAGCCTTAATTATATTTTGGAATCAAACTGCGAATTGCCAAACCCTTTTCAACCACACAACCACTTAAAATTCGAAAAGTAAACTATTAGTATTTTGCAAAAGTCTTCCATTATTTATCTTGAAAGAAACTAGAAATTCCACTCCTGAAAAGAAAGGAGAGAACCAATGCTAAATTTTAATGACTTCAATAATTAAAAAACTATATACAAATGATGCTGTTAGAGTCTATACGAGAAAACTCGTAGTAAAATTTAACTGCTGCACTTTTAGATAATATCTTACTAAAAGGCGTTAAATTATATTCTTTGAAAATAAAACAAAAATACAATTGACAAGCATATACAATTGATTGGTAAACAGTCTTATTTATGTATTTAAAATCTCATAAGTACAAGTAATACTCTCGACAAAATATTATTTATTTTAAAATAAATAGGCACACTTTTGTGGTTATACGTACTTCCATTTCTATTTCCAACATGCAGTTCATTATTTATTTTTGAGTCAAACAATTTATTATTTATTTAATTAAAACAATGTGACTAAGGGTGTCTTTGTTTTGTTATAAAATGAGTTTTTTTTATAGAAAAATATTTTTAATGAAAAATTATTTCCCTGATTTGGATGGCAGCAAGATAAAAATTTCTTTTGTTTGGTGCACTATATTCGAAAATATTTTACAATAATTAAAATAAGTATATTACGAATTCAACAAGAATACACAAATAGAAATATCTAAACCCCAACAATACAGAAAAACAATTTCAATCCAGCGCATTAAAATAAAAATTTGATCAATGGGCATGGTGGCTTGTAACGGCAAGGAGAGAGATCAAATTATTGCCAAAAAAAGACATGTTATGAATCTTAATTCTACCTCGGAACAAACACACCTAAGTTAATAAAAATACACTTTATTTATTTATTTTGTCGGGGAACTTATTATATTTAGGACAAAAATTTTGATGTCATTCTACATCCCTTTATTGCTTTATTTCTTTTAAAAATAATTTATATTAATTCTTCCTAAAAAATATAGCAAAAGTTCTAAAAAACAATCCCTCCACTCCCCTCTATCCTTTTCTTCGCCAGTGGGGGAGGGGATTTGGAGGGGAGGGAAATTAAACCTTGTGCAATTACTTATTTGCCCTCATGATATTTTAATAATTACACTTTTATTTTCCTCTCATTTGCTCATTCACTTCATTCTCATTTAATTTTCTCTTTTTTTCCCTCCCTATTTTAGCTTCCCACCTAAAAAATAGTAAGAAAGAATAAATATTATAGGGGTATAATAGTCAATTTAATTATATTTCCTCTCCCCTCCCCATTTTTAACCAAACACTATGTTAATAAAATCTTAAAATTTATGTACTTTTTTTTTCAAAAAAAAAAAAAGACCACAATAATTTTCATAGATTTTTTTCATATGTGTTTATCAAATTTTCTCTCTAAACAATATCAAAATTATTAGTGAAAAGTTTAATTATATACCATTATATAGTATTTTAGCATTGGAAATGATAACTAAAAATATTCCAATAATTAAATAAGCTGGATATTATATATATATATATATATAAAAGTATTACTTCAATTTCATAAGAAAAGGGTGGGAGTATATATATTGTAGTCCTAGTTGTTAAAAATAGTTGCAAACAGTACATAGCATGATAATGTCCTTCAGTGGATTCTATATGCTTTCAGCATTTATTAAAGTAGGAAAAGAAAGGTACCTCATAATTAATAAAACCTATGAAATCTTCACCACAACATTACTGATAGTACTCCATGCGTATCTAATCGACCATGTCACTTTAATAACGGGTTCTTATAAGTACAAGCTTTTTCTGTCACTTTAATATACAAGCCTCGAGCATTTATTGGCCCTTACATTTTACAGGAATCTGAAGTGTTTAATTAAGTTGAAGCAACCTATCAGATCATGTGGTCATCGATGGTCACGGGTTTTTATACCTATTAACCTTCATGGGTGGTGAAAGTCTGGCATGTATCTTTCCGTGTTTATTAAGAACGGAATGATAAAAATAGTCCCTTAATGGAAAATGCGGCCATTGCCATGAGCAAAACTTCTTGCTTGGAAAGAACGGAACTCACCCAATACTTGAAACCAACACTATATGAATCACTTTGGCTGACTCAACCTAATCAACCAAAACACCTTAAATAGTTGTTGCATTAACCTCTTCATAGACAAACAATACATTAATGTTGTTATAAGTTTTTTGCTTGAATCTTGCAATCCAAGAATATGATGCTACAAGAAAGATATGTTAGCAAACAAAAAATCAAATCATCATATTAAATCTTAAGATAAAGAAGCACATCAAATCATCATTTTTCTTTTTGAGGAAAATCAATTTTTTCATCTAATTAGTAGATAAAAGTTATAACAAATTCATACATGGCATGAGCATATCTATTAATCTATAAATTTGCACAAATTTTCTCTCATATTAATATTTCATCCTTAGTACTGGCATTCTAATCTACATTTAATATTCATCCCTCCATAATGGAACAAAATATTTTGTTTCATTTGATATATATATATATATATATATATATATATATTACATTATTTGTAGGAATATAAATACATATATAAAAATAAAAAAATAAATGAATTGTACATGTTTGTCCATAATTACTCCTTCTTACGTATTATAAAAAGAAAAACAAGAAACTAGTTATGTAAACGAAGTCACTTCTAAGGAACCAAGTCAATTGATATTGTAAAGCAAGAAAGCAAATGATCTTGACACCTATATTTCTTTTTTCTGAAAAAATTGACACACACACACAGAGATAATATATATATATATATATATATATATATATAAGTGAAGAATCAGTGTTATAGTAACATTATAATTTTATTTTTTTGTGAAAAATGCAAATAAATAAAAACTTTGACAAATACGTTCTTTTTGATAAATACAATCTCTTATTTATTTTATTGAGATATGTTCATGCTCTGTGCGTACAAATCTTAGTTATTTAGAAAATTTTGAAACTGCTGGATACCAATACTTTTTTTATAAAAAAAAAAGGAAAAAGATACCACGGAATTGAGAAAATTCTCAAACCACATATATTTTAGATTTTATGAGTTATTTTGTCTGATACTTATTAATTTATCATTCATGGATATTCTCAAATTTTATAAATTTCCATGGATTGAATTCCTTGAAGTAAAAAAAAAAGATGTGAAATCAAAATAAAACAAGAAGTACATAAGATTCCCCAAAAGGGAACAAAAAACACCAATTTGAAATTATTAGAATAATCAAATTATTCCTTTTTTTGGCGAGGCATGAAGGCAAACTAGCCAAGTTTATTTTTCGAAAAGGCAAAACACATGCATTAATTGCTTCCATTTTTAATTTAAATCTTTAAAAAGAATGTAGCAAGTTTAAAACTTTCATATCCCAATCTGTCAAAAAATATAAATCGTTGTACTCATTTTTATATAAATTAAAGAATTCTATATTTTTAAAATACTCTTAATTATTAGAGGTGTACTTTATTAGAACTTGATTCTATTTTTACAAAGATAAGAAAAGTGAGAAAAAATAAAAAAATAATTAAGGGCATTATGAAAAAGAAAGGGTAAAAATTCCTAAAAAATAATAAAATAACTTATATTTAGTGACAAGAATAAAAGCTCTAGCGACTCATATTTTTAGAGGTAAATATTAACTTATAAACATTATTGAATTCTTTAATTTAATGACAGTAGTACATTATTAATTACAATGTTTGTTATGTTTTCGACCTTTTTTTTTTATGTTGGTTTTGTTCGTAGGATAGTAATCGAGTTGCTAATTGTTTAGCTACTCTAGGTCTTTCCTTTTTATTTCCTTTAGAAAGTTTTTCAGACTTTCCTTTGGATGTTTCTTCGATTATTTTAGCTGATTTATCTTTTTAATGAGGTTTTATTTTCCATTCAAAAAAAGAAATGATTTTTTTTAGGGAAAAAAAATAAGAAAAGAAAGGATTATGTAAATAAAAATTTAGTAGAAATATTCAATATTATGGAGTTATCATCTTCTCACGTGTAATTACTTGAAGTTTTATAAGTACTTCATTTACAATTCTCACATATGTCATATTATTACGAGAAAATTTTAATTTCAAGATTGACGTTGCTAGCATTTTATGCATGATTATTCGATTATCATTATTTTCTTACAAAATCTATCTCATCTCGGTAAAATTAAACCTGAAAGATTTAAAAAATTTATTGAAAGATATGGTTCATCTTCAAAGATGTGCGTCCTATAAATTAGAATATATAATGATCATTGAGGTTCCATCGCAAAGGAAAGATAGCCGAAATAAAGGATTTCTTTTTTTGAGAAAGGGAAAAATGAAGAAATTCTTGGATATATAAATTTGATGATTGTGAAGGCTGCAGTGCTCTTATTTATATACACAGAGAAGGATATATTGGTTCTCGTATAATGTATTTAGAATGTGTTTGGATGAGGTATTTTTAAAATTTTAATGTATTTGGAAATGAAGATTCAAAAAAAATAATCTACAATTTTAAAATTATTGTTTGGAAGTTTAGAAAATGTAAATGATAATTGCAAAACGTGATTCTGATAATTATAATTTGTGAAATAGTGAATCTTATTAAAATAAAAATAGGAAAAAAAAGATAAAGATAAAGCTTATCCAGTTTCAATAGTGTAATTTGAAGGGGGAAAAAAGCACTCATTTAGATAGTTTTAAAATCAAAGATTTGAGAAGTCTAAAATCCCTTATTGAACAACCAATCATTTTGAAAAATCTACTCAATAGATTATCCAAATAAGAATTTTATTAACTAGGTTTTTAAAATTTTATCAATACTTTGAAATATTACTCCTATTGATGGAAAGGGTTGTAGTAATAGTAAAGAGAGTAAACAAAGACACAATAAATAGATGTATCTTGTTGTAAAAAAAATGTATCTTAAAAAGGGAAAAAAATGAATTATTTGTTATGTGTAAACTTTGGTCAATTAATTTATATTAAGAGATGGAAGGAGCATTATATATAGGATTTAGGTCATGAGGTTGATCTTAGATAGATAGTTTATTGTCACATTGTCTAACTATTTATGTCTTTAGGTTGACACAACATGATTATGTGACCCAACACAAATTTAAGTGATAATCATTTTAAATGCATTTAACTCAACTCATTACTACCTAACATATACTCTATACTCTTATTATAAATTTTTTACCAAGATTTTTACAAATTAATGAACTTCTTTTTCTTTCTAAAATAGTGTCTTTTATTTTTATGAAAACTCTTCTTAGTAGACTTTTCTTTCCAACTATTAATGTTTGGCACAAAGATAACCAACCATCAATAGATAAAATATTAGAAAGAATCAATAAAAGATCACTAAATTATATAAAAAAAGCTTATAAATAGATACAATACAAAAATTATCTAATTATTTATAATAAAAAAGTGAGAGTATTATTTTTCATATACAAAATATTCAATTTGAAATGAATAACACAAAATGGAATGGAAGTGACTAAAAGAATGGAACAAAAATTAAAGGGAATAAAGTTGGTCGGAATCAATTATGAAAGAGCTCTCAATTATAACTGTGATGTCAAGTCAAAAGTTGGGAGTTGGGAGTAACATATATAATAATTAATGGGGGAATAAAATTATCCAAGGAAAATGATGGAGGGTCATTTTTATGGCACATGAATCTTGGGGACCATGAAAAGGAACCAGTTTGGCAAACAGAGACTGCAGTCATATGACACATTTTGTTAGTACTGCTTCAAAAAAGACATGAATGTCTTTATTGCTTACCAAAGACAATGAGATGCTTCTAACACAAATGGGACCTCAAGGCAACAATTATTGTTGCATTAGTGATTATATTATCTTATCTCTCTCTCTCTCTATATATATATATAATATGCATATATAATATTTAAAGTCCCCCAATGATTTAAACCAGATTTGGAAGACTTTTCTTTTTGCTCATCTTCCTATACAGACAGTAATAATTAATAAACTATATAACAAGAATGAAAATCATGGCAATTTCAATTTGTATATTCATTCTGACTGTATCCGTTTGAGCTTTTCAAATATAAAACATAACAAAGTGAATATATACTATTTTGTTTTTTGTTTTGTTTTTGGAAAACTACACACTATTTAGTTCTAGACCTTTTAACTTATATTTGAGTTTTTTATAGCTAAAACCTTTATTTACTAAAAGCACTCAGGAGAACATTGAGGAAACATAAAAGTCTTACCTCATGACTCATGAGAACTAGTCATTATACTACTAATCAAAAGAGAACAATCAAATAATTAGATTCTATCCGTAAAACAAGAAGGAATTTTAATTTATTAATTAGTCTTGCTCGCATGTGATGCACGGAATTAAATTTATAACATAAATCAAAATAATTAATATATTTTATGATCAACACATTTATAAGATTTTAAATGCAACGTAAGGACCATGTAAAATAAAGACTCTTTTGTTATTATAATTGTTTTCTCATTGAAGCACAAAAGCATAAGAATTCATTACCTAAGACAATTAAGAATTTTTTTTGGAGCACTTCTTGATATACAACATTACATGTATTCCCATTATTATCACATATCAAAATGTTAAGGCATTCTCTTCTCTTGACTTGAGAAATGGCTACAAACAATTACCATATGAAAAAACTGGTTGTGGTAAGTATAACCCAACATAATTCAAATACTGACATGACTCTTATTTATCGTCATGACAAAACTTATTGATATGGGTAATTGTTTCCATTGAAATTTGAATGGAATCCTAATGTCAGATGGAGTTATAATCATTTGAGGAATTATTACTCGATGTCCTATACTATTTTTCATGAGAACCTAATTTAGTTATAAACAAGCTTCTAACATTGCATAAATCAAAAGACTTATCGATATTTCTTAATAAAATAATTGGAGTACCAGCCTTCAATGTAATGACGTGATTCATAGCCCATATCCTTTAATAGCATTTAAAAATTTAGGACTACGCAAATCTTTATGACTAACGCTGTTCATGTCAATCTTACAAACTTTGTCAGCACTTAAATAGATCTTTTCTTCACTAGGGAACATACCCATCATGAAATCATTAATTCTTTTAACCAATTCAAGTGTAGGAACCAAAATAGCTCTTTTTTTAAAATAATGCACATCACCGATGTATGTTAATAGCATTGGGTATGTATTATTAACAATGCTTTCAAGAGGATCATAAGTATCTTTTATCAGCAAATCATATGATATTTCAATAGTATTCTCATCCTCATTTGGGTTCTTTAATTTTTCATTCTCAATCTTCAAAATCCATTCAACAAATATTTGATAGTTATTAACAAAATCATCTAATGAACCCATACGAAGTCTTATCATTTGAGTTAATGTTATTCAGAAAACGCTTGTCTTCACTTCTTGATTCCGATTAAATATTCTTGAAGGCTTGAAACTTCGATCTTGCATGAATTAGACAAATGAATCTTAAAAATGTTATCACTTATATAAATAAACAATTGGTCATCATCAATGTTTGTCAATAATCAAAATTAAGATATTATAAACTTTAAGGCTTTCAATCTCTCCATTTTTTATAATGACAAATATTGATACAACGTGATAGATAAAACATTTAAGTACAAAGATTCAAAGTAAAAAAGAGTTTATAGAATATGTATAAAATATTTAAAAATGTTTCCTCTTACAATATACTAGGTACTTATAAGATATCACATATAACATATAAAACATTTAAAATTTAATGATATCAATAAACAGATGAAATGAAATATTTTGAAACAAATATTGAATCTCAAGAATTTAAAAGATTTATTGTAAATACATGCGATCACTACTTAGCTTTTATAGGCTCAAAGTGCCTATTTTTCCACCAACCTCTATACCCTTCTTCACTCCAGTTATATAAACATACAGATAGGATTATATATATAATTATAAGGCTCCTCCTTTTAATATGCATGAGTTTTGTAGAAAATTTGTTAGAGTTTCCTTTGTAACTCTATAAAATTCATTTTCACAACCAAAACTCATTCAAAACAAAAAGATGAGATAATAGACATTAGACTGTAAAAATGATTGTGTTGTATGAGTGGTCTTCAGAATGATAATAGAGGATGTGGATCATCAATATAAGTAGTCAACAATAGCAATAAGATCATTTGTCATATATGTGATCTTTTTTCAAAACATAAAGAATTATATATATGGGATCCATATAATGTCTCAAAGTAAAAGTAAAGTACTTTGCTTGGCTGTGAGATTGATTGATGTTTTCAAATAGTTCCTACTACCTGTGTGACAATGCAATCACACGATTCAATCATGAGAGCTACAACTTAATTTTTTATTGCGTAAATAGGTACAATTTTGGACAAAATCTTCTTAGACACTTCAATATTGAAGAGTACCATTCATCCCAAAATATCATTAATTTTTTTTCAAATAATTATTAGTCAAAACATCAACCTATCAATAATAAAGTGATATAATGCTCACATAGTAAGTTAATTCATAATTATGTAACACAAACTAATATTAATACTTTATCAATTTGCTTTTTCAAATTGCTTGCACTAACTTCAAGTAAATACTTTGCCTCCTTCTCAAATTGAATGAAAGATGCATTGTTATTGTCATCTACTACTCTTATTAATATATTAAATCATCATTGAATTATATATATATATATATATATATATATATATATAAAATACTCTAGCATCAACTCCACCGACTTTAGAATTCTTATGTAATAAACTTTTACACCTTTTGTAACTATATATACGTCATTTTAACATAATTTTTATTATCCTAAGTAACCTATAAACACTTTGTAGTGTGAATTATTATAGATTTTAAGGATTAAAGTTCTCTAGATTTCGTTTCTTCCGTTTTAATGTGTTTCTCTCTCTCTTTTAATCTCTAGTTAATGTTTTCTTTTATGGATTGTGAGTAATTCTATTTAGTTAGCAAATATATATATTATGCTAAGATTATTTGAGATTATGTTTTTTAATTAAAAATTCAATCTTTTTAGAAATTTTTCTATCAATTTGAGCATTCAAGCAATTTATACTTTAATTCTATCAATTATGTAATTTCAATTATTATTGGACATCTTAATTATTTTTTATGATTAATTATGAAGAATCGTTTGTTCAGTAACCACTAGTAGTAATTGTTCATTGATTTAAACTGATATTTGATTAATTAATAGAGAATTATTTGAAAGAATTTGCATGATCTTAATTATCTATTAATTTTGTGTAATTTGTGTTGATATTATCATTGTTCTCATGTAACTTGATTGACTATTTTATGCAAGTGATTCGGTAATATAATTTGATTAAGTTAGAGCTGATTTGTTGTGTTTATCAATAATTAACATAATTTTATAATAATCGAAATTTGTAACGTCAAGCGAAATTTTAAATTATTACTCAAATATCTTTTTATCGATGATTGAACCCAAATAAATTGAACTGAACTGAAATACAAAGTCATTGCAAATGTTTTTTCTATCCATTGATTTTTCGAAAGTTGTTTGTTAAACCCTTTTTAAAATCTTTGATTTTTTAGATTTGTTTTAACAAGAAAATCTCTCCAAATTTGATTAGCATACTTAATGAAAGAATTTACATGTCTATATAAGTTCGATACTTATAATTTGATATTGGAATGAGAGGGCCATCAATAAATATATGATGACTAAACGAAAGTTATTTTTCATGTTGCGGAGTACAATTGTTTTTTTCTTTTTCTTTTGAGATCTCTGACATGATGCTTAAATTTTAGGTGGCGCTGGTATATGGGCTTTGTTAAAAAAGTTGGTACGTGGCTGGCATATGCTTTCGGTACATTGCTTGAAACCACTGATACAAGAAAAACGACGTAGTAGTAATGTTTTTTAAAAATAAAATTAAAAAATTTGATAGTCCTTGATTTAGTAAAGAAATTATATAAGTGTTTTGAGTCGGTGAGAACTGACATTTTTCTTTTGAAAAAACTAAATAAATTCTGAATATATATATATATATATAGGAGAAAAATTTCAAATTTCAAATTATTATTTTATCAATATTAATTGTTATCAAATCTATATAAATGTTTTTTTGTTATTCATAGAGGTACCATTTATTAATTATTACTACAATACCCTCCAAAATTTGGACATGGTCTATAAATTTTCTCCTGAACTCAATGCTTGTTCTAAGACACAATTAATTTAACAATTTTTTCTGATTTTAACCCTCATTCTGATTTTTTAAATACAATTTAGAGCTATTCTAGGAAATAAAATTACTCTTAGAAAAATTTCTGATTTTTTTATGAGGTTTTTGAAAATGACATTAATCTAAGAAATCTCTTTGATTTTTTTTTTTGTTCAAATACTTTGAGATTAGTTTTTCAAAAATAATTTTAATTCATATTATCTATAGTTTTTCATTTTTTATTAATTATTTTATTATATATATATAAGCGTGAAAAAAATAATATTTATTGGAGAAAGATAAGTTTAAATCATAAGGATAAATATATTATTCATTGTGTTTAATTATATACTCCCTCCATACTAAAAATATTTGTCCCAATTTTTTTGGGTGTCTTAAAATATTTGTTAACTTTCACAATATATTGGCTTCATTTATAACCTATTTTTTTTTTCTAATTCTACGCTTATATAAACATCCTATACTAATAACTTGTTTTTCAACCACGCCTTAATTGAAATGTCATAAATCAAAGGTGAGTTCATTATTCGCTAAGGATTAATGTATGATGTATAAAAATCTTGTAATATTTAATTTGTATGGTTAATTGTCCAAATTAAACATAAATGGTTATCACGAAAGTCAAATACACTTTAATAAAATTAAGACGATCTCATCAAAAAAAATATTGTCGAAATTTATTTACAAATTACATATAATTAATTTCAAATTAAACTATAAATCAAGTATTTCCATGTTTAATAAATAAACACTTGATGTATAATATTCAAATCATTTGTAAAGAACATCTTATTTAATTTCAACCAAAAACCAAATGTAGCAAATACATTTTATTTAATCGATGGGCACGACTAATTAGCATGTGAAAAATGAGAATTTTACCCAAAGTAATTAATTAATGCACAAAGAAAGAGCAGGGAAACTTTTGATCCTAATCATCTTCAATGTATGTTTGGATGGAATGTTGTAAGAAAGTAAATAGAGAATGAAAAAAAAAAGAAGGAAATAAATGCTA
Source organism: Apocynum venetum (assembly GCA_019593545.1). Classification (NCBI taxonomy): domain Eukaryota; kingdom Viridiplantae; phylum Streptophyta; class Magnoliopsida; order Gentianales; family Apocynaceae; genus Apocynum; species Apocynum venetum. Next base: position 2,083,080 of record SRSM01000144.1, on the reverse strand, counting down.
ATATAGTCCCTACATTACTTAATATTTGCTCTCTTCTATTTGTTCCCTCTCTAACCTCTTCTACCTCCAAAAGTAATGGCTTCTGAAAACCTAATCGAACTTTTCTTGAACTTAAGTTTGCTCTAAAAACCTCTTAAACATGATTCAAGAAACACAATGAGTAAAACGAATCCAAGTACACTGTACTTTGGATTATGATAAATTGAGGAGACCAATGAAAAATCAATTTCACCATTAATTCGAAAGCCCACCACCAGCAAACAAAAAACAAATAAATTATCCATGTTCTGGAAAGGGACAAATATATATATAAATAACAAAAAGAATGCCTTGAAAGAATTGTCAAATGGAGTAGAAAACTCACCAGGGAGAAAACTGGGCAAAAACAAAAAAGGAAAAGGAAAAAAAAATAATATGGACGTATGTGAAGAAAATGATCAACCAGCACTGATGAATCGTTTTCAAAGTGAAATATGAGGTTGCTATTTATATATATTCTCTTCTCGTACACATCCAGTTTAATTTAAAAATTAAGATTTTTAATTTTTTATTTCAATAAAATTATCTTTTTATCCTTATTATTAATTTAGGTAATGAATATCATTAATTAGTGAATATAAATTCTTTAAAATAAAGAGATTATTAATAGAAATGTAAATAAAAAAATTTATTTTAAAAAATAGATAATCATTTTTTAAAATTGTATAATAGAAATATGAATTATTCATAAATATAATAATGAAAATGCATTTTAGAGATTAATATTATTTTTCATTCCATGGCCGTCACTCATCGCAGCAGTTGGTAGACATTAGCGATTTGGCGGTGATTTTCCACGTGCGATTTGTCTGATTATGAGATATTCATGAAACTGAAAAGAACGAAACAATAATGCTTTAAATTTGTATATTATTTTTAAAAAATATACACTATATATATATAGTTTTTTTTGTCGAGAGTTTCTTTTTTCTAGAATAAGTGTTTTTTTGGGGTTAAAAGGAATTCATTGAATCAGAATTTATTTTTATTTTTTTAATATTGTCTTTTTTTCATTGAATCGACACACTAACAAACATCAGCAGATTTGAAAATCTATTGTTTAATTGGCAAGAGCCTATGGAGTTAAAATTTGAGTCCAATACGAACCCTTGGTACCTTAGGCCTTTCTATTGTGGTTAACTATTTTGACCTATTTTGAAACTTCTACAGTCCATGATGTTCATGGAGGAGAAGCTCACATAGCATTCCAGACATGCGTCAACCATCAACTCTGCCTGTCTCTGAAGATTCAAGATGAAAACTAACATGAAATTCAAATCAGACAAGATACTATTTTAAAAAAAAAAATCAAGGTTGTTTATTTTCTTTTATAGATAAAAATAGTTCGGTATTCATTTCATACTTGTCTGTCATTATAACTTGTCATATTGCAAAATATCAATTTTAATTGAGTTTCATTTCAAGGTTTTGGTTTATTTCCTGTTCTTTGAATTTGGTTACAAGTTTGTGTGCTACTTTCTCTTGGAGAGTATTTATTGGAATTGTTCAACATGCAATATAAATATTTTTGTCAACTAACAAATACATTTATTTTAATAAAGAAAATTACATATAATTTAAAACAACCAAAAAGTAAACCAAATTTATGAGATAGGTGGAATATTTTATTTTATGTATCAAATTGTATTGTATCGTGTATTATATGATATATTAATTAGCGTAGAAATTTAAAAACTTTTATTCATGGTAATTATATGGGTGAATCTAGTATAAGATAGCTTATATTGAGATGATACAACTACACGCTTACTCTAGTTTGTGTATACCTTTCATATATATTTTTTTAGAGTCAAATAGTGGTGAAAGATGAAAATAAGAGGTTTTGGATCATCATGAATAACCAATTAATATTCTTGTTTGGTAATTTAGAGTAGAGTTTAGGTTGGGAAAGTTGAGTGGGTCTTCATGCAAATATTACATCGAACTATTTCTTTTGGAGTTTTTTTTTAAAAAAATTATTTTTAAAAAATAGATAATCATTTTTAAAATTGTATAATAGAAATATGAATTATTCATAAATATAATAATGAAAATGCATTTTAGAGATTAATATTATTTTTCATTCCATGGCCGTCACTCATCGCAGCAGTTGGTAGACATTAGCGATTTGGCGGTGATTTTCCACGTGCGATTTGTCTGATTATGAGATATTCATGAAACTGAAAAGAACGAAACAATAATGCTTTAAATTTGTATATTATTTTTAAAAAATATACACTATATATATAGTTTTTTTTGTCGAGAGTTTCTTTTTTCTAGAATAAGTGTTTTTTTGGGGTTAAAAGGAATTCATTGAATCAGAATTTATTTTTATTTTTTTAATATTGTCTTTTTTTCATTGAATCGACACACTAACAAACATCAGCAGATTTGAAAATCTATTGTTTAATTGGCAAGAGCCTATGAGTCCAATACGAACCCTTGGTACCTTAGGCCTTTCTATTGTGGTTAACTATTTTGACCTATTTTTGAAACTTCTACAGTCCATGATGTTCATGGAGGAGAAGCTCACATAGCATTCCAGACATGCGTCAACCATCAACTCTGCCTGTCTCTGAAGATTCAAGATGAAAACTAACATGAAATTCAAATCAGACAAGATACTATTTTAAAAAAAAAAATCCTAAGGTTGTTTGTTTTCTTTTATAGATAAAAATAGTTCGATATTCATTTCATACTTGTCTTTCATTATAACTTATCATATTGCAAAATATTAATTTTAATTGATTTTCATTTCAAGTTTTTGGTTTATTTCCTGTTCTTTGAATTTGGTTACAAGTTTGTGTGCTACTTTCTCTTGGAGAGTATTTAGTTGGAATTTTCAACATGCAATATAAATATTTTTGTCAACTAACAAATACATTTATTTTTAATAAAGAGAATTACATATAATTTAAAACAAACCAAAAAGTAAAACAAATTTATGAGATAGGTGGAATATTTATTTTATGTATCAAATTGTATTGTATCGTGTATTATATGAATATATTAATTAGCGTAGAAATTTAAAAACTTTTATTCATGGTAATTATATGGGTGAATCTAGTATAAATAGCTTATATTGAGATGATACAACTACACTAGCTTACTCTAGTTGTGTATACCTTTCATATATATTTTTTTTAGAGTCAAATAGTGGTGAAAGATGAAAATAAGAGGTTTTGGATCATCATGAATAACCAATTAATATTCTTGTTTGGTAATTTAGAGTAGAGTTTAGGTTGGGAAAGTTGAGTGGGTCTTCATGCAAATATTACATCGAACTATTTCTTTTGGAGATTTTTTTTTAAAAAAATTATTTTTTATAATATATCTCTTTCGGAGTTACTGCATGAAAGTCTAATTAATAGATAAAACCACATTAAATGCATTTCTTTTCCTTTTTCTTCTATTCTTGTTTGGGCTTCTGCGGCCCATTCAAACAATTTTCTTTAGTCACAATATTAAAACCTTTTTTATAATCTGTATTTAGATTACAGCGCCAAGATGTGTTAACGTCATCAAGAATTGATCAATTTATATCGATATAATTTCAGATTGAGCATTTAATAATACTATCGATAGGTTTGTTTTATTTTTCATACTAATTAAAAATATATAATTAATATTATTAAAAATATATATTTTTTATAAAATACCATTGTTATTTATAATTCAAAACTGAATTTAATACACTTTTTAAATCCATACAAAATCATTTTAAATGCCAATTAACAAATAATAAGAAAATTGACCTATAATTTGAAAAAAAAAAAGTAAAACTAAATCTATCAAATTAGAACATAAAGCGAGTAATCTATATTTTTTATTCTTCTTTTTTTTCCCCTGAATATATGGATATTGGTTCATTGGTTGTGCAGTACTATTATGTTTCTGCAAGACTAATAGGGTTCTGATATTATTGTTTTATCTCACAAACAGAATGCTTTTGGTATGAACAATCATAATCAGTTTTGTTTCTTTGAATGTCTCTGGCAGAATGACTTCAACCTGCCTAATCCTTCTTCAAGACTTGTTGGATCTGTAGCAAATGTAATCCGTAGCCACTGCTTCAGACCAACTGCCAATCCTGAAAAAATTAATTTTTCTTCAGAATCCAAATCCATACAAGATATGTATATATATATATATATATATATTTTTTTATAGACATGTTTAGCACAGCAGATCTTTTCTGAAAATTTATTTCTTTATTAGTGCTGCTTAATTAATATATGCCAATGTCATTTCATCAGACTTTCTTGATGAAATATTCAGATGCATTCATTGATTTCTTGAAGGTGTTTGTTACTAGATGATGCAGACTGTTTTGTAGAGACTACAACGTTAAGAATTCTTCAGCTTCAATGGAATGTGCAGAGAAAACATACTGATCCAATTTTTCTTGCCATTTTGCCATCAGTGAACTATATAGAATCTGATACCTGGCATGAGTATAAGAGACTCCTCTTTGGCAAGCTTAAAACAGAAGTCGATGTCATCACCGATATCTTCCAGCAGAGACAAATTAACCTTCACCTAGATGCCACAAAGGGAAACATTACTTGAAAAGCTACAAATTTTATACTGACATTTCTGTGTAATTAGCAGGCTTCTCTAAACATTTAAATACTTACCATCATAGCCATTGATCCTTGTGGTTTATAAGGGCAACTAATGCAAGGGATCTCCATTATCTTTTCACAACAAATGTCAGAAGTTTGTTTCAACATATTAAGGGTCTTGCTGAAGAAAGCCTCTTTGGTTTGCTCAATAATATGGGGCACTGCTGCCTGACAAATAGATAGCTTTATGTTACAAAAAGAGAAGAAATTCAAGATGTGTAGGCTAAACTTTTCGGAATGCACATAAAAGTTGTCCAAGATGTGCATTTCAGTTCGTAAACTGTTGAGAGATGGACTTGGATTTGAGCATTAAGACCAACAGATAATCACTAAAGTCATTGAGGAAAGAATATTTTCAAGCCTCCAATACAAAAGTAACCACAAGAAGATCGTGAATTGGACCATTTCAAATAATAGTACTTGGCATAGCATTTGATCTAACTTAACATAGAGATAGAGTTGGATCTGTTATTTATGTGACTATCAGTCTATTAATCTAGGTGTTTTATTGATGCCATCATCTGTGTTGCCCTGAAGTTTGTAAGGTGTTTTTACTGCAAATTGGTGTTTGAGTATCTTATAGAGGAAATAAAAGATGGAAGGGAAAACTTCAAATAAAGCATTTTCTTCCTCTGAAGGCAGTTTTAGTTTTGTATGTGTAAGATTTGTCAAGCTCTGGATTGACCATGTGTGAGACGTTCCTGTCAGTTGCTCATTAGTAGCTTCATGTGAACCCTAAAATTGCAAGCTTTGGATAGAGAGTTTAAAGACAAGACTAAAATGAGTTGCTAAAGGGGAAGGAAACCAGGATTAACGTTGGCTGGCCCTAGTGGCCATTTTATCTTACAACTTTGACTCCGCCCCACCCCCCAGCAGGAGCCCAAAAAAAAAAAGGGTATCCACACAAAGATAAGCAAATAAATAACAGCCAAATATGCAACAAAACTTTTGGAATTATATTGCAGATGTCAGTTTGCTTATCCTTTCAGCAGCTACTTTTAGTTCACGTCATCAAGTTTCTTACAATAAAAGTGAGACTTGTGCAATTTGAAAGTATATGCATGTCTTGTTATAAGAATGACACATAATTAGAGCAGGGAAAACCTGGATGAATGTAGCTGGATCTCCACTAATGTCACAATACTTCTTGAGCCGCTCAATAAACTGAAAAAAAGCAAAATAGATCTTATTAAGTAATTTGTGATCGTCAGGATCATATTTATGCTATTGTTGTCCATCTCTCCTTTTCTTTCTAAACCACAAATCAATATAAAATTTAAGGTCTACAGGATCTGAATATTCACAAAATGGAAAGAATTGATGAAAAACTACAAAACCTTGGCAGAAGGAAAGAAACAAATTGCACCAAAAAACTTGGATATGCAGCCATCTATTCCAGATAATTTCTCTCAAGATCAGTAGTACAGAGTACTAAGGAATTAAAAAAATGAAATATCATTCTCTAAAAGGAGGAGGAAATGTACCTTGGGATCTTTGAATATGCCTGTCAGATCATTCGTAACAAACCAACCAAGGCGCCAACCAGGGACTAACCATCTCTTTGACAAGGATCCAAGAGTAAAAACTGGAGCAATTGATCCAAAAACTCCCATTGGAACAAAAGGATTAGCCCCAAAAGACAGGTGTCCATAGACTTCATCAGCAATTATGAAAATATTAAGCCTCTTTGCAGTTTCTGCAATCTAGTCACAGTATTAGCATGATCAAAATTGTGTACGTGATCAGAAACAATTCAAATTAGTAGCTATAGACTGCAAGGAGTGGGATATCTATTGCTAACCTTCTCCAAATGCTGGTAACTGTAGACATTACCACAAGGATTACCTGGGTTTATGATAACAATTGCTACCGTATTATGGTCTGCAAGAGCTTCAACAGCTTCCAGATCTACCTCCCACCTATTATCTGGGAGCAGGTCAAAGTAACGCACCTCAAGATTTCTAAAACTAGCGCAGAGTCCATAGATTGGAAAACCTGGTCTTGGTAGCAAGATATTAGAACCAGGGCGAGCCAAAATTGACAATGCCAATTCAATAGATTGAGTGCATCCAGCCGTTACATAAACATCGTCAGGTGATAACTTGTATGGAAGATCCCTGGACAAATATTCTGCAATTGCTCTGCTTAAGAAAATTGGCACAGACTTGATATTAATCAAAATTACATGTTAAAGCCCTGGTAAAAATATAGAAAGAAGAAAACTACTTCCAGTTTGAACTGCTTCACAGGTTAAATTGTATCATTTCAAAACAAAGGAAACTAGTTGTGAGAAGTCAGTAGAAGAAAAGAAGAACAACAGTAAAGGGCTCCATTAGTTACTGGTACAAATTTCATAGGAATTCCTAAGAAGATTTGAGAAAATTCAGTGACTCACTCAACATTTCTGGCAGATTTAAACAACTATGGATCATAATTTTATGACCAAATTACCAGAAAAGCAACTCATGCCAACAAAATTGGTCTAATCAGGAAGAATAACAGGAAACTAACAAATAGGCAAAGGAAAAAGAAATTATGAATAACTGGGAACTAGCAATTAGGCAAAGGTATAATAAATTATGAATAACTGGGAACTAACAATTAGGCAAAGGAAAAAGAAATTATCATTATCCCAAAACTATCAAGAAAAGATATTCATGGGCCAAAACAATTGCAATTATTACATAAATTTTGCTGGGAGGTGCAGCAGGATGAAATCAAGAACTTAAAAAATAATAATAAATAAACTAACAAATAAATAAAAATAGCCATTCTGGCAAATGCAAACAAGATGCGCAATCTACCTTCATGCATGGAATGATTAAAAACTAAAAATTGAGAAGAAAAAGGCACATGCATAAAAGAATACGAATGGGAAAACATGCATAGAAGAGCTGATATATGCCTAAAATCGTTAATCCCAAGTATCTAAACCAACACCACATCAAGGAATGCCCAATTGAACAATGTTCCTATTCATTTTCATTTGACAGTCAGAAAGAAAATCCAAACTTCATGTATTCCAAAATCATAGTAATCAAAGAAACGCCTGAAGAATTATGAACAAAAACCAAATAAGTACATTACATACCAAGACACAAAGTTCAGAGAACTCATTAGAAATTGGAGTCATAAAGTGAAAGAAAATTACTTTCTGGTCTGAGGAAGACCAACAGTTGGAGGATAACCATTGAATTTGTTAGAGCAAAGGGCATCAACAACAGCTTGTTGAGCAACAGCAGGGGCGCTGAAGCATGAAAAAGCAGTGGGGTCTCCCATACCCAGAGAAATAACTCTTCTGCCATTATCAGAATCAATATTAGCCATCAACAAGCTCAAGATGCCTTTGATGGTGATGTTTGTGGGCGCTTCAAATTCTTGCCGTTTAACAACAACCTGGTTCTGATTCATCCCTTCCTCCGTTTCAGTCTCTGCCTTCCAAGAAATGCTGCTGTTGTTAATTTACAGAGGCAGAGAAATGGAGAGAGAACGACAACGAGAGGAGTATATATAGTAGAGAAACGTGACGAAGAGGAGAGTCGCATTTTGAAGATTCAAAACAACACACGTCTATGGGAAGAAAATATTTGTACTTTTCCCTCCTTGGTAATGGCTTTCCAAATATTGTGTGATGATTGTGGGGATGCATTGCATTATATTCAGCTTTTTTTTTTTTTTATTGAATGTACATGGAGAAAAATATTAGATTCGATTCGTACTGTTTTTAATTATATTTTTGAAAATTAAGAATAAAAACCTTGAGAATGACAAATATTTATATTTTGCTATAGAAAAATAAATAATTACTTTTACTAATCCATCTTAATTGAGACAGAAATCAATAAAGAATTGAAAGTTGGAGATTAGAATTTACCTTCTCTATCAGCAATTACTTGAATGTTGGAGAATGGGTCTACTCCCATTCAATTTTCATACAAAAATGTTCAAATTTTATTTCCTTTTGACAAAAAATTCAAACTCTATACATAAATTACTAAGAAATTACATTTAAAGATTAAGAGTTGCAGAAAATGTGAGCTGAATTTATGTGGTCTATAAAGTTGAGTGCAAAAAATTTTTAAATATGTGGTCTATAAAGATAAGACTCATAAAAAAAATCCCATTTAAGATTATATAGTTTATTAGATTTTAGTAGAAATGGGAAAAGGATAAACTATTAATTAATTATTTGGATAATTTTTAGAAGAACTAGATGTTCAAATTGTGTTTATTGATGGTGCTGAAAATAAAATTGATAGATTAATTTTTTTTTATAAAAAAAATACATTTTTAATAAATATTTTTCAATTTTTTTTAAAAAAAACTATAGCAATTGATGAAAATAATATTTATTAGACCCTTTTTATACTCCTAGATTAAGTTAAATTCCTCTATCAATTTCTCTTGAAAAATATAACCCATACTTGACTTTAAATTTATTGCATTACATCACTATTTATGTACGTATGTATGCATAAAATTATTATCCAACTTCTCTAGTCTTGGTTGACAAGAAGTAACAGTTTTATTACTTGAAAGTCTTATGACCTCAGAGTTGGTATTGATAAGATTAAGAATGGTTAATTGCTCTTATTTTAATATAATTTTTTTAATAAATTGTTGAGAAAAAAATGAAATTCATTCATGAGATATATCTGCTAAAATGAAATCGTTATTATTCTTTATTAATAAATAAATAAGTACATTAATTAATTCTTTTATTTTTAAAATTTTAATGTAAGGAAATTTCCTTTTACTAGTAAAGACTACTACATAATCATTTTTTTTCAGAAGATTTTATATATACAAATTTCAAATGAAACTAATATTATGTATCAAATATAGTAATGGAGACTTCAATTTGTTCTTTTTTTTTTTTTTACTTGTTATCTTACACAATCAAAGATAACATCAACTACCTTTTCCCCCTCTTAACAAATAATTAATACTTCAATAATAATACATTAATCCATTTATGAAGATAGTGTTGATTGTTTTCTAAATGTGAGTTTTTTTTTTCTTCCATATGTAAAAAGGGAATATTGTTATGTTTCCACATCAAAATAAAAATATAGTACTTGGTTCTTTTTTCTTTCAATTAATGTCTGGTGTTCTTCCAAAAGCACCTTTCCGAAAGCAAATCTTTGTTGGTATAGCTATTAGATTTGACCCCATAAGCACGACCAAGCATTTTGCACACAATCAAATCTTGTTAACTAATTATTTGATCTTTAACACGAGATTTTGAATTTTTTGTGTCTACCATTTCACCACTCATATATATATATTAAAATTATAATTTTATAAAAGTACAATTTTTATGACAGTCTTGCACAAGAGATTATAAAATCTACGTGAAGAGAATTTCAAATTACAAAACCATGCCTTAATCATATTTTTTCTCACGTTAAATTGCCAGACTAACCAGAAATTGGAGATCCAATCATCCAAAAGGTCTTCTTCATAAACATTTTGACACGGCTGAGGATTGGCCTCACGAAATCGTGGAAAAGATAACTAAAAATGAAATGTGAGTCAGCATTTTGTGTACCTAACATGGAGGGATTGAAGAAGAAATTGAAGAATTTCACCCTTAGACGTTTTCTTTGGTTCTGATCTCAATCAATATTGTTTATTGGCTTGAATTTGCCCACTTCATAAACTACACAAATTTGGGATTTCTTTACACTAGTTTCTTGGTTTGTTTTTATCTTAGATTGGGACGTCTTGTTTGCAAAGTTTTTTCTTCTTATTATATATATATATGTATAAAAAAAAGTTAGAAATTGTTTTCTCTCCATATCTATGATCTCTATATAGACTAAAATTTCATTGTTTGATGTGACGCAGCATAGACTAATGCTCTTAAAATGCATAAGAATAAGAATGAACTGTTCAAATTATTACACTAATATCCTTAACACTGCCTCAATTAAAATATAAATATCTTTACCCATGAATTAAGATTTATATTAAAAAAAAAAATTCAAGATTTAGAGGGGACACAACAGCTCGAGAAGAGGGCCAATACATCTCTATGAAGTCTACCTGCCATCTACAGATTCACGTGACCCCTAAAAACCATGCCCATTGCCGCCCATTGGATGGGATCCCAATTAGAGCTGACCCGACCTGTACAACTCCATAATTATGATGGGTTGGAACTGTACTTGCTTACTTTAGTCGTTAAGGACAGATATTTTCAGGCCCAAGTTGCAAGTTGGACCTTAGAATCCTACACTTGATCAGTTCTGGGTCGATTTTGTCCCTTGGCCCAGTTGAGTCGGACCGGTTTGTCCAAATTGTCAACTCTAATTCCAATTTTCCTAGAGAAACTTGCCCATAGTAAATCACTAGAGTAACCGGTGCAATTCAACCATAACGTTTGCTAATTTTATAATTAGAATACTTAATTTTCTTTTCAATTATTAAATCCCTAGCATTTCACATTTTGGCATATTGTATTAATTTGGATCAAATCCATCAAAATTGTTTAAGTCAACATTTTTTATATTAAGTGGTAAATCCCTAAGGAGTATTTTAGGTAATTTACTATTCACTTTTTCTTTTTAATTAAAATTTTCAATCTTTTTTTAAGGATAAATAAATAAAAAGACAAGAAACAAACAAAAAATTGTGTTACAAACAAAATTTCTCCTTTTTTCTTTTCTTCTTCTTTCTACAAATCAAGAACCTTTTTTCTTATTCCTGTAAATAAATTTGGGGAAGATGAAGAAGAAGAGATGGAGGAAAAGAAAAAGAAGAAGAAAAGAAAAAGAAGAAGAAAAGAAAAAAAAAAGGAGAAAATTTGGATGAATTTCGTCCAAATTGACCTAATACACTAAAATGTGAAACGTTAGAGATTTCATAATTGAAAAAAAAATTGCAGATATTCTAATTGTGAAATTAGCAAATGTTAGGGGTAAATTACACCAATTACTCTAAATCACAAAGTGAAAAATCCAAAGACCTAATAGGTTACACTTACACACAAGGTCATTGAGTGCTCAAGGATCAAGATATTCAATGATATTGAGAGGGCAATTTATAAGAAGAAGAAAACATTTATTTTGGTTACTAATTAGGGAAATCGGTAATTTTAGTTTCCAAACTATTTATTTTTTACAAGATAAGTCTAAATATTTTATTTTCGAACTTTAAGATTTCAGAACTTTTTTTTTTTTTTTTTGCAATGTAGGTGCTTCTCTCAGTTTTTGGAGTTAAGAATAATGGTTAAACATGATTGACCATTCCCCCCCCCCCCCCCTTTTTGTAAAGGGCAATTTCAGTATCACAGCACTTTTGGAAAAAAGAAAAGAAAAGAAAAAAGAATGAATTCGAGCAAATTCATTCTTTTGGGAGAGAAAGACTGTGTAGTACAGCAGGCTTGTTTAATTTTTCTATAAATTCGAGCTAGGAAGTTTCATTGGGTTTCAATATCTTTCTATTTTAGCTGGTTTTGCAAGAAAAACATCTGCGTTGAAGAAATAGTAGAATTTTAATAACTATTCCTTATTTTATTTTTTTAAAGATAATAACTCTTTACTAGTCTTTTTATTTCAATTATTAATATTCTATCAATAAGATAATATTGAAAAGAAATAATAAAAAATTCATAAAAAGTCGTAAAACAATTTATATTTTCAGACAATACAAGAGTCATCCAACTATTTGTATTTTTTAAAGGAATGAGTAAAAGAAAAATGCAATTCTGCTTGCTTAATGAGACCAAACCTATCTTAGTTTTCTGGAAAATTTCAGTCTTTTGGCCGATGCAAGACAGCTTCTTGCCACATAGTTCTTTTTAGAATTTTTCTTCTTTATTTTGTTCAATTTTGAGGTTTTAATTTTTGTATTGTTCGTTTTGAGAAATTTAGATAGAGCCGGAGGAGGAGGTAGTTTTTGGTCTTTTATCAAAGAGGATTGGAGAAGGGTACTGCAAGGGTGAAAGTGGCTAAGGAAGTGGTATCATCAAATATATCCGCCCTGATTTCCTAGAGTTGGATATTTTACTCTAAAGTTTGATCTATAAGATTACCATTTCTCCTTCACGTTTCATTCCTTTTTCTTTTTCTTTTTTTTTGAAAAGTGCTACAGTGAGATACCAAAATTGCCCTTTTTAAAAGGGGAAAAAAATTGGTCAACCATGTTTGATCTTTAGACTTAATCCAAAAAATTACAAATGAAATGATCTACATTGCCAATAATAATAATAAAAAAAGTTCTAGAACCTTTAAAGTTCGAAAATAAAATATTTGGACAAAACTTGCAAAAAAATAAATAATTTTGGGACTAAGATCACAAATTTGTTGTTAGTGTTACTATTATAGTGATCACTTTTTCAAATCTTGTCACTTGCTCTTGTTGGTACAAAATGTTTGACACTAAACAATATTGAACTAAGTGACGAAATTATTCATCAGAATTAAATACTTATTTGTGACCATTTTATCAACAAAAAAAACAGTTTTAAAAAAATGTCATAACAATATCTAAATATATTGTGATCACATCATGGACACTAAAAATGCTAAGAAATAATGGTCAAATTTATTGTCGCTAGTAACATTTTTATAACTGATAAGTATTTCATCGCTAAATATTTTGTGAAAAAAGTATCAACAAAATTTGTTACAATAAAAAATTATTTCTTATAAATGATTTCACTAGTATACTTATTTTTTTTCACAATTAATTTACCAATTCAATACTGCAAAATTGCATTAGTAATCACATTTTTAGTGTTGTCAAAATATTGGTTGCAAATAATATGTTAATCAGTGACCATTACTAGCTCACTAAGCATTTTTAGAAAAAAGTACTATCAATCAAATTAATGAAAATTTATCTTACAAAATTTGTGTCACAAAAACCTTTTATATTGTCACAAAAAGTGATCATTTGAACAATTTGAAATTTAGATTTGTTACCATATTATCTAACAAACTATATCACAAATGTGAAAATTGTACATTTAAAAGATTGTCACTAATTGAAATATTATATTACATAATTTTGACACTAATGTGTTCATTGCTTTCATAAATAATATTATATTTTAATAAATTTATTATATTCATGGTAATATAATATTCAATTGTGACCATAGAATAAAAGTTGTCAATAAAATAACCAATGTTTTTTTGGTGAAAAATACGCAATTCTTGTAGCAAGATATTGAATAAGATTTTATTAACATAAACGTAAAAGTAAATAAATAAATAAATAAATACCGAATGTATGAGATTCTAATACCAACATATAAAATTGAACATTTTAATTTCCAAAATACAATTATCCAAAAAAAGAACAACAAAAATTTATTAAAAGTAAATTCTTCCATGACTATTCTTCTCCAAACAAAATGAATTATTCATCAATGTCTTGCAAAACAAACCAAAATAGAATTAGTTAAGATTATAAGAATAAATTTACTATAAATGACTAATTATTCCAAAAAAATTATAAATGTATTTTTTTAAAAAATACACTATTACAATTTTGGAGAGTACGATTCGAACCCATAACTTTAGGAATCATAATCAATTTGATTGATAAAAAAATATTAAAGAACTAAAAAAGTCAATAAGAAACAAAAGAGACTAATATGACAAAAAAGGTTGAACTTCAAGAACTAAATTGATAATCTAATACATTTTTGGGAGAATTTATGTAAAATGACAATTTTGCCCTTAGGATAATAGTCACATGCTTCACACATGACACTTTTTGATGAATTTCATCATATTTTCATGAAATTGCTTTATGAAATAAGATTGAAAATACATTAATTATTATGTATTGAAAATAAGAAAAAAAAAGAGATTTGTTTTAAAAATAAAAAAGATGTAAGAGGAAAAATAAAAATAAATAAGAATAACATTAAAAGTTAATGATAAAATTTTTATAAAATGATTTATATTTTGAGATTGCGAAAAATCATCCAAAACAACTTATGGAGGGAAGGAGTGTCATCTAATCCCCTCAAAAAAAGAAGAAAAGAATCTAATATGTCTTCCTCCTTCCTTATCTTCCTCCCACCTTTAATAAAAAAATTGGGACATAATAGAATAGGAAGAAATATACTCTACTCAATCAGCTATAGCCTAAAGTAGTGTCAGTGTATCACAAAGATCCCCTGCTAACTGCTAAGGCTCTAGCGAATATTTTAACCAAATCTATCAATTCTGACAATAAAACGAATTACGGAGTATATAGCAAAATTTGTAGGCTGCTTCTGGAACTCTCTACAGGGTTCTGGTTCTTCTACCCTTCCAGACAAATCTCTCCGCTTCCAAGTCCCCGCTCTTGTGTCACCCCCACAACAATAGCCGTTTCAGAATAAGAACCACCGAGAAAACCAGGAAAGCCGCATGAAATTTTAACGAAAGGGTGCTCTGATTCTTTCTTGGGTTTTGTTGAAAGAGTAGAAAAGAGGCACCGTCAAAGTCGGCAAAGTGAAGAAGCAAAAGGTAGAGAAGGGTGAGATGGGGGTGGACTATTACAAGATTTTGGGTGTTGATAGAAAAGCTAGTGATGATGATTTGAAGAAGGCTTATAGAAAGCTTGCTATGAAATGGCATCCCGATAAGAATCCCAACAACAAGAAAGAAGCAGAAGCCAAATTCAAGCAGATCTCTGAAGCCTATGATGTATGTATACCTGTATGACTAATCGTTCTTTTAAATTTTGGCTCATGCATATGTATATATAATGGTGTCTATTCCAAAGGGATTTTGTTCGATTTTCTGATGACAAATTGATACACACAAGCCCCAATAAAGTTTAAGAGTGTTATTCTGATAATTTTGTTTGATTTACTTTTGGGCTTTCCTCGTGACGATGAACCAATGTCTGATCATATATTTGTAAATTAATTCTTAAATTTTAAAGTTTTTATTTTTCTTGATCATATATATATATATATATATATATATAATATTTTCCTTGTTGAGGCTTTTCGTTGCCCTAGAATTTGATTCTTTTCTAGTGTATTTATTGAGTATGCGATGGAGGTTTTTTTATTTGAATTGCTGTCTTGGAAATTTTCATTGAAATTTATGGGTTTGGGTTATAACTGTGTTGTTCAGGTGCTAAGCGATTCTCAGAAAAGAGCGGTGTATGATCAATATGGTGAGGAGGGGCTAAAAGGTGGGGTGCCTCCTCCTGATGCTGGTGGAGCCAGCTTCTTCTCAACTGGTGGAGGTCCACAATATAGGTTCAATCCTAGAAGTGCCGATGATATATTCTCTGAGTTTTTCGGGTTCACAAGCCCCTATGGAGGTGGTGGAATGAGGAGCTCCAGGTTTGGCGCTATGTTTGGGGATGGTGATGTGTTTGGTTCATTTGCTGAAGGAGGTAGTGGTGCTACTGGATCAATGCATCAATCAGTCCCTCGGAAAGAACCTTCAATAGAACAGAAACTGCCTTGTTCACTTGAAGAATTGTACAAGGGTACTGGCAAGAAAATGAAAATCTCCAGAGATATAGTTGATGCCAGTGGGTGAGTATTCATTCACTGTTTAGCCAGTTTTATGATTGGCTTGTTGAGTTAGTATTATCTTGAAACTTTTGTCAAAATTTATTTTTCTCATTTTTGTTTCATAACATTGATTGTAATTGCAATGTGGTTCCGTTTTCATTTTGTTATTATTACTTCTGCAAACCATTACAACCAAGCCCATTGAATCCAGCAGTTTATTAGAGGTAGAAGCATAATATCCTTTTTAATGGATTTGAGGTCCTACCTTAAACAAATAACGTTGTGACGTTTGCCTTTGGTAATCATGATGAACTTTCATAAGGTGAACGTCAGTTGCTCTAACTTCTTTCACCGTGACTTAGACATGCTGAGGAATTTATGATGGGAGTGATCATCTTAACTCTCTTCTTACTCTTGCATTTGTTTTCAGAAAGCATTGCAATGCAGCAGTTAGTTTTGGTTACATGTTTACCATTTCCATTTGTGTTTACACTTTCGACGGCCAAGCCTATAGACTGCTGTCTACTTAATGATTTTCCATTGGGGGTTATGTTGTTTTCCTTTGTTTGCACAGATAGAGTGCTAACACATCTCAGAAAAAGTTGGCTGGTATAGGGGTTGTGTTCTTTTTGCTCACACAGCTTGGGTATTAGCATCTCAGAAAAACTTCTGTCTTCACGAGTTGTATTCCTTTTGTTGAAGCTTTGTCATGTTAAAGTTTTAATATGTGGTTGGAAAAAGAAACTACCAGAGTTTAGATAATGAATGTGCTTGAATTGCCATCTGGCCAATGTTTTGTCAATGTTTTCATATTTCTAAGCATTTTCTACATGATAAAAATTCTAGTAGGAAGTGGCAATAAAACTGCCAGTGGGATCATTCAGAATGGTTTTGTAGAGCACATTCATGTCAAAGTAGTCATATATTCAGTAAACACTGCACTTTTTTGGATTATGGTATGCTGTAAACTCTCGATCTCATGCCTGTAGTGAGATTTAATGGTTACCATACATAAACATGTTGACCTATTCTTCTCCAGGGGATGTGGTTTGAGTTGAAGGCTGCATAAAATTTGAGTTGCAGAGGATATTCTTTTTGGATTGCTATTAGAGAGTTTTTACTTTCTGTTTAGGAATCTTTTTAGGTTCTAAGATATACTGCAACTTCCTTTAAAAACATTAAATACACAACTGAAAGTAGGCGATTCATTTAAAGCTGCTACGTACGTGCATGGGACGTATATGCTTTCTACTATTAAGGTCTGGGCTCAAGATTTTGTGTATTCTTAAATTATTTTTTATTGCATCTATTTCCATGTATGGAAATACTTTATGTGCATGCTGCGAGTAAACTACGTGGTACATTTAAAGCTACTTATTTGTATTGTTTTGCACCATTTATCTATGCTTCTAGGCTAAGTCAAAGTCTGCTATTTACTATGTAATTGAAGTCAAAAGTTTGCCATTTGTCTTACTATATTGTTGAGCAGTTCAGTTACGTACATGAATGGGAGAATCTTTATTTACATTCTTCCAATTATGGGATACAGATATTGCAGCTTGAAACTTGCATTTTTCTTCTAGACTTGATATCTAGGTTTTCATGTTTGAGCTATCAAGCTCTATGATTTGTCAAATATGAACTATGGTTGGAATGCTTAAGTTTATACTTTGATATTTTATCAGTAACACAGAAATTTGAACTATTACAATAATCTGGAAAAGTGAATAGTGCAGCATAACCTACAATAGAATTATAGAAAGTGTGAAAATTGCTGATGGTACCATTGACCAACATGCTCTAATAGTGTTTAAATTAATAGATTCATTGTACTAAGCATGCACATTTTGTTGATCGTAGATGTTAGCTTGTGGTTTTCACATATTTTCATCAAGTATTCATGGAGTTACCTTTATTTATTTCTTTGCAGTGAGATGATATATGCTAATTTCTTGTCTTGCTTTGATACAGGAAGGTAGGGACTGGGGAGGAAATCCTTACAATCAATATCAAACCTGGCTGGAAGAAAGGAACAAAGATTACCTTTCCAGAGAAAGGAAATGAGAAGCCTGGTGTCATGCCTGCAGATCTTGTCTTCATCGTAGATGAGAAACCTCACAGGATGTTTACTCGTGAGGGGAATGATTTGATTGTTACCCAGCGGGTAACACTTGTTGAAGCATTGACTGGTTGTACAGTTCATCTGACCACTCTGGATGGTAGGAATATAACTATTCCTATCAATAACGTAATTCATCCAACGTACGAGGAAGTAGTTCAAGGTGAAGGTATGCCTCTTCCAAAAGATCCATCAAGAAAGGGAAACCTGAGAATCAAATTCGACATTAAGTTCCCAACAAGGCTGACTGCAAGTCAGAAGGCTGGCATCAAGGAACTCTTGGGTTCCTGAGCATTTAGGCTGTTGCTCTAACCAAGCAACTTTGTATATCTTTAAAAGAGCTCTATGTGTGAAGCTCTTAGAACCGTATATGTAGCGCAAACAATTAGCTTTGCTTCCGTTCATTTGTTACCTATAGAGGATGATTAAACAAGTCTTTGGTGATGTGTTGTTTCAGGGATGGTATAGGCTAAGTAAAGTTATAGGCTCTAGATGTTGCAGACATAGTGTCAAAACTTATAGAATTTTGTCTTGTCAAGTGAAATTGAAAATTCATTTGAGCATATGCTGCTTGTTGCTTGTTCTATATGTTTTGTTTTACTTTTGTGATTATGTCCTTGGAGATTTCTGGGTATGCGAAGTGTTGGTGAAGCTTCACTGCCAAATGCCAATGTTCTTTGTTTACGTTGAATGAACTAGAAGAGACCGTTGCTCCCCTTGATCTTGCAGCCGCAGCACCTTGGAATCATTACATTCCCCATGGATGCTGTACTTAATTGTACTACTAGGTTAAGCTTATGTCACATTAAACGTGATGCTACAAACATTAAAAAAATGTGATGCTTATTTTTTTTCTTTTAAGTTTTTACCCTAAATATATATTTTTTTATTTTTGACTCTGGCACTCTATGAAAATTGTGGCATGTCATATATCTCTTTACTTTACTATTGTTATAAGCGGATTCAATATAAAATGAAAGTTTGATGATGAAAATGATAAATTGATGTTTTTTAAAAAATATAATTAATAATCGATATTATCAATCACGGATCAATTTTTTTTTTTTAAAAACATTTTAATGATCAATTTTGTCTTTGACGGATTGGAGCTTTTTTTTGGAGGTTGGTCTTGTCCAATGTCAAATCTATTTATAAAAAACAAATTTCAAGGATGGTCTTAGCATTTGTGGACTTTTTAAAAATAAAATAAAATTTAGGGATGGTCATAGCATAGCATTGGCGGATCCTTTATTATTTTAAATTATAAAAAAAGTTCATTGGCATTCATTATTTTCTTTTCTTTTTTTCCCCTTAGCTTTGTCAATCTTCTATCTATGTGGTCCATCAATTACAATAATGGACCTTATTGTAATTTATTTTTTATTATTATATTTGACGGACATGTGATATTATTATTATTATTATTTTATCCGTTCTTTTCATTAATTTACAGTTCATATCCATCTTTTAAAAAAAACGAGGGATGACTAATTTCTCATATAACATATCATGCATTTTGCGTAAAACTCTATCTTTTTGCCCCTCCCTTTTCTGTAGGGAGGGGGGGGGGGGGACTTGGTGTTGGATTGGTTGGGAAGGGATTCGAAGAATGCGGTAGAAAAACTCTTCCGAGGCTCCTCCAATGTACCCAAAGAATGGAAGAAAGACAAGTTTCAAATAGAAAGGAACAATGAGCTGTGATTGCCAAGATAGGAAATAAATCACTAAGTCTGCTACTATAGAAGAAAGATGGGAATTCATAAGCAGCCAAACAGATGCTAATTTGAACACTTTGATTAAAGATTAAGAAAGATTATTGACTAAATTATTATTAACATTAGTGAAATGGATTGTGACTCAATATGAGTTAGCAAAATTATATTATCTTAAATTAAAGTGGTGGGGGTGAAAATTATGAGTTAATTGGATATAAATTTCTTATATCAATTATGCTATTAATTGAATTTTAGATAAAAATATATTTACTTAAGAAAAAGTTAATATTCAATTTTGAACGAACTAAAATAGACATTTAATTTTGAACGGATATATTATTTATTTTTCTAAGATGCTTATATTAAATGTTGATATATTTAGTATACCTTTTAATGATTAGGGATACTTTTTTTTTTGGTGATTTAATGATTAGGCATACAATGCATGCAAGATCGTAACATTTGAGTGCGTGAGTATGTGTACATATTGTAAATAAACGTTAACGAAACCAGTTCTTTTGGATCACATTCACCTTGATTTCCTAACTAAAACGCATTATCTTGGTTAATATACTCGTGCTCTGTCCGCAAGTGATGCATTATCTTGATTAAAGCTCGGAGCTAAGCCCTGATGATGGATTACAAGAAAGACCACTTGAAGCAAAAAAATCCTGCTAGAAGAAACAGATAGATGGCAGAAAAGGGAATGTATTATGCTATTCCCCATCAACTCATTGTTAAAACCCTAATATTATTTGGCTAGGTTTACATAGAAGAAGGGCTCACCTGAGAAATATTGTAACAGTTCCACAACAGGAGCATTCAGCAATAAAAGAAAACCAATCAAAATTGGAAGAATTTTGGCAGATGGAAGGTTTCATGCTTTTCTTCACAAATCTTGAAGTCCAAACTCAGTGCAGCAAGAATCTGTATTTTCAACTGAAGCCTAAAGGCAAAGGAGCAACTACAATGACAAGATCCGTAGCTCTTTATTATTTCTACGAACTAGTTGTAAATATGCTAACATATATGTTATAAATTCTAAGAAGATCTACTGAGCTCAAAGTATATAAGTTTCCAGGCAACGCAACTGGAAGATCACCTTTTATCTCCTCGCACTTTTCTTCTACAAGAGCTGCCTCTCTGAGCTTTCCTTCCTTCCAAAGACTCATGACAAGCAACTCTTTGGTTGTAGCATCGGGTACTAAGTTTGAGTTCCTCATGTCTTCGAATAACCTCATTGCAAGAGAAGCTCTCCCACATTTGCAGTAAGCGCGGATGAGAACTGTGTACATATAAGCATCTGCCTCCAGCCCACTTTGCCTGACCATTCCAAAGAGTCTCTGCACAGTTTTTATGTCTCCTTCAAGTGCAAAATGATTCATTAGTCCAGAAAATGTTTGAATTTCAGGGAAAAGGCCAAGTAATATCATCTCTTCGAGTATGTTTATGGCATCATCATTCCTCTTACACTTTGTTAGAGTCCTCAAAATAGATGCATACAAAATTAGTTGACTGCTCTTGGGTAGGGGACCACAGATTGTTCTAACACGACGAAGAATGCTTAGGGCAGCATCAGCATTATCTGAGATGCCATAAAGGTCGATTATTAATCTGATTGTGCTGAATGACAATCTAATGCCCTCACTCTGAATCTTAAACAATAGCTGATCAACCAACTGGACACAGCCATGGCGAGCCAATTTGGTAACCATCCTTGATATTGTGTAAATATCATGAGTAAATCGTGGTTGAAAAGCAACCCAGTGGAAGAACTTCCATGCTGTCTCAGCTGATTTGAAATTCCTAATCATCTTGCAAACCAACCTGGTTGTCCATACAAAGTTTGCCTCCTCTAGTGTTGATACCTCTTCGGATCCCCAGTGCTGCAATGCACTAGCCAAAGCAGCTGGATCTAACCATGGTTTTAATTCCACCTCATCAGCAGCACCTCCTTCAATACAGTTATCTTCTTCATCTTCCCCATCCATGTCTTCATCACTATCATCCACAGAATACACTATCTTTTTGATTCTTTCATCTGGCAACATCTCCTTTATCTGTTTGCTTGTCTCCTTAAAATAGCCTGCCTCCTGCAGTCTCTGTAAAGAGCTCTGCATAGCTAGACCAGGCAGTATTCCATCGGTCTGCATCTCATTAAGCAAAGTCTTGACAATGTCCAACCGATCATTTTGAGAAAATCCAGAGACCAGAACAGAATATTGCTTTAAAGTACGTTTAATCCTCATCCATGGCAATACACGGAAAACCTCAAATGCTGAATCCAAATGCCCAGACTTGACAAGATGCTCAATAATAACTGTATACGTTCTTGAATTAGGAAGCACTCCTTCATCAATTATCCTACGAAACACATAAACTGCCTCTGAATCCATACCCTTCTGAGCAAAAAGGCCCATCACAATATTATAAGACTCTGTGCATGGACGCCTCTGCGAGGTCCTCCATTCTTCCCACAAACTAACCACCTGATCAATGTCTCCAGCAAGAGCATACCATCTCATTTCATCCATAAAGCTGACGCGTGCAACATTTATAAACTTGCCTGTATTAATGGCACTGATCAGTGCTCTGAGTTTACCGGTTTGGCCAGATTTTGCAAGAATCTTGGCCAATGTATAGAGAGTATTTTGATTATGTGAGAAATGTGGAATTGTCTTAAGAATTTCAACTAGTGAAAGTGCAGATTCAGGAGAAGGAGCAGATTTTAGTGCATTGTTGACTACAAAAGAATCAAGAGCAGGACTTTGCAAGAAAGGAATAAGAGACTCTGAAGAATTGGACCGGAGACCAAGTCTTATTGAGTCTATGAGCCTGGCTCTTTGGAGGTACAAAGCAACCTTATTCACATAAAGGGTACTCGAGAAACAACAGAATTCCGAAGATACAATTTCCAATAAGCAAGGTATAAGGCGCAAGATCTTGGTATGAGAAAACATCCGAAGAATTCAGAGCCTCAAAGTTTTGGCGGCAATAAAACCCTTCTGGAACAAACAATCAAACACGTTGAGTGTATGAACAAAGATTCATAATTTCCTGAGTTCAAATTCAAGTGATATCGCAATAGCCATTCCCCAGGATCACTGCTTTACATTCAAAAGCAGAAAGAATAATAAAAAAGGTCTGATGCTATGGTATTCTACAAAGGACCAAGAAAATTTGATACTATGATATAATACTAGGTTGTTCTTGGCAAGTTCCTACTCTGGTTCTTTGATGGGCCAAATACTTGTTTTGGCAAAAAGAACTAATCTTTTTATTTATTTATTAATAAATGAGAATATTATTTCCACAAAGCAATTGCCTGATTTAGAATGTTATGCATATCATACTCACAAGTAGATCTAATTAATTCTCCCCTCAGACCCAAAGTTAATGCCCAATTTTTTTTTTAAATTTTTTATTTTGAAATATGAAGAAAGAGAGATCGGCGTATTTAGCCTTTTTTTTATTGGGTAACTTTGGTCCCCAACTTTTAATTTTGATAGGATTGGACTCTAACAATTAATTTTTGTGCCAACTTTGGTACCTTTGTTAGAAGCTAAATAAATCAATTTCTTTTATTTTGTTAAGAGCCAAATCAAATATTATGAACAAAATTGCCACAAAAATTAATTGTTAGTTCTCCTTAAAAAAGAAGAAGTTAATTGTTAGTAACTAAACCTATCAAAACTTAAAAGTTAGGGACCAAAGTTAACAAACAGAAAAAGGGTTAGGGGCTAAATACACAAATTTCTTTAATTTTTCTTAATATTCACCTCGCAAATATATAAATTTGGGTTTTCATTTAATGTACTTGAATAAAAACAATTAGGTTTACATTGATCTTATCTATAAATTTGAAAATCAAGTGCATGCTCTTTTGATAGAGATAAAAAAGTATTTTTCTTTATATTACATAGTATACAACGTCATTTTAGAAAAAAAACACACACATTAAAATCATTAAAGAATTATGCATTTTGATCTAATTTAACCCTGAATCATGAATTGTAAAACATCCAAGCTTCTCAAATCAAGCTAAATCTGCCCCCTCTCTAGGCATACATCAACAATATCAGTCAATGCTTGAAAGCATGAAATGGAGATTCAGTACTGTAATTATTTGCATAAGGTGGAAAAGGTTAAATTGAGGAACAAACGACCATGCTTAGTTGATAATTCGAAAAGTTTTTCTTAGCAATTGACTTATTTAGTTGATAGTTAATTACAATTATTCTTACAACTAAAGTGAAAATGGTTGCTTAAGATAGTAAATGGAGAAAAAGAAAGACACCTTTATGTAAAAAGCAAAACATAAAGCGTTTATTTATTAAAAGTGCCTTTTAGATGGCACTTGCAACATTACAAAACAGAAAAAATTACTATCTGATTTCCTTGTTCATGAGGGCAAGAATTTCAGACTCGGTAGGAAGAGCCGGGATTGCTCCCTTCCTAGTGGTGGTTATTGCTCCACAAGCACATGCAAATCTAAGTACTTTTCTCAACTCTGGCTCATCCTGCAGTGACGGATACAATCCAATTAGATGATTCTGAGGGATTTTATTATAGAAGAATTTCAAATCATTATATATGTACATGTTAAAAAAAAAGGAAATTATAAATGTTACCTCCAAAATGGACTGATTATCAACAATTTTAGTTAAAAGAGCTCCCACAAATGAGTCACCTGCTCCAGTTGTATCAACAGTATGGACATGAAAAGCTTCTATGGATCCACGGAAACTCTGTTGGAGACAGAATCAAAATTGATTAATATTCAAACTCAAAGTTTATCTACAAATATTTTAGTTTAGTTTAGTTTAATGATGCAGCGCTCTTAGCATATGTACCACTTGGTTTATTCAATTCAAGAAAAGATAGAAAAGGTACCTTGGTATAATATCTACAACCCTTCTCCCCAAGTGTGACCAAGAGGAGCTTCAAATTGGGGTGCCAAAGAGATAATTCAGACTCATCATCAATCTTGTTGCCGCCGGTGAGGAACTCAAGCTCCACATCACTCACTTTGATGATATCTGCTTTATCCCATATGCTCATGATCTGCTCACGAGCCTCTTTTGCAGATGGCCACAACGGAAGCCGGAGATTTGGGTCATATGAAAGCAAAGCTCCGGCATCTTTTGCCACCTCCATTGCCTTCAAATGTGCTGATCTGCATGGCTCAACGATTAAGCTGATTGAACCATAGTGGAATACCTTTGCCTACACAAGTTCCGAGAGGAAATTAATCAATTATTATTGGTACGAAGTTGTTTTATACAAATTGAAGGGCAAATTAATTAATGCAACAAAACATACTCAGAATAAGGAAATTTTTTTATTTTATGCAAATGATAAAGATTTCCATTAATGCTTACCAATTTGATGAGCTCGAGATTCAATTCTTCGGGTGTCAAAAGCATATCGGCACTAGGGTTTCTGTAAAACATAAATTCACGTTCACCATCGTCACGCAAAGTCACGAATGCCAGTGCAGTTCTAGCACCATTATCGAAGTTGATACCTTGGGTGGAAACTCCATTCTCCTCGAGTATTTTAGCGAGCATGTGGCCAAACTCATCGTCGCCAAGTTTGCCGACAAATGCAGCCTTTCCACCCAACTTTGACACTGCAATGGCCACGTTCGCGGGAGCACCGCCGGGAGCCTTCAAAAACCCAGGTGCTTCTGCCAACGACACCCCGGAAACTGTTGGCACAAAATCAATCAACATTTCGCCGAAACATATGATCAGATTTGAACCATCACCGTTTGCAACAGCCATTATAGAAAACAATGATATGAAGATAGAGAATGATAATTATTATAACTACAGACAAAGAGAGGAGAGGAAGCTAGAGGAAATGGAAATAAATTGTTGAGGAGAAAAAGTGAAGAATGATGTTTTATAGATGGGAAAGGGGTTAGATATTCTCCCGTTAGGATTTTAAATTATAATCCTAAAAGACATTGGATTTGATTTCTCGCTCTGATACTGACTGTAAAAATTTATGGATTTAAATTATAATCCTATAGGAGATTGGATTTGGTTTTCTCACTCCGATACAGATCGTAAAAATTTATGAATTTATTTACTTTTTTTTTTTTGAAAGACAATATAACTTAGACTATATTGATAAGATAAGAGAATACAAGGCACAAAAAGCTGAATCAACCAGGAAAAACCCAAAAACTGAAAAAGCACCACCAAAACCAAAATCTTTTTCCTTGCAAGTTGGAGAAATATTTCCATCCGGGTTTTTTTTATGTAAAAATATATTTATTGATTTATTTGCAATGTGAAGTTACAGTCAGCGAGTCAGTTCAATATAGATGGATATATTCTTTATTTACTATTAAGATAATTCAATATAGATGGATATATTCTTTATTTACTATTAAGATAATGCACTAATATAATTTTCAATATATGTTGTCTTATAGATTCTTACATCGTTTGAAGACTAATGAGAAAAATAAAACTAGAGTGAAAGGATCAATATGTAATACGTATATTGTTAAAAAATCATAAACTTTCTTCTCATATTATTTTGAGATCCATGAGGATACGAGACATACAAGAACCACTTGAAATGATGGATGCCAAGTAGATGTGGATTCCATAGGAGTACATTGTTTTGTCAATATGCAACAATCATGGTAGGTTATTTGGAAATGTTCATACTAGGTACTTATTACTGGAAGAATTCAAAACCACCATAAATTATATGTTGCTCAATTGCGATGAAGTCACACCTTATATAAAGTATGAATTACACATGACATATTGTATAATGTATTTAATAATTTCGATTACAACTCTAAATGCGATCGATTATAGATTATTTAAGACTGATGTACGAACTCAATAACCAAACATTTCTGAATTGGACGTAGAGAAAAAAGTGGAAGACAACTTTTATGTATGGTTTAGGGAACATGTAAGGGATCAATATTACCATTAATTTATCATAATAGTTTCATGCTATATTGTTAATCACCGAAACTCAAATATATAGATACATGATTCAAGGAATGGTGTAATGGAAATTCGCTTGCAAAACTTCGCTTGGGCCTTTCAAGGAAAGTCAACTCATATCATGGATACTTCGTAAATGGTTTTAGATTCTATACATACGATCACGCAACTGAGAGAAGGACAGTGAACAGTGGAGTGTGTATTAGGGGATCATCCGATGTTGATTTCTATTATGGAGTCCTTCAATAAGTTATAAAAGTTGAATTTCTTAGGATTCTAGCTCAAAAGGTTGTTTTATTCAAATGCGACTGGTTTGATAACACTCCAAATTGAAGTGTTAAAATCCATTTGCAATATAAACTTGTTGAAATCAACCAAAGGAGAAACTACATGAAATACAATCCGTTTGTGTTAGCACAGTAGGCAATGCAAGTTTACTATGTTTCATATCTAGGAAGTAACATATCTCGTTCAATTTGGTTAGCTGTTTGCAAGACTAAGGCCCGACACGTAATTGAAGCCCTTGTAGCAGACAAGGCTTACCAAGAAGATGTAGATCTAGATGATAATGTTAGTATAGTTTCAATTGAGATTGACATTGGATCTCTAACACATGAGACAGGTGAAAATTTTGTCATGGATGTGATAGAAATATAACAATTATCGCCCACAGAAGATGTGTGGAATAGTGAAGTGGAAGAAGTTGAAACATTAGAAACAGATTTTGATAGTGATAAGGATGATTCACATCGCAATTCCATATATGATTTTAGAGATTAGGTGCATTATATATTAAAAACTTTGTTTTGAAATTCAATATCTGATTTCAATAGCTTTATGTGAGTTTTATTCATTGCATGTAAAATGTATAAAAGTGTAACTAGTGTTTTTTGTTGCTAATTTGATTTTATCATTGTTTTTTTTTCATATTGCAGCCATGGATAATTCTAAACATGGTACACTGCCCCCTAGGTTCCCAGGAGTTATGGAGGATCCTAGTATAGACATAGTTGGGTCAGACACTAGCACACTCGCCTCCATCTCAGGTCTTGTCCCTTCTAGTTCACCAGTTCCTGATTCTGCTATACCATCTACTCAGTCACAGTCATGGAGTGAGGATAATCATCCATTCATTTCTCCTGACAGTGATTCGTAAGTATATAATTATGTTTTACTTGCAAACTAATTTGTTAAATGTTATCAATGGTATATTATTCTGGGAAGACGTTACATTTATTCGTTGGTATGATTTCTTTAATGTTAGATGATATATTATTCTTGGAGATGCGGAGTTATTGGTTAATATAATTTCTTAAATATTAGATGACATTTGTTATAAGTTTGTTAGCATTGTTAGTGACATTTGTGGTATATTGAAAATAAATTGTGTGACATGTGTGCCAGAAAAATGTTCAATTTATAGGGGAGATGCTGTCAAAATTTTGTTAAAATATTAATTTATTTTGCCAACATGGATAATTTAAACAGATTTGATTTATCTGTGGAGCCTGTTAGGAAGGTTACTGATACTATTAAGTAATACTTTATTGGTCTATTTGCCAAATTCTCTTAAGTTCCTGCACAAGTTCAAGATATGTGGTTTGTAGAGTGGAGTGTAAGTTTAACGCGAACTTGGAATAAATTTATTGTTAAATTATATATTTTAATTTTAAATGCCTTCTATTTAATTTTTTTTATTGTTTTATTTGTAGAAATTGTATAGATGACGTCCCGAGCATGGCGACCTTATACAGAAGAATTGGGTTAAGGTTGCTAGTACAAGGTTCAAGGATGAGATGTGTTGTGCACGTAAGGAGAAGAGTTTGACTATTATTCCATATTGGATAACGAAAGATGATTGGAAACAACTATGTGTTTATTGAAGAACTGAGAAGTGGTTGTGCTCTTTTAGATCAAATAAGAGCAGCAGAGTAGCTCCTTCCTCGACTCATACTAACGGGTCGATTTCGTTCTCAAAGCAGAAGAGGAGGATGATTAGTCATTCTAATACATATATTTAAATCCATTTATTTAATCTTTTCCATATTTAAAATATGGAACCTAAAAAATATCATATCTCTCTCAATTCTCAATAATAAAAAAAAAAATTCATATCTAAGCACCAAATAACACTTTCAAATTCTTAGCCACATTTAGCTCTAACTTTTCAATCTAAGTTGAGCAGTCCATATTATAATCTTCTCTACATTATTTTTTACTTAATACTCACTATGTCCTTTTTTGTAAATGGTTAAAAGATTTTTTTTTTGTCTCTAATTATATATTATTTTATGAATTTTTAAAGATATTTTACTTTTTATTCTTAATGTTATCCTTATCTCTTTCTTAATATCTTTGTTTTCCCAAGACAATTTATTTATCTTTCTATCTCTTTTCATTTCTCTTTTCTTCCTTATTTTCATGACAATAAATATATGAAATTATGAAAAGAAAATTTTTCTTGATCTATGTGAATCGCTCCAACGACTTATAAAAAATGAACGGAGAGTGCAATTGCCTTTAATTACATAAACTTGGAGTATTTCTTATAGGGAAAATGGTAAATAAAAAAATAATCATTTTTTAGTGTTTTAAAAGCTATAAATTGCAAATATATAACTATTATTTTTTTGTATTTGTATTAAACATCTTTTTCAGGACAATTTTATATGGAAATAGAACATATTGCTTAGGCTTAATAAGCTTCCCGGAAAAAATCTCATCATAGGTTTTGATCTTGATCTTTTGAGTAGAACATTTGTTTCATGCCAAAGAAACAAAATGACTAGCAACAATGCCCTGAATACCCTCTGCTTGAACCAAATTGAAAGAACTTTCAATATACTGAACACGCAGCAGCAGAATCATTTTGGAGCTGCGACAAGAACTATAATTCATGACTTTCATTCCTACAATTTGGTAATCAAATCTGACTTATGAACGTGATTAATATATTGCTAAATAAATACATCAAGATCCCAAGATTACAATTAAGAAAGTCCATACTAGTGATGAACTATTTGTTTTCATTTCCTAAACTTTTACTACCACCTTTCTGCAGTGTGTTTAGTTTCCTAATCACTATAATCAGAAGATGAAAATCCCAAACCTTTATTTAGGTTTGGCATTTGTTCTTTACCAGTGAATTTGACTCCCTCCTCGTCAGAGTCGCCATTTATATATTCTTCAATGTCTTCCTCTCCCTGCCCGTCGTCCTCGCTATCATTTGCCACATCAACATCCTCTTCATCATCAATCTCATCATTTCCATCTTCATCACCTACAATATAGTTAAAATCCCCCAATAAGTGCTGAGGTTTCCCGCTGGGAACCCCAGAATAGTTATTAACAAATTGGTGGTCATCATAGTCAACCCCAGTTGATTGACCATTATCATCATCAAAGCCAGATCTTCCTGAACTGCTAACATTTCCTTCTTCAACTTGAGCTGGCTCTTCCTCCCATTCTAGTCGACTAGAACCAGGCATTTTCTCATAGGTGTAAGTATTTGTGCTTGCACTATGACCAGTTTTCTGTGCCACCTTCTTGGCAGGTTTTTTCCGACTCCTGACAGTTCGACGACCTCGCTTATGTCTTCCACCGCCCCGTTGTCGGCCTTTCCAGCCTAATAATGGCCCAAATTTATCATTTTTTCTTGTCGGCAATTCTGGCATAGATTCATTTCTGGGGCCAGCAACACTTCTCTGAGATCTGCCATCCTGAATGCTACCATGCCCTCGTCCACGGCTCCGACCTCGTCTCCAGCTGTTACGCATGTTACCTGAAGCATCCCAAGCATCTTCTTGCACAGTCCCACCTTCATGTAGATGTTCTTTATGTAGATCCTCTACACCATTCTTTAAAACAGTATGTCTTACCGGAATTGTCTGAGAACAGATGACAAAACCATGTAACCATTAGTTGTGACAGTAACTTTGTGATAGAACAAGAATTTTCCACCCGACCCCCACTCCAAGAAAAACAGAAAACTTCCAAGGGAGGTGAATCATATTATTGAAAGAGAAGGAAAGGAACTTCACAAGAAGTACTGAGATAAATTTTAATGCCTTCATTATGTAACCATTTTCTGGAAAGGCACACAAGTTTCTGAACACAGAAGATAAAATAATTGTTCGCCACTACACAGAATAAAAGAGTAGGTCTCCGAGATACTCACAATGATATTTCTAGATTCTCTCTCTCTTTGAGAATCATCATTCTGGCGTAATGTGTAACAAATGGATGTATCAAGTTCCATAAGCCTTAAGGCAACAGCAGCTGTTGTTTTAGGTATCCAAGGAGGTACTGCAATCATCTCAAGACTGGGAAAGCTATCAGCAGCATATTCTGTGGGGTCACCAGAACCCAACAATTCTCTGATGGTCTCATAATTCGATGATAAGAAGTCACTCTTTATGGCACCCTCCAATAAAGCCAGGATCTGGGAATGCCAAAACCAGAGAAACAAATGAAGAAAGGAAAACAGATAAAAAAGACAGGCCAAAGAAAAGATTGTAGACGTCATTCTGAAGTAAGCAAAATCTGTAAAGCTAGATAGACAATATGTAGCACGGACACTTCTAAAACTTTTTTCTTTGGAGTATCGGACACGACACGCATACAATACTCCGATACGCTTGTCGAATACCGAAAAAAATGCATCATTGACTTTCTATAGGTTTGACCAGCCAGACAAGCCTTGGAGGCAGTCTTATTTATTGAAGAAGGCAGTGTTGGTGATGATGAGACTAATATCGATATGAATGTTTGCTTTATTTTAGTTGTTTAAGTTGAACATTAGTGTTTTTTATTTTGTACTCTAATTACTTGTTATGATTTATTGTTGAATGTGATGATTGACTATGTTTTTTGTTTGCAATGGATATTATCAATGATGGATATGGCTTTCTATCTCCACAATTTAATTTTTAATACTAAATTTATATAAACCAATATATATAATATATGTATATATTTTTTAATAAATAACGTATCATAGTCGTATTGTGTCTTATATTTTTAAAATGTCATATCGGCGTATCTATATTGTATTTGATACAATACCAGATACCCATACTCGTATCCATGCAACATTGGCATAAGTAATAAAGTTCCTTTCCTTTCTCTTCGTAAGTAAATATGTAAAACCAGATAACAAGGCATGGTGGAAGAAAATAAATTCACTATGAAAGCAAAGTTAGCCCAATGACATGCAACAAGAAGGTGATGGGATAACAAAAGATCATTCCAAGAAAAAAGGAAACCTCCAATTTGATAATTATTGCTCCAACATAATTGATAATAGCAGCTCCTCAACAATCAGGTCATAATTTACTTTTGGAATCTAAACCACCTATTGTACACATTAGATTGAGTTTGAGGTGACCACTTTTGAAGTGAGCAAGACCAAGACCAAGCGAAAGCATTTAACTGTTCAAGTAATAAATATATTCCAAAAAAATTTGATTATTTAGTGAATTGACCCCTAATGTTGAAGAAATATCAACTTAGACAAAATTCTTTAGGGCTCCCTGATTCTGAGCCTCGACTAGTGTTGCTACTATTAGAAATAACTATTGTTACCATGATGCCACTTCATCGGTGATGACATAGTTAATATACCAAAAATGAAGGGTGACAATATACACCAACCATACATAATAACAAAGATAACTGTTGTACCCAATAATTGGTAATACAAAGAAGCATTAAGTAACTATCATTATAACTTTCCAAAAGCAACAAATACTGTTCATGGACTCTCAAGAACTCATTTCATTAAGAACAAAGTGAGCCATGTCCAAAGACCAAGCATAATAAGCCCACTCGAATATATAAAAATAGTTATTATCTTTACAGTTTCATGGTTTGACTTATATTACAAACAACTATACCAAAGTAATCTTGTTTTTGGAGAAATATGTCAGTCAAGGATAAAACATCTCAAATATTCAAAATAGTCCTAATTTATTTTTTATCTTTGACTAAATCATTACCAAATTGAACAGCACAACAATTTAGTATGGAGCTCCACAGGAATACACAAAACAATACATACAAAAACAGAGATGCATATTTTTGCAAACAAACAAACACAGTGTGAGAGTGAACCTGGAGGAGATCCTCAGAGGATGATGCAGTTTGCAGCCTCACACCCCAAGATTTTCTGTACTCTTCTGACCAAAAAGCTTCGAGAGCTTCAGCTGGAATAGAGGCCTTCACAACCAAATAAATAGAAGTGAAACTAAAGTTATTTAGTGACCCAATTAATTCAGACAGAAAAAAGTCGATTTGGATGCGTGAACTAGCTCTTGTTTATGAAACTTACAAGTAGGAGGAATTAACAAAATACTTTACCTCCACTGAAGCCAATTGTGCTTTCAGCAATCTGATCCTTACAGGAGTTGAAGACTCCAAGTTGAGTGGAGCCACATCATGCAGTTCCTCCACCTTCCCTTTGCACTGAGTAATATGTTCTGATACATCAAAACTCTTCAAAGAAATTCCATAGTTCTTATGGCAAAGAGTACAATGACTGTCCACAAAAAAGTATAAATTCTGGCAGCAGTCACAAACACGCAGCAGCCGTTTCCGCCTTGCTTTCCCATACTTCAGAGCGCATAGTATTATGGAATTAAAGCATTCTTCCCATGTCCACTTCTCAAACTCTTGATATCTCTTCCAGATATCATTTTTGTCCATTCGATTACTCCGAAGACTAATGGCACAAGACCATGGCTCTCTATCGGAAACATGAATTGTCTTCTTAGGGCTTCCATCAAAAACTTCCTTCTTGATATTCTCTCCATGTTGGCTTCTATAGTTGGAAATGTTCTTCCCGGCAATTTGCTTAAAAGAAAGTTCAATTCTGCGAAGCATCGAGTGCAAATGAAATTCTCTAATCCCACGTACATCGAGAGATTCCAAAAGAGCATCAAAATCCTAAAAAGGGTGGAGAGTTTAAATAAAAAAGATGATTATAGTACGGATGTACAAGAATAATTCCTAACTGCAGAAGGATAAACACTAATATGCAGGGAAAGGATAAAACAACTACGTTCACCTATTAGAAACAAGAACTAATAAAAATGCCATTCATCTTAAGGAACAAGAAAAGAGCCAAATGATAAAAGGACTGCACTTCTGGAAAATATTAAGTAAACATAGATTTGTTAGCCTTTTTCGTAGTTTAATAAATCAGCTAAAGTTGGGTCTCAGTAGAAATGGAATAACATTATCCTTCACGCTAAAGCCTACAGCTGGCTTTCCAAGGGAAAATCTGTTGCGTCAGACATGAAATTCTGAGCATGCTTTCTTTCAACTTGTTCTAGATAAAAACATTGAAAGTGGTTGAAATCATTGCGCATGAAAAATTCAGAAGATGCTTTAGCATAAGAGTTATTTAAAAATAAAACAATATGGGGAAGAGAGAGAGGAAAAACCTGCACTGAATCAATAACTCTCCAACGACCATCATGTAGCTCAACAAAAATTCTGCCACAGCCAAGGTCATTTTGAGAAGGAGACGCCATAAATTGCCAGTATCTGTTATGTCTGCGATCTTGTCCCAAGGGCAATGACTTGTATACATATATCTCCTCTGCCATGTAACCAATATAAGCTTTTATCTCTGACCGCGACTTCTCAGAAGCATATACAGTTTGTTGAAGCATAAGATTCTCTGGCCCAGAGAAATCCTGCATTTGCATATTCCTTTCAGAAGTTGTGCAACCCATGTCCTCCTGCTGATTTCGAAGGTTTGCAGTTGCCAATTCATTTGTCTTCTCAGTAGAGACAAATGGACTTCGTCTACCATCCACAGCATTCCCAGATAAGTTAAGTTCAAACCTGTTCATGCCAACTGATGAATGCAACAATTTCATTGCATACTCCTCCTTAAAACGGCGTTTATCAAGCTGGACCTCTGACCATATCTGTTTCTTCAAGGCATTTGCTGCTTCCAAGCGTTCCTGCACAACTTCCTTGGTTAAATTTCATGCTAGACATTGACTGCAAACACATTAAATCAAAAGTCAGTCAAATACAAATATACCTCCAGAATAAGACGAATTGAAATTCCTTCATTTGCGACGCCAATTAAGGCAACAAGGGCATCAAGGCGCTCTTCAACACTCAGATCAGAATACTCCTCTTCTGTAAGCCCTCGAACCCACAATTCACCATAGTTGCTCTCATCAATCACATTGTCTTTCTGATGAGGATTAGTTGCCTCAGAAGGAACTCCAAAAGCACCAGTAGAACAATCAACAGAAGTTCCAGCATCCTTTTGTTCCACATAGGTTTCAGGTTTTGTAATATCTATAACAGTCTCTGAATTTCTACTGCCACTTTCTTGAATTTGCATCAACTCACTATGAGAATTCTCCTTTCCATTTCCAGAAAGAATTTTACCATCATATTGCCTTTCTTCTAAAGAACAAAGAGGTTCTTTGTTTGTTTTTAATTCAGTATCTAAATCATCAATATCAGGATCCTCAGCCACATCACTTTCAGAGTCTTCCTCTCTTTCAACATCCTCCTTTTCTGCTTCTTCTGCATCCAAACACCCGTTTTTATATACCTGAATTCTCTCAAGGGCGGCAGAAAGTATAGCCTCAGTATCAGCAGGATCCTTCCTATAAGGAGTACGTACACAATATGTTGAAGGGGCAGTTCTCTCGAAAAGCTTTGTGTCCCTAGACAAAGCAGCAGCAATAGATGCTTCTGGTGTCTTACTTGTAGTAAGGTCCCGCAGGCCAGATTTCTTCGTTATACAGTAAACATGGACAGAGAAATGAGTCAATTGAACAACAAGAAGCAAGGTTCTATATAAGAATCTAAGGAGATTTACCTGTATCTTTTCTGCAACTTCCAGTATTGAAAGGCCATTGCTTCCTTCAAGTGAAAGAACATGAAATGCAGCAAATTTCACAGTTCCAGGCGTTAATCGATGCCTAGATCTTCCTAGATTGGAGATACCCCTTCTGCGCATTTTGGCAAGAGCATTTTCAGCAGCAATTCCATTTCGCAGATCTGAGATGATATTTGCACTGTCATTTCCCTGCACTTGGACACAAGTCATGCAGACTTACATTAAGGACATTATTTTAATTATAAAAGAAAAACAATAAACGAAATGGCATATGCATCATATGATGTGCTAAGCTAGGGGATATTCTGGAAATTCTAAACCATCGAGGTACATGATTCATAAAGGATTCATTCTAATGACTAGCGTTTCTGGTAAATGAGTATGCAAAAAATATTCTTTATGTATTTAATGCCAGGAAGAAGAATCTGCATAAATCAATGAAATACAAGACAGAATTACACATTCACTTAATTTCCACACATTTGCACTACCAAAGTTAAATGATGTACACAATAAACCAGACCATACTAATGGGCCGAGTATGGAAGGGGGCATATCTAAGGTCTATAGCCATCATTCTGGCAGAAAGAGAAACAGATCATGCCTCATTTTCATCAGGGAGAGATGATTGCTTTACACTCTTCTTCAATTTCGGCCCAAAACCAGCTGACAAAGCAAACTGCCTCAGAATTTCTGGCCATGTCAATGGATTTAATTGCTTTTGCCAATTTCTTATGTCAAAACCCCAAGCATATGCCTACAAGAAACCAAAAATAAAATAACCTGAAATCATCTGCACTGAATCAGTAAGAAGCAAAACCGCAACTAGAACACTTAAATAGAATCAATGACCAATAACAAATTGGTAGGGCGTACCCCTTCAACAATTTGTAGATGCCCGCCTCCAGGATTGGCAGTACTATTTTGATTTGCACCCAGAGCAGTGGCAGGAGTTCTTGCAACATCTTCAATATCCTTTATTATGGTTCTCAAAAGAGCTATGTGTATCTCTCCCAGCAACCTTGAGTCCTAAAATGTGAGGAAACACAAGTGCCACATTTAAAAGCAAGTACTATCAAACTTCAGGTCCATAAGATAGAGAGCACACTGACAACTTACATAATCATGTAGTGCTTGAATAAATTCATCCAGAGTGAAAGGCCAGAGCCCAAGGACATCAGCAAATGTGATTAAGAATTTCCAAACCTGTACATAATTGGATGTAAAAATACCAACTTACTTCAATAAAGTTCAATATGCCACAATCAAGTATAGAGCAAAACATCAATAATAGAAAACATAAGCACTTGACTTAAACAAAGTATACCTCAAGAAAAATAAAGATGGATTTTTGTAGCCATATTAAAAAAGATTATAACAATATGCTTTTATATGGGGTGGTATCATGTGCATTATTTTGGATTTTAGTAACAGGAGGCAATAAACCAACAATTTAGAAAGCAAAGTTAGTGAAGGTACTATGACCAATAAAATTCAAATAAGACCCCAAAAGGAAATAATACAACCCTCATCAACCCTCCACTTTGCAAGAGAAACCTAGTTATCAAGCCTAGTCATTAAACAGTGCTTGGTTCCTCCTTCCCAATTATGACTTCAGTATTTATGTTTTTGGGGAACACAAAGAACAAAAACTAAAATCTTGATCGCAGAAGAAACTATGGCATAAAGAATCTCTAAATGAACTTGGAAAAAGTTATGTTGCCTCAATTCCAAATTTCTCATTCTTTCAACAATTATTTTGAAATATTCCAGAAAACAAAACTTGATGTTGATGTTAATCTTATACCTACACAATCAGAAAATAACTTCATCCAGTGCAAAGCAGGAAAAGCTAATATACAGGAGGTATATATTGAGAAGAGGAGGTGGGGGGAGGAGGGAAGGAGAAGTCTTCAACTTCAATACTATATATATCCAATACATAACTCCAAATACAATAGCTATATACAGTGAGGGGAAAAAATCTAGATTCTACACTGACTAAAAAACAAATGGATATGCAACCCAAATCGTTGTTTTTACTCCAGGATGTAAATGTAAACATGCAACAAACCAGGAAACACATTTCTTTCTAACTCAAGGTTTTCCAAAGGCATGCCAAAACTAATTTCCTGCTATTTTATTTGTCTTTGTCCCCTTATTTTATCTGCTTCAATGTAGAAAGAGACAAGAAGATCTTTTCTCCCTATGACCTTTCTAATAGTACATGTGGAAAAGCCATCAAATCCTAAGACCATTTCTAGTCAACTAGGTGCAGCACTAGCAACATAGAACATGCAAAGGGGCCCACACAGTTGGGGAAGAGAGATAAAGAACCAAACAATCTCACCATTAAAAGGTTGCCAACACTGTCCTCTGATTCTGTCCACGGTTGGATTCCAAATGGTCTCATCAAATGGACAGAGCCAGTAGGGAATTCAGTGAGCTTATCTGAAACGTAAAACGGTTACCACTTCAAAAGTCTTCAAAAGCAGAGAGAAAATGAAATTCATGCAGGAGCTGAGAGTAGTTATGCCAGGAATTTCCTACAAAGTAACTGCTTCCATAAATTGCTATTAAACATGCAAAATTTCACCTCTTTCCTTAACCTCACAATTTCCTTCCCACCAAACATTCATGCCCCCCCTTTGCAGCAACAGAAATTGCAAAACGAAAAGCAAAAGCAGAGAAAGCTATACAGAATAAAAATATCAGGAGTATTATTAGCAATCATGACATTTTGTTTCAAATATTATACACTTAGGATTTAGGTAGCAGATAAAAATCAACTGCAGAGTAAATAAATGATCCACAAATTTTGTAGAAAACAGGACAATATAACTGAGAAAACTAATGGAATTTTAAAATATAAATGTCTTAAAAGAATGTCACAATATATTTTCCCAAAAATTGCATGCCAAGAGACGGAGAAAACCAATGAATTAGCTTCTTACATGGTGAAACTATTAAAGGAACATCAGTTGATTTCTTTAAAAAATCACATTAATTAGAAGCATGTGGGGGTCAAAGCTTTAAAATGTTAATCTGTGATTTGAAAACTTTAGCTAATAGATGTAACAGAACTTCTTGGATATCAAAGTTTCTCAGAAGCAATCACCTCTAAGTAACTCAAGACTTTGTAATGCTTCATTATCAAGAGCCAAAACAGAGGGCAAACCCTGATTTAATGCAGCTATCTCCATAAGTTCCAGACGTTCATCATCAATTAACTCCATTGATTCCTTAGCAATTCGGCGTGCAGTAGCCCTCTCGTTAGCAGCTTTAAGTCTTGCAGCCTCTTTCTCTTTCCGCATTTCTTCTTTAACCCTCATTTTCTCAACCTAGTTATGAAGAAATCAGAAACGTCTAACTACTCAAGATTCTGAAACTTAAAACAGACATTGGTTCTTGAACTTACTCTGAGAGATTCTTTCTGTAGAAATTTCTCCCTCTTCTCCATTTCACGCCTCTGCTCCCTCTGATATCTCTCCTCCTCACGCTGTTTTTCACGCAAGAGCCTTTCCTCTTCCTTTCGCCTTTCTCTATCCTGCCTCTCCATCTCCTTCCTCATTTGCTCTTCTCTCTGAAGATAAAAGATATACAATCATTTAACAACAAATAAATCCAACTCTCAACCCATTCCCCTTCCCACACCCTGCTGTCTTTCCAAAAATATATTCAGACGGGAAGACCTTTCGCCTTAATAAATCTTGCTTCTCAAGTTCTTTCCGGATTCTCTTCTCATGAGCTTCCACTTCCCTTGCTATCCTAGCCTCTTCACTCTGCAAGAATTAAAAAAATCTGGATGATTAAATTGCAAAGCAACTTCATCCATTTATGTATCCAAAGAACAAAAATATGATTAATTACACCTCCCAAA
The DNA here is from genome assembly GCA_019593545.1 of Apocynum venetum. Lineage (NCBI taxonomy): Eukaryota > Viridiplantae > Streptophyta > Magnoliopsida > Gentianales > Apocynaceae > Apocynum > Apocynum venetum. The sequence goes on along the minus strand of SRSM01000144.1, from coordinate 2,043,368 downwards.
AACAATTGAAAGGAAAGAAGAAATAAAAAACTACAGAAAGCATATATCCGACTCAAAAGGAGAAAGCCTAAACACAATAACAACAGTCTGGGAAAGATAGAGATTGAAGAGTGGGAAGAAGAAAAATTTTATACAGACAAGCAAAACCTTGCGCTTCCTCTCTAAACGCTCATCATCTTGGGCAACCTGTCCATCAGGTGTTGTAAAAGGGTTTTCCACGCCTACCATTGGATGAGCACCATTATCCATGTCAACACCAATGTTGACAAAAGATGTTCTTTGAGGAATAATTTCCAAATCTGCAGAAGCTGGAGGAGACCAATGGTTTTGCTTTCCAAGATGAGGCAGGAGATTTAGACCTGGCGTCTGACCTTGAAGGCTATGTCCAGGTGTTAGTTGCTCACTGCCAAGCATAAATGACCGACCAGAAGAAACTGGTGTCCTTGATCTCTGAGCATCAGATGAAGAACTATAAAAATGAGATGGTGCAGCTCTTTCATGTATATCGTCTCGAATAGATGGCTGCTCTGGTAGAAACTGGTACTCATGGACCATCCTTGTGGCAGCCTGTAATACAAATTCCAGCTATTAACTTTACTTAAACAAAAATTTATGAATCCTAACAAGCAAGAGGAAAATTGCACAAAAGCAAAATTAGCATTTGGACCTAGGTGTGGGTGTGTGCGCGCGCGCGCGAGAGAGAGAGAGAGAGAGAGAGAGAGAGAGAGAGAGAGAGAGAGAGAGAGAGAGAGAGAGAGAGAGCACTAAAAAGAAAAAAGAAATGTTGGTCTCATGACTGCAGGATACAAACATGAAAAGTTAGTCAAGTATTCCCAATTATAATTTATAAAGTGAATACATAAATCATTAATCAGATAGCCCATTCCCAAAGTCAATAAGTTTCGCTGCAAGCAGCCAAACACATTTAACACCTATTAGAATGAATAGGCCAAAATCCATTTTAGCCCATAAAAAGACACATGAGATTATTTAAGCCTTAAAAATCACATGCTCTAAACCCAGACAATCATCAAACATCTGAAGTATGATCAGCAGAGTGCATATTAAAATACCCACAACAATTATGCCACGTTAAAATATCTAACAGCAAATCATTAATACCAGTAAATAATACTATAGTCAATTTAGACTTGTCTATTCAAACCTTTGAGAACTTTTAGGAGGAAACAGAATGGCTAACCTTGATAACTTTAGCATCTGGCCTCTCGTATACTTGGGCCTCATAAAGCCGTAAGCCTGCTTCCTGCTGTCCCAATGGCACTGTTAAGTTATAATGCAAACCAATCAGACTCATCCAATCAAAATAATCTTACGTATGAAGGAAAACGTTGTCTTTAGGACATTAGATCAAAGGTCAAAAGGAAGTGAGCACAGTTCTTAAGAAAGTTACATATCCATCCCAGATGCACCATAAAAACCAACAACAAAACTGAGATAGAGACTGCCTTATCTCCACCTGTGACCTCTTAGTTGGTTCCTCCCATAACTCATCCCCAGATTGAAGGTGGCCATGGGACCAACTCATAATATAATAATAGAATGACCTTCAACTCTAAAGAATACTGTAATCAGATCCTCTATAAAGATTAGCATCCTTCTCTGAATGCAAGTACAAGCATACACATTTCCTTAACAGTGTTTGCCAAACCTGTAATATAACTTCGAATATCAAAAACATAACAATGAGATAGATGATCTCAAATTTCCCATGAATTGTGTGAAGTTGATTCGATTTAGGGAAACAGAATATAAGTTAAACTATTAACAGTGAGCCAGGATTCTGATAGAGGGGAAGGGCAACTTTCACTATGTTTAAAGACCTCATATGATATACTTCAGAAGTGCAACAGTAGAAGCAACTGCATCCACAAATTCTACTGCGGTATTGCCTATTATATTTGTTCTTCGACAGCTGCTGCAATTTTGGCTTCTTTAGTACTCCATTTGAACATTGGGGGCCAAAAGTTTCCAAGCTACTGCCTGACAGACAGTTCTAAGTCTCCCAGTAGCAAAAAATCCCCACTTATAAGAGCATGAGTTTGAATACTTGCGTTCATCACCACTCTGCATTATCTTCAGTTATTTAATCACTCTCCTCTAGTTTACTAAGTTTCTATCTATTCATTCTACTCATTAACTGAATATTTGAAGGAGAATGTACAGAAAAGGATAGTTATGAAGATCACTGATGGTGATACTGAAACTTACTGTTGCATAGAGTTGCATATAAGTGCAAAATGATGCAAGACGTCATTTACTCCTCAAGTACTGAAGGGCATGAAGTCTCCCCACTGGGGATAAATACAGCAGTAATGTTTTTCCTCATTTTGTCACATGAGAAATGTTGCACAAAACCTTCACCCTTTAAATTGTAATTGACATATGTAAGTCCCATGTCTATGACTCCAGGGAAGGTTACTCCTAAGATCATAATGCAGTCTTTACATCACACTTGCCCTGTCTCTTAGAGTAGTACTTCTCAAGAATTTTTGTTTCTGACAAAGTTAACTCAAGATGAAGGAAAAATGAAGTGCGCTAGAATGTTGGAGAGACTAATATGAAATTAGGACTTGTCAAAAGGGGTAATAAAATATATATATTGAATGATAGGGAAAGTTCAGTGGATTATAAAATCACAAGTAAAGGGAGGAAAAAAGGAAGCCACTGGAAGGGGGGGGGGGGAAGTAGGACATAGAACATAAGCTAACTTAGATTTAGTTTCCAGATTTGATTTGGCTGCTACCAATAGATCTACAATTTCTGAAACCACATTTGGTGCAACTGCAAATCATTGTTCATTATCAATGCAGTCATTTCCCACCCCCGGCCAACAAAACATAAAAAAAACCCAACCCTGCCCTGTGCACGAGTCATCTACACCTTTCTTTCCTCCAAAGCAACCCACAAGAAAACCACCTTAAGAAACTTCCATTAGTACCAGCAGAACCAAGAACATTTCTTCCCCCTCTTAACTCAATGCCCATCCAGAATGCACCCACCTCTAATACCATCACAATGAAATTGGAACAGAAGATAACCGCCAACATTAATGCTCAATTCATAACCTACAGCAGTCATCATAGCATACATGACAAAACCCACTATGATCAAACTTATCCAAATCACTGAAATAAAGTCAATGCATAAATGGCAATAAATATATCAGATAGAATTCAGATTATAAACAATTATTTTGTTCAAACGTTTAGTTAAACATTACTTTGTATGGTATGGAGACAGTGCTCATTTTCTCAAAATTTATTTACCTAGAAAACTAGACAGAGTAAGCTAACCTATGAAGTGAGAGAATAACCATAACAGATTCTATTGGTCAATAAAAATGCCAATGATCATTTGCTGCTAAAGAGAGAAAAAAAAATGCAGATAGAACAACAAACAAACTCATGCAGGTAAATTCAATAGAATAATGGCAAATACAGATCCCTGGAGCACAAAATCACAAGAAACAAGTGAAAGGGCAAGATCAATCCTAACAGTTGTTCCTTCAACAGCATGACAGAGCCATTGCGGCCTACAGCAAGAGAAAACATGTGTTCCTTCAAATGACAATTTGCCTTCCATACCAAAAGATTGACCATCAAACAAAGGGTAACACAAAGAAGCAAGGAAAATAGTATTCAACTTGTAAAGTTTCCATTCTTACCCAGGTAGGGTTCATTTTAGACATGCAAAAAATATCCTTTTCACAGTTTTCTCAGAGTTTCAGATGATTCTCCCAGAGGGCATTTTAAACTGGCTTGGTCCATCCATAGTATTTTCTAACTATAGTCAATTCTAATGCCAAGGAACTTCTTATTCAACAAACTTTTGGAACTCCTTTCTATCAGTTTTAAGTTGTTAAGCAAGGCAATCACATAACTCATACAATAAATTGTACTAATTTAAGGAGAAAGCTACAATCAACAGAGACTGACATTTAGACCAAATTGTACGTCCAAATGTTTCACATTAATAAACACAATTCTTTCCAGCAATGAAAGAATTTCAGAATGCCAAGCAAATACATAATAATCATCAGAAATGAATTTACCAATGGGAGCACCAAATGCACCAGGTGGCAGTGGATCAAACTCCATTCCAAGAATAGGCCCATCCTCCCTCAACCGTTCCCCTAACTGTGACTCCACAAATGCAATAGCTCGAAGTTCTGATATTGCCTGGGGTGGTTCATAATATCTCTTCACAGACGGCAGTTCAGTTCCAATCCTTGCCAGAGCTGTCCCAGCTCGACGAGCAACTCTATGTTGTTGAGGAATCTCTGCATGGCCGAATGAACCAGACCCTGAACCCCTGCCATGCTCATTTCCCAAGTCACCAACCACCATTTGTTGTCCCAACCCACCAGACAACCCCGCCATCATTCCTGGAGACACCTCCTTCTTAGGCCGCTTCTCAGCTGATGGTTTCCGGTCCTTCAACCTCCTATGGCAGAACCACATTTGCAGCTGCCGATCAGAAAGCCCCAACTTCAGTGACAGTTCGGCTCTCAATTCCTCAGATGGGTATGTCTCCACTACGGACAATTAAAAATCCAAGAAAGGAATTTGAATTTGAACTATGAATAATCAAATCAAACCGAAAACACTACTAAAAGTCATGATGTATAAAGAAGAATAACAAGTAATTAGAATTAAGAACTAAAGTAGAAATAAACAGACCAGCATAGGTTTTCTCTAGAGTCTCTAACTGAAAAGCAGTCTTCATTTTCCGTTTCACTTTAGGCTCTCCTTCGACAGTGTTTTTCTCCTCCACTTCAGACCCGCCACCTCCTCCTCCAGCAGCAGCTTCAGAAGCAGCCACATCAGCAGCAGCACTAGCCCCTCCACTTCCGCCACCATCAATCTCCATTTTCTTGCACCAAAATCCAACCTTCCCAATCTTCTTTCCCAAACCCACCCTCAAAAATCAAGACTTTCAAAGACCCATTATCCTCCTCTATCTAAATTCACCAAAAGCAGCCTCCATTTTCATGAAAATCAAGACTTGAGCCCAAATTTCGACTAGGGCTCGCTTCAAAAGTTGAGATTGGGGATTTGGTATTGTTGAAAACCACCAAAGATGACTTTTTCTCTTATCTACAGATAAATCTATTGACCTTGTTGAAGTTGAAGTAATAATAGCAAGAAAATGTGATGGAGATGTGCGGTGAGATTTTAAAGAATACCCACAATAAATAAGTACATACTCCACCTTCAATACCCAAAATACAATAGTAATTTTTATGTATTCTTCTTATTTGTTGCTCTTGTTGAAAAGCAAGCAATTCATGGAATTTATGATGCTTTATTACAACTATTACCAAAAATAAACAAAAAGTATCGAGAACTTCACAAGAACCGATAACAACAGCAACTACTGTTACTACTATTTCAGCAAAAACTCTACTCTCTTTCCTTGCAACCCTCCAACCCATAATTTTCCTTTCGATCTTTTTCTCTTTTTCTATTTTGGATCCTTGTTTTGTTTTTCGAATTGTTTTCCGTAGAAACTTGTATTGTTTACCCGCGAGTAAACAACAAAACAAAAAAGAATTGCGTGTGCAAAAGTGTTGGATACAGATGGATAATGGATGAGGGAATAAAATTTTCAAAAAAAATAAATAAATAAAGAATGGGAATTCGAGGAAGGGTTAGGATTGAGAATTGTCAGAATTCCAACGCTTTGATTCACGAATGCACTTGTGCTTTTGTGGCTACCGGTTTCTTCCTTTTTCTCTCCTCTTCTTTCTTTTACTTTTTTTTTCACTTTCTCTATCTACATCTATATATATATATATATATATATACACACACGCACGGATATGTAGAGTATAGAGAGAGAAAGAGGAGCTGTTCTTCGTGTTTTATATTAGTACGTACGACGACCAAGGGGTTTAAGGATTGAACAGTGTAGGAGAGGGAATCGTACGCCGAGACGCGAAGATAGCATGTGCTAACACGCTCATCCGATTGCGGGGCCCATTTGAGTGATAACCAGAATTCCAATGCCAATGGTAAATAAACTGTTTGTTTTCTATTTTAGGATCAATCAACCATTTTAAGTTGGGTCCATGCATTCAAAAACTTGATCCCTTGCCAATATTCCTAATACACCCTACTAAACTAATGATATCGTTTTATTCCACTTTATATATTATCCTCTATACCTTTTTTCCTATTTTTAAACATTTTTTAAAGTTTCTTTCGTGAATAGCATATTGAAATTAATAAATTATGTTATCTAAAATAATAATGTATAATTATGATTAAAAGTGTCAAATGAGACGGCATTAAAAGTGTAGAGATGTAGTAGATTAGTGTTTAATAATACACGTTACATTCAATATCAACATCAATTTCGACTCATTTAATGTAATCAAAATAAAAAATGCCAAGATAACAACGGAGTTACTGAGACTTTTAATATAAAAAAACACTCTTCCTGTCTCATTTTAATTATTTATTTTAAATTTACAAAAGAATTAAAATAAGTATTGAAAATGATAATTATGTAACTAAATTTTTTAATTTGTCACCATTTAATGGTTAGTGTATATATATTAATCATTTTTAAAAAAATACACTATCAAATAAATAGTTGATAACTCATTCAAATTATTCATTAATAACAATAGTATAATTGTAAAATTATGTAATAAAATTAGAAATTGAATAATTGAAATGAGACAATTTTAAAAAAAAATGTAGACAATTGGATAGGAGAGAGGGAGTAATATTTATGAGTTCATGATTGTTGTATATATCCTTTTTTGTTTCTTTTGCTTTGTTTTATTATGTTTGCATGCATTTTAGGTTAGACAATTTTTTGTCTCAAAAAGAAATGAAAAAAAAAAAGCACTTTTTCTATGTTTCATTATGGAGATGAATTGAGACATATTAGGAAATATGCATGAATAGTTGAATCCTTGTTCTTGGCAACACATGGGTTGATTACTCCTAATGGATGAGTTTATATTGCATTTAGTCTCTCGTTTAACACCAATATGTATGTTCAAAATAACTTAAAACCTAATGTTACAATTACAAAATATCTAATGAATGATGTTTATATATCTCCTAATTTTTAGCAGAGATATAAATTAATAAATCTTTGCGAGATCTTGTATTTAATCAGAATCTAAAAGGTTTTAAAAAAGATTAATTAATGGTACCACGAGAGAAGCTGCGCATTAATGTATCCTAACTTTAATTGCCAAAACAATCTATCCTAAAACAAATATCCTAACTTCTCCCCTCCTATTTTTTATTTTTAAAAATAAATTTCAACTTTAAAACACACAAGAGTAGAATCAGCTTGAAGAAAAAGAATTAGGCATATCATAGAATCATATGGATCAAGAACTAATATGAACTTGAGAAGGCCAAATCGCTCAGGACCCAACAGAAATTTTGCATGCATAAGTAATGGATTCATATATGCATACTTTGAAAAATAAAATAAAATCGAGTCAATAATTATATAAAAAAAATGCATAGTTGATTTAAGGATGAAACATTAATTAATTCCGGGAGAGAGGAAAGCCAATTCCATGTCTTGTAGTTGGAAATGCGATGAAAAGCAGGCTGCAAATGATACCAACGGCAATAGGCAATTTAGTCAGAAACTCCTTTGTATCTTCTGATGGTGTTGGATATAAGCAATTAACCACATTTTGATCAAACAATGCAACTGCTCCAAAAACAAACATTGACAAGATTCCATGGAAGAAATCAATAAATTTCACCTTGTATTTCAATGAATCCTCTTCTGGAACTTTAGTAACTGAACCATCAATAATTGACAATCCCCTAAACGTTGCAACCCCATATCGAACCTTCCCTTTATCATCTCTGATGCTGTCTGTGAAACAGAGGAGGAAACAGGAGAGGCTGCAGATTCCAATGAGGCCTACTGTCATGTTTTTGCTGTCGTTGGAATGACAATTGCCTTGGTTGGTTAAAACTGGTGACAGAATCTGGAATGCAAGAACTGAACCTGTTGGAAGAAGATTGGCCAAATGTGCTGCTCCTTTAAGGGTCTTTCGGATGGCTTTTTGTCCAGGTGATTTGTTTGGCTTCCCGGAATCAAATTGATCTACTAGAAGAGGAATTCCTAATCTTTCTTCCAATTCCCCCATTGCATGATCAATTGGTTCGTCCATAATGAAATTCTTTTTTTTCCTTGTCCTTTTAAGAATCCCTTTGATTTCCTTGTTTCTCAAGATTCTTTGTTTGTGCTATATGGGTCAAGAGAAACAGAAGTGTCTCTGTTTTCAAGGTTCTTTTGTGTTCTAAAGTTTACAGAGAGGGCAGGATTGTTTTGCATTCCACAAATTTATAGAGAAGGAAATTGTACCTAATAGAGAGGAATAAGGCAGAAACAGGAGAAAGATAGGCTTGTAATTATATAGGAAAAATGAGAAAATGCAAAGGGTTTAAACATTCTCTTATCCGGAGAATGATTCTGTTTTTGAGGAAAGGTTTAAAAAAAGAATGACATTTATGTTGGTTTTTTAAGGCCATAATTATCGGTTAAAAAAGTAATTTATGAAGGGTGGTTAAATAGGGAGGGAGTTTCAATTATACATATGTACTCTCCTAAATGATGCAAGTTACTTTGGGAAAAAAAATATAGATCTATCTTTATTGCATAATTTTTTTTTTTTTTTGAGGCCAAAACATAAAATATTTCATTAAGAGGGAAATTATGTCAAAGTGGCATAAATTACATCAGGAGGACCTCAAACCATTCTCTAGGAGAGAAAGAATCAAGGCCAATCCTAGCTAAACAATGTGTGGCCTTGTTGCCGTCAGGACGAATTTACAAAATGGAGTAAGCATCAAACTAACATCAACATAATGACCCAAGAAAGAAAAATCTTCATTGTGAGAAGGCAACTTGCTAATGATGTTCAAGAAATCTCCTTCAAAAATCACTTTTTTTTGTAACTATTAATCGCAGAAAGTCGAACCTTATGGTGCAAAGATAGCATCTCAGAGTACTCAGGATCCATAACTATTAAAAGGGCCATGATTCTGTAGCACAAACATCATCAAATCAGTAAAGGAAATTGCAGTTGAGATTTAGCTGGAATGAGCAACTTTGGGAGGGATAGGAAGGCGCCAAATTTGCTTCCAAATTTGTTTCATTGTATAATGTTGAATTCTAGTATTTCTTTTTAATTTTCCTTTTTCCAATAGGATTGAATTCTATTTTTGCCAAAATTAAATTATGTAAATTATTCCACCCTGCCCCCCAAATTTGGAAATCCTGCTGCTTACTTTCTAGGATCTATACCTTTATCTTTGCATTAAATTAGATTTAGATATTTTTAAAAAATAGTACATATTAGTGACCAATACTAAGAAAATGGACAAAATAGTTATCATTGGATATGATTATGATTTCTTATGGAAGAAATAATTCAGGAATCATTTGACAATTTTGGATTAGGGTAGTAAGCTAAAACAGCAGCAATTCATGGACATAAATTACTATCAAGTTTCAAGATATGAAGCATATGATGTTGTAAAGCATTTGGTAGAGGTGGTGACCAGCATACATTGGAAATGCTTTGAGGCCTTTTCGCATTATAATTTTCCCCTTATCCGAAGCTTTAGAGGGATCAAGTGAGATTTGAGATTTACCTATGTAATAGCCCTTTTTGAATTAATAGAATTTCTACTTTTTCTAAAAAAAGTCTGGTCAAGTTAGTCAAATATTTTTGACATTCTTGTATATGAAATGGGAATGAAACAAAATCCTAAATATACCCAGGTGAGGTTAATTTGTTTTAATTCAATATTCACAAAATTTTAATTAAAACAAATATAACTACAGGAAAATTCACCATTAGCAAAGGCGATTTAGGTTGTTGCTAATTAAGCAAAGGCCTAGCGACAAATTTGCAACGATTTATATTTTTTTTATTTTAAAAAATTGAAAAAAAATATATGGACATTCGCAAATCCGTCCCAAGTTAGCAAATAACATTTATTTTTCATTTATTAAAAAGTGAAAAAATTGAAAAGGAAAAGGTAGTCGCAAATCATGGAGATTGTAGGCATTGCTTTTACGAATGCCATTTTGCTAGGAAGGTTTGGTCTTCTCTCAAATTTGGTCCTTCAGTTTGCAGATTGCAGGTTTCTCTACTTTGGCTGATCTACTTCAACAAGTCTTCTACAAGTTTGAGGCTTGGGATTCTGTATTGTTTGCTGTTGTCCTATGGAATATATCGAAGGCTTGAAATGGTCTGATTTTTAAAGGAATTCGCCCGTGTGTACACTATTATTCATAATAGTTTTACTCTTCTTGAGGAGTTTGAAGTTGCAGGCTCTAAAACTATGGTTCCACGGTCTCCCATGTCTGGATATATATATATATATATAGATGTGTGTGTGTGTGAAGCTTAATTTCAATGGCTAAATTATTTCTGGCGCTGCTGCAGTTTGAGTTATTACTTTCAAGGAATTCAGATGGAGGCATTCTCTGTTTGTATTCCTCTTGAGTTCATTTTACTAATAATATTGAAGTTGTGGAATTCATGTCTTGCACTACTTCATGCCATATGATTTGCAGCCATCAATCATTTTTCTAAAGTTGTTTCCGAGGACGATTGTCTTAATGTGATTTGAAAGGTCTAGGAGAAACTATGTGATCTCTCATCTTGGTCATTTTATTCTATTATTCATGAATTTCTTTGTGTTTTTTTTTTTCGTTCTGTTGCTATTTTTCTTATATTCACAAGGGAATAAACTTGCGCACAACTTTGCTTGTATAGGCTTTATCTTCTTTTTTCCCCTCTAGACTGGTCTAATGATTTCCCTCTTGATGTACTATTAGTCGCCATGGCTAATATTTCTATCTGATGATTTTATACTTTATTTACCTTTTTTTTTAAAAAAATATATATTGTCCCAAATTCGCAGTTGGCCCATATTTTTAGTTCTTTTAAAAAATTTAAAAATGAAAAAAAAAATAAGAAGACATCACAATTCTATCACTAATTTTTTTATGACCATTATAAAAGGTTATTGCAAATCTGTCACTAGTTAGCAATGGATTTATGATAACTCATATTTTTGTTTTTTTAAAAAAACTGAAAAACTGAAAAATTTAAACTAGTGACTGTCATTACTTTTTAAAAATTGAAAAATGAAAAAAAAGTCATTGCAATTCCCTCTCCAACTACTGAGTAATTGGAAAATGGAAAGGTCATCGCAAATTCATCGCTAATTAGCGACAGTTCTTATTTTTTATATTTTTTAAAAGGTGAAAATTGAAAGAAAAAAATTGAAAGAAAAAAAAATGAAAGGACGTTGCAAATCCGTCTCCAGTAATGAATTTAAATACTTCATCTATCCCTAATTATAAGTCATATGAGACTTTTTTACATGGATCACCCTAAAATATCTTTATTTATTTTTTGAAAGCAAGAGTCATTAATTTAGATGAAAGACTAAAACAAAAACAAAACAAAAAAATGAAGAAAGTGAAGTGGCGAAATGAAGAGATAGTATCTAGTTACTTATATTTCCACCTTATCTAAAATGTTAAGTTGATATTTAATGACTTTTAGCAATATAATGACGTGCATTTTGTTGTACTATCAAATTAATATTAAGTTTAATCAACTTATGCAATTAAATTAAGGGTCGAACACATATAAACTTTTAAATTTTTTAATTAAGTAAACTAATCAAATTTGGAAAAGCTTTTAGTTTTAAAACAAATCTAAATATCAAAGCTTTAAAAATAATTTATCACTGACAACTAGAATATTATTGGATAAAAATACGTTAGCAAGGACTTTTTATCAGTGTCGTTTATTTGTGATCAATCATCAATAAACATATATTTGAGTAATGACTTAGAATTTTACTTAGCACTGCAAATTATGATTCTTGTAAAATTAGGTTAATCCATAAGAAACATATAACAAATTAATTAATCTAAGTTACCGAATTACTCGAATAAATTAGTTAATCAAGTTCTTAAGCATAAGGACAACATCAACACAAAGTATACAAAATTAATAGACGATTAAAATCATGTAATTTGCTTCAAACAATTCCCTATCAATTAACCAAACATTTTGTTTATTGGTTACCGAAAACTGATTCTACATAATCCTAGATGATTAATCATGCAATACAATTAAGATGATCAATAATAATTGAAATTCCACAATTGATAGAATTAAAATAGGAATTTAATGAATACTCAAATAAATAGGTAAATATTTGGAAATATTGAATTTTTAATTGAAGAACTTAATGTCATAATCCTAAATAAACTTAACATTATACATGCTATTGCCAACTAAAGGAAACTACTCACAATCAATAAAAGAAAGCATCATAAAAAGATTAAGGGAGAAAAAAACACTCATTAATCGGAAGATTGGAATCTTGAGAGACTCCAATCCTTAAATTTTCAAGAATGTCGAAATAATGTTTCTATGTTTCTTGTGATATGAAAACTTATGCTAAGAGGTCCTATTAATAGTTACAAAAGATCCTATAATTAATTACACAAGAGTTCTAATTCAAAACTAATAAAAACTTTTCAAAATTTTCAATTCGACAAGTATATGTGTGAGCTAACAAAAGTGGACATCCTGGATTATCAAATTAAATGCGTCCAAATGGAGGCATGAGGCTTCAGAGGAGTTGAGGGTGGATATGTGAGTTGGAGATGGCATGTCCACTTCATCAAATATGCAGCCATTTCATTATTGGGACACGTTCACTTCATTTGGCTTACAAATAACTTCTCATGTTCATCAAATTCCTTCTAAACATGTTCCAAAACCTTCAAAAGACCTACAAACAAAGATAAAAGTGTAAAAACTAATTTAAACACATAAACACATAATTATCTAACTTTTATCTCAATAATCAACACATTAAGTTTCTAAAAACCAAGTTAATTATGGTTCAATCAAATAATCACAAATATTTTAACAAACTCTTTCACTAGTGAGACAACTACAAATATTTCAAGCACTATATATGTATAATAATCTTTTAAAAATCAAAAGCAATGATCACATTATTGACCACCTCATTAGTCTCAAGAGTCTTTACAACATTTCTATTCATTCTTCACGAAATGCAAATGTAACACCTCAAGAGTTTAGAAAAACTCTAACTCTCATGTATGGAGGGCTCTAGTCCCTCTTGATGTTCTTTCTTAATGAATTTTTGTATTTTTCCTTTCAATATATATATAAATAGTACACGAGAGTTTATGAGTGAAAATGACTTGAAAGAAGAGATAATCATAACTAAGGATAATACTGAAAATGAATTATAAAATATCTCTTTAAAACAACTTAAAATGAGAAACAAATATAAAACCTCTCAACTAGTTATTAAGGGACTAAAAGAGTAGTTGATACTTAATTCGACTTAGACTCAATTAGTTTAAAAACAATGGTAGATTGAGAAAACATATGTCATATGATAGGAAAATTGCGTTTTTTGTATGTTATCTTTTTTACTTTGGTAACTAAAGTACCTTAATATTAATATTTGTTTCTAAGGTATCTTAACTGTTGTTTTTCTTCATCTAAGGTACTCCTATTAAATTAGCTAATAGGTCTATATTGGTCAACGACATTCAAAATTTTTATTCAAAAAAACTAGGTGCATCTTAGTCCATCTATCCCAAAATTTGGCTTGCAGAATTTTAGTCAAATTTCCCCATTATTTGATGGTTAATTTTGAAATTTTGCTATAGCACTCTTCAAAAATAAATTTTTTTTTTGCTTCGTAACTCAAAGATTGCCACCAAACTTTTTCTTCTTCATTCAACCCTTGTTTCTCTCTACAATTATCCATTGTTTCTCTTTGTAGAATTAGGTTTTGTCTTCTAGCTTCATCAATGGCTTAATTCCTTTTTCCTTTAACACCAACAACCAATTGTTCAAGCATAGAAAGAAAATAAGGGTATTGTAAAATACTAAGTCAGTCCGAGGAATTTGATCAAACACTTGGTGGGAAATCTTGGATTGCAAAGAGAAATATATTAAAGCATTTCACATCAAGAAAAAAGATCGCCTAATCATTATTTCTCCTCTTTCTGGGCTCCAAGTATGTAATGGTTCAACGTAATCAGAATTAAGGATCACCAATTCAAGCGGTGTCGTTTTAGCCTAAGCAATAGTTATTAAAATAAAAAGGAGAAAGGACACTTGGGAAACAAGTCTTGGAGAGAAGCTTGTAAGCGTTGCCACCATTTTTTTGCAAAGACTAGAAGTTGAAGGCAGCGATAGGGAAGGGGACCGTGAAGTACGTTTGCGATCCTTATCAGTACAAGGAAATTAATTGATTCCGATGAAGAAAATTGATGGACAAAGGGTCAAGATGTTATTATAGCTTAATTATATATATATAGTTAGTGTTTTCTTCATGTTGAAGTATATCTCTTAACTTATTGTTACCATCTGTTTTTGTTATCTTCCCCATTGTTTCCCTATTTTTAGGGGTGTTCATTCAGTTTTTGATTTTCGGTTTTTTTACTTGGATATATCGAACCAAACCGTATTAGCTATACTACGATTCGGTTTTTAAATTTCGATTTTTGGTTTCGTTCGGTTTTAAACCGAAATTTCACTTTTTTTTGTTTTTGTTTTACAAAAAAATTCAATGAGATTAAATAAATATGATTAAATGAAATGATGATGTCAAATACACAAGCACATTCAAACAATAGACAAAAGAAAGAAAATTTATCAATTAAATCATATTATTATATTCTTTACACATTTTCAATGAAAAAAATATCGAAAATGATTCATAATATACCAAAATATGATGAATGAACTTCTTTTACAATATTTAATCATCATCTTGTGGATACAAAAACACTTCAAATAGAAAAAGATAAAGAATTAAATAATTTTTGAAGTAAATAAAATTGGTTAAACATTAATTACAAATTTTTTTTTAAAAAAAACTTGGTTTTTCGGTTTAACCGAAGTTTCTAAAATTGAAACCGAAAACCGAACCGTAATTTTGAAAAATTTCAGTTAAGCAAACCGAATAAATCGAAAAACCAAAATACCAAACCATTTTTAAAATTTCGGTTCGGTTTTTTGATTTGGTTCGATTTTTGAACACCCCTACCTATTTCTTGCAATTTCATCCCTCTTTTTATCTTTCCATCATCTCTGATTATATTGTAACTAGCATATCTGGTTTCCCCAAATTGTTAATATAATTTTTGTTTCCCTTGACTTCTAGTAATTTTTTTTTGTTCTTGAGTCCCTGTTTCACTGAGTAAGATTGGTGTCTTGGTGACAAGTGGTATTAGAGTCATCGTTCCTCTAAGTATTCATTTATTTTGCCAGATCATGAGCTCACAAACGCGCAACCAGGAAGTTTTTGATATAGTGGTCTGAATCAATGAAGTAGTGCTTGAGTTACAAAATCAGGTTGGGGACAATACTCGAACCTTACAAATATTTGAAGAGGCTATAAAGGAGCAGGCTACAAGGGTGGAAGAGTACGAAAGGTGGTTTGATAAGATCCAAAAAACTATCCAGGAGCAAGGTATAATGTTAGACAATTTTTTTTAAAACCTCTATAAACAACCAGCAACAATTGGAATATGTGATTAAACAATCAACATCTATGTTCCAAACCATTATTTTCTTAGTCATATCTATGAGAAAGGTAAGTAAAAAAATGGATATTAAGAAAGAGAAGCCCACGTGGTTAGTAGTAGCGGGGCAAATGGGGCAGAGGTTCTTACTCCAACATGCTTGAACTTTGAAATTTTGGAGATAAAGAGTCATTGCAGTGAAAAAAGTGAAAGACCATAGATTTTAGGCATGGTGTGAAGTTGCCTAAGGTGGATTTTACTTTGTTTGAATGGGGTGACCCAAGAGAATGGGTGTTTAGAGCAACCAAGTTCTTCAACTTACACAAAACCCTTGAAGAGCAGAATGTGAATATCGTCTTCAATTACATGAAGGGGAAAGCCTACTCGTGGCTGCATGGATATCAAATGATCAATCCTAACGCCACATGCCCTGACGTAGTCCAAGCTATGCGCATGAGATTCGGGCGTGAAGATGATGTCAAACTGATGGCAGAATTTAGAAAAATAAAGCAAAAAGGAAATGTGGAAAAATATTTTGACAAGTTCAAGGGATTAAGAACCACTATCATGAAATGCATGCCAACAGCCTCCGAGGAATATTATGTTTCAATCTTCATTAGTGGACTAAAACCCAATATTCATCTCCAAATAAAAAGTCCTAATCTACCAATTACCTTGGTATAGACATTAGAAAGGGCACTGAACATCCAACAAGACATGAGAATGCATAGTAGACCAACCAAAACACTTACTAAACCTTCTACTCAAACCAGTGGCTGACAAATGGTGAATACATCGACAAAATGGATGAGGGGCAGAAGAAAGGGTTCAAGAAATTGACCCATACTGAGTTGCAAGAGAGGAGAGACAATGGATTATGTTTTAAATATAATGGAAAATACTATTTAGATCATATATACTTAGAAGAAACAATTGAATCTCATGATCATAGATGAATTGGACTCAATTGAATAGGAGTATTTGCTTATCAAAGGAGATTATTCGAAAGAGGAAACCGTTGAGATAAATGAGGAGGTGCAATTGTTAGTTCACTCATTAACATAACAAGTGGATTCAATGCAATCAAGATGAAAAGTAAGCTCAATAGTAAGGTTGCATACCTATTAATTAACAAAGGTGCCACATGTCGGGAGTTTCATTGACAATAGGCTAGTGGATAAGTTGAAACTAGCCAAAGAATTGGTAACTCCATTTTAATTACTATAGCAAATGACAACCAAATACATTCCAAGGAAATGTGTAAACAAGTACAATGGAAGATGAGAGATAAATTTCTATCAGGATTTAAGAATCTTGCAATTAAAGGGCAGTGATATAATCTTAGGAGTGGCTTGGCTCAAAGCATTTAACTCATCACATTTGATTTTGATGCATTAAGTTTAAATATAAGAAGGCATACGAAGGAAATGGTGCTAAGGGGATTACTTGATTCCAATGTTTTTAAAGTAGTGACAGTAAAAATACTGTATAAATGGTGTTTAAAAAGAGAAGAAGTACTGATTGGGTAATTGATGACCATGGGAAGAGAAGAGGAAAATGAGAGGGTTGATGAGGAGATACATGGTTTATTGAGGAATATAAAGACATTTGTTAAACCACAAAGACTTCCACCAACAAGAGAGCATGAGCATACTATTTCCCTAATCAATGCAACACAATCTTTTAAGATCAGACCATACATATACCCACATTTATAGAAGAGCAAGATTGAGACCATGATGAAAGAAATGTTGAATGAATGGATCATCAAACCTAGTTCGAGTCCTTTTGCTTCACCAATTCTGTTAGTGAAGGAAAAAAAAAGGCAGTTAGAGGTTTTGTGTGGACTATAGACAACTCAATTCATTGGCGGTCAAAGACAAATACCCAATTCCTATTATCGATGAGTTACTTGATGAGCTTCAGAGTGTAAGATACTTATTTAAAATTGACTTTAAGGTCAACCTATTTCCATATTAGAGTTAAAGAAGAATATGTTTACAAAATTGTTTTTAGAACTCATAATGATCATTATGAATTCAAAGTAATGTCATTTGGGTTAACTAACATACTTGTTATATTTCAGTCCCATATGAATAAGGTATTTGTTGAGGAACTCAAGAGATTCATTCTAACATTTTTTTTTATGATATTCTTGTTTATAGTCCTAATTTATTGTCTCATGTGGGGCAACTAAGGGTATTTTTTTGACAAAATAAGGAGACAAAAGCTTTATACAAAAATGTCTAAGTGCTTATTTGCTCAAGAGATGATGGAATACTTAGGGCATATTATTAACCTAGACGGTATTGAAGCTGACCCAAACAAAATTGCATAAGTGATGGAATAACTTGTGCCAAAAAATGCCAAACAACTAAGATAATTTTTTGGGTTTAGAGTAATCAGTAAGCCACTTTGCAAACTCTTGCAGAAAGGGGAGTTCACTTGGATTTAGAAAGCATTCCAGAATCTCAAATAGGCGATATAGAATTCAACAGTTCTAGCAATGCCCAATTTGGATAAGCCCTTCATTATGGAGACAAATGCCTGAGACCAAAGCATAGGGGTTGTTTTGATGCAGTAAGAAGACCTGCAACCTTCTTTAGCAAGGCTTTAGATGCAAAAAAATGTGGGGAGTAAACTTATGGCTTTGGTCATAACAATTCCCAAATTGAAACATTATTTGGAAGGACATCACTTCATTATAAGGATTGACCTTCAAAGGTTGAAATACTTGTTGGGGCAGAGGGTAACAACATCAGCTCGACAGAGATGGATATCCAAACTAACGGAGCTTGATTACGAGATACAATATAAGAAGGGAAGAGAAAATAAGGTTGTTGATGTTTTGTCCAAAAATTTGAACTAAATACGATAACATAATTAATTCTAATGTAGATTCAAGAAGTGGATTTGAGTAATGAGGATGATATATTTACACAACATTAGATTAGTGAATGCATACTAAACACTAATACCAATAGTGAAAACAATTTCAAAAAAATGGACTCATCTACAAAGGAGGGATGATTTATATTGGATACTAATGGGTGTAAGAGATAAGATCTCTCAAGAGCTACATTCCTCTCCTAGTAGGGGACACTCAGGTGTAGAAGCTTGCTACCAGATAACCAAAATCAACTTTTATTGGCCTAGCATGAAGGCTCAGATAGCTAGTTGGTGGCCAAGTGCGATGTATGCCAAAAATGCAAAGTGGAAAGAGTACCCTATTTTAGATTTTGTAACGTTTGCCCATACCCAATCAACCATATAGCCAAATAACTATTTATTTTATTGAAGGTTTGCCTAATTCAAGTGGCAAATATGTTATATTTGTGGTAGTAGATCATTATACCAAATATATTCACTTTATTACACTTTCTCATCCATTTATTAGCATAAGTTTTCCTTTCTCAAGCTTACAAATTACATGGCTTACTTGAGAATATTGTTTCAGACAAATATAAGGTCTTCATGAATTCATTTTGGCAAAACTTGTTCAAATCATTGGGAACAAAGTTGAGTTTTTCCTCTACTTACCACCTACAATCAGATGGACAAACAAATAGTGTGAACCAATGCCTAGAGATATAATTAAGGAGTTTTGTGTTCTTAAAGCCCAAGAAACGGGATAAATGGTTGTCATTGGCAGAATTGTGGTGCAATACCACATACCACACTGCAATCAAAATGTCCCCATTTGAAGCATTATACGCGTATAAACTACCGACGTTCATATAAGGAAACCTTCAAGGAGTAAAATATGCTACTGTGGAAAGTTTTTTACAGGAAAGGTCCAATCTAGAAGCAGTACTAAAAAAGAACTTGGAAAATGCGCACATAAAGGAAATTTGAAGTGGAAAATTGTGTACATGTACAGTTGTGGCCTTATAAAAAGAACTCTTTAGTTGTGAGGAAGAACTTCAAATTGTCTTCTAAATACTATGAGCTTTATCTGATAGTGAAACGGATTGGATAAGTGGCTTAGCAACTACAGTTATCTACAAGTGCTCAAATCCATCTTGTGTTTCACGTTAGTTCTTTTGAAAAAAAAAAGATTGGGGATGAAAAGGTATCTTTTCATGAGCTGCTAATAGTTGGGGATGATGGGCAACCAATACAAATTTTGGAGATGAGGATGATAAAAAAGAATAATCTTGTTCTGACTCAGTGGCTCATTTTGTGGTCTAATTTTCCTGAAGAATAAGCCACTCGGAAATATGCTGATTTCATCAAGAAACAATTTCCAAGCATTAACCCTTGAGGACAAGGCTTTGCTGAAGGAATGGGGGATGTAATAGTTCAACGTAATAGGAATTAAGGATTACCAATTCAAACAGTGTTGTTTTAGCCTAAACAATACCTATTAAAATAAAAAAGATAAAGGGACAGTTGAAAGGCAAGTATTGGAGAGAAGCTTGTTATCGTTGCCACCATTCTTTTGCAGAGACCAGAAGTTGCAGGTGGCGATAGGGGAAGGGACCATGAAGTACGATTGTGTTTTTTTCCTGTATAAGGAAATAAGTTGCGTCCGATTAAGAAAACTAATGGACATAGGGCCAAGATGTTATTTTATCATAGCTATATATATATATATATATATATATATATAGTTAAGAATTAATGTTTTCTTTATTCTCATTTTCATATATATCTCTTAACTTATTGTTATCTTTTGTTTTTGTTATTTTCCCTATTGTTTCCCATTTTCTTCAATTTCTTCCCTTTTCTTATATTTCCATCATCTTTGATTCCATTGTAACTAGCATATCTAGTTTCCCCATATTGTTAATATAATTTTTGTTTCCTTGTTTTTTTTTTGTTCTTGAGTATTTGTTTCACTGAGCAAAGTTGGTCACTGTTGGAATTCAACATGTGTTAATGATGTGTAAAAGGTAGTGTTTGGCAACCTAATTATGTTACTATATGTGTTGGTGGTTGGCAGCCTAAAATTGCTGTCAAGTTTATTGTTTTCTATTATGTAAGCCTATATATAGGCTTTCTTGTAAGATATTTGTATTAAGTTATTCAAAATTTAGTCTTATACTTTTAACATGGTATCAGAGCTTCTTACGATTCTTTAGTGAGTTTGAGAAACCAAAAATTTCTGTTTAAGTTATGTTTTAGGTTTGCTGTGAGACTTGGATTGCCAAAATCTGATTATTTTATCTTCTAAGTATACTGTTGAACAATACACTGCCTAAATAGTACGTGGTGTAGGAACAATACATTCGTCGGAATAGTACCTATACCCGAAATTTTCTTCGATTTGTTGTAGTTTGCATGACTCAACTTCTGCAATTTATTTTGTACCTGTTTAAGAGTCAATATCAGTGGAGTGTTGGACCTCGTTAGTTACAAGTTTGATTTTTACTTTGTAATTGTGGGCAATCAAATGTGTTGTCATATTTAAAGAGATTGTCACGTGTCACTATCACATGTCACCTTCCATCTATCATATCTCGCATTCAATATTATATTTGTTTCAAACTGTTGTCAAGATATATACTTCAGCTTTAGGGGGAGTGTTGAAATTCAATATGTGTTAATGGTGTGTAAAAGATAGTGTTTGGCAATCTAATTAGGCTGCTATATGTGTTGGTGGTTGGCAGTCTAAAATATCTGATAAGTTTGTTGTTTTCTATTATGTAAGTCTATATATAGACTTTCTTATAAGATATTTGTATTAAGTTATTCAAAATATAGTCTTATACTTTTAACCGTGACAAAGTACTAGCATAAACTTATGGGGAAAAAAGTGTGAAAAAGAAATATGGATCTAGTTAAGAGATTTCAATCTCCAGTATCAATTCCACCACAACAAATCCGAAAGGGAACAAATTGGCTATGAATCAACTTTTACAACTAACTTGAGCGCCTGCAATTGTGAAGCTAGGGAGGTTGCCATTGATGGTCAAGATTCTTCAATGTTTTCTTGAGAGAGATGATTTGGAAAGTAGGAAGAAAGTTGAGGGGCGATTGAAAGTGAAACCATGGATGAAGAGATCTCAAAGTTGGCGGTGTTTTCCAGTACTTTAACTGACTTTGGAAAATTTAAACTTTGTTGGATATCATAGTGTAATCCAGCACAAAAAGGAAACAGAGTTTAATTCTCAAATGGGAAAAGCAAAACCCACCCCAAGTTCAGATCATGTATGAACATGTCTCGTTTTTCCTACAGCTCCTTCAAGCTCTATTCCACACCTTCCAATTTTAACCACCACACTACCAATAGAAATTTTTGCTTGGGAAGCCAAATTAAGCCAATAAATCGTCAATTTATTTCATCAACTCGAATGAGGGAGTTGAAATAAAGTTGAAGGAAAAGGAGAAAAATAAGTTTTTTTCCATAGATATAATATATTATATAAAAATCTTTGATCTTGCAAAATGGACAAAAATGCCTCTTATTTGTTTGAATAAAAAATTTAGATGTCATTGACCAAAGTTGATCTAACAACTAATTTATCAAAAATACTTTATATGCCAAAAAAATCAAAATTTAGATACCTTAAAAACAAAAAATAATATAAAGATACCTTAGCCATCAAAGACAATATACTAAAAATGCCAATTTGCCTCGTATGATAATTGAATAAAAATTTCTACAAGAGAGTGCTGAATGTAGTAGTATTGATTGAGGCGGCTCTCCATGGGTTAGAAGGACCATCCAAAGGCCTTTGTTTCTCTGTGGGCGGTGGAATGGGTCCAATTTCTTGTTGATATGTTGTTTCATAATTAATTAAAGACTAGAAATAAATCATCAAACCATGAGTTTCAATTTCATTCTACAATGACCTAACATCAAATATAGTTTCGGTGCTTTAATTGAGCAATTAATTGAAATCAATAGAATATGTGTATATCCCATGAATATATCTGTTATATTCTAGAGCTAAATCTTTTCATCCATCCAGTATTTGTAAAAGATTGACATCATAATAGGGTAAACCTTTGCATCAACATATGTGGGAAATATTTTTTTTTAGAATAAGTATGCATTATATTCAATTCATATCATATGACCCCATATCCCCCCCCCAAAAGAATAGTACTAATAAAAAATTTGGAAAAATAGAACAAAAATTTATTAAAATTTGAAATGTAAATTCATGAAAAAAGAATTTGAACAGTCAAACCGTTGCAACAAAATATTTATATTTTCATTCTATTTTTTAACTGATTTGTAATATGAAAGCAACCCAACCTCTGTAAAGTGTACCTACTTTTAGACTTAATTGCTAAACTGCTATCATTCATGACCAAGTGTATATACAACTTTATTAAATCTTCTTCATGATCATCTTATTCAGAGAAAGAATACTTTAGTCCTTAGGTTGGGATATCTTACATATATATAATCATTTGTGAGCTGGAATCACACTTACTAAGAGAAAAACAATTATACATCTGGTTTAGTTATCAATTTCATCGGCTACCATATACCCTAGTCTCTTTCTTCTTCAAGAAAAAGGAACCAAAAGAGCAAATCTTATTATTTTATTAATCCGGTTCTATATATATAGTTTCTGTAAGAAAAATTGTGTGATTTGAGTTACAACTGTCATAATATTATCTAATCCAAAAGTATGCACAGAAGATTATTCGTTAAACAAAGCCTTTTTGTCTTGATCATCACATGATTGCACAATTTTAGTAAGAAACCCAAATCCTTAACTTATCATAGATTAAGGGCAATTTAGCAACAATGTGCATTTACAATTTAGTGCATAACTTTGTTATACATCACAGCATTGTCAAGTCTTGGTTACTGTTTAATGACTAAGATCGGTTATACTTACAACCACTGTCGCTATTGTCATTAAATAACAAGACTTTTGGTTCGTGGATCTAAATTATGATATAGTCTTTTTCCTATTAAATGGTTGAAAGGATAGCTCAAGAAACAAGTTGAAATACCAACAACCAATAGTCAAGTGGCTGCTTGATTCATTTCGTGTAGGCATAGATGAAAAATACATAAGAAACAAGTCATTTCATCTCTTAGATGATAAAATGTAATTTGTTGCCTTGCTAAAAGTTCGAATCCCTTCAAAGAAAAATGTGGCCACTTGGAATTCTGCTCTTAATTGGGTAATTAGCACAAGAGAGAGAGAGAGAGATTGATTAGCTATTTAAGTAAAACATAAGTAAGAGTATGGGCTCAAGTAAATACTCACCACAATAAAGTTTTTCGTCATAAAAAAATTATACTCTTTCCATTCTATTTTAATTATTAAAATTTTTTGTGTTCCATTGAAATAGTTCAATTTCTAATATTAATTTTTGTGTTCCATTGAAATAATATTAATTTTTATAATTTTAATCTTGTATAATTTTGAAGGTATAAATTTAAAATAATAAAATTAAGTAAAATATTAAATTTGATATGTTTTGAATGAAGTGCAAAAAGAAAAATGAATATCCACTAGTATTTTGAAATAAGATCGCTATTAATGAAGAACAATTTATTTATTATTTTGAATCAGATCATCATTATTTATTTTACATCAAACTTTGTAACTATTATATTTATACATTAATTATTAAATATAAAAAATTAAAAATTTTAATTATATAATTATTATTTTTAATATTTTCTTAATTTTAATATAAATTTAAAATAGACAATTAAAATTAAACAAATGTAATGCGATAATGTTTGAAGTTAAATATGATGTCAATCTTATTAGGGATATAAGTAATTTAATTGATTAAAAAGTGTTATTTTATGGGATGACCCCATATGATCGATCATTGTTAGGCACCCTCTCTTTAAACAATATGACTTCTTCACTATATGGCTGACTAATGAGAGAATTGGTCTATGATTGAAAGCCTTTTTCAAAATTCACGTGGTGGTGTGAATATGCATACTACCAGTGAGTAATAGTAATACGTTAATTTTGAAGAGAACAGTGCAAACTTTGAAATTTTCAGACTTTGACCAATTTAAATTTCCAACTGTCCTACCAGTTGGAAATTGGTGACATAAATTATAGGGGAAAATTTTAAAAGTATTTTTATTACAAACCCATTCTCCCCTCCACCTACCCCCCAGCCCCCCCCCCCCCACCCCATGAAAAGGGGGGAGGGGGGGAAAGATTTTTTAGACAATAAAATTGTTCTTGATGGTTAATATTCAGAAGTGCATTGCATGATTGTAAACTATGATACCAAACCACACGAAGAAACTAGAAGTTTAGAAATTCTCTTAGTGTAAATAAAGCATTCAAATGGCAACTTGACAAGCAAGCATTCAAACTTCTCCTAATTCTTGGCCAAAAGGATTCCTTTTCAAATTCCTATCCATGGATGAGCAATGCTCTTGAGAAACGCAACTATCAATGGATAGATACTAATAATCTATTCTCCATCCCCTGATCTCCCCTCATCGAATCCTGCTGGTAAATACTCGCTGTGTTTCTAAATATATCATTCTAAAACTAATACTCATACGTGTCTAGAAATATAAATATTTTGAATTAATTTTATACAAATTAAGTTTATTTTTTGTTTCTAAAATATCATTAATTATTATGTTTTGAAAATAAGAAAAATGAAAAAAAAGTTTGTTTTGATAAGAAGAAAATATAAAGACTTTGTAAAACGAAGAAAATAAGAAAGAGTTGAGAGAAGAGATTAAAATAAATAAATGTGATATTGAAAGTTAATGATGAAATATTTATAAAATTATGTAAAACTATTATATTTTGAAATAAGAAGAAAGTCATCTAGCGACTTATATTTTTTTAGAGATGAAATATGTCTTGTTTGTAAATATAAAATGTTTTAATATTTTTTAGAAATATTTGATAATTTGTTTTCAATATTACCTTTATTTATATTTATATCTTTCTTCACTTTTTTCTTATTCCCTAAAGTGACTTCGACTTTTATTCATCTCTTTCTTATTCCCAATATAAAAATTTTACACTCTCTATCTATTTTATTTTCTCTTTCTTATTTCTAAGACAAAATAAATGAATACCTACTTAATCTATATCAATTTTTTGTAACATCTTATATTTAAGATGGAGGAAGTTAGGAATATATAAATATACGGATTATATCTTTTTCTATCAATTTAAGTTTTCAGATGATGTATTTTTTTATTAAAAAAAACTAATTTTTAGTATGGTATTAAAGATAAAAATTCTTGTAATCAAATTTTATAAACAAATATTATTCTTTTCTTGAACCTTTTTTTTCCCATTTCCATTGAGTTGCTTCACTTAGTTAATAAAAATGTTATGAAAAATTGAACAATAATAATTGGATTGAAAAAGGAGTTTAGACAAATGTTCATATTTGGCCTAATCTAAAAATTAAGAACAATTTTTTATTTTAAGGAAATTATCACATTATTTTTGTTATTAAGTAAATCATTTAAATTAAAGATATTTTTAAAAAGACTTCAAATGAAAAATATGCTTATTTTTAAAAATTGAATGTATTTAATTTCCAATATTCTAAAATGAAAATAAATAATATATATATAACTTGCTCGATGTTGTTGACCACTAAATTTATGATTGGAAAAGCTAAGCATGAGGAGATTGATCCACAAATTATAGATCATATCAATTAAGGAATGAATTACAAGAGTTCGGTTTTATAAATGAAGCAATCAACGGAGGAGTCCTAAGTCAAAAACATACTCTTACCGAATGCTGTACTGATTACTCAACACTTTACTTTCAATCTATCTATTCAAAGTAATCCAAATTCCTGCAAATTTTTTTTTTTTTTCTTCTAATGAACGGCATGATTTTAGGGAAGCACAAGACCTACATATGCAGACAAGGAATTCATCTTCTTCGTGGATAAAGAATGTCGAGGAACATGCAACTGTTTTCAGTTACTAATTCAAGTATAAATAAAATTTTGCACTTTTCCAAGAGAGGGAGAAAGAAAACTCATCAAGTTCAATTTTTATCTTTTAAGCTCTTTCTTTATTCAAAAAAATTTACAATTTTTATTTATTAGCTTTCAATATCAATTTCATCCTAGTTTCTTAGAGATTTGTTTTTTGGGTTGTTACTTATTCTTTAATATTTCTTGTTAATTATTCTTTCAGTCCCAAACTATAAAATATTTTGAGTATTTCATACATATTAAGTAAAAATTCTCATTTATTATGTTATACTCTTTTTTAGAAATTTGAAATTAAAATATTTATTTTCTTTTTTTCATTTAAAAGTAGAGGTAATATTGTAAAAAATATACAAATAACTCTCAAAAGTATACGAGTATCTTATATTTTGAAATAAAAAAATTTAAAGGAAGTATTTTCCTTTTCTTATATTTTAGGATGGAGGGATTATTTTCTGGTTTTCTGTCCAAGTTAGTCAAAAGATGCTTATATAATTGTGCGCAATTTGCAACTAACCAATTGTTTTGTTTCAACCTTGATCAATCGATTATTACATTGCTAGTTAGATGGATTTATCTCAACTCAATCAATCGCTATTTCAACTTGATCAATCAAATTGAATTTTTGAGTAATATATGCATTTTTTTACTTCTTACATTATTTGTGAATTATTATCAAAGAACAAAATTTATCAACACTAACATTATTCTATTGTCATTAAAAGAAGGGCAGAACAACACTAACTTTAACTCACAAGTTTTTTACTATAAATACTCTTGAATTCTATGCATTCATTGAATAATTAAGTACTCCATAGTAAATAAGACAACCATATAAAACAATCCATTATCTTCTCTAAATCTGAAGGAAAAAGGCTAAAAATTCTTATTTCATGCACAAAACAAAAATCTGCAATTTAGTTAGTAAAATAAAATCATTTATAATTTAAAATTTATGAGTTCAATCATATTTTTCACTATTATGATATATTTAATAAATAAAATAGAGGACCCTATAAATTACCTAAAGCATGATGGATTGTAACTCATATTGGGAAAGAAACAAAACTCACACTATTTATCACCATCCCCCAAACCCTTCCAAAAACCCACAAGTTTTCCCTCTCAACAAACCAACCTTTTCTTGGTAAACTCCAAACAGTGAAACACAGAAGCACATTTTCTATCTCATGCCATCCACATGAGAACTCAATGAAATCAAGAAATTCCAACCCAAATTCCCTCCTTTACCATCTTCTCTTCTCCTTCTTCTTCTCCCTCTCGAATCTACAGAATCAGAAACCAGAACTTCTTCAACTCACTGCATGAACCATGCAAAGCTTCATGATTTTGCTTCTTCTCTCCATTGTTTGTCTTCTTCATCTTCATCCCATTCTTGCTCTGAATAAAGAGGTTTTGTTTCTTCAGCAAGTGAAGCTAGCTCTTTCAGACCCTACTGGTTCATTGTCTTCATGGTCCTCTGCTGATTCCAGCCCATGTAATTGGACTGGAGTTATTTGTGATAATTCGACTTCTCCATCGGTTGTTACTGTTAATCTTACTGGTGCTTCTTTATCTGGACCTTTTCCCATCTTCCTCTGCCGCCTTCCTTCTCTTTCTGTACTTTCTCTTAGTAACAACTCTATTAACTCTTCGCTTCCTCTCTCCATTTCCTTGTGCCGTAACCTCACCTACCTTGACCTCTCTCAGAATTTGCTTGACGGACCCATTCCTTACACCCTCCCTGACCTCCCCAACCTCAGGTATGATAATTGTCCTCCCTTTTCAAAGGGTTTATCATCTCTTGCTCAAAATTCCCCAGAACTGAACTTCTACCTTAGAATATTTGTGCCTTTCTTTGTGATTGTGGACTTGAATTTGAATTTTCCATCTAGTATCTACTCCTCGTACCATTATAATATGCTGCAATGTGATTAGGGAATTTAAATTTTTATGATCAAGTTAGATTTTACAAGACGAAATGTTGAATTTTTGCCTGCTATTTTAGGACTATCATGGACTTCAGTATGAGATTCAGTTTTCGTTGTTTTTATTTTGGGCCGTACATTGTGATCTTATTGGCTGATTGGTAATATTGTGTGCAGGTACCTCGACCTCGATGCTAACTATTTTTCGGGTGATATTCCGGTGACTTTTGGGAAATTCCGGCGACTTGAAATTCTCATTCTCTCTGGAAACTTGCTCAATGGAACCATCCCTGCCTCTCTGGGAAATATAACTAGCCTGCAAATGCTATATCTCGCCTACAACCCATTCAGGCCGAGCCAGCTTCCTCCGGAACTCGGAAACTTAACGAACTTGGAGGATTTCTGGCTCTCCGAGTCTAACCTTGTGGGTACGCTGCCAGATAACTTCCATAAACTGAGGCGACTCACCAATTTTGATGTCTCCGGCAACAGACTCACTGGGCCAATTCCGAGTTTCATCTTCCAATTCAAAAATATTGTGCAAATTGAGCTGTTCAATAACTCGTTCACAGGGAAAATACCAAGGGGGTGGAGGAACTTGACAGAGTTGAGACGGTTTGATGCTTCCATGAATGGATTGACAGGGATGATCCCGGATGAGTTGTGTCAGTTGCCACTCGAGTCGCTGCATTTATACGAGAACCAGTTGGAGGGTCAACTCCCTGAGAGCATAGCTAGGTCCCCAAAGTTGTATGAACTCAGAATTTTTTCGAATCAACTCACTGGTACATTACCAGGTGAACTCGGAAAGAATTCTCCTTTGGAGACTCTAGATGTATCGGATAATCAATTTATTGGAAGAATACCTGAAAACTTGTGCGTGAAGGGGGCATTGGTAGAGCTGCTTATGATAGATAATTCCTTTTTGGGGAATATTCCCATGAATCTTGGAAACTGCCGGAGTTTAAGACGTGTCCGGTTGAGCAATAACCAGCTCTCTGGTGACGTCCCTGCTCATTTTTGGGGATTACCAAATGTTTATTTGTTAGACCTCAATAATAATGCACTATCAGGAAGTATATCACACTTGATACGAGGTGCCAAAAATTTGTCTACCCTCTTGATTTCGGGCAATAATTTTTCAGGGATTATACCGAATGAAATTGGAATGCTTCACAATTTGATTGAGTTTTCAGGTAGTTCTAATGAGCTGACAGGGAAAATTCCAGGTTCACTGGTGAAGTTAGTGCAGCTAAGTAGGCTTGATCTGAGTAACAATGTGCTTTCGGGGCAAATTCCTCGGGGAGTTCAGTCTTTGAGGCAGCTCAATGAGTTGAATGTGGCTAACAATGGGTTATGTGGGGAAATCCCTGATGAAATTGGTAAATTGCCAGGTCTCAACTATCTTGATCTTTCAGGGAACAATTTTTCTGGCGAAATCCCAGTTACCCTGCAGAATATGAAGCTTAACAAGCTTAATTTGTCAGATAATCATCTTTCAGGTGCCATCCCTCCACTTTTTGATAAGGAAGCTTACAGAGATAGCTTCTTGGGAAATCCAGACCTGTGTGGTGGTTTTGCTGGTTTATGCCAAACAAAAAGCAGAGGTGAAAATGAAGTCTATTTTTGGGCTCTAAGACTAATTTTTTTGATTGCTGGAATTGTTTTACTTGCTGGGATTATTTGTTTTGTGTGGAAGTACAAGAGCCTCAAGAAAATGAAAAAGGGAGTTATTATGTCAAAATGGACATCATTTCATAAGCTGGGCTTTAGTGAATCTGAAGTCATTGATTGCCTTGATGAAGACAATGTGATAGGGAGTGGAGCTTCAGGTAAAGTTTATAAAGCTATTCTTAGTAATGGGGAGGTAGTTGCAGTGAAAAAGCTATGGGAAAGATCACATAAAGATGAAACTAGTTTTGCTAGTGTTGATTTTGACAAAGATGAATTTGAAGTTGAAGTTCAGACGTTGGGAAAGATTAGGCACAAGAACATTGTGAGACTATGGTGTTGTTGTAATACAGGAAATTGCAAGCTTTTGGTGTATGAATACATGCCAAATGGGAGCCTAGGCGATTTGTTGCATAGTGGAAAGGGTAGATTGTTAGATTGGCCTACAAGGTTCAGGATAGCATTGGATGCGGCTGAGGGGCTCTCTTATTTACATCACGATTGTGTTCCTTCAATTGTACACAGAGATGTGAAGTCGAGCAATATTTTGTTAGATGGAAATTTTGGAGCAAAAATTTCTGATTTCGGAGTAGCTAAAATTGTTAAAGCAGCCAACAGAGGTGCTGAATCCATGTCTACAATTGCTGGCTCCTGCGGCTACATTGCACCAGGTATGGCTTGTGAAAGATGACACTTTCTTTAACTCCTTTTCCTTGATTTCTGGTTTCCATCAACTTTTTATTGTTCATTACCTGTTCTTGGATGTTAAAGCCTTAATTTACTTGACTTTCCACTTAAAAAATTTAGAGCATGTAAGTTGTAACGGATAGTTTACCTTTTCTTTGGTTACCTTTTGGGACCAGACAGAGCTTGAGGCAGATTCATCAATTACTAGGAGCTTTTTTTATATATTGGTTTTCATTCTCAATCAATT
The DNA here is from genome assembly GCA_019593545.1 of Apocynum venetum. Lineage (NCBI taxonomy): Eukaryota > Viridiplantae > Streptophyta > Magnoliopsida > Gentianales > Apocynaceae > Apocynum > Apocynum venetum. The sequence continues at coordinate 2,012,330 of SRSM01000144.1, read as the reverse complement.
CAATCATGTTCGTAATTAAAATTATGCTGGTAACGTTTGCTAGTTAGTTTAGGTGATGTTACTTTTTTCTTGATTTAGTCCAGAATTTGAGATCGAAGGGAAAAATTTTGAAAGAAAGAAAAACACCACTTATTCTACTACCATATTTCAAGCTAATTATGACCCTATATTTTATTGCAGAATATGCATATACTCTGCGAGTGAATGAAAGGAGTGATACATACAGCTTTGGAATAGTCCTTTTGGAACTAATTACTGGCAGACGACCAGTTGATCCAGAATTTGGAGAAAAGGATTTGGCAAGATGGGTCCGTGGCACCTTGGACCAGAAAGGAATTGCTCCTATTCTTGATCCTAATCTTGATAAATGCTACAAAGATCATGTTATAAGGGTTTTCCAGATTAGTTTACTTTGTACAAGTCCTCTTCCAATACATCGGCCTTCAATGAGAGGAGTGGTGAAAATGCTGCAAGAATCAGGTGCAGAATTTATGTCCAAGATTGCAGAAAAGGAGAATGACCACTCTCCTTATTCCTCTCAAGAAAACTCCATTCAGAGAAGCTTTTGAGTTTCATTATTGTTTAGCATTTCTGCCACTAGGCTTTATAAAGATCAAGTGCAAATGAAGAAACAAGTTTCATGGCTTACAGAGGACAGAAAGATGTGGCCCTTGTTTCTTAAAGATAGAAGGTTTGAGAATTTTCTCATATCTGCTTAGAAACCTAATATCTCTATAGCATTAATTGGAGTACTTAGAATGGTGTGAATATTATGCACTTATTTTGTCTTTCCTTTCCTTATCGAATGGTTGGAGAAGGAACCCCAGTTCAGAACCTCATTAAGTGCTAACAAGTTAGGTTGATTTGTCAGCATTATAATAGAACATGTAAACACAATATCGGAGATTGTATATTTGTTAGTTCACAAATGCATTTTCCAGACCTAACAATTTCATTCTCACTTTCTTTTTTTTCTTTTTCTTTTTTCAATGGAATTGTCCTAACAATTTTATTGGGGTTCGGTAGGGTGGGAGCTAGGAAGGGAGTGATGGGATAGAAAAAGATACAATAAGCGTATATGTGGTCTTAGTCTTTGTATTGATCATTCTATGGGTTTTTGGTAACATCATTTTGAATATTCAGCAGAGATCACTTCAAACGTTTCAGCTGAGTCAGTATCAATTAAAGGCGTTAGTTATGTGAAGGCAGTGTTTGTCTTCCATGGCCGACCTGTATTTACTGAAGCTGGGACCTTAGAATGGATTCAAAGAATCAAGAATGCAAGAGTCAATCTGCCAATACATAGTTTTTTCTCATGAAAACGACAAGATAATATGGCCCATAAATATTTCACCATAAGCTGAAGGACTCGGCAAAAGAGGGAACCAGGCAATTCAAACAGAAACCAAACGACATTGCTTCCATGATTAGTTTTTTTATTTTTTTAAACTTCGATCCCATGATTAGTTAGGCATCTAGAGCTGGAGTATTTCTTTCAGTTAAGAACCTTAGAATTCTTTTAATTTTTAATTACATCAAGGGGTCATATTACTAACTTTCTTGACTTAATTGTTATTTTAATTCATACTTATTATTTATATCTTCGAAACATTACTTAATACCTAGTGAATACTCTCTTTAGTAAATATGAAAAAATTAGTAATGGAAAATAACCCAGTTGGTTAGCACTTGTTTGGATTCTAATGACTTTTATATATTTGGTATTTTTACGTATTTAAATATTTGGGCATTTTGAAATTGTTAGAAAAATTAGGCAGCTTTATATAGTTTGACATTTATTTTATTTTTAAAATTTTTAAGTGAGTTTGAATAGATTTTTCTTCTTTGTCCTTTCATCCCATGGCTTCCTAAACCATAATTTTTATTCATTTTATAATATTAGTTTCAAGTACACATTCAACTAATTAAGTAGGAATTTAATAAGGACATCTACTAATTCAATAGTGCAAGACTAGGTCTAAGGTGAGTCAAATATGTGATATTTAATTGACAAGCTAATGACCCAACTAATTCAGTAAAGATTCGATTAGGATATCTTTTCGAAATCAACAATATTATAATTGATATCAGCAAAAGAAAATATTATAATTGATGTCAGCAAAAAGAATAATGCGTTAAAAGTGATTCAAATTTGCAATATTTACTTGACAAATTAAATGAAGGGATTATAAATGAAAGACTAATTTATTTATACTCACTTGTCTAGACAATCGAGAAACTCTCAATCACTTTCTTTATTTGGAGATGGGCTAAGGATGGAATTTGAGAATGACTTTATTCCCATAAAAATGGAGATGAAATAAAGATTCCCGTCAAAATCTAAAGTGAAAAAGAATCAAGAATGGAGTGTGTATTGAGTTTTGGGAGTGGGGTTGAGATTCATAATTTCTGTCTTCACCCCACCTTATTGCTATTCGTAGTAGGGATTTTGCACTATGTTTACTCAAGAGTAAGCACAAAAACACTAATTATGTGTTTGAATGGAGGTTTTATCTTAATTTAGGTTTTTTAAATTCTAAATAATAACTTTTGGTTTGGATAATTTAATGAGTAGTTTTTTCAAAATTCTAAAATTTTTAATAGGGAATCCCTCTTAAAAACCTCCTAAATAAGTTTTTTTTTTATACAGATTAAACAAATTCCACTACTACGTTAATTGAAAAATGTCCACTTAAAAATCCCATTCAGTTAAGAATAAAAAGAGAAAGTAACTAAACTCTCTGCTTCCATGCTTTTTCCTTCTACATTATCACATTTTTTGGAGTTTTAATTTTTGAAAAATTTACAACCTTTATCTTTTCCAAAACTACAAACAAGGAATTTTAGAATTATTAATTTTTATTTAAAATTATTTCATTTCTAAATATTTTGAGAATTTGAAAATGCTTGATAGAGTACTTGACAAACATGGAAATATGAAATAATGCTGAAAATTTGCATTTATGGATAAGGCCCAAAGTTGAGTGAGTTTATGTTGAATATAAGACCACAATATAGGCCGAAGTATCAAGACTGATATTACAAATTCCAAGTGTGTAATTGGGCCTACACTTATTGATTTCTCCAATTACCCAAAAATCAACCGCCTTCCATGTAGGGCAAGGCCATTTTATCGGCAGATAAACTTAATCTTCAAGTTTACTTTATTGATCAAATTATTTTTATTTTTTAAATAATAACAGATTTTTTACTTAAAAATAAAATAAGAATAATAAAAATATAAATTTATTTATTTTTTATGAAGGAATCTCTTCTGAAATTCAATTAATGAAATTTGATTAGCCTTATTTGTTTGTTTTATCTTTCAAACATGGAAAAGACTAATAAATTTTATCTTGATTTCTAATAAATATTGTTCTGTTTAAAAAACAGAAATATTGTTCAAGCAATCCATCAAAATCATGAGTAAAATAGTAACTTCAATAGAGCCCATGATCTAATGTTTCTAAAAATATGAATCAAATATTCTTTTGGCAAAAAATATGGATAAATTTTGTTTTTTTATTTTTTTTATAAAAATTTATGTTATTATTTAAAAAGTATGACTAATTTGGTCAACAAAATAAGATTAAAAATCACATCGGTCAATAAAATACATTAGAGGTAAATTTGACAAAATTTCTTTGTTTGGTTTCATAAGTTGGATGGGATGTGAAAGGACATTTTTTACTCATTTCCCTCTATTCCCCTTCTATACTTCCCCTCCAAAATCAAAGAAATTTGGATGGGAGGGAAATTATGGATATTCAATTACCAAATTTCCCTTATTAAAAAAAAAAAAGATGACTCATAACTACATTAATAAATGCTATGAATGATTTAATAGTTAATTTAACTATATTTCCCTTCTCCTCCCTTTAAAAATCAAACAAAACATTTTTTATGCCCCTTCCCTCAACAAGTCTATATACTTCTTTCATCTAGAATTAAATATCAAACTTTTGATTTAATATAAAAATTAATAAGAATTTTTTACTTTAGGAAAGTTAACATATTATCTTTTTAATTAATTTGATTAATAGTCAAACTATTAGTTACTTGAATGTAAATCTATTAAATTAATAAAGTTATTAGTCAAATTTTAAATAAAAAATAATATTTAATGTTAGATATTCAAAATAAAATATGAACATCCAATGAGTATCATTTACACACACCCCAACCCACGAGGACTATATTTGCTTATTTTACCCACAACAACCAAATTTGGGAAATGGCTAACCTAAACAAACGAAGTCTCCATTTGAAGACATCAGCGATTCAAAATTGCCATTGTTGCAATCTTGAATATTACAAAAGATTGCTTAAAAGTACATCAAAATTGTAAACTAATCAAATCACATGTAACTTGAAGAAGTTCTCATTTCACCTCATGAAGCTATTCCATAATTGTATATTGAAAAATCTTTGTGGTTGGAATTTTGATCAAGACCTTTAACAATCCTTATCATCCATTAGAGCAAGGACTTCTTCTGCTCATAGAGATATTAGAGCAATAAGATATTGAGGGGAAATTAACATAATTATCTTTAATTGTGTATTAATATATATATATATAGAGAGAGAGAGAGTTTAGTTTATAAATTAAACGTTATTTTAAACTTCTTTTTACTCTTCATTTCAGTGCAACTTCTTCTAATAAAATAAAAACTATTCTAGAAAAATTAATGTATGTGTGTATGAATATATATTAAAATACACAATAATCGTAAAGAATATGATTCAAATTCATTATAATCGTAAAAGAGATTATTTTATCAATTAAATTGCGCATGATTGTCAATATAGAAATACTTTACAGAAGAGAAGTCATGAATTCATACTATTAAGAAATATTATACATTAATCTTGATTAACAGTTTTTTTTAATATAAAAAAGACTTTTTCTTTAATTAACAGTTTAAAAATAATTTCAACGACCGAGAATAGACCATGCATAACAAGTCGCGCATTGCTTGATACGAAAATACCATTCGCAATTTGGACAAAGACTCTAAATACCATTAGTTGATAATGGTCTGTTTGGTTTGAGGGATTTGGAGGGGAGGAAAAGAAAAAATTGTGGCTAAAATTCCTCTCCTCCCCTTTTACACTTCAACCTTCAAATGTGTAGGGGAGAGAAAATGTAAATATTATATTTATAAAATTGTTCTTCTCATATTTTGATAAATTATTTTATCCTCTTTTCATTTATCTCTTTCGCTTCATCTTCCTCACATATTTTCTCCTCTCTTCTCTCCGTTATACCTTCCCATCTACTAAACAATATTATATTCAAAGGTAAAAATTGATTTTTTTCTAAAAAAAGAATAAGTGTTATAGGAATATAATAACAAATTTAATTATATTTTCTTTAGTTTCTTTGCAAACCAAATAAGAGAATTTTTTCTTCTCTTCTATTCCGTCCTATCTAACTAAACCCAACAATGTAACCCCTCCCCTCCACTCCCTTCCCTCTCTATTTTTGAGCCAAACACTACGTAATAGCCTCTTGCTGAGTGGAACACTCATAGTAGAATGTCTAATCGGTGCTGGTGCGATATTCTATTGAGAGATAAATTATATGCTATTTTAAATGATAGTATTATAAAGATTATGATTTTAGAATTTGAGAAGAAACACCGATTTATTTGGATTTTAAATGAGGAATTTCCTCGTAAAAAAGTCAAGAATTTTAAAAAATTTACTAATTAAATTATCCAAACAAAGATTTTATGATTTTAAAATTCTAGATGTTTAAAATGTATTTTTTTAAAACTGTTTCGTTGTAAAATTCTTCAAGAATTTAAAAATACCCCATTTAAACACACAATAAGGCCTTTTATTCAAATTTTGTTACTATTTATTATAAAAAAATATTTTGCATTATGTTGAATCTATTATATAGAACATGTGTTTCGCATACATCCTAGGGGTTGTATGAAGTGAATAAATTATACTCCTCTATATATACATTTAAATTTTTAGATGAAGTGATAATGTTATATCATTAATTTTTAAATTGTTATCTTAATTGTTCTAGAATTTGCTTGCCAAGCTTTTTCCTCCTTTTTTTCTACAATAATAATAATAACAACAACAACAATAATAAATTTCGCTTAAAGAATCTCCCCAAAACTAAAAAATTGAAATCTAAGTATATGGGCCCCATATTATAAATATATTTTTAAAAATATTTTAAATCGAATTTTTGTACAGTCACTAATTTATTTTAGAGAAATTTATCAAAAAAGGCCCTAAACAATTTACAATTTACCAATTATACACTTTATCTTTTATTTTAACTTTTTAAATCCTCAACTATTTTTCGAGCATTTTTTATATCCAATTGCCACCATTCACGATTGTTTCGGTAGAAAATTATACAGACTTTTCAGACGACAAATTATTAAAGGTAAAATAATTAAAATACTCCATTCCATAAAAAATTTCATACTAAATCCGTCTGTATTATTAAACTCGTTTATATATCATTCAGAGTTCTGATATGGAAAATTAGTTGGAATGGAGTATTTTGACAATTTGACCCTTTCATAATTTGTCATGTGAAAAATTCATGAATTTTTCTGCCAAAAAACAACCGTGAATGGTGGTGACAAGATATATATAAAAAAAAAAACATTCAAAAATAGTTCATGAGGAGGTAAAATGTTAAATAAAATATTTAAATGATATACTCCCTCCCTTCCTTACAAAATATAAGAAGTAAACTCTCTTGTCCCAAAATATAATATGTTTTATTTATTCTTTCAAATATTGTCCCTACTTATATTATTCCTCATTAAATGAGTTTAGTTTCAAGAGAGGGACATAATTAAAATATCTCTTTAATATGTGTGAAATTCCTCCAAACATCTTATATTTTGGAACAGATGGAATAATATATAAATTTTAAATAATTGAAGGTTACTTTTCACTATTTTCCATATATTTACCTAACGTAAATCACCCACTTAAAAAAAATAAAAAAAATCACCCATTTAAAATCAAACTATTATCCAACTCAGAAAATAATAAAATTTATCCAAATATTATTTTTTTTTATAAAAAAAAATCAACTCAACAGAAACTCAAAACTCAAAAGCTTAAAACGCTTCCCAATATATAGGATAGAACTCTACCCATGGAAAGGCCAGCCCACTTGGACAAGACCAAGGCATGCATGCATACATGGATTTTACTTGTGGTTTATGTTATGTATATCGACAATATAATACTTCTATTCTAACAATGAGAATATAAATTTGTGTATATCATTTTGGATTGTGCCAAATATGTTATCTGGTCATCTAAATTAAGGACATTTTAGTAAATTTCAATATGGCTAGCTAGCAACATTGTAACCACTAGACATGACCCTGATAAGTTAACCCTCACCCTTAAGCTTTGGAGCTGTCAAAGTTTTAAAGTTAGAAAGTCTCTGTTTTGATAAATATATGATCATTTTTGCATTTCACAGGAGTTTGTTGGGGAGTAGAAAGAGAGTTTCAGTTGGAATGTCGCCCTAGAGTACATATGAAGCCATGAAAATTCAGAAAACTATGGAAATGAATTATCCTCTTGATACTGACATTTTTTTTTTTTGCCTATTCCTTTGCGTAGACTACTCATGCAGTGAGAGATGGTTGGGATAGTAGCTAGGTTGCCCCATCTACACTCAATATATAGTCATCTGGCTTTTCTTTTTAATTTTATTTTTAGATTTTGCTAAAAAATTTAAATATCTAAATTAGTATAGGCACCTAACCCGTTCAGAGTTTATCATAACTTTCTTAAGTTTAAATGTGTAGTTGAAATTTGATAATTATAAGTTTAACTCATTTTCATCAGCTTAAGCTTTTAGAAGAGCTCAAAATTTAACACACTATCAAAATGGGAGGTCTTGAGTTCCAATAACCATTTGTACAATTCCGTTCATTTAATGATTATTACGCATGTAGCCATGTTTTAAAAAAAAATCTGTTAACGCTCATATTATCTGCATGTTGCTTTTAGAGCATATGCAAATTTAACAAAATTTGATAGGAAAGTTATGATGTTTACAAATTCATTGCAATATGTTTAAATATTTTATACTGATTTTAGTATTTAGACTGACAATGTAGTGCCAATCAAAGTTGCTCTAGGTATCCTTTGAAAGAACCCTTAAACTTGATTTCTTCTTCTTGAAACATTTCTATTAAAATGGTCATTCAAAAACGTGAAGTCCAAGCTACCCCTTTTCTATCTTTGGAACAAATTATATGAGTAAAGTTTGTACTCCCATAAAGTTCTCTCTCTCTAGAATAGAAATGCATACAAAATTATTTGGAGTAAGAATAAGGAAGTAGAAACGTAGCAGTGTCTGTATAATCATACTATGGTTTAAAAAGTGGAAGGAGAGGAGAAGAATTCAATACTTTTCCCTACCCTCAAGAACATTGGCATGCATGAGGGACACATGATATCAAAGGGACAAGTTACTTTTTCTTTTTTTTCCCTTTTTAACCCTTTAGTTCTCTTGTCAGAATTTTGTTTATCTTAATTAGTATTGTCCAAGAAGAAGTAGGGGAAGCAGATCATTGGCATGGTCATAAGAGGAAAACCAAGGAAGTCATGACCTGTTGCAGTGACTGTGCCAATGATCAAACTGTTGATAGAAGGCAGCCAACTTCTCCTGATCATGCCAATAGTACTGGCACCAATAGAAGCCCTAAAAGTAGCAAAATCATGTCTTGTCCCTCGTGTGGTCTCACCATTAAATATGAAGAAAAGGTTCTAATTATCAAATAACTTCTTTAGAAATAGATATTTATCCAAGTTATTCACTGTTTTCTAATGTTGATTATTCTTATGTCTATGTTTTTTCTTTTCTTTTTGTGGGATTAGGCTGGAATTCATGATCTGCCTGGTTTGCCTGCTGGAGTGAAATTTGATCCCAGTGATCAAGAAATAATTGAGCATTTGGAAGGAAAGGTGAGGTCAGATACTCATAAGCTTCATCCTCTGATTGATGAGTTCATCCAGACAATTGAAGGAGAGAATGGGATTTGCTACACTCATCCAGAGAAGTTACCAGGTGATTTTTAACTTTCATCTTCAATCTATATACATTCTCCATAATAATCTCTTATATCACAAACAATTAACTCTTATCTATTTGGATAATTGAAATCTTATTTCAATTAAAAACAGTTAATCTGATGGATATGGTTGAAAGGATTGAAGACAATAGAAATATTATGATTGGCTTTGAGGATAGGAGACATTCTTAATTCTCATTCATCGTCTTGACTTGCATATATCTAATGATTCAATGGTTTTTCCATTCTTGTTGAAGGTTCTATCCATGAGCTTGAGAATTTCCCTAGTCTTCTTGCATGTTGTTTTCTTCAAGAAGGAAAATGTAGATAATCAAATTCATCTGTTGATGTACTGGATTGATATTAAATAATGCACTCTATGTATGATTGTAAAATATTAAACTCTCCTTCCTTAAATTCTCATATCAAGTTCTATACAAATATCAATAGAATATTTGATTTGCAATTTAATACCCCAAAATACTTGACACTAGCATAAGCTGCATAAATATTGGTTTGGAGAAATTGGTTACTAATTGTACATTGATTTGAATCAACAACTGAGAATATCCATAGTAAACTACCGTTAATAATCTAAAAAAACACAAAGAAATTAAAATGTATGTAATTTAAGATTTTGTATGATGCAATTGAATAACCAACCTTGTCTCATATTCCTTTCCAAAAAAAAAAACCTGTCTCATATTCTCTCCTCCATAAAAAACTACTATATGACTGACGCCTTTTGTTTAGAAATTGTTACAGGGTTAATATATATTTAATTATTTGCTCAGTAATTTTATATGAATGGAATAAAGAAAGGGAGAGGAGATAGATGATTCGGAGGGAATAAATTAATTAATAGTGATATCATTTATATATTAGCCCTAGATTAGAAAAAGATGTGAAATGGCTATCTGAATCTTGTTTTGTGATTCTTTCCTTCCTACAGGAGTAAGTAAAGATGGTTTAGTCCGACATTTTTTTCACAGACCTTCCAAAGCATATACCACCGGAACAAGGAAAAGAAGAAAAGTACACACCGACATCGATGGCTGTGAAACCCGGTGGCACAAAACTGGTAAAACTAGGCCAGTTGTTGTCAAAGGCAAAGTGAAAGGGTACAAGAAAATACTTGTACTCTACACTAACTATGGAAGGCAAAGAAAACCTGAGAAAACAAATTGGGTAATGCATCAATATCATCTTGGCAATAATGAAGATGAAAAAGAAGGTGAGCTTGTCGTATCTAAGGTTTTCTACCAAACACAACCTAGACAATGTGGTTCCTCCGTCATCAAAGACTCTCCGGTGAAAGCGAATGGCCGGTCCGGCCACCCCAGCTCCCATCTCAACAATTCTGCACTTGTTGAGTACTATAATTCAACTCTCATTTCATTTGATCAATGTGGAGGGAATCGAACAAGTTCTCGTCTAATCCCTAATATGAACATCCAAGATAATTCTTTTCTCCCTTGATCAACCGGGGGGGGGGGGAACGTTACATAAATGGAAGATACTTATAAATTAACGGAGTATAATTCATAGTTTATTAAATATATGAAAAATAAATTAAAATGCTAATTTAGAAGGAAAAAGAGAGGATAGAATAAGAAGAGTTCCATGCATTGTTGATGAACAAAAGGCACGGCTGTATGAGTAAAGGCTGAGGGTTCTTTAATATATGTAGTAATTCAATATTATTATTATTTATAAGTGCCTGCTTTGTACAGGTGAGGCTAACGTTAACTTGTAAAATGTTCATGATCCTTTGAAGAGAGGGAATGATCATATCTGAAATCTCAAATGTACAAAGATAATTTTTCCTTTTTCTCCATTGTTGAGGTACAGTTTTTTGTTTAATTATTTATTGTTTAGTTATCTTTGACATTTACAGCATTCAGTTTATAAGCAAGGATCAGCCTGTTCTGGGCTTCAATCCGAGTTGCAACCACAAAGTCTTACTCTAATTCGAGGAAAAAATTGACTTAAACTATTTAAAGATGTTATAAGTAGATTTGAATATAGGATCTCACTCTTACATTAACACTCACTTCATTAACTTTCATCTATTTATATGCAGTTGATTGACAGTAGAGAGTAGGATATTGTACTATAGGACTTGTGTTCTACAAGAACTTTTTAACTGAAAGAGACATTTTTATTGATTTTGATACCCTTTTAAAATTTTTGTAATAGATACTCAAAGAACCTACGCTATGATATACCAACTAATTTTCATAAATTAGAAAATTCTTATATAAACCAAGTTTAAATACATATATGTTTTATTCAAGAATTAGTCAATATAAATTGTTGTAAAACTTTACTTCTTAAATTTGTTTAAAATCTCAAGATTCAATTAGATTTTGTTCATGGAGATTTTCTTCTCATATTTGGTCAATAAATTAGTAAAGTTGTTAGGGGAACTTGCATTCATGAGCAAAATACTTGAGGTTTTATAACTTTCAGAGGTTTACAATTTTTTTCAGCAAAAATAAATAATTCCAGAAGAAATTGAATGTGCTTGTGATAGTTTCTTACAAGAAAATTTTCGTCACCAAATGAATATTGAATACGTTGCTTTAAGTCAAATGAACCCTCATCTTTAGGTACATACTGTTTCAAACTATACAAAGCTGGAATCACAAAAACTTTAGGTGCATTTAATTACTCTGAATCTCGAAACCAATTCCCATACCACAGACCAAGGGGAATGTTGAAGACCGTGGGAAAACAAACAGAACAGATTATGCAAAAGAATCTTAGTCCATTTCTTGAATTCAAATTTTCGTATTGAGAGTTGTTCATTGAGATAAAGAACTAGCTTCAACTAAAAGGCTCCTTCATGAAACATATATTTGCAGACACTATTTTTCTAGTCCTGGTCTTTTGAGGGAAAGTTAAGATGAGGCTACTTCTGAGATTACTAAGTCCTTAACATGAGTTTGTTACATTATTAGCCATCTTTTCTTGAAATATGCAATACAAAAAGAAATTAAAAATGAAAACACACAACATGATCCTATTCTTGCTTTGCAATTTTTTCTATTGATGGTAAATTACTCGTTGAGATAGAGACACAAAGAAAGAGGGATTACTGTGCCTAATTTTGGGATAAAGGAGAGGAAGAAAATGCCTTTTCACCTAAGTCAAAATATTCAACCTTTAATATAAGGTCTCTTAGCAACTATATGGACCTCCTTTAATCATTTCTCTAACACTGCACATAAAGAAACTACAGTTTTCATTTCATTCTCTATTTCTTTAGAAGAGATAGATGATCTTCAGACTTTCCCTCACTATTACAGGGTTGGGAACTGTCATTTCTCTGCATATCATTACATAACAAGTTTGAAATTCTGTATGTATGAAGACACTAAGTCAAAAGAATATAAAAATAAAAATAAAAACAACATGATCCCTATTCTTGCTTTGCAATATTTGGTAGTGATGGTAGATTACTCATTGAGACAGAGACACAAAGAAAAAGGGATTACCATGCTTACTTTGGGATAAAGGAGAGGAAGATAATGTTTTTTCACCTATGTCAGAACATTCAACCTTAATATAGGGTCTCTTAGCAACCATATGGATTTCCTCTAATCATTTCTCTACCACTTCACATAAGGAAACTACAATGTTCATTTCATTCTCTATTTCTTTAGAAGAGATAGATGATCTTCAGACTTTCCCACAGTATTAAAGGGTTGGGAACTGTCATTTCTCTGCATATCATTACATAACAAGTTTGAAATTCTGTATGTATGAAGACACTAAGTCAAAAGAATATAAAAATAAAAATAAAAACAACATGATCCCTATTCTTGCTTTGCAATTTTTGGTAGTGATGGTAGATTACTCATTGAGACAGAGACACAAAGAAAAAGGGATTACCATGCTTACTTTGGGATAAAGGAGAGGAAGATAATGTTTTTTCACCTATGTCAGAACATTCACCCTTAATATAGGGTCTCTTAGCAACCATATGGATTTCCTCTAATCATTTCTCTACCACTTCACATAAGGAAACTACAATGTTCATTTCATTCTCTATTTCTTTAGAAGAGATAGATGATCTTCAGACTTTCCCTCAGTATTAAAGGGTTGGGAACTGTCATTTCTCTGCATTTTATTACAAATAAATATAACAAGTTTAATATCCTATGTGTATGAAGCCTTTTAGTCAACGCTTAAAATCCAAGTACTTTGAAACAAGATTACTCAAATGACTTCCACTTGCATAGAAGACAATTCAAAAGCCAGGTTTTACGTATTCCACCTTAAAGGAATTAACACATTTTCATTCAAATTTGTAAATGAAATTTCCCAGAACACAAGTACACACATTCCTATTCTTGTTCCGTATGCATGCATCCAGATCAAAATTATTCAACACTAGTAGCAGAAAAATTGATAGATGAAATCCTTTAAACAGAGAGTGAGAAAACAGCATTTGTTGTTAACAGAAGGGCACAAAATCATCTAGAATTTTGCTAAATTCGCTCGGATGGAAAAAAAAAATCATGGACAACACACTAATTTCTTCTTCCAGCCTTCTCTCTGTATCACATTTTCAAAGTGTACATCCTCAAACGGAGAAAGGAATGTGTGGCTACCCATTAATGAAACAGAAAAATCTTCATCGCACACCAGAATACATGCTGCAAACTCTCCAAAAGATAACACATTATGAATCTTCTATGCTCGCAAACACACAATCTTCCGAGAATTAAATGCATTGATCAATACTATATAAGTATTACATGTATCAGTTGTTACAATAAAAAAATACATTCTCCACAACATTGTTTGATTTGTTTCTTCAAAAATTTGTCGACAATATTAAAATACACATCCCAACCCTCCGCAGCAAAAATAACTCTGAAACAAATTTAACAAGTTTCTCACCTGCAATTGCAAGAAAAGGAAAACAAAACCCTGGGATGATCTCAATCAGGAATCTTCATCTCTGTTTTTCTTCTTCTTGCGAAAGATGTAGACATCAGTTTCTTCATAAGCATACTCAGGATGCAAATGTTCATGTGGGATCTTCTCGATATCAAAGACTCCCCCAGACAATTCCCAGAACAACCTATGGGCTTCCGGCGACCTCAGCTGATACCCCAGCAACACCACGCCGCCGTCCGCCACCAATTTCTCCATCGTCTCCACCAGGGGACGCACAGATTCTTCAATATACACAACGTCAGCAGCAATCACCAAATCAAAGGGCGGGGCCAATGCCATCATTTGGGCCTCATTGGCCCAATACAATTGGGCTGTTTTTAACGACTTTTGTAGAACAGGCTTATTCCTTTTCAGATTGTGCTTCAATGCCGGCATTACTGGTGCAATGTCAGTCACAACGATGTCGTTTAAACCCAACAAATACAAGCCCATTGCAGCTCCGCCGCAGCCGGCTCCCAGCTCCACGCCGCGTTTGCGAGTGAAGTTTAGAAGGTCGGCGTAAGGATTCTCTGTGGAGGCGCATGTTAGAGGGTGCCACCGCTCGGCGAATTTGACGAGAACCAGAGAGCAAGCCCACACGGTGGTGCCGACGTGCATGGAGCCATTGTCTTGGTAGAGAGAGAGGTGATTGCTGAGTACTTGGAGGTCAATTACTGGAGAATCTGTGAACTTCATCTCTGTAAGACTGTAATTGACTACTCTTACTCGGAGCTCTAGAGCTTTCTTTTTCTCAAATCTAGTATTCTTGCTGGGTCTTTTATCAGATTCGAATCAATGGGCTCACAAATTGGGCTGAATAGGGGTGGAAATATTAGATGTAGTCTTGGGCATGTGGTAAGATCAGTCATCTAAGTGTACAATGAGATTGACATTAAGAAAGTAAGGATATATTTGGATTGACTTTTGAAATTGTTTTTTGTTTTATTTTGAAATGAAATTATTTTGGATACGAAATTTTTTTTATTGGAAATTGAAAATTTAATGATGTGTTTTGGGTCTCACGTTGATAATATTATAAAATGTATAAAATATAATTAATAAGTTGTTTGATATTGTAATTTTAATTAAAAAATAATAAAAATACATTGTTTATGTGATTAAGTGGGACCCATGTGTAGTGCTAGAAAAAATATTTTGAAATATGTTTTTATGTAGAATTGGGAAACTTATTTTAAGAACCAGTCCAAATATAGCCTACATCTTTCTTTTTCTTTTTCTTTTTTCTTTGTTTTTTAAGAGGGATAAGGAGATTGTACTTAGTTTGATAGTTGAAATTTGTCATTTATCCAAAACAAAAAAAAATTGAAATTTGTATTTTTTAATACTTGAATTGAATGTTCACATTTCAATTTCTAAATATTTAAATTAAAAAGTTAATTTTCTCAAAATAAGCATATTAATCCTTAAAAATTCACTCTATTCTTTTCTCAATTCTATTGAATTATGCTAAACCAAAAGTACACAATAATGATCTTGTATAAAAATTCCGATTTAATCTTCAAATTCTAATGAGATTTTTTTTATAAAAAAAAAACCATAATTGAAAGATAGCAAACTTTATAACATAAGATATAGTGTCCATCTAAGTGATCTAATTAAATGTTCAACTTTTTCTCCAAATTTTATTTTATGAAAAATTAGCCCATTTAATTTTGTATACTTGAGTTTTTTACCATTAATCTCTCCCGCATTTGATATTAGCTTACAAACTCAAAACTTTCAAGATTTGACCTACAATGTCCTTTAACTTTCCATATTGTTAAAGATTTGGTACCAGTTCTTTTTAACTTTCAAGATTTGTTAAAGATTTAGCCAACAATGACATTTCAAAGGGACTTTTAGTGGTCAAAATTTGAAAGTTTTGGATTTTGTAAACTAATATCAAATATATAAGATTTTAATGGCCAGAAACTTGAACATACATAACTAAATTTTCCTTCTTTTATATATCCTCTTCTCTTCTTCTTTCAAATCAAAACACTTTTTTATTTTATTTTACAATCTTCAAAAGTAAGACATGCCACTTTTTTTTAAAGGAAAAAAAAAAGTCAAGGGCATATACAAGTCTTTTGATAGGATTTGATTCAAAATGCTAAGTTGGCTGCTTTAAAAATTTGGTAATAAAAATTGTGCTTAATTGAAATAATTGAAAAAATGAGGGAAGGCATTGAAACTATTGAAGATAAGGGAGTGGAGTGTGTTTTTCAAAAGGTTAAACTCCAAAAAAAGAAAGATAGTTGAGATTTATAAAAAAAAAATTAAAATCAAAGCAATTATAGAAACTGAAAAACCTAAGATGTGTGAATTAGGTCTTTTAAATGTTTTTTTTTTTTGACAAATTTTGAAAACATTTTCTTTTGAAAGGCAATTATAATATTATTCTTTGAAAACTTTTATCAAACACAAAATAGGCAAGGTTGAATAGAAACTGAAAAACCTAAGAAGTGTTGAATTAGGTCTTTTAAATGTTTTTTCGGAAAATTTTGAAAACATTTTCTTTTGAAAGGCAATTAGAAGATTATTCTTTGAAAGCTTTTATCAAACACAAAATAGGCAAGGTTGGTAAGAAATAAATAATTAAATAGAAGCACAATGAGATCTTCAACTATCCAAGGTAGCAATAAATAAGACAGTTATGAGAGCAATTAATTATCACAATAATATCATATGCAATAGAAAAAAGAGAGAGAGAGAGAGAGAGAGAGAGCAATCAAGAGACATTGATTTATATTGGTTTGATTTAACAAACAAACTAATTCACTACCTTGAGTTTTTTAATACATATCAAAGTTTACACAAGAAGATTTCCCACTTAAGCTTGGGTTTTACTAAAACTTTTTACAAATTGAGGATTAACCACATCCACTAATCATGGCAGTAACAAGAAGGCCTATCGTCTTTTCTTCTTTATTTTTCTCCCTTTTCCGTTATTGTTTTTAAAAGGAGTGTAGTAAATGTTTTTTTTAATTAGCATCAAACTGCAAAAAATAAGGCTCTAAAAATGTACCCTAATAATAAAGGGAGGAAATATCTTTCTTTCCTTCCTTTTTTGAAAGGAAGGACATAAAATCCGCTAACAAAAGGGGACAACTAAAACTCCAGAAAAACACTAACCTACCATTAATGACTTCAAGACAGGAACTCCATATGAAAAACCATAAAGTGCAATTTTAGCAATGCCAACAACACAAGCTGTATCTACCCAAGGCCACAAGCAAGCAATTCACTAACAAAGAAAAATCAACTAAATAAACATATAGGATGACCACCAAAGTTAACACATTATCATAACTAAGGGTGGTTATCGTGTCGTGTCATATCATTTCATATCGTCTTAATGGTTAACACAAAAATTAAGTAAATAATGGCTCAACGGTTGAGCCAACATGCTAATTAACCTGTTAACCCGCCAACCTACAACTTGCCAAATTGCATATTTGTTCTAAAACCTATTAATGACCTTTTTTTTAAATGATTAAAAAATAATAAAAAGTCAATTATTTATAATAAATTAAAATCTAAAGATCAAATCTACACTACAACATAACAAAATAACAAGGACTATATTACATAAGTCTCTACAAAATAATAGAAACCTCAAAAACTACACCCAACGTAGTAACAACCAAATACCATTCAATTTACAATTGTACAATAATTTTTATCAAACATACAATCAAGCATCAGTATTTTAGGCTACAATAGAAGGTGTCTCATTGTCCTTGATGCTCAAACTCAAATATTTTCAATAACTTCATCCAAATTTAACTATTCAAATTGTGCATCTACAATAAACATTAAACGAAGTAGTATTACAAATTTAATAAAAAAAATATTAAATTACAATAGTTCAACCCCTCTTTGGAGTTAAAAGATAAATTAGTATGGCACTTCAATCTAAATGGGGTGTTCAATCATTCCTCTTATATAGGGAAACTACTAGTAGCAATGACAGTGAGTCTTTTATTTAGAAACTGATTGGGATGTAATTTCACCTCCCAAGACGGAAATTTTGGTTTGGTTTATTCTTAGGAGAAGAATTTCTATTAAGGTTGAGTTATTTAGGAGAAACTTAATTCAAATTTCAAATACCAACTGTGTTTTCTGCTAGAACGAAGTAGAGATTGTTTTATACTTATTGTTGTGTTTTTTATTGGAAACTTTGGTCATTTTGTGTGAGTTGTGGGGAATTTTGGGTTATTCTTGGTGGCCTAGTAAATTTTTTTATCAGCTTGGAGTAGTTTGTTTCCCTTTCATGAAAAAATAATAGCCTGACACATTATTTTCTTTGTGGTGATTTTGTCAATTTGGTTGCATAGAAATAAGGTGGTGTTCAATGGAGAGGTCTTGGATGCTCTAAGGATTATTGACCATATAAAAATAAATTTTATTTTTTTGAGCAGTGTTAAATAGCCTGAGAAATCTTAATTCTTTTATGGATGTTTTTAGATTTCCTACTATGATTAGGGCTACCTTAAGCAAATATATTTGTCAAAATCTTTCTGTTAGTTGGATGCCTTCTTCAATTTATGAAATTTAATGTAAATGGTTATGCTAAGGGAAAACCTAGTCTAGCCAGTATTGGAAGAATTTTGAGGGACAAGATGGTGTTGTTAAAGTTGTATTATAGAAATGCGCGAGCAATAAAACGGTAACACGTAGCGGCTGATGCAATATTTTTGTCTTCAAGTGTTTGGCCATAATTTTTCAGAAACTCCACTTTGTTCCTCACTATTTTTAATTTGGTCATGTTTTATTTATTTTAAGTCCAATTTTTCCCTTGTAAATTTTACTATTTTTGTTCAATCTATTGCAACAAAACATTCTACAAAAATTTGTTCCCAATATTTTGTAATAGATCTTAGGTATTTTAAAGAATTTTTAGAGTTTATTTTGGAAGGTTTTTGGATGAGATTCCAAGAATACCGAGAAACTACTATCGGGAGAAATTCAAGAAAAGTTATCATTCTTATTCTTGATGTCAATTCTTAAAATTCTTCATTTGAGTTATATATTATGACTAGTTTATTTATTGGTAGCAATAACATGTATTAAATTTATTAATTAATGGGATTTTGAAATAATTACCTTTACATAAAACACTAAAGTTTATTTTGGATCAAAACTAAATTAATTTAAACAATGGTCGGTTTTACCGCTCTAATTCCTAACTTTTAACTACTAATTTTCTAACTTCTAACTTCTAACTTTTACTTTTTTGTTATTTAGTTTTTGTATTTAGTTTTTGTTATTTATTTTCTATCATTTATTTTATCGTACTATTGGTGGGTTAAACCACCAAATTTACTTTTTGTACTTTAAATTATGTAAATGTGGAGTGTAATATCTTCATCTTTTATTCGTTTATACTTTTTATTATTGGAGGTAAAATCTCTATATTTTTTCTTTTTATGGTCGGTAGAATCGTCAAATTTATTTTTTTCTTTGATATTTATATTTTTGTAAATATATAATTGTGTAACTTTTTTTTACTTTGCAGGTTTAATTGTCCAATTTTATTTAATTATTTTAGTCATATTATTTAATAATTTAAGCAATTATATAATTCCAGTTATTATTAAATAATCAAGTTTAATTAATTAGAAACTCTTTTTAATTTGCATGATTAATCAGCTATGATTATTAATATTTGATTGATAATCATAATAGTATATGTTAGTTTAATTAAATTGCAACTTTTGACTTAATTAATTTAACAGGGAATTATATTATTTAAATTGTGTTTAATTGAAAATCATTATTATATATAATTTAATGTTGGTGATGCCTTATAAACTTAATGCAATTTAATTAAGTATCCTATTCACGTTGGTTGATAGTGACATTTAATTGAATTAATGATTAATTTGCTTGAGTTAATCGGGATTAGTCTAATTAGTAATGATAGAAATGTATCTGAACTGATCGAGATTCTAAAATCAACTATTCAATAAGTTCTTTATCAATAATTTATTTTATTAAATAAATAATTTGATACAAGTTCCTTGCTAATGTTTTTTATTAATTTGTTTTTATTAAAAAATTCTTTGTATAATTAATGTTTATAAAAATATAAAATAAAAAAATTCTTTTTAGTTTGTTTAAATTAGTTTTATTTTTATATAATTTTAAAATCTCTCCCAAAAATTAATATTTGATTAATAAATTTAAATTTTAGAATTTTTACAAATCTTCGTGGATATGGTCATTATTTGCCCTATCTATGCTAAATTTGATTGTCACGTGATGGGCTCATCAGAAGTTTAATACAAAATTAACATTTTCAGTAAAATAATAATATTTCATTTACTCACTAAAATACAAACTTAAGTCAATATCAAGACGTCTCAACCAATGAAAAATGCTAACACCTATATGAACACAATAAAC
Organism: Apocynum venetum; assembly: GCA_019593545.1. Classification (NCBI taxonomy): domain Eukaryota; kingdom Viridiplantae; phylum Streptophyta; class Magnoliopsida; order Gentianales; family Apocynaceae; genus Apocynum; species Apocynum venetum. The sequence continues at coordinate 1,991,886 of SRSM01000144.1, read as the reverse complement.
CTCAAATAAAAAAAGGAAGATCGACTATAATTCCTAATTCCTAATATTTATATCAGAATAATAATCCTTCAAATGCCTTACCAATATTTAATTGTAAGCTTCAAAGAAACCTTCGCCCTTTTCCTTTGTTGCTTGACCTTAACTTTCAACTCTATGCTTTTCTCCTAAAAGAACCAAAAGGAAAATTAACGTAGCTTAAGAAATTATAATCAATGCTTCTTAATTCCCTCTAAAATGTAACTTCCATATTTACTAATATCTAATGATACTCATAATTGAAACTACATAAATAATCATCATTCACTTTGGAAAATCAACCAAAAAAATCCCCTAATGGCTAATGAAATATTCTATTTTCCTTAATTGAGTGACATGAGAATTCAATTCACAATTAAGGTGAAAAAATATTCTAACCTTTCATAATAATTCCAAACCATCAACGAAACCTTTCAAATAAATAATTTTGTAAATAGCTAATAAAAATAAATTATAATCCCCTAATTAACTAAGAAAAACAATCACAATCCTTCTATTCAATCAAGAATAAATTATGCTCTTATAAGGCTTAGGCAATTAATCAAAATCCCCCTAATGAGGGGCGGGGATTACAATTGTGGCTGGTAGGCATTTTGGGTGTGATTTTTGGAGAGCTGAATGATTTTTTATTTTTGGTTCTCTCTTGTATTATGATTGGTGTTTACCTAGTTGGGGGCTCGATTTTCATATAGATAGATAATGACTGGGTGTGGTAGATTGTGTTTTTGGTAGGATCCCAAGAGCCCTATGTAGCTCTATTGTATCGACTGGGATTGTGGAGGGATTGTATCGACTGGTTTTAAAGTTTTTTTGGATTATGTATTGCAACTTCTTTTTGTTTATGGTTTTGTATAAGTAGTGTTTTTGTATATCTTATTGTATTGCTATTATGCTATTTTGTTGTCAAAACTATTTATATTTCTATCAACTTCAATAGAATCATAAACACATCACGCTTTTAAGTATTTTACCACAATTTTGTTTGTTTGTTAATCTTTAGAGTTTGCAAAAAAGCCTTGTAGATGTTGAATTCTATAATTAGTGTTTTTTATCTTTATAGGTGGGAATCACCTTCTTGCTACTAGGCACTATAACAATCATTTTGCTTTGATATTATTGCACGTATATTTGATAAGGTGGTGGAAATCTTATATAACACTATCTATATCAAAGCTCGTAACAATCTTGACTTGTAAATTGTTGGAAACTTTTTATGTAATTGTTGGTGATACTTTTGTTAATTTCTTCGGAGACTTTCTATATGTAGAGATGATTTTGTTGTAAATTCTTGGAGATACTTTGCTGTAAATATTTTTGACTTTTTCTAAAAAGTTAAGATTATTGAGTTCATTGAATGTACTTTTTTTGTGTGGTTATAATTTTGTCTTAGTAGGATTATATGTCATAAAATGGGTAATTATATATATATATATATAGTTAAAAACGTTTTCCATTGCAATTTTGCAATTGTCATATATAACTGTAATGACATTTTATATATAATTTATGGTGGTCTAAGGCTAGTAATATATAATTAGAAGTATATATGATAGTCCAAAAGCAAGTATATATAATTGGAAAGTATATATGGCGGCCCATATATAACCAAAAGTATTATATATAATTGGAAAGTATATATGATGGTTATATGACCATCATATATAACAAGTATATATGCCGGTCATGGGACCGCCATATAAAACCGTCATTTAATTTTTTAATATATAATTTTTTTTACATTTTTTATGACGAAAGTTGAGATCCGTAATATTTAACACTATGAAAACTATATATGGTGGTCCTAGAGTTGTCATATAATATAACTTACATTTTTTATCATGATGGTCCAAAAGCTGTCATATGATTGCCATATATGCTATATATATGGCGGTTTTGAGGTTGCCATTTATAATTAGTTTTCTTGTAGTATATTATCGTGTTGAATTCAATCATGCTGGCAAAACTTGTCCAATATTATTGGCTAAACTCAAAAGTGCCAAACCATCATTAGCTAAAAGACATCAATTAGGTAAAATAAGGATCCTACCAATCAAAATCCTAGATATATCATTGCTCACCACAAGCTATACTAAGAAATTCAATTAGCAAATTGATAAAATAACCATAAAAGATAAGCAAACCAATCTAATATAAAATCTAATTCGCCCAAATGGCAACATATATCACCTCAAACTCAAACAATCAAAATTTAAGGATAATACTGCAACACTATAGCCATTAGAAAACTAGTAACAAACCATCAATACAACACCAACTTTTTCCAATGAATCAGCTAAACCCATTACACTTTCTAGGAATTTTCTCCAACATCCACAAATGAATTTTTCTTTTCAGGGCTTCAATTCTAAACACAATACTCACAATAAAAATATTGATTGTGTCAATGTTAAAGATGATATCACAAGAAAAGTCCATTAGAAACAACAACTATGGCAAAAGCCTCATTGATAGCCAAAAGTTTAACTTCATTTTTTTTTGTCACCCCAATATTGTTAGAGAACAACCTTGTGATTTGCCTTAGGTAGTCACATAAAACACCTCGTATACCAGTAGTACTCAGCTTGCCCAAAGCAAATCCATTCACATTGAATATCAAGCAACCCAAAACAAGTGGTGATAAAATGCAATGTGGCACTTTACTACCTTTAGAGAGAAATCTCAATTTAGTACACATAAAATCTCTCAATATCATCAAATGAATAAGAGTGGGAGGGCCACTAAACAAGAACCTTTTAGCCAATCTTGTTCTAATAGTGTCCATAGTGAAGCCAAAAGCAACAACAATACTCGTAAAATTAACCTCATTTTTTCATAACCAAATTGACTATATCATAATGAAGAAAAGTATTTTACAAATCTCTCAGCACTTACAACTTAGATTAAGGCCATTTCAAGCACAAATAAATGAGACACCTAAGAAATCTCTCATAGATTGGAGCAAAAAAAAAACAAATTTTGCAAACAAAACAGCAATGAAAAAAGAGATGGCATACAATTTCATCATCTTGGAAATAAAATATGCATTTAGCTCAATTACGTTAAATATTCCCTTTTCTAGCCAACTTAACCTTTAAGTTTGAAAAATCAAGAGCCTTTGATTTAGCTAGACAATTCTCATTAATGACAATGAAGGGTGAGTTCTTGCAAATTGATGTAAATAACAAAGCTACACTTAATGCACTAACTAGGATTCAATCTAGATTGTGCATTTGTCATACGAAGAATATAGGATGAATATGGAATCATGTGCTAGCATAATAATTCCGACATAATAATTGGTAAACATAAAGTACTATCCTAGTTAGATTAAGTAGTTGTCTTCACAGCCCCCCCAAACCTTGCAGTGGTAGAGGTCTCTCAACCACTCCAAATTCGTTCCTAAACAAGATAAATTGATTTTGTGAAAAGGATTTGGTCATGTGATGAAATGTAGCAAATATCCAATTTCTTCTCAAGGACTTGTCACGAATGAAGTGAATATCAACATTTATATGTTTAGTCTTAGAGTGATAAATCGTAATGGCAGCTAGAGCATTTGCACTCAGGTTATCATACCGAGCAACAAATTTTTCTATCAAAGGAAAACTTAACTCTTTTAGTAAAGACTTCTGCCAAGCAATCTCACAAGAAACATGAGCTAAGACTTTATATTTTAACTCAGTGCTTGATCTTGAAACAACATGTTTTTTTGAGTTTCAAGAGACCAATGTGTCACCAAAATAGACATAATAATCGTAGTTGATTTTCTATTCTTAGGAAAGCAAGCCCAATCAACATCTGAAAACCTATGTATGATCAAATTGTCACATGGTTTTATATGCAATCTCATGTTAATAGTGCCCTTCAAGTATCTTAGAACTCTTTTTACCGCTTTCCAATGGAGCATTGATGGATTTTGTAGAAACTGACTTAATTTGTTTACTGTGAAGGTCATATCAGGTATGTTGTAGGTCACATATTGCAGAGCACCAATGACACTTTTGTAGATTTTGGGATTGTTCATTGGTTCACCTTCATCAGCCAACAATTTACAAATAGTAGTAGGTGTCTAACGTGGCTTTGTGATCAACATATCAGTCTTTTTAAGAAGATCTTCTATGTATTTGGATTGTGTTAGATACATCCTTATATCATCTCTAGTCACTTCTATTCCCAAAAAGAATGTAGTGATCCTATATCCTTCAATGCAAACAATTTGTCCAACTTTGTTATAAACTCTTGCAATGCATCCTCTTTATTTCCTGTAATAATTATATCATCTACATAAATCAACAAAAAATTTCTTAGTCAGAACCTTTACAAAAGAACAATGAGGTATCACACTTAGAGTTTCTGAACCCCAGTCTAATAATATTCTCCTCAGTTGATCAAACCAAGCTCTCGGTGCTTGCTTGAATCCGCACAAAGCTTTATGAAGTTTGCATATATGATTAGGCTTAGAGTTGTCCTCAAAACTAGCATGTTGGTACATGTACACAATTTCTTGTAGATTGCCATTGATGAATGCATTATTTATATCTAGTTGTCTCACCTTCCAACACTTTGAGACTGCTATGGTGAGAATTACTCTCACAGTGGAGGCCTGACTACAGGACTAAAGGTTTCAGAAAATCAATACATGGAGTTTGATGGAAACCTTTGGCCACTAACCTAGCCCTAGCCTTGCACATTTGAAAATTCTATTTGGATTATATTTTACCTTAAAAATTCATTTGTTACCAATGGAATTGAAGGAATGTGAAAAAGACACTAATGACCAAGTGTAATTTTTAATCATTGCATCAAACATTTCTTCTATTACCTTTTTCCATTGATCTGACTTCAAAGCTTCAGTTACACTACTTGGTTCAATGGGACGCATGGTATTTTCTGCCAAGTAGAGTTGATACTCAGCTGGATAAGTCTTGGTTTATGAATTCCAGTCTTTGCTCTAGTGATCATATGATGCCCATGAGATTCACTACTACTTGCAGATTGATTCTCAACCTCAATATTATCATCAACTTGCTTCCTTCCATTGAATCACCTTATAGATTTGAGGTGATCATATTATTTTTCCCTTTATCTGCTTGATTCCTTCCATTCTTATCATATGAGTCAACAACCAAATCTTGTTGCATTGATTCAGTAGGGTCAGGGGCTACTGTAAAGTTTCCATATGGTTGATTGAAATCAGTTGAGATTGGAGATAAAGAGCTTTAAATTGTAGAGGGAACAAGGTTCAGTCAATTTTGGTTTTTATAATGACGGGTTTTTCAGAATTTTTTGTGTTCAAGAAGCCTAATTTGAAAGGGAATTTTGATTCATTAAACATTAAGTGCCTAGTCATGTAAAGTCTACCAGTGGAAATTAAGCACTTATACCATTTATGATGTTCATATAACCAAGAAAAAACACATTTTGTAGAGTGAAATTGGAATTTATGAGTTTGATAAGGTCTCGAACAAGGAAAACAAGTACAACCAAATACTTTAAGACCATCAAAGTTAAGTGTCTTTCCAAACAACTTTAAGACCAGAAGGTTTATAAAAAAATGTAATTGTTTGGAAAGCTTCAGTCCAAAGCTTGAGAGGCATTCCAGCTTGTGCTAACAAGGTTAGTCCAATTTCTACTATATGTCTATATTTTCTTTCAATTTTTCCATTTTGGGCTAAAGTGAAAGGGCAAGAATGCCTTATTTTTATCCAATTTTCCTAAGCATATTTTTTTATGTTGAAGTATTCATCACCCATGTCACATTGTATGCCCTCGATTTTCCTATTTAGTTGGTTTTCAACAAGCTTTTAGGAGTGAATAAATACAATGTAGGCATCTGATTTTGTTTCAAAAAATATGTCTAGGTGAACCTACTATTATCATCAATAAAATGTATATAATACTTTAAACTATTTGTGGAGCAGGTCCCCATAAATCAATGTAGAGTTCTAAATGTTCACTAGCATAAGATTTGGATAAGGAAAAAGGTAACAAATGAGATTTTCCATATTAACATGAATCACAGAAATTCAAGATTTCATTGATGAAAGAGTTTTCATTACAATGCTTGAGAACTTGAGACAAAATTCTATTTGAAGGATGGCCTAAACTTCTATGCCAAACCCTTCTACTACTAGTTACATTGTTTGAATTTATCTAAGATTTGAATTTTTATGAGTAAATGCCTAAACTAGACACTAACTTGATGTTTGAAGGTGAGAGTTGAAGTGAAGACTTGGTGAATGGAGATTGCAGATGATATAAACCACCTTCAAGCTTTCCTTACAGTAGCACTTGGCCCGTGACTTTGTCCTTCACAGTACAACCAGAAGAGTAAAAAATTACATCAACATTATTAGAATCAATCAATTGAGATACATTAATTAAGTTCTTTTTAATCTTTGGAATAGTTAACACATCTTCAAGAATTAAAGTTCTATCATGCATAGTAGTAAGTAAATGTTTTCTCTGTGGATAATCCAATAATAAATTCATCCATTTTGTTGCCTCTAATTACTAGCAACACCATATTTTTCCAAAGAAGAAAGTTGTCCTGTGACAATTTAACATAGCACTAAGAACCAAGTTGATTTCCAAATAAGCTTTCTCCTTCCACTCATTCTTGCACTTAATGGATTTCACCATATTTACTTTAACTTGGGCTTGGAGTTTTCTCTTGTTGGTCACCCATTGATCAAGGAATTGGGTTGCTATGATACCAAGTTTGAAAAACCAAGAGCCTTTGATTTAGCTGGACAATTCACATTAATGACAACGACGACTGAGTTCTTGCAAAATGATATAAATAACAAAGTTACACTTAATGCCCTAACTAGGATTTAATCTAGAATGTACATTTGTCATACAAAGAATATATGATGAATATAGAATCATGTGCTAGCATAATCATTCCAACATAATAATTGGTAAACATAAAGTACTATCCTAGTTGGATTCAGTAGCTATCTTCGCACTTAATTGGTGCTCTATCATTCATAATCAACCAAACAATAACTTGGACTTTAAGGGGCTTGATGAACCCAAACAAGATTCCAAAGACCCCTCAATCTCTTGAGGGACTCATTTCACTAGTCCTACTCCCAAACTAGTGGAGATCTTCTCAATTCACTATTTCAAACCCAATCTTCACCAACCCGCTGACCAAGTTCACAAAGTCTCCCACCTTTATTCACACACTATATACACTATTTGAAAAACCTCCTTCAAGTCAAATTCTACACTTAAACCTTTTTCCAAAATCTGATGTTCCTTCCATTGCCAAAAAAAAAACAAGCCTTGAGATACAACATAAAACCATTGGCCTTCAATAAGGAGTTTAATAATAGTGTACGACATACAAGAATGATTACACAATCTATGCATATCAGGCAAAAGGTCATTAGGATTCCGGTGATTTTGTTCCACCATAAAACTCATCCACGAAAAAACCTTTTCATACGCAAATCTCCAAATCCACTTATTCATTAAGGTTCTATTCTTAGATTCAAGATCAACAATCCTCAAACCATCTCTCGTTCTTGATTTATAAACCAAATTCAATCAACATAATGAATTTTTCTCTTGGAGGACTCACCACACCAAAACGGCAAATTGGCACATTTGGCACTTTAACTTTTTATTTTTGATAACATTGGTGCCTTAACATTTTTTTTAGTTGATTAAAATCCTTATCTTTTTTCAATTGGCATATTAGGTACTTCCGTCCAAAGTGGACATCAATCAACTTGACTAACGTTAGTAATTTTTTAAAACAATAACTTTTGAGGGTATTTTTGTCCTTCACTTTTTACTATTATTTTTTCTCTTCCTTTTCCACCCTCTTCCTCCTTCCTTACACCTTATCCCATCATGGCCTTCATACATGGAAGTGTTGTAGCCTTATTTAGCTGCTGATTTTTTTCCTCCATTGTTGAAGATCGAAAAAGAAAAAGACAATGGAATGGAACCTTAGGATCTTCTCCTTTCTATTGGGATTTATGAGAATGAGTAGAAGAGAAACATTTTGTTTCTTTGGTACGGGCCACTAGAATGAAGGAATAGGTGGAAGAAAGGAGGAAGAAGATGGAAAAAGAAGAGAAAATAATAATAATAATAATAATAAGAGAAGGATGAAAATGCCCTCAAAATTTTTTGTTTAAAAAAATTAATGATATTGACCAAGTTGAGTGACATCCAATTTAGATGGAAGTAGTTAATGTGCTAATTATAAAAATAAAAAAAAAAGTTTGAAAGTTAAGATATCAATGTTGCAAAAAATAAAATGTTACTGCCCAATGTATCAATTTTCCTCACCAAAACATTGGGCTACCAAATTTTCATAGGCCTAAAGCGGCGACCTTATAATTGGCGTCACAGTTAATTGACCTTGAGCCTAGGCCCCAACCATACTAATAACCTGTTCCTTCCTTAAAGAAGTGCATATTTGAAGAGGGATCCATTCTTGATTAATTACCGTTAAAGGTACAACTATATTATTTAAATTTTCAATATATATATATATATATAAACTTTGAGAAATTTCAGATTTAGATAATTAACTTTTCAAATCATGACAACGAGTACGTAACCTTGCCTAAACGTGCAATCTGAGGCCGAGCCTAATGCAAAGGAGCCATTCTACACTTTCGTAATAGTTTTCAAATGAAATCAATTAATTTCAAGACAAACTTTATATGGAGTTTAAACCTTAATTGAGCAGCTCATTACTTTTCTTCTACTTTTTTTTTTTAATGAGGATAGTGGCAATAGCATTACCAATCAATTAGAGAGTACACAATTTGTAGCTATCCTAGCTTTCATGATTTTTCAGCATTTTTTCAGTATCTTCATACTTTTAATTTTTTTTACATCTTTTTCAAAGTTGTGGAGCCTTTACACACTTTTAACTTCCACACGCCTGTTGTAAGAAAATAGAGGGCTCAAATTACATCGCACCATTTTATGAAGTTCTTTTGTAGTATAAAATACTATCTGATATAATAACTCTTGCATCCTCCTCCTTAAAGCAACTTCTTATGTTTATGTATGTTTATAGCAAACGTCATCTATCATCATCTATTACGGTAACAATTCAAAATACACTTAAATTTTTCCAAAATCTCACAAATGCACTTAGAACTAAAAATGGGCATTTTTTACACCCAAACATTCAAAACATTCTACTAAATGCATTTCTTTCAAATTTGACATCTAGGTGCATCTTGATAAAGTTGTCTTGCTTATAATTATAAAAATCATGAATTCGAATCGTATTTTTTATAATTGTGAAATATCTTTTTCAAAAAAATATATAGAGAGAAAGAAAAAATGAGAGACAGAGATAGTACCAATAATTTGATATTTATGCAAATTCATAAGTATATATTAGTTTATATTTTTCAAATAATGCAGTGAGTTAACCATGCAAATACTGTCAAATTTTGAAGATTTAACTTTCACATGTTATGGAGGGGCCATTATATATATATGCACACACACACACACACACACACATATATATATATATATATATATATATATTTCTTTTCAATTTTCAACGACACTGAAAAGGTAGACATGCACATCATAGTAGCATGTGCCTTTGTTTAGCTATAGACTACTTTTTCTCCTTTTTCTTCAATTACCATTTTCCTTGTCTCTCATTTATTTATTGTTTGGAAATTATGAAATATATTTTTTCACAAGTACGTTAAAGTAGAATTGAATTTGCATAGCTCTTGATTGCGAAATTGTACCCCAAAAGGCTAAACATTATTTATACTAAATATTCATGCCAATGAAAGTATATACAAAATTGGTAGAAGAATAATTTTCTTGCTTTTTCCCTCTTTTCTTTTGTTTTACTTTCTTTTCTTGATTCCTCTTTTTGCTGTCGGGGTGCTTCTCTCTCTCTCTCTCTCTCTCTCTCTCTATATATATATATATATATATATATATAACATCATAGCATGTCTTAGAAACAGTTTCACGAGGGGGCAAATATTCTCTGAATTATTAGCTACGTACATTCTCCACTTTAGTAGATCATAATTTTCTCATTTCTGTTTCTACTATTACCAAAATAATTGTCTCATGGTAACATTTATTTAACGCGGATGACGTTATATATGCTTTCAGCAACCTAAAACCTAAGATCTCATAACTGTTAGTCGATAATTGATGTTTATTTTTGATTCAATATAAAAATTATTGAGAGATTGAACTTAAGGAAGTTATTAAATTATTTTAAATGTGACTAGTGATAGAATATCAAAAATTAGTAAGATCTAAATTTAGTAAATTAAGGTGATTGATTATTAGTGAAATTTTATATATTGAATATGCTTATTTTTTAAAAAAGAATGGACGCTTCATTCTCAAAATAAAAAAAATGTAGACGTTCAATTTAAGATGCAGTGAATATAATATACATTGGCAAATTGACAAATTTTGTCTTCCACCATTTTTTTGTTTTTAGTAATTAAGTAAATTCATGATCTTTACTTTTACTTTTTGAGTTTGTGATCTTTTCACATATTGTATTTTAATTTCTTTTTGCCAAACAAGTAACAACTCAGGGCAATTTCAACAGTTAAACTTTGTTTTGATCAATTAATGAGGGGCTTTCATGAGAACAATGTTACCTCCATCCCCAATATTCTTTCAAACATCTCATTTTGGGCAAAATCCAGAATTTTATCTCCCCTTATGTTGATGAGCCTTGAGTAAATTACTAACTATGAAGAACTTAATTTGTTTACTTTGTGTGTGTGTATGCGTGTATTTTTTTTTTTAAAAAAAGAATTGATGTGAAGTTAGAGGCAGTTTGGAATTGCATTAAATTGATAATATGATATTTATGTTTTTGAAAATTTTAATTTAAATGTCACATTAAAATGAAAATGACTAAATAATCGTTATATTTATTTCATTTTTTAAAAATCATTATATTTATGTAAATATCAAAATGATAATCTGATAATTTTATCTGTTTGAAATTTTTTTAATTAAAATGTAAAATGTCTAAAATAATCATTATATTTATTTACATGAAATTATTATGGTTAACATTCCTTATCAATAGATGTATATTCATTACACTTAGAATAAGAACAATAAAATATTAAAAACAAATATTGTTTTGATTCAACAAATATTTAAATATATAAACAAATAAAAGGGAAAATAGATATTTATAATAAATATTTATTAACATGAAAATTCCTATATAATATTATTTAATTAAAAAATTAAAAAATTATAAATATACCTAATATTAATATCTCTCACTGCTAATATGACATTAAAAATACAATATAAGTGCATATATAGTTTTTTTTCCTTTTCTTGTTTTTGGGAGAATGAGAATTTATAAGTTGAGCTGTTCATCCATACTTACCTAGACATTTTTTCTTTTTCTTAATAATGGATATTCTTAACTATACTTAACATGCTACGGGTACCTAGGCCTTTTTTTCTTTCTTTCTTTTAAGCAAAAATAATCTATCTAGCTAGACTCAAAGGCTTATATATATATATATCGTCATGACACGCCAATGAAACGTCACGAGAGTGAAGATCATCCAATTATTGAATGAATGAATCTTCACATAAACAGTCACTTAAAACCTGAGAAAGTGTTGGTACGAAAATGAAGGCCTAGGAGATTACAAATATCCGTATATATAGAACTTTTAGAATCCAACATTTTTGCTCCTTCCTGTTGTAACTAAGCCTAAATTGTTTATATCCTCGTTGTAGAATTTGCATTGTTGTATACATTTTGATTTCACAACCTATAATTAAAATATTACTTATTTGTTTGAAATTCAACGGTCATATTTAATTTATACTCAGTTTAAAAATTAATAATAAACTTTAAATAAATTATATTATTTTCCCTAGTATTAATTAGGTTAGTATTAGAAATGTGGATTAAATTCCTGACGGAGGGAATACTATTATTTTTTTTCAAAAATGGAAACTATTTCATACTATTTTTAATTGTACCAAACCTCATTTATAAGTCTTGTAACGGTAAAAGAATTACTGCCATCTTCTATTAATTTCCATACGCCAAGGTCGAAAAGGAAAATAGAATAAAAAAAAAATTCTGAGCCCTTTTGTGAGTGGAGAATATTGGAAGAATTTTGCAGACTTCTTCACTTGGAGGAATCCTTAGATGAATTTATGACTCACATACACATTATACATTATAGTCTCTACGAAGACGAGATTCCTTATCATTAATCTTACGTAAAATTATCGATATTTTTATAATATACAGCTTTACATGGCTAAGAACTTAAAATAATTCATCTTCTAAGGACTACATAACTAAATTATTTAAGAAAATTTCCCATTGAATTCATCTTTTAGTTTGAGTTTGAGAATATAACAACTAGAACATATATGAAAGATAAGCAATAATGGAGAGTTGCAAAAGTCCCTGTTTACTTTGTCCCCACTACTCAACCCTTTTATCAAAAATGAAAAAGCCCACCATTTTTAAAAGGGAATTGCTTTGAGGATTCAACAGAATATGCAAGCCTTTGCTCCATAAGTTAACAGAAATAGTTTTTTTTCTAAGCCCACCTTTTAGCACTCATCAACCACTCAATGTCACCTTTTCCCTTCTGCAAAGTTTGCGAATACTAAAACCCCTCCTTTTTCTTTTCCATTCCCAAGATGCAATTTCCACTTTTGTTTTCCAGCTCCTTTTTGTGGATTCAATTCTTGCAGTTTGATGATGATCATATCCATCCATTGATTGATGATGGATGGCAAATAGTTTGTATCCCAACGCCAAGGAAATCTCTTGTTTGACCTCTTCCTCCTCCTCCTGTACTATCTTGATCATTCTGAATATGACGGCGCTTGGAAGGGTACATCTGAGATTGATTATTCAAACTTGACAGATGATCATGTACCGAGCTCTCCATGGTAGTTACTGAATTTGTACCATAAAACCCAAAATATTTATTCCCTTCTTGAACATGATTGTCATTGCATTTCAATCCAAATGTTCCAAGAAATGATGGATCACTTGTGTTTGCGCTTATTTGAGAAGCTTTCTGAAGTAAAGCTGTGGCAGACATGTTTGCGGAAGCTGTTTGATGAGGCTGATGTTGAGTACTAAACAAAGATGGAACACTAACTAACTGATGACTTCCATTTCCATCTTTAACATTAGTCAGGGGAAGAGTGGTAGTGTTTGATAATTCTTCGGACTCATTGTTGGAGGAGAGTTTATTCCCAAAATCCCAATTGAGTTGGTAACTAGTTGGCGGTGGTTGAGGGTTAGAGCATGATGAAGAAGTGAGAATTAATGGATCAGTAGTAAAAATTTGTCCGGAACTCACAGATCCAAGATGATGAATTTCTTGGAGATTATTGGTTATTGATTCTTGCACATGAGATCCCTGCTGGCCCATCCACAGTGAAAGCCCTTGTCTTATTGGATTGGATATTTCGTCGTTGCTTGGTATTGGCTTGAAAATTGAGGAGAAATGTTGTCCCATACTAGGTCCTAGGGACGCTCCTACCAAGTGATAATTCATATTATTGGCTCCAATATTAGATGCTGCAGTCACTCTCGCTGTTTCTTCAGCTAAGGCATCACAGAAGGCCCTGTGGGTGATAAAGCTATCACGTCTGCACATATAGATGCAACAAGTTCATGAAATTAAAACCCGTTAGTATATATAAACCTAATTAATATAAACTTGCCATTTGATCATGTAGATAAATAAGGTTAATACAGAAAAGGACGTCTTGCATGAATACGACAAGAACAACCTAGTCCATTAGTACCATAAAACATGATTTATTGCCATGATTGACAAAGACCATAAATCACCAAGATATGGATCACAAGATTTCGATTAATTATTTTAACCCCTCTGGGCAATGATTCTTTTTTTTTTCTTTTTTTCTCTTAAACAAAATATGAAAGAGAGAGAAAACATATGCAAAATTAAGATGCAGACAAACATAGGGGTCTAGTCAAGGGAAAACGGACCATTCTTGATCAAACTTTTTAAAGTTTTTCTTCTTAAATTTGAATATTGTCCAATCATTTTTGCATGAAAATGGAACTATACTAGTACTTGATCACTAATTATTGAATCTTGAAAAAAAATAGTAATGATTACCTTGAAAATATAGTTCCACAGTCACATTTGTACTCTCTAGTGCCACAAGTCTTTGAGTGAGCTTTCCAATCTGACTGAACAGCATATCTCTTTGAACATTTCTCACACTTCCACTTCTTCTCTCCATGCTTTCTACAAAAGTGTTTTTTTATACCAGTTAGGTCCCCTAGAGCTCTGGAGGGATGGTGATGGACACAGGTCTTTTCAGGGCACACGTAAACTCGCTTTCTGACATCTTTGTTAGTCCTTTGCTTAAGTTTCCATGGCAAATTATGCCCTCTCCGATGGAGTTGAAGATTTTGATCCCTTTGAAAACCCTTTCCACATATCTCACATAGGAATCTGTTTGTGGCCATCAAAGTCTTTGGAGATAAAGCAATGACTTCGGCTTCAGGATCTGAATCAAATCAAGGAAAAGCAGCTCCGATTAATATTAAATTAGAAAAATTCGATTATATATGGTTGAATATCCATGAATATACCTCTATGCTACTAGTAAAGCTAGACAAAAAGAAAGGGCAGGAATTGATCAAAGCTAAAGAAAAAGGCTAATGTTTGTGATAAAAAAGGGGGTCTCACCTGGGGTTCCTGGAAGATTTCTCTTCTTCTTTACAGCAGGAGGATTGGTTCCATCAATTTGATTCTGAGTAAAACCACTGGAGATTACTTCCTCAGACATCTTCCTATGTTCCTTTTCTTTTCTTTGTGTGTGTGTGTGGGGGGGGGGGATTCTTCTTCTCCCTCAAGAATATTAAAGAAAGAGGACCAAGTTCAATATGTATATGAAGAGATCAAGAAATCGGAATTATGATGTAAAGAACCTGATATATATAGAAAGAGTATGGAGTTTCTCTCTCTTGCTATCTATCTGTCTCTCTCTCAACCAAGGAAGATGTAATTTGAATGATGGAATTAAGGGAAGCCCTAAAGAAAATTGATTACCGAACTAGAGTGAGTTTCCTCCCAACCTTAATAATAAGGGAATTCCAGATCTCTTTCTCTCTCTAGTTTGTTGTTGCTGCAGTCTTTTAACTGCTTTCTGTCGGAATAGAATATATTAATTTCTCATGGGAGGAGGTGAAAAGTGAAATTAAGTTTGAAGGGGGGGGGGGGGGGGGTGGGGTAAGGGAGGGCCGAAGAAAGAAGAGAGAGATAAGGGTATGGTTTAACACTCCAAAATGTGCATGATGACACATATGATGAGGCCCAGGGAAAGGTATACTCCAAAGCCTTTCCCCTTGGAATGATTATGCCATAATTGTTTTACTTTTTGTTTCTTATTATATTATCTATTATCCCTCCTTCCAAATTCCAATCACTACAATTAATTAATATTATATATATATATATATATATATGTATATATGCACATTTGAAGCAAGAGATGGATTAATAATGTGTCAAAAACCCCACATCAAAATCTTATCTTTCTTGTTTTCTTGATGCTAGACAACTTTGGATTCTCAATTGATAGATGCTTTTAAATCTTCAAGAATTCAAAGATAAAAGAAAACTTTAGGACTTAATATTTGTTGTGCTTTAATATACCTCGTATTCTTCAGACTTGCAAGCTTATAGATTAGTAACTAAACTTGAAATTTATCCTTAATAATACTACTCCAAGAAGAGAGATAAGAAAGAAAGTAATAAATAGGGAATTAAAATAGATAAAATTAAATAAAAGTAATATTAAAAATAAATGATATATTATAAAAAGTCGATTTGGAATAAAAGAAAATTCTAACTGTTCATAAAAAAAAGGATGGAGAGATGGAGGAAGTATTCGCAAAAGGGATACCGATAGCGCATATATGCACTACTACCTCTTTTAATAAAAGAACGTGAGCAAGCAGATTTCTAGCTATTAGAAATTCTCTTCAAATATAACAAGTAAATGGTAATAAAAGCAGTCAACTGAGGAAGAAATAGGCATTGGGTGAGAAAGGAAAAAGAAGAATTTTGGAGCAATAATTTCTAATCTTGAAGAAACAGCAGTGGTGTGTACAACGAATTTAGAGATCTTTTGTGCAAACTAGAAGAAATTGACTCTCAAGAAAGGTGAAGATTGGAACAAGGTACTACAATACAACATATCATGTGATGATGAACAAGAGATGGGTAAAAAGTGTTTTTTTTTTTTTTTTAAAGGCTTTGCAATTCTTTTGTTCCTCTCTCCTTTTTCGTGTATTACGAGAGAGATAGACAAAGAAAGCCATGCACGTGCCCAACTGTCAATTTGCAAGGGTAATTCCAAAGAAAACGACGAGTAAACACACATAAAAGGGAATAATCGTCCTTATGACACTGTGGCCATGGCAGAAGTTCCACTTCGCAGTTCACATTCACAGTCTCACATTCTAATGGAGATCCGTTACCCACGAAATATTCAAGGTATTTATTAAAATATTTAAATGATTATGAAACTTATTTGATTGACAAAGAAATGGTAAAAGTGATAATGATTTTTACTATTTTGGAGACAGGAGCCCAACATGATTATAGTAAACTAATGTTTAGGTTCCCTTTGATTCAAAAGTACTAGCGAGGGGAGGGGAGAGGAGATATTTTAATTGAGGGGATGAGAAAGAAAATGTCATTGTTTTGTTTATTTTATAAAGGGATGAGAAGGAAAATAGAATTAAATTAATTATTAGATTTTCATAATATTTATTGTAGTGATGGATAATTTTTTTATTATTAAGTAAGAATAATTTAGTAATTATATACTTATATTTTCCCTCTCCTCTAAATTTTTTCACTTTTGAAGGGAAAGAAATTGAGGAAAGGAAATAGTTCCCCTCCCTTCCAAAAAAGTAAACCAACAAGCAAAGGATTTAAAAAAGAATCCCTCCCCTCCCCGTCATATCCCCCAACCAAACATACCCTTAATGATTTGTGGGTTGAGATCGAAATGAGTAAACCTGAATGGATTGGCGGAATGATCACCTAGTCGTTTTTTTTTTCTTTTTTCTTTTTTTTTAATAAAAATTATCTACGTTTTTTTAAGATATTCAATACATTTGAATGATCTTTAGTTGGGATGGAGAGAGAGACAGATCAGATCGAGATGGAGAATGCCTTTATTTGGTTGTTGGATGATTTTTCCTTCCTTGAATGGTAGATGTGTATAAGATGATATGATCATCACTTTGTTGCTTTTCATCTTGTCGTTAAAGCAAGATTGCATGGGAATTTGTGTAGAATTTCAGTTTTGACATTTCTAGTTCAAATCATCTGATATTACTCCTTGAAATGTGCCATTCACATCCAACCATAGTCCAAAAATCAATTTTAGTTTTCTTTCACACATAGCCTAGCTAGATTTGATCCCCTCCCTATATATAACTATAGCATCATCACATCGAACTACTTATATTAATATAGGAACAAAGGGCCAAATATAACTTTCTTTGTTTTTTGAAAATCTTCCTCCAAAGATAAAGAAAAACCCTTTTGAAATAGCTTTTGCACTTCAAAAAATACACTTGGCTTCAAAACTCCTGGTATTCAAGGTTCTAAACAACCTTTTCTAGTAATCACTTTTTTTTCTTTGACAAGTAATTATGCTCAATTTTCTTCATAAATTTAGTTCATTTGCTGATTAGGCTAAAATGCTTTTAGACTGTAAATTCTGGCGGTTCTAGGCATGACCAAATATACTAGCTAGGTCTCTTCTAAGGGTAACTAGGTTAAAAAATGAAAATGGTATAGTAGTACTGGATTATTTAATTAAGAGACTATGAAGAAGGTAAAAAGACAGAGAACTGACAAAGGCAGTGAATTTTTAGAATTGTGAGCGGTCGTCTCCTTGTGGGCTGACTTTTCCTGCTAAGCATTAATCATAATCTAATCATGTTTTGCTTTCTAAGTTTGTTTAGTATATAATCTTTGGAGTTTTGCTGTTGAAGTTTGGTGGCCCCAGAATATTCTCTCCTTCTCCAACACTCTCAAAGGCTTCAACTTTCAAGGTCTCTCTCTCTCTCTTCCTCTTCTCCATCATCTTACCCTTATCAGATTCCTCTCTCCCTCCCTCCCCCTCTAATCTTTTTCTTTTTGCTAAGGGAAATCAAGCAATAAGCTTATTACTGCAGTTTACAAGTCCTATATAATGTATGTATATATACATATTATGTGTGTGTGTTTGTAGATTTGCATGCAGAACTTGGCCAAGTTAGAAAGGAAACAAACGGGATATTTGAGTAATTTCAAGGGGCTTGGGAAAAGTAAAACGTTGTCACCAAGGGTATGTTTGTTTCTTTGTTTGTCTTTTACCATGAAGTCGAATGAGAAATCTTTTTATTTTTAGGGTGTCCTAATCTTATTAATAGATGTCTAAACGTCGAAACTTGGATATGTCCAAGAGCTACGACATGTCTCCTCCAACTACATATAATCTAACTAAATATTCCTCGAAACCCAAGTCAAATTTCATGTGGGATTTCAGGATTTTAATTCCCATGACTAAAGGGTTTGTTTGTGTAACCAAGAATTAGGAATGGAATATATGTCTTATAGCAATATTTGTGGAAAATCCAGAAGGATATGCTACTTTTTACAATTCACACAAACTCCAAGAGACAAATGATGCTACTAATTAAAAACTGTTACGGCTGAGGTTAATTACAAAATTTCAAAGTTCAAATGTCTTAATCACTGTGACAAAAAAGCTTTAGAATCTAAAACTTCATCAAGATTTTGATCAAGGAAAGATTAGTATACCTATGGAACATAGATTTGGATCTAGGTAAAGAATCCCACTTTTGAATTGTTCATAAAAAGGTGGAGGATGCAGTATCTTTCCTTTTTGTAAAACCCCAAACAATTTCAATTCTTAACTTATCTTTGCTTTTCCTTCTGGGATAATTAATAGTAAAAGAAATCATGAAACACGACAACTCCTGAAATGATTCATGCATTCAATTTGATATCATTTAAAACTTTACGAGGATAAAATCTTTGAAAAAGATATTCCTATATGTAGATTCTAGACACCAATTTTTTCAACAATTGACAGGCTCGTAAAATTTTCAATGAAAAGCAGAAGAAAAGGCATTTTCCCCTCAATTCCAATCTTAACAAAGAAAAGGAAGCAAAGCCTTGTCTACAACATCAATATACTCGGAGGAAAATCATATTTTTTCAACCTAATTTATCGACGAATATTTTCGTTTTAAATTTAAAATGGATCTTAGATAGAATACTGACAGAAAGTACGTTTGACCGGACGTCTAAAATCAATCACTAATTTTCAACCACTTTTCAATTAAAACGTGTTAATTGATAATTAGTCGGTAGATTTTTCACACATTTCTAACTGAAATTTAAAATGTAATATATATTAGTTAGGAAAAAAATAAAAATATACATAGGTAATTCATCACAATTTAGCGATGGATTTCTGATGGAAATTAATTTTTTTGTCATGTTTGTCCAATTTCCGTCTATAATTAGTTGATAATCAAAGATCAATTGCCGACGGATGTTGCATTTTTCTTTTTTTAAAAAAATTGTGAAAAATGAAAAATATTCAGTAGTAAATCCTTCTGTAATCCGTCTTCAATACAAATATTTTTTTCCTCAATTTTTCCCTCTAATCTAAATAATTGTATTTTTTTATTATTTCATATACAGTTAATTTATGAATACCTCAATTTAGGCTTATAACATTTAAAAACAAATCCTAGTTAAAAATATAAGTTTCAAAGTTTATTAATTAATTTGGTATATACATTATGTATATATGATTGTGTGTGACAACATGACTATTATAAAAAATATTTATAACATATACCATAAGATTGAAATTGACGTTATAGAATATGAAATTTTAATTCGCCAAATGATAAAGAATTAAAATGAGCATCATAAGTCATAACTAACGTATATATAATTGTGTGTGACAACATGGCTATTGTAAAAAGTTTTTATAATTTATATCGTAAGATAAAAACCGATGTTGTATAAATTGAAATTTTAATTCATTAAATAATTAAAAATTCAACTAAGTATGATAACTAAAGTAATTATGCTCTTTATATTGTTCATTTTCCCGATTTGTAATCCTCATTTATTTGACTTTTATTCTATTAAATTGAAAAAATTATAAATTCGATTATATATAAAAATTTCAAAATGGAGCGCAAGAGCGTTATCCATTTGGATTTTTCATATAATTTGAAGACAACGATTATTTTTGTGAAAATAAATTATTCATTTAGTAGATATATATCTTGCGAAATAATTGATCATAAATCTCTTACGATTATTGACGAGCGTGTCGTTGCGCTATCAAATTAATACCAAACTCAACCAACTTATGCAGTTAAAGCAAGTAAGGGTCGAACCCACAGGGATTTGTAAAATTTTAGAACAAGTAAACTAATCAAGATTAGGGGGGAAAGATTTGATTTTTATTTTAAAAGAATAAACTTTAAATAAATTTACTCACAAATTAATTAAGAATCAAATAAAAGAAAAACGTTAGCAAGGACTTTGTATTTCAGTTTTACTTATTCGGGATTAATCATTGATAATAACCTATTTGAGTAGTGACTTAGAATTTCGCGTAGCGCAACAAATTCCGATTCCTATAAAGTTAGGTTAATTCCCGAGAAGCACGACAAATTAACTTTAACCTAATTAAACTAAATTACCGAATCGCTCGCATAAAATAGTCAATTAAGTTATTCAGCTCGAGGACAACATCAACACAAATTACATAAAGTTAATGGCCGATTAAAATCATGCAATTCGTTTCAAACAATTCCCTATCAATTAATCAAACACATATTTAAATTAATCAATAGTTACTACTTTTGGTTACCGAAAACCGATTCTGCATAACCCTAGTTAATCAACTATGTAAAACAATTAAGATGGCCAATAATAATTGAAATAACACAATTGATAGAATAAAACCAAGAATTGTTCAAATACTCAAATAAAAGTAATGATTCTTTGAAAAGATCGAGTTTTTAATTACAAAACGTAAATCTCATATTCCCGAATAAAGTAAACCTAATACATGTCCTTGCCAACTAAGGGAAAGAGAGAAACTCATTAGACGGAAATCCGATTTCCCGAGAAGCTCCAACACTTGATCTCCTACAATGCTCGGGAAGAAAATATCTAAGGTGCTTGACACCCTAAACTAAGCTATTAAGGCCTATATATAGTTAGAAAAAGGTCCTAGGGTAGTTTATACAAGAATCCTAATTAGAAACTATTTAAAACAATCTTAAAACTTTGAATTCGAAAAGTGGACGCCCGAGTCTTCAAAGTGGACGTCTAAGTAGATGAGACGCGTCCACTTGACTGTCAATCTTCTGAGAGTGGACGCGTGAAATTTGATGGACGTGTCCACTTCCTTGCCCTGCGCGTCCACTTGGCCTCCCTGTGCGTCCAATTCCCTGGCCTTGCGCGTCCACTTTCTGGCCTTGCGCGTCCACTTGACTGTCCTGCGCGTCCACTT
The DNA here is from genome assembly GCA_019593545.1 of Apocynum venetum. Lineage (NCBI taxonomy): Eukaryota > Viridiplantae > Streptophyta > Magnoliopsida > Gentianales > Apocynaceae > Apocynum > Apocynum venetum. Next base: position 1,970,229 of record SRSM01000144.1, on the reverse strand, counting down.
CTCTGTTCTTCTAAATATCCATCCTCAAATTCCCGATTTCTTCCAATTTCATTCCAACATCATCTAAATCTTCTAAAGACCTGAAAACAAAAGTAATAGTGTAAAGAATCATTAAAATCACCAAAACACATAATTAGCTAGATTTAAACTTAATAAATATCATAATAACCCATAGAAAACTAAGCTAATTATGGTTCAATCAATTATATTAACTACTTTAGCTTAATGTTTTTATTATGTTAACATTTCAGTATCAAGTTAGTAAACATTTCTATTTATGTGCATATTTTAACCTCAATTAATTATGATAAATGTAATGAATACATCGAATAACAAGATATCGATAAAATATAATGTGTATAACATGTAAATATAATTTTAATCAAATTTATAATATAAAAGTGTGTATATGTATACAGAAGAAACTTATTTAAAAATCAAATTTTCTACTCTTGCTTTAGGATGTTTATTGGTTTTTGTTTAAAAATTGTTTTGGAAAGAATTATTTTGAGTCTTAAATTTGTCAGTATCACAAATGGATTCCCGATGAAAATTTAATTATTTTTAAAATTAATAAATATTGGTGACGAATTTGTTACAGAAATTTCATTATTTTAAAAAATAATAATGATTGGTCACGGATTCTCGACAGGACATTTAATTATTTTAAAATTAAAAAATATTGGCAAAGGATTCTCGACAGAAATGTGATTAATTATTTTAAAAATTAATAAATATTGACGATAAATTTTTGACGAAAATTTAATTATTTTTAAAATTAATAATAATGGCGACAGATTTCACATGGAAATGTGATTTATTAATTTAAAAATTAATGCATATTGGAGATGGATTCCCGACGAAAATCTAATTATTTTTAAAATTAATAAATATGGGCGACGGATATCCGACGAAAATTGAATTATTTTAAAAATTAATACATATTGGCGACGGATTCCCGATGTAAAATTTAATTATTTTAAAATTAATCAATATTGGCAACGGATTCTCGACGGATATGTGATTAATGAATTTAAAAATTAATGGATATTCCCGACGAAAATGTGATTTTATTATTTTAAAAATTAATAAATATTGGCGACGGATTCTCGACAGAAGTGAGATGAATTATTTTAAAATTAATGCATATTGGTGACGAAATCCCGACGGAAATGTGATTTATTTGTTAAAAAATTAATAAATATTGGCGATGAAATCCTGACGGAAATAAGATTAATTATTTTTAATGCATATTGGCGACGGATTCCCGATGGAAATGTGATTTATTATTTTAAAAATTAATAAATATTGGAGATGGATTTTCGACGGAATTGTGATTAATTATTTTTAAAATTAATAAATAACATCGATAGAAAGTTAATTTTTTTTAAATTAATAAATGTTGGCGACGGATTTTCGACGAAAATGTAATTAATTATTTAAAATTAATAAAAATAGGCAGCTTTTCCCTTATTTCCCCTCTTTTCTTCCTCACCGCTGTTCTCTGTCAATAAGCCAGCATTGATCTCGTCGCTGCTGTTGCTGCCATCGTCAATCTTGTTGTTGCTGCTGCTGCTGCCACCGTCGATCCCGTCGCTGCTGTCGTAGTCCGCTACCATCTTCCATAGTCTGCTCAGGTAATTCTATGAAAATTTTTGAAATTCTTGTATTTGGACTGGGTTCTTGAAATTCACTATGGAATCTTTTGTCTTTGGTAATTGATTAGGTGGATACTGCATTGTGTTTCTATTTTCAGTTTCTAGGTTTTAATCTATGGCACACCTACTAGACAATTTTAGGCTTCTAAATAATTGTGACAATGTTGCCATCTCTCCCCCATCCTTTTTGGTTTAGCTGGTTTTTTTTTTAGATAAAGGGCAAAACTTGCCTTACAATTAGATCTATGAGTATCAGTTCAATTTCTAGGTCTACAAGAGCAAACTAAAATGACTAAGGAGAGGGAAACCTTTAACCTATATAAGCAAAGAGTATATTAAGCATAATGCAGAACTTACAGAACTAGATAACTCAATCTACTATCAAACAAGAAGTTGATAGATTTCTGCAAATTCTGCTATCCACTAACTATGACTGGGAGTGAACATGTAGAGGTTATGTCTCTTTCCTTCTTCTCCAACTTCATGCTCATGGGTTTATGATTTCCAATACATGGTAAATAGACAGTCGCTTGTTTCTGAAATCTTACTGAGAGGAGCAAGCATATGGGTATCCAGAGCAAGCTTCTATTTCTAACAAATCACTATGTAACTTCATTTGTGTTTATGCGGGTGCTTAGGAAGGTCTGTTTATCTGACTAGCTTTTTATATGTTTTTTTTAATATAAAAGACTAACTGATATTGAATGGGGAAATAGAAGTTATAAAGTGAAACATGTTCTAATTCAACAATAAAGTAACAACACAATAAATAGATTGTGCCTCCAAAGAAAAAAACTTTGACAAAATTGACATGATAAAAGTTTGATTGCTTGGCCAACAAATGGACCAATTCAATAGGACAACCAACTTAAACTTTGAAGCCCTTGCTCTTTCTCCTTCCTCTTGCTCTCTCGAATTTCCTACCATTGGCCCTAATATATGGTTTAGTGTGGCTGTGAGGTACACCAGAAGCTGGACCAAAGTGTTTCACTGCCTCTCGTGCATTATTTGGACCTCTAAGTAGGATCATGTTTTGACCAGAGAAGCCCTAAGGGCCAATTGATCAAAAGTTAAACACTCTCCTCCAGCCTTTTCAATTCTTGCTCTTGAAGTCTTTGTGAACCTCAGGGCAGCCACCTTAATTGCAGGCACTTCATAAACTCTAATATCATTAGTGACTGTTCCAACAATCACTGCAATCTTGTCCTCCTTTCCCTGCATGTATTTCACGAGCCTAGATAGTGACAAAGGAGCCTTGTTAATCTTGCTCATAAACAACCTCGTCAATATGACCACATTGAACTTGCACTGTGTCCTCTGGACCAAGAACCGGTACAACTTAACAAGGAGTTTGAACCTCTTCGTCTTCTTGTTTTTGCCTTTGGCTTTCAAATCAATACCCATAGCTGGTGTTGCTGAAGCAGAAACTTGCGCTTGATGGCTATGATTAGTTTTTTATATGTTCAGGGGAAAACAATATGATTCTTGCTTCTGGTATCTGATGTACTCATAAATTAATTGATTTTTATGTTATTTAATGACTATATTTTGTTTGAAAATTGGTTAATTATGTTATTTAATGGATACATTTCACGTTTCCCTTCTATTTCTTTGTTTGTAAGTTTTTCAGTGTATTTTAGTTTATTATGCAGATAAAAAAAAAAGAAGAAGAAATGTTGGAGAAGTTAAAAAAAAAAAATTTATGTCATCCGATGACGTGGCGCATAGACGTGGCGCAATCAGAAGATGACAAGTGGCGCAATCAGAAGGTGACAAGTGGCATTTCTAGAAGTCGCAATTTGGACCAATGAGGATGCGACGTATGGCAAAGTTGGGAAAATTAGGCCACCAACTAAATTTTCAAGACTTTGGGGTGCAAAATGACCATTTTGCCCCTGATTTTTGTGGCTATAAATAGAAAGCTTATTTTTATGATTTAGACACTAATTTAGCTCCAATTTTCTCCATTTCTTTTGCAATTTATTTCTTTTATTATTGTCTTCATCTTAGTATATTTTCCAGATTTTTTAGAATAACATTTCAAGGCTTTTTGTAATATTTAGTAAAGATATTATGTCCGGATAATTTCAATATTTTCGGGGAGTTTATCTTTCAAATTTTCTTTCTAATGTTTATAAATTTCATCTTATATTTATTAAATATGTATTGTGAGTAATTTTCTTTTGTTAGCAAGGATATGTGTTAAGTTATTAATAAATGGGATTATGAGATAATTTTCTTTGTACTTAATTTCTATTTGGATTTATTTAACTGTACTTATGGTCGGTTTACCCACCTAGTCTTTATTTATTTTGTTTTATGCACTTTAAATATCGCAAATGAATGGCCGAGCCACCTATTAGTTTAATTTACTTTTGTATCTTTTATTTTATGTATCATGAAGACCGAGCCTCCTAATTAGTTTAATATATTTTTATGTCTTTAATTCTTTTTTTCATGCAAGGCCGAGCCTCCATATTTTTAGTTTAATTTATTTAAATGGCGGTTGAACCGCATAATTTCTTTAGTTAATATAAATCCAATCTTTCTTTCTATAAATATATATATATATATATATGTGTGTGTGTATTTATTTAATATACTTATATATATATATATATATTAATTAAGTATTTATATAATTCCTGTTTTAACCAATATAATTGTGTGAATTAATTGGATTGACAATCTAGTTAATGAATGTGATTATATAGCTATGATTATTAATCTTGTATTAATGATTCAAGTAGCATCTACTAGTTTAATTAAGTTGCAGGTCTTGACTTAATTAAATTAGTAGCGGAATTATATAATTTAAATTGTATATAATTAAGCTGATTGTTATATACAATTTAATGTTGGTGATGCCTTATTTGTTTAATACAATTTGATTGAGCATCCTATACACACTGGTTAGTAGTGGTGTTTAATTAAATTAGAGATTAATCTGTCTGAGCTGATCGGGATTAATCTATTTTGTAAGGATAGAAATCTGTCTGAGCTGATCGGGATTCTAAAACCAACTACTTAATAATGTATCTATTTATGATTAATCACATGAAAAATATAACTTGATACTAGTTCCTTGCTAACGCTTTTTATATCATTTGTATTCCAAATTTCGTTTTAATTCTTTTTACAAAATCCAAAACCTCAAAAATATTTATTTTAATTGTTGTCATTACATTATTCTCAAAATTCCAAAAAACCCTCAAAACATTTTCCGATTAACGATTTTAATTTAAGAGTTGACAAATCTCTGTGGATTCGATCCCTACTTTCCCTATCTACATAGGAATTGTTATGTTTAAATTTGAGAGCCGTATGACAGGCTTCGTCAGTACCTTTTTCAATAGTTGAATTATATTCCAATTAGCTATTTGAAACAATGCATTATCTTATCTAGATTGATAATTGGGATTTGAAGAAGTATTGTAGTTAAGTGAAGCTGCTAAATTCATATGAATGTAAATATTAAAGATGTAATCTGAATAAGACTTAGTGTTGAGGGTTTCTTCACTAATTAGGAAAATGATGAAGGGGTTTTCTCAAAATATTTCTCAAGTCTATTGCTAGGAATTTCATTTGGACGTGTTATTTGCTAATTGTGTTTGTCATAACCTGAGAGTGGGTGCTAGGCCTGAGACCTTGGGCACTTAGGTGAATGGCGCTATCCCAATTTGCCCTCTTCAGAGAAGCATCTTGATAAAAAATTATGTTTATGATCTTTTCAATTGGGACTATCTTCTGCAAAGGACAAAATAAAAGAATATAATTCTAAAAATGGAACATTAACTTTATTAGTGTCTGGCTGTCTGCAAACATGCTATTAAATGGATTGGTGACTACATTTTTTCCCTCTTGATCCACATTGCTTTGGTAATTATTGCAAGTACATTGTTACTAGTCCATTCACCTTAACTGTATAGACCTGGGGAGAACAAAGATAATTTAAGGGGAAAACAATCTACAGGTATAAATCTGATAAATAATAATTAGTATAACCTACTTATCTTCTAAGTCTATTAATAATGCTAATTCTAAAGTCATTGACCTTCGAGACTAATAATTAATGAGGAATTCTAAAAAAATTAGCATTCTAAATTACATAAAATAGATAATTTCTAAACTAACACTAGAAAATAGGATATTAAATAGTATAATCTTAGACAGTATAGGATTCTAAACTAATTAATGACTTGGCATTGATTGTAATCCAAGAGCAGTATAGACATACCTTACTTGAAGAATGGATATCAAACATCTACTTTCATCCCAATTCTTTCCTCCAGTTTGAAAGCTTCAAGTGTTGAAAAAATAGTGCATTGCTCTCTGTGTTCTATGAATAAATTCTTATGGCTTTTGTATTGCTTCTGTATTCAAAAGAAAAGTGCATAATTGAACCAGTTAATTTTATGCATTTGAAGAGTTTCTTGGTCTTACTTGTATGACGTTGGCCTCATTATATGAATTATAAACCATATGGCCTCATTATTGAAATTATATGATCACTTTAGCCACAAAATTAATGATATTAATTAAATAGAGATGAATTAAATCTCATTATCAAAATTTACAGTTCACTTTATTGTATATTAAAGAGTTAAATTATATAGAGATTAATTAAATCTCATTAAGCAAATTATAGTATCGCCTTATTTTAAAAAATATTGACATTTTCTTCTAATTATTGATAGATGGATTACCATACTTAGATGTATAAGAGACATGTACAAGGTGTGAAAGAAATTACAATTGAATTTGAACAGGGAGTTGAATGATTCATTAAATTTGCAACATCAAATGCACGATTTCCAGCAAATATTCGATGTCCCTGTTGTAATTTATCTCCGGATGAAGTTGAGGTACACTTGTATAGATAGGGATTTGTGACAAATTATTATCAGTGGACTTGTCACGGTGAAACTTCTACTTCTCAGCCTATAATGGCATCATCAAGCTAACTAAGAACCCTTTCGGGATCCATCTCCGACAGTAGAATCCGAGATGTGATCTTAAATGCTGTCGGGCCTAACTTAAACTTGGAACCACCGTTATCTCGATCTTGGGCTGAAAATCCTAATCCTGAGGCTCAAAAGTTTATGATATGCTCAGAGCTGCAGATACACCAATTTTTGAAGGATGTTCCAACCATTCTCAGTTGTCGGTTGTTTCTCGATTACTTAATATTAAGTTCGAAAACAATAATTTTGAAAAATGCTTCAACCACTTGACACAACTTATGAAGGAGTTGTTGCCAAGCGACAATAAACTTCCTGATGACTTTTATCAAACTAAGAAGTTAGTTTCTGGCCTTGGTTTGCCGATGGAAAAGATAGATGTTTGTTTGAATGGTTGTATGTTGTATTGGAAAGATGATGATGCTTGCAATGTTTGTAAGTTGTGTGGGCATGCACGTTACAAGCCAAACAAGAAGATTGCAAAGAATAAACAACAAAAAGATGCTCCATACAAGAAAATGTATTACTTTCCATTGACACATAGGTTGTAGAGGCTCTATGCTTTTGAAACCACTGTCAAACACATGAGGTGGCATGCAGAGAGTGAATCGGAATCAAGAGTGATGATTTATCCAAGGGATGGTGAAGCTTGAAAGCATTTTGATCGGTGTTATCCTAAATTTGCTAAAGAGGTCCGAAACGTAAGACTTGGTTTGTCCACTGATGGCTTCTCACCATTTGGAATGTTAGGAAAACAATATTCATGTTGGTCAGTTATTTTTACCCTATGGATGTGCCTCAAAGATCCAGTTATGTTCTTGACAATTATAGTCCCTAGCCCGAAATATCCAAAGAACAAATTGGATGTATACTTACAACCACTTGTTGATGAGCTAAAACATCCATGGGGTGATGGAGTCTCATTTTATGATTTATCAATGAAACAAAATTTTCTGTTACATGCTTCACTTTTTTGGACAATTAATGATTTCCTTGCATATGGTATGTTGAGTGGATGGAGCATAGCAGGTATATTAGCATGCCCATATTGTATGGATAATTTAAAGTCATTCTATTTGAAACATGGTGGCAAGATGTCATAGTTTGATTGCTATCGTCGTTTCTTGCTGATGGATCATCCATTTAGACGGGATGTGAGGTCATTTCTTCGCGATAGAGGCTACGAATTATCTACTATGATTCTACATCATACAGGATTGAGGATATGTAATAGGGTTTGTCATTACCCTATGATCTTAGAAACAGGTGCAGAACTTGGAAAAAATGAAGGTAGAGGAGTTTCTCGCAATTGGTCAAAAAGGAGTATCTTCTGGGAATTACCATATTGGAAAACCAACTTGATACGTCATAACATAGATGTGATGCGCAATGAGAAAAATATGTTTGATAATGTCATCAATACTGTTTTAGATGTAAAGGGCAAAACAAAAGATAATATAAAGGCACGTCGTGACAGCAAGTTATATTGTAATAGGCTCGAGCTATGTGTTGAAGAAGTTTCAAAAAATGAAAGGGTGTCCATGCCAAATACAATCTACACATTGACAAATGACCAAAAGAGGGTATTGATTGAGTGAGTGAAAAAATTGTGTTTTCCCGATGACAATGTTTATGATCTTGGTAGATGTTGTGATCTTAAAGAATTGAAGTTCTCTGGGCTGAAAAGTCATGATTGTCACGTATTTATGGAGAGACTCCTGCCAATTGCATTTGAAAGCTCTATAGCTTTTAATATCTTAATTTTGATTAAATGACAAACATTGATATGGACTAATGACTTAATTGTATAAGTGTTGGTCGTTTAGGATTCATGTATCTAATTCATGCAAGATCGAAGTTTCAAGTTTTCAAGAAAGAGCGTTTGGTGTCAAGCGTTGAAAATAAGCAGTTTATGGATTAGATAGGATCTAGAGGTGTAGTGTTATTTATTTATTTATCTTTAGGTATCTCTAGGTGTAGCTCTATGAGTAATAAGTTATATACGTTGCTCAATAAAAGTGAAATGTTTTTCAAAATGAATTTCATTTAGATAAAAACATGAGTTGGGTATTTGAAATAATTTTCAAATTACATGCACATACTTTAAAATTCATAAAATGTATTCCACAAACTCTTGGAGTTGTTTGGAATCTTGTTTTGCATAGTTTCAATGCATGTGCGGTCGACCTAACTAAAGTGTGGTCGACCACAGATCATGCGATCGACCAAACCTCTCAGAGTATCGTCCGCTAAATGTCCAGAGCTCTCTGGAACACTTGCGGATGATGGTGCAGAAGACCTTTCTGATATGCGGTCGACCGCACTTCTCCTGAGTGGGATTCAAACAACCATTTTTATGACCGTTGGTACATACATATAAATACCCAATTGTTTAAAAAAATTCATTGACACGACCTTTTGAGGAAAAATCTGATTCTTACACTTCATAGAACAACTTGAGATAATTTTCAATCCAAAACTTAGCATTCACATTGTGAAATTCATCAAAGTGGGATTGATACTAAATCATTGGGGTTCTTGAGCAACTTAGAGGAAAATGTTACTCAAAGAGGTATTTATATTTTATATTGATATATCTTCACATTAAGGTGATATCTATATCAAACTCTTCATTTTAATATCTTGTTTTTTTTGTTCAAGGGTGCATTGAGTTTAAAACTCTAAGAGTTAGAGTGAGCCTTGAATCATAGAAAATTGTGATTGTATTAAGAGTATCTATTTCATTAATTGTTGTATTAGAGATAGGTGTGTAATCAAGGTTATATTGTAAAACTCATAGTGTTGAGTGAACCTTGATTGGATAAGAGGTTTGTGTTGTAAAACTCTAAGAGAATTGGGTGAGCCTCTATTGTAATCTCTTATACTAAATTAGTGAAAGGTTTTGTGAAATCCTTGAGTAGATAGCTCAAGGTAGTGGATTATGTTTTGTTGGATAATGATATTCCAGTTCTTGTATGCAAGTTGGAGAAGATATTTCCACCTGGGTGTTTTAATATAATGGAACATTTATTGATTTATTTGCCATATGAAGCTACAGTTGGCGGGCCAGTTCAATACAGATGGATGTATCATTTTGAAAGGTAATTTTATAATTCTATCACTTTATTTATCATTAAGATAATGCACTAATGAATTTTCGATATATGTTGTCTTATAGATTCTTACTTCGTTTGAAAACTAAGGTGAAAAATAAAGTTAGAGTGGAATGATCGATATGTAATGCGTATCTTGTTGAAGAAGCATCAACTTTCTTCTCATATTATTTGAGACCCATGTGGATACTAGACATACAAGAACCACTCGAAATGATGGATGCCAAGTAGATGTGGATTCCATAGGAGCACGGGTTTTACTAATATGCAACAGTCGTGGTAGGTTACTTGTAAAGGTTCATACTAGGTACTTATTACCGGAAGAATTCAAAGCCGCCATAAATTACATGTTGCTCAATTGCGATGAAGTCACACATTATACAGAGTAAGAATTACACATGGTATATTGTATAATTTATTTAATAATTTTGATTACAACTCTATATGCGATCAATTGTAGATTATTCAAATTGTAGATTATTCAAGACTGATGTACGAACTCAAGAACCACACATTTCTTAATTGGACATGGAGAAAAAAGTGGAAGACGGCTTTTATGTATGGTTTAGGGAACATGTAAGGGATCAATAGTATCATTAATATATCATATTAGTTTTGTGCTATTTTGTTACTCATTGAAACTCAAATTTATAGGTACAAGATTCAAGGAATGGTGTAACAAATATTCGTTTGCAAAACCTCGCTTGGGGCCCTTAAAGGAAAGTCAACTCATATCATGGATACTTCGTAAATGGTTTTAGACTCCATGCATCCGATTACACAACTAGGAGAAGGACAGTGAACAACGGGGTGTGTGTTAGAGGATCATCCGATGCTAATTTCTATTATGGAGTTCTTCAAGAAGTTATAGAAGTTGAATTTCCTGGGATTCCAGCTCAAAAGGTTGTTTTATTCAAATGCGAATGGTTTGATAGCACTCCAAATCGAGGTGTTAAAATTCATCCACAGTATAAACTTGTTGAAATCAACCAAATGAGAAAGTACATGAAATATGATCCGTTTGTGTTAGTGCAGCAGACAATGCAAGTTTACTATGTTTCATATCCTTACCACTATCAAAATCTGTTTATGATGTTTCAAAATCTATTATATATTAAAAACTTTGTTTTGAAATTCAATATCTGATTTCAATAGCTTTATGTGAGTTTTATTCATTGCATGTAACATGTATAAAAGTGTAACTAGTGTTTTTTGTTGTTAATTTGACTTTATCATTGTTTTTTATTTCATATTGCAGCTATGGATATATTTGGACATGGTACACCTCCCCCTAGGTTACCAGGAGTTATGAAGGATCCTAGTTCAGACATAGTTGAGTCAGACACTAGCATACCCACCTCCCTTCTAGTCCACCAGTTCCCTATTCTGCTATACCATCTACTCAGTCATAGTCACGGAGTGCGGATGACTGTCCATTCATTTCTCTTAACGGTGATTTGTAAGTGCAAACTAATTTGTCACGGTGTTTATCAATGGTATAGTATTCTGGGGAGACGTTACATTTATTGGTTGATATGACTTCTTAAATGTTAGATGATATATTATTCTTGGAGATGTGTAGTTTATTGGTTCATATGAATTATTATAATATTAGATGGCTTTTGAACAGGGAGTTTGTTGGTATTGTTATTGAGATTTGTGGTATATTTGAAAATAAATTGTATGGCCTGTTTGCTTGAAAAATGTTCTATTTGTAGGGGAGATGCTGCCGAAATTTTGTTAAAATTTTAATTTATTTTGCTAATATGAATAATTTAAACATATTTGATCCGTCTGTAGAGCTTGTTAAGAAGTTTACTGATACTATTAAGCAAAACTTTATTAGTCAATTTGCCAAATTCTCCCAAGTTCCTGCACAAGTTCAAGATATGTGGTTTACAGAGTGGAGTGTAAGTTTAACACGAACTTGGAATAAATTTGTTAAATTATATATTTTAATTTTAAATGCCTTTGATTTATTTTTTTTTCTTATTTTATTTGCAGAAATTGTATAGATGACATCTCGAGCACGACGACCTTATACAGAAGAATTGGATTAAGGTTGCTAGGGGCAGGTTCAAGGATGAGATATGTTGTGCCTGTAAGGAGAAGAGTTTGACTATCCCTCCATATTGGATAACGAAAGATGATTGGAAACAACTACATGTTTATTGGAGAATTGAGAAGTGGTTGCGCTCTTCTAGATCAGGTAAGAGCACCAGAACTGCTGCTCTTTCCTCGACTCATACTGGCGGGTCGATTTCGTTCTTAGAGCATGAGAGCGGGATGGTTAGTCATTTTAATATATATATTTAAATCCATTTATTAATTATATCATTATAATTATATGATTATAATGATTTAATCTTTTGTAATATTTTGTAGCGGAAGAAGGAAGGTTCCCAGTTAAAGTACAGAAATTTGTATCAGAAGACTCACACATTCCAGTCTGGGCCTAGTAAGGGCCAATTCAATAGCGAGAAATCACAACAGACTATGATATGTGTACATTCCATTATTAACGTGAGTTTTATGATATCGTTTGCTTACAATTTTAATTTAATTACAGAACGAGGTCAATGCATTGTGTGAGCAGTACTTTTAGATGGAGTCCACTGACTCCACTTATCCTTCAGTGTCTGATGATAAGGAACTATTTGTTGAGGTAGTAGGTGGCTTCAAGAAGGACTGTGTTTCGGGGTTGGGGTCTGAAGCGCCTAGAGTGAGACGACGTCTGGAGCAGGATTCATCCAGTACGCAGTCTACACTATATGCCTGTTCGAAGCCAGTAGATATAGATGCTCGGATCCGGGAACCTGTGAGTCAACAGGTGGGCTTGCAGGTAGGCATAGAGGTGGGCATTATACGAAGGATGTTCGAAGACAAGTTTAGAATGATGAAGTCTCGGAAGGATAGTTTTGTAGGCAAACCTCAAAAACTTGGCTATCCATTTGGGATTTCCAGCTCCACCAGTACTAGTTTTTGTACCCGAGGATGACATGTTTTTTGAGGATGAGTATGTTGCGGAGGATGAAGATTTCACTGTGTCATCCCCTGGTGATCATCCCAGTCCGTCAAGTCATTTTGATCCCCCTCCCCCTGCCCCTGGACAGACATATTCCGTTGTTGTTAGTTGATATTTATGTATTACTATCTTCATATACTTATCACACATACATATTATTTTAGTTTTATTTGATAAATTAATTTTGGATATATATTATTTTAGTTTTATTCATTAAATTTATATTATTTTACAGATTTAATTATTAATTAGTTGTTTTTAATCCAAAATACAGGTTTTATTCAATAATCCAAAAATTTAAAATTTCCAACAGATTTCCTACGAAAATTAATTCATCATAGTAATATTTTCCACGAATTTCCTACGAAATTTGTTTAATTTTAAGAATTTAATAAATTTGTTCGATGGTTTCCCAACATAATTTAATTTTTTTAAAAAATTAATTAAATATTAGCAACGGATTACCGACGGAAAATGAAATTATTTTTAAAGATAATAAATGTTGGCTACGGATTCCTGACGGAAATTAAATTAATTTATATTGACAATGGATTGCTGACGCAACTTAGATTGTTTTTAATAACTTAATAGATATTTGCCATGGATTCTCGGCGGAAATGTAATTATTTATTGAAAATTAATAACTATTGCCCAGGGATTTTCAACGGAAATGTGATTAATTATTTTAAAAACTAATATATATTAGCAACGAATTTTCGACGGACGTATAATTATTTTTAAAATTAATAAATATTGGCAACGGATTCTCGACGAAAATGTGATTAATGATTTTTAAAATTAATAAATATTAACGACGGATTTACGGCGGACGTATAATTATTTTTAAAATTAATAAATATTGGCAACGGATTCTCGACGAAAATGTGATTAATTATTTTAAAAATTAATAAATATTAGCGACCGATTGTCGACGGATGTATAATTATTTTTAAAAATGATAAATATTGGCAATGGATTCCTGACGAAAATGTGATTAATTATTTTAAAAATTAATAAATTTTAGCGACGGATTGTCGACGGAGATATAATTATTTTTAAAATTGATAAATATTGGCAACGGATTCCCAACAGACATATTTTAATTTTGTAAATTTTTTTTCATAATTGCGACAATTTTTCTAAGGATTTACTAATTTTTATTATGTTAAAAATTAAAAATTTAATAATATCCGTCGGAAAGTTGTTTGTAACACCGACAGATCCGAGATGAAATATTTTATCGTTGACTACTTCTCATCGTTTACTCTGCAGTCGAAATTCGGTTGTAAATATCAACAGATTACTCAGGTCGTTGACATTATTGATTGCCTAATATCCGACGAAATATTCGGTCGGTAATCCGTCTAAGACTGTGGTCAGAGACAGATTACCGACGGATATATCCGTTGAAAATAATGGTTTTTCATGTAGTGATATAACTCATGTAACAATTTGCATTGGAAATGTAAATAAACTCAAATACTAATTGTATCCCCCGAAATCGGGATGCAACATGTCGTGACCATGTAATATCTTCTATAATCACAAGACTACAAAGACTTTCAAATTATACTATAATCCAAGAAATAAAAACTATTTATTCAAAGAAATAAAAATATCCTTACATCAATCAAAATCGTTCCAGAAAATAATTAAAATCCAAAACAAAGCCCAAAAGCAAATCCAATAAAGTGTAATAAATAAATAACTATCAAATCTTTCAATAACAAAAGTTCAAAAGTCAATAATCTATTAGGAGATGGTCAAAGTCTAAATCTAATAAGTGTACTCTTTATATTCCTCAAAGTCTTATTTTGTATTCTCATCATATGAAAACATAATATAATAAAATAATGAACATACACGAACCCAATAAATAGTTATGATATCTCCAAGGAACAAATTATTACATACATATGATTTTTGAAATCTTATCTAGTTCAAATGGACATATAAAACTTAAATATATCTAATACGTTGTGTACAAAGTTCTTATAAGTATCTTAATAAAATATTATGTATATAAATAAAAGAAACCATTTTATTTTATCATTTTTAAAGAGAATAAATAAAATTTAGGAAAAATTAATATTTACATTTTAAAAAATTGTTGAAATATTACACTATAATGTTGTAAAAATATTGTACAAAAGTTGTGTAAAAATACCATAGAAAGTACTTAAGTTATTAAACATTACAGGAAAATAGTGCATAAATTGATGAAATTATTGTTGAATCTTTATTGGAAACTATTGAAAAATACAGCAGAAAACCTGCGCAGTAACTTGAACAAAATTTGGATATAATAACTGCAGAAATTTATTCTAAAAGAGTGCAGTAAATAGAAAAATTGTACAAAAAATAAATAAAGTTGTGTAAAATTTTTATGGGAAAAAATATAACTCTTCTCTATAGAAAAAATGTGCAGAAAAATAGACAAACTATGCAGAAAATAAAGAAAAGTTGTGCATAATTTTTCTGGACAAAAATAGAACTTTTCTTCATAGAAATACTGTGCAGAAAATAAAGCAAACTGTGGAGAATTTTTATGGGAGAAAAAAATAGAACTTTTCCTATACCAAACTTATTGCAGAAAATCAAAGAATGAACATATAAAATTTCAAATTATATTGTAAATCAAATATTCCATTATTCATAAAAAAACGTAACTTAAATATATCAATCAATCAAAACATTCATCAAACAATTTCATAGAACTTATTTGATGATAACATTCATTGATCTCAAACTCTTACGTTAGACCCAACTGTACTTTTGCTAGGATGACCAAATAACAAATAAATTTTTATCCGAATGAACGGAATCAAATCAAAAGTTCGAACATGTTCCCACCAATTTCAAATCATGTCTCATGAGTCTCACAAAAATCATTCAAATTTTCAATTATAAAAAAATTAAGCCACAATATAGAGATAAATTTTCAAAATAGAAATTACTCTAACTCAATCCAGAATTTATATATAAAGATAATCAAATAAACAAAATCACAATTTTTAGGAGATACTTTTCAATAAAATCAGAGGTCTGAAAACTACTTACCTTGATTGAACAAATATCTTAGGTAATCTCAAATCAAATCAGTCTCTAAGAAATCTTTTTTTATCTCTCAGTAGCCACCATCATAAAACAAAATAATATGTTATGGTAAATACTAGGTACTCTCATATAAAGTTTCATACAAAACCCTAATCCCATAAGACTTAGAAATTTAACCTAATAATAATAAGTATTGGGTCATGTGCCAAAAGATTTAAATAAAATTACAGTTCATAATTATTGATCCATCAAAATGGGATGGGCTTTACATTATACCCCCTACAAAAAGTTTCATCCTCGAAACTTGACATGTAACACAATTCGATTACAATTCTTATCCTTAAACTATATGCACCTCTATATAATGTTCCTACTGTGCACTCTGATAATCTGAATCATTCTTTCAGTATAATATGATTAATCCCTTTATAATATCCCAAATAATACAATCATATTTCCTAAATTTTCATCAATAAGAAACTCATATTTATTCAAAATTATTACCTAAAAATTCTTTTGGTTCACAACATTGGACCTATAGATTATCAACCCACCATACTTCCAAATCATTATTTAAACACCCCTAAAGATTTTGAAACTTGTGTTTTGATACCATTAAATGTCACGCTCTAAAACCGGACTGCAACACGTCGTGACTGTGAAGCTTCCTTCACAATCACAAGGCTACAAGGTCTAAAAGCATACTATATCCAAATAAATAAATAATAAACCATTCAAAGTAAATATAATATTTTTATATCAATTAATTTGCTAGAATTCAAAGCAAAAATCCAAAGGAAATTTTTATATTATTATTCAAATTAAATATCTCAAATCTCCGAGAAAGCAAAAGTTAACAAAAATTAGAAATTCACTAGAAGTGTCCAATTTATGTTAAACTACCAGAAGTCGTCTTCGTCTTCATCAAAAGAAATCTTCTTATCTGAAAAATAAAAGATATAAAAACATGAGCGATACAGGCTAAAAGTCATTCAATAGAATTACACTTCATTATTATTGATCCATCAAAATAGGATGACTTTTACACTAACCAGATTACAAGCTGTGGATTCAAACTTAATGGCCGCATGTCTTGTGTCTATTCAAATTCAACTGAATGCTAATGTATATTACTACCTATCTTTTCCCCTTTTCTACGGGTCTTCTCCCCGTGGCCTTTATGTATAAATATTTCCTTTTCCAATGTATAGAAGTACTATCTAATCTATCTGGGGTAGAAATGTATAGTTACCACTGCAAATTCTCTGCGGGAAAAAACGGGGAAAAAAAAGAGGTAACTCTATGACATGAATGGTGCCATGAAAAGAAAAAAGGCTTTTCAATTGAACATGGGGGTTGGAAACACGTGGGGTTATGTTACTGCCATGTTTCTTTTGTATTTTTTTCTTTTCTTCTCTCCTCCAAAGCTAGGAAAAAGAAAAAATATATATTGCTTAATATTTGCTGGCCTTATGAGTGCTAAGTTATTGGTTCCTCTAGAAAAGAAAAGATCAATAAATTGTTAAACTATTCGATTTTAATGAATTTAAGTTGCAGAAAGTTTTAGTTGAGTTATAATGATGTATATTGTTTAGACAAATATTACCTTGTTCGAAATTGAATGTTAACTCTTTTTATTTTAGAATGTTCGAAAATGAGTATACACTTTCCTAAAATAAACATTTTTTACATCTAAAGAACTATTAACAACCTTCTTAATTTAAGAAATTTACATCCACTAACTAATATTCACCACTATTAACTTAATTAATAATAAGAATAAATATGTAACTTCCTTGAAGTCAAATATGAACATTTAATTCCAGATTAAAAAAGTATATAAAAACATATTAGAGTTGATTATGCCGTTAATTTCACTCTCTTTGTTTGATATACAACATGATCAGGGCTAAAGTTGGGAATAGATGCATAATACAGAAAAATTAGAACATTCTCGTTTTAAAATAAATATATAAAAAGAAAGAAAAAAATTTGATACATTAGTGCTAAATTTGTAATGGATGCATGGACAAGAACTCAAGCAAGATTTCCAATAATAACTAGTAGATTTTACAAGACTAAACCATGACATAATCAAATATAGTAAACTTGTCATAACATACTCTCTCTGTACCTTATTAAATCTTTACATTTTCATTTTGAAATGTCAAGAATTGAATACTCACACTTCGAAAATAGACATATTTTTTCATATAAAATTTTGCTAATTACATAATTAATTTAAAGGATTTACATCATCACATTAACTAATCATTCTCATTACTATCCTATTTAATAATAAAGATAATTATGTAACTTTGTTTAAGATCAAAGAAGACTATTTTTAATTTTAAGACTAATTCAAATGTAGTAATTCAATTTCAGGATGGTGGGAGTATTAATTAAATACGTCTATCTCATAAGCTCTTTGAGAAACAATAATGAAATTAGAGAGCCAATTGCAGTCATCACACAACACAACCCCAGACCCAGTGATGATGAAGATAAGAAAAAACTCTATGCCAACCTCAAAACCCTAGTAACCAACCCCCACCCCACCACACCACCCCCTTTCCTCCCTAAAAAAAAAAGTAAAAAGGAAGTAAATTATTGAAAAAAACTAGCTAGGGAAGATATAAAGAAATCTTCGTTTACACATTCTCAATAGAAACATAACATGCGAAAAATATGTCAAATTGGAGCTTATTTCACTCTGAAAATACATGCAGGCCCTATTGCACTCACCAAACCATTCCTCCCCCATGACAATTATATTTCTTTTATCTCCACCCCACTTTGAACCCTACTTTCACCCTTCAAAACTAGCTAAAAGGAAGCAAATGATTGAAAGAACTAGCTAGAAAAAGATATAGCTAGGAAAAAAACTTCATTATTTTCAATGACAACATGCAAAAAAAATTATTATAAAAGTTGAATAGGGGGGAAATTTTCAAGAAATGAATCTTTAAAATTGTATAAAAGCCAGAAAGAGGTGAGATGAGAATAACTACGTGCTCATGTCTTGTAGTGCACGATAATGGATTCTTAGTTTTCTTAGATTGACCAGTATAGTGACCATTTCTTCCTTTTTCTTCCTAATCATTTTGGTCAAAAATATGAACTACGCATATGATTTGATCTGAAAATTAGTTTAAAAAGTGGTCGTTGTCGTTGGTTGAGAATGACTGTAAAGGAAAATATTTTCCAGAAGAAAAAAAAAAGAAAAGCTTTTGCTATCAATGTGAGTGCTTAAAACTGGCTAATTAATAATGCTCAAATGTGTATGTGCTTTTATTTTTTTTTCTTGGTAATAAAAAAAGAGTGCCTTAAATTAATCTTTGATTATGGAACCTGTAGATCAAATATACATTAATTATATTTGTCTGTAATGTGCTTTATTAGATAGAAAATATCTGACCGACTGTGTATCGATTTGCCGATTAGGACAAGTGCGCATGCTTCTTTAGCAATCATTTTGGAGGACAACAACCTCTTTTTTTTTTGTTTTTCTTTTTTTCCTTTGGTAATTTTGGAGGGCTACTATTTGTGCGAAGGAAAATTATTCTTACCGCCAAGAGTTGACACAAGTGATAAGGAGCTTGCGTCTCTTAAATAAGATATCGAGTTTTGAGCCTTGTGAAAAATACTCTGTTGGAATCTTTTTCCCTGAAGGGGTCCGACCATTGCCGCTTGTTTATCCATTGAGGGGTTGTCTATGGCCTCTGGATTCATATCTTTATAAAAGCTTAGCATTTCAAGGGGGAAAAAAAAGTCCAACATAAGAGCAGTATCATATTAGTTATGGACCATAAAGCCGATATGGATACCGATTGAGTACTTAGACCTAATAAAAGAAAAAGGAAAATTCTTCTAATGTTACATTCTTGTAAGTCTAGTTAACTCACAGATGAATGTTAATTTGGTAGATCATCTTGAAACCTAGCAAACAAAGAGATAGATTACGAACTTGCTCGGTTGACTCTCGTGGCTATATAAAATATGTTAGTCTTTATTTACTCTTACATCTTAATTAAATTTATTTAAGGTAATAGATATTGAACTTGTTAATTATCATAAATATGTATTAAGTATAATTTTTTTTCTTGAGAAACGTGTATATTTTAATAATATCAAAAGTGTGTATTGAAGGAAAACAATACTACCTTCACCCAAAAAAAAAAAGATTAAAAAATAATAGGATTCTACAAAAGGATGGAATATATACTAGAGCAATGTTAATAGTCCATAAATGTGAAAATAAGAAATGAGGTAACCATACAATGCCGTATAAGAAGATTAAAGATTCCCTTTTGGCTTGGCAAAGCAAAGTCTATAAAAGCAATCCCTCTCTCCAAGTGGATTGGATGGTCCCTATTCCTTGGTAGTCTATGAATCATCTTTATACGTGAAAGTGAGAGGTTAATTAGTTTGTAGGCTGAAAGGGGGTTTCAACGTTCTGAGAGGGAGGTCCACTCTCCACTCGATTTGCCACTAATTAAAACAGATAAGCTTTTTGGTTTAATCTTATGTGAGATTTGGATGATCATGACCAATTTGTTAGGATATGTCAGTTTTTTTTTCTTTTTTTCCCAAAGTAATTTGCAAGGATAAATCAATCATAAAAAGCAGTAGATGTAAAAAAGTTTGGTTTATACATTTTTCTCCCAATGATCAGGTGATCAACTTTCAAAATACTCCTACAGTTTTACTTTTTTAATCAATCTAGTAAGAAAAACTTGGTTGCAAAATTAGAAAAGTGACACACAGCAAGTATATGAGGAGGGAGGACACTATATGTTAAATTTATAGATGACAATCCTCGTTTATTAAGCAAAATGTGACCATGAAGTTCTATTGTTTCATAATCTTTGAATTGGGGATTTAAGATTTTTATCTAGAGTTTGCCAGATTAATTGATTAGAGTCTAATTTGTAATTAAATATCGGTGATGATGATTTGTTCACATATTTGAATAAGCATATATAGAGGTAAATAATAAGACTCACTATGTAAATCTAATTGAAAAGCTTTTACTCCCTCCATCTTAAATTATTTTTCCACATTAATTTATCCTAAAATTATTTGTCTACTAATTATACTAATCATTTATAAATTCTTTTTCAATTTTATCTTTTTTTAAACCTTTCTTAATGTTAGGACAAGGTGAGGCAAAGTATAGGGATCCCTACCCCGCCCCGTTGCCATCCCTTTTAAACAACATAGAACTAGGCCTTATTGTGATTGTAGGGAAAATGTAGGGAAATTGGATTTTTGCCAAAATTTGATAGAGCATTAAATTTGGAGGAATGTAAGTGGCATAAGCACCCTTAATTTTATTCATGGGATTCTTTTGATTGGACAATGTTTTGTAGGAAATGCTATTTTATTATGAAACTTGTGTGATTTATGCAACTCAAACATACTTCTACAAGTGTATTTATGTGCATATTTTATGAATGGAAAAATTATTTGGATGATAGAATTATGATTGCTGACGACTGTGCAAATGAGTTGTGAATTTGAATGACATGTAAATTGCAGCAAGTTGTGTAAATCTATTGAGAGAAATATGTTTTCACGAATGGCCCTTCCTAATTGATAACAATAATAAGTATATAGCCCTCCTCCATAGTAGGAACTAGCAACAGATCTTCATTAGAGGAGGTAATGAATTCCTTGTTCCCAACTTTGCAGATGATCCTTTAGTAACGAGAATTGTAAATAAACCTTGACATTAACTTGTGAAATTAAATCTAAGAATCCAAATGTCCGGAAGTTAAAAAGTATATAATGTGCTCATATTTTTAGGCATAATTTTACTTCCTTCTCACTAACCACACATAGAATGAAGGGAGATTTCCATATATATGAAGTTTTAATAGCGATTGGTACTAGCATGCGTATTTAAATATTCCTTGAACAAGCCCATCTTTCTGTAAGGGCTCGAAATATATAAATACAACAGGGTTTGAGTCAACAATATTGAGCATTTGATATTGTCAATAACGTTATGCCACTATGTTATACCAGTCCAAATGGAATACAAGTTATGTCATGGCAAAATTAGGCAGTTATAATATAAAGATGGATGGAACAATACAAGTAATATTTACAAATCCAAACGCTTTTTAGGTCTGAGATAAGTAGAAATACCTTGTTTTAATTCTGGAGTTGAAACTTGCTGCTATTACTTGGCCCTCTTTTTTCTCTCTCTTTGTTCCGTATCTCTTGGTCTGATTGGACCTGTTGTAACCTCTCCATTTCTTCTTCCATGGCTGTTTTATGTTCCTTCTGTTTTTCTTATGCTCCAACATTGATATCCGAATCCTTAACTGAGAAAAACATGGTCCCAACTCCATCAACCACTGAGGCTCCAGGGCTGTCACACGCTGCATGTACTCCTTGAATTCGTTGTCAAGATCAACTCGTGATAAAGCAAGTAATCTGGAGTGTAACCCAAAACATATCGAGCACTACTTGGATGCAACTGACAGGGCAATCCATTTCTGCAATTGACATACTCACCAACTCCCTTGAGTCTTGCTGCATTATGAAAGTAGGCAGAACAAATAGCCTTTCTGGCAACAAGCAATCATTGTGCTTAAATTTTTCCCACAAAGAAGCCTCGAGACCTTTCTACTGCTAAATGAAGAGTAGAGACCTTTCTTCACACTTAACCCCGTCATGGAAGTACATCTTCCGTTTTAGACAATGCCATGAAAAAATTGACAACAATGGCATTTCCTAGATCCTCGAGAAATAAACGGTGGCCCAACCTAACTTTCGCCAAGAAAAAAGAAAGAAGGAATTTCCATCTTCATCTAAAAAGGCTTCGATCAATACTCCTGAAAGTAATCCCTATCACAAGCATGCGATGATTCTCTGTAACCACGCTCTTCCCCATTAGCACTGTGTCTCCTCCTCACTTCTCTATGAAGCAGAAACCTTGAAAATAAAAATATACAAAAAAAACAAATTAATTTGAAACATAACCATAAACAACAAATGCAAACACTATTGGAGCACTTTGTTCTTTACAGATATTTAAAGAATATGGACAACCATGCCACAGAATTTTTGAAGTTTAAACTCTTGCTATGCATGTGAAAAAAGTAGCGTGTTTTTAGTCTAACAGCAATAACAAACATCCTCAAAACGGCATTGTTTCAAATTATAAACCTACTTCAAGTTATAAACCTGATAACTGCTATATCCAACACCAAGTTGAAGAAAATAAATAAATCTCGAGGTAGACGCCACTACATGACCATGCCCAAATACTAATCTATTAAGGTAATGAACAGCTACCTGAGTATTTTCACCTGAATTATGCCTTGAATACGTCTCTTGCATAGATCCACCTTCAGTTATAGTACTTTCTGCAGAATTAGGAAGAGTGGCTCCTGCGAAAGAAAAAGTCATGACAAGCAAATTAGACGCACAATAAAGAATATGATAACCTTGTGATATAAGGAGTTTTCTAATACTCCCTCGTACCCAATTGATTGATATGCTTGTTTTCCTTTTTCATTTCTTTCAAATTATAAGCTACTTTCGTTATTAAAAGTATATGCATTTATTAGTTGATCAAAATATTCCTAATTAAAATGAAATTATTTGTATCTAAAAATGAATTAAATTCACTTTAGATTATTAAATGGTGAGGGTATTTTAGTAATATTTTATGAAAAATATATATTTTTAATAACATTAATTATGTTTTCTTAATTGGAAAAATCAAATAAGACTATCAATTTGGGATAGAAGGAGTACATTTTATTTCATTCATATCATCATCCGTTGTGAGCTCTCTCATGCACAAGAAATACTCAATTCAAGATTTAACATATTGAATTGAACATGTTAGGTAAGGACAAAGTGGATGTCAATCAAAATTCTAATTAAAGGTAAATAAGACACCATTATATAGAACAGCAATTTACTTGCAACCTAGAAGATGAAGACGAATTAGATCCCTCATTGGTGCCAAATTCACGATATTTCCTACTTGCAAAACTGTGTGCAACATCATACACATTATTTCCAACTTTCATCAATCCCTGAAGACATTAGATCTCTCTTCATCTTCATCTAGAGAAGCTACAACATTATCAATTCTTTCTCTTGGTATTTTGAGAGCACCATCCACATTAGATCCTGCTCGTTTTGCGCTTGCAAGCACATCCAACCCTACATTAACAGTCGAGTACACACTCAGGTAATGCCACACGACATACTAGAAATATAAAGTTCATCTGGATGTCAAGAACTTACAATAAAACTAACATAAAGGATGATGTGCTATCATACTTGAACAATCTCTAGACTACTTCAAAGAGAGCCTCTGGGAACAAGTTTTCAGACAAATATTATAAATTTAGGAACTGATACCAACAGCAAGAATATGAATAACTAGGACAACAACATCAACGATAATAAAGAAGCTTTTGCGATGCAGTAGAACAATGAGAATCTCTTGATTGTATTGAACAATACAGGAACTAAATTTTGAGTTGGGAAATATCGATAATTCAAATTACCTAAAAGCGATTTCCTCTCTGAAGGTCTGAAAACTACCGTCTTTTCCTGGAACAGTTAGACCTTCACCACTGGTCTTCTCAGGTTCTATCATGGTCGTTACCTGTCCAGGTCAATAGGTCCACTATCAACTCTCTGTTTCTGAAAAATGCAATGAAAAGAAAAAATGATTTGGCTAAGCATCTATTTCAAAAAAAAATTGTAAGAAGAAAACATTCAAAAAACAAAAGATAGAAAAACAACTAAAACAGTATTCGTTCCTCACAAGACAGACGAACAGATGAGGCACTGACCTCCATGATGCAATATCTATTAGAACAATAGCAGCCTCCAATGTTTGCGAATCTGCGCAAAAGGAAAAGAATATAAGTCATCACAAAATAAATTGTGAAAAAAAGTCATGAATTCTTTATACATTGTACACTAACGCAAGAACAAGAATTACCATGAAAGATAGAAAGATTGCAATTTACTTCCCAGTTCAACTTCTAAAACAGTCTATCCAATTTAGACAAAGTTAATGAGTCACCTTATATTTTTATAGTAGGTAAACTATCAAGCAAAAAATTCAAAAGCAAGTGAGTTCTAAAGTTTAACTGTCTAAGAAAGGAAAGGAATGCACCAAAAGAAAATGGACAAATTATCCAAGCGACACCTAAACTTAGCAAAAATCCAACTTAACACTCAGAACGCGTTTTCTCTTTTCTGAGATGAAAATTGTTTCCAAATTCAAAGACAAGCTGTTTCCTTTCCATTCATAAAGACCACATATGGATCAATAACACTAGTAAAGTACTAATTAACACTTGATAGAAAATCATACCGTACATGGCTCAATAACCAGAATCCAAAATGCCTCTCCAAACTGCTCAGAGAGACAAAGATTCCGGCAAAAGACAGGCAACTCTTGAAACTTTTTTGTAAATTTTTTCATATTTTATCCAAAGATCTCTGGTAGAGAAAACGATGAAGAATCAATCTAGGATTCAGAGGAACAAGTTCTGCAGAATATAGCAGACGTGCAAAGCCTTCGATCCTGTAAACGTTGTACAAGATTTTTCTTTTTTTTTTGTTTTTTTTTTAAATATCTCGCTCAGCTCTGAATTAAGGGAGCCCATAAAGTTTTCCTTCTTATTCTTATGGCCCGCCCATAGATGGACTTGGACGGGGCGAATCTACTTGGATTTTGGAAATGCAAAATATTATACGGGCTTCCAAAGAGGCTTTTAATTTGGAATCCACTTGTAGGCTACCTCACTATTAAAAAATTCCTCATTTAAAAATTAACCGTGTGTTTGGGTAGAGTGTTTTACCTCCTGGTTTTGAACTATGCTTTGAAATGTTTAGATAATAAAATTCTTGTTTAGATAATCTAATGGATAGATTTTCAAAACTCTTAACTTTTTAACAAGGATTTTTAAATCTTTCAAATATCTCCTTCAAAAGCCACTTAAATAAGTGTTTTTTTCTAAATTTTACTACTAAAACTAGATAAATACTATTTTATCTCTTTTTTCTTATTTTAGTTTTTTGGTATTATCATATTTATAATTATTAAAATTTAATTTTTTTCATAAATCTATATCTTTTACTTTTAAAAAGTTTCAAATAAGTAATTTTAAAATTCTAAAATGTGTCATTTTAATATTATTGTATTTATAAATGTGTTAGGAATTTGAGAATGGTTCATCCAAACACAGAGGTTTTTGAGGAAGCTTTCATTTTAATCTAGCTTTTCAAAAGTCTAAATAATGGTGTTAGTGGTTTTTATAAAATCCTTGCTTTTTAACATGAAATTTTAAACTTCTGAAATCCCTTAAAGGGTTTTTTTCCAAATCTCATAACTGAATATTAATAAACTTTATCATTTGATCCTTTTTTCCTTATTTTTTATTATTCTCTATTATCATATTATGAGAGTTTGATTATTTCATAAAATATATAATTATCAAATTTTCACTTTTCACACATTTATATCTTTTTATTTTTCTAAACTACCAAATAATCAATTTAAAAATTCTAGATTTTTAAATGTGTCTTTTTTTATTGCTTAATTTCAATATTCTTTAAGAATTTAGAAATGTCTAATCTAAACACAAAAAATAAATTTTGAATAGGTGATATAGTCAAATTATAACATATTTTTATACTATTTAATCATGTTATTTTCATTTAATTTATGTTATTTTTTGTTGTAGAAATTTTTAAGTATTTATTGTACAATATTTGGAAATAATAAGAGTTGTAAAAACAAAAATTACAAAGGAAAAAAGCTACAGTATATGCCACGTCAACAAGTCACGTTGACGTGTCAACACAAGATCTCAGCCAGCAGCCACGCAAGTGACAAGTGGACGTGCCTCAATCCTACCAAAAGCGGCCACATGTTGACACAATTTAAATAAGAGGTCAATGGATTATTTAGAATTGTCGAATCAAAGAAAATGGATGGCTATATTTGATAGT
This sequence comes from Apocynum venetum, assembly GCA_019593545.1. NCBI lineage: Eukaryota > Viridiplantae > Streptophyta > Magnoliopsida > Gentianales > Apocynaceae > Apocynum > Apocynum venetum. The sequence goes on along the minus strand of SRSM01000144.1, from coordinate 1,943,411 downwards.
ACATTTTAATAGTAACATGTGAACAAAGTGCACATACATCACACCACAAGTTTGAGGAACACCAGTCGTTGGATCTAGAAGTAAACAAACACTTTAAATCGCTCCATGTCATCCAGTGGCCTAATTTTTAACAATTGCACGTCTGCCCAAAACATTGTGAAAATTCCATTTGTACCTGGATTATTTGTATTTTATATTATTTATGTCTTATTGTTATTCTAGTTTTACCCCTAAGTTTTGAAAAGGGATCATTTAAAACATACTTCTTCATTTCTTTGCTAAAATGATTTACAAACTTGGGTAAGATTAATTACATAGCTTATATAGTGGTTTGATAACATTACTTGTGTATTTAAAGTGTTAAGGATGTACAAATGATGCTGTTAGGACGATATAACGTTTTTCAGACATCGTACACAAGTTAGTCTAAAACAAGATGTATATCTATGTTGAGTTTCAGAAGATCTAACCTTCTATGCGGTTTGAATAAACAAAACTTGTTGTCAATTGGATCATAGTCCGAGCGATCAAAATGGTCATATGAAACGTATCTAGAGACCATTTCATGAAACTTGTGAACAATTGCCCGGGCAACCATGCGGTCGACCGCAAGTCTCTAAGTGAGATTTAAATAGCTATGTTTTGTAATCATTAGAATGACCCTATAAAAGTCCAAATCTTTGAAAAATGAAAAACCAATGTTTTTTGAGCTAGAAATTGATATGCATACATTGTATAACATCTTGAAAGCATTTCTTATCTTTTTCTAAACAATCTTATTGAGAAAATCATTCGAGAAAGATTTTATCATTTCAAGGTGTTCTTGAGCAAGATTCATCAAATCAATACTCAAAGAAGTCATAGTTTTACAATTGATATATATCTTCACAACTAAAGTGATATCTATATCAAACAAACTTTATCTATCTCTTGAAAACATATTCAATGTTGCACCTAGTTTAAAACTTTATGGGATAGAGTGAGCTTTGAATTGAATATATTGTGATTATCTTGTTTGTCTATATTTCATTAATTGTTGTATTGGAGATTGTTGTAGAATCAATATTGTGTTGGAAAACTCAAAGAATTGGATAAATCTTGATTCGTTGAGAGGTTATGTGTAAAACTCTAAGGTGAATTGAGTGAGCATCTTTTGTAATCTCTTGCATTTGATAGGTTTTGTGAAATCATTAAGTAGATAACTCAATGTAGTGAATTAGATTTTTTTGGACAAACTGAACCACTATAAATCATTATGTTATTTGTTTTAATTATACAATTTACTTGAACACATGATTACAGAAACAAATTGTACATCAAATGTTTGATATTTATTATCTTAAAAGTGTATAATCGAATTATGTTGCAAAAACTTGATAAAACCTAATTCACCCTCTCTTAAGGTTTTTAAATTGATTGTCTAAAAATTATGTCATGGTGGATTGCTTAGGTAAGTAGGTTAAGATCTAAATTCTTGGAAATTCGAAGTTTGTCTTTCAAAGTGGTTTAGACAAGTAAGTTAAGAGGTCATTACCAATTATTCCATCCATGAAAGTACAAAAAGCTTTGGAGAATGGATGTGAGAGCTATTTGACTTACCTAGTTGACTTTAAACAAGAAGTAAAAGTTTCAGATATACGATTGGTAAATGAATTTTCAAATGTATTTCCTGAAAAATTATATGGTTTACCACCTGAGAGAAAAATTGACTTTGAAATCAACTTGGTTCCTAGATCAGAACCCAAATCAAAATCACCATATCGAGTGACACCGATTGAGTTAAAAGAATTGAAGACTCAATTACAAGAATTATTGGATATGAAGTTTATAAGATCAAGGGTGTCTCATTAGGGTGCTCTAGTTTTATTTGTACAAAAAAGGACGGAAGCATGAGGTTGTGTATTGATTGCTAGGAATTGAACACGATTACCATGAGAAATAAGTATCTGCTTCCAAGAATCGATGAATTGTGCGATCAATTGAAAAGAGATCGAGTATTTTCTAATATTGATATGAGGTCTGGTTGCTATCAACTAAGAGTTAAGGTTGAAATGCACCAAAAACAACCTTTTGCACATATATGGCCATTATTGGTTTCTAGTTATGCCTTTTGGATTAACTAATACTCCAGTTGCATTCATGAATTTAATGAATTGAGTATTCAAAGAACAGTTTGATAAATTTGTTATGATTTTCATTGATAATATTATGGTATATTATTTTCCAAAAGAAGAACATATTAAGCATCTAAGAATAGTGTTGCAAATTTTAAGGGAACAAAAATTGTATGTCAAGTTGAGCAAATGTGAGTTTTGGCTACAAAGTGTAGTGTTTCTTGGACATGTTATTTCAGAAGAGGAAATCTTTGTAGATCCCCAAAATATTAAGGCAATAGTTGATTGACTCAAGTCCACTAGTATTATTGACATACAAAGTTTTTTAGGCCTAGTCAGTTATTATCGAAAGTTTGTGGAAAGATTCCCTACAATAGCCTCCTCATTAACAAAGTTGACTCAGGAACGGGTAAAGTTTGAATGGAACTTAGCGTATGACGAAATTTTTCTAGAATTAAATAGGAGGCTTGTGTAATCACCTATTTTCACTCTAAAATCGTATGCACAGAATTACGCAACTCAAAAGTAGAGTTGCTGTAGTTTTTCCATTGAAGATTTGGATGCATGGTTAATGCTCTAAGTAAAAAACTGTCAAGTAATGTAGAAACAAGAATGATTAGTTGAAAATTTTGACATATTGAAAATTGAGGTGGTTACACCTACTGATGATTACCTAGCAGCTTTGTTGCTCAGCCAAATTTGACCGAAAGAATTAAAAGTGCTCAAAATAATGATTTAGATCTAATGAGAAAAATAGGTCAAGTTGAATTTGAAACTCATGGAAATGGAAGCTTAAGGTTTTAGGTGTGTTTGTGTGCACCTAATAGTTCAGATTTGAGGATCGAAGTACTTAAAAAGAGGCTCATAATTCTAAAGAAATTTCAAGATGAATTTTTGGTGGAATGGTATTAAGTGACAAATTGCAGAATATGTATCAAAATGTCTCGTATGTCAACAAGTTAAAATTGAGCACTAACGTTCAATTAGATTGTTGAAGCCTTTAAAGATACCAATATGGAAGTGGGAACGCATCACTATGGACTTTGTGATTGGATTGCTAAAGACCAAGAATGGTAAATATACAATATGGGTTGTTATTGATTGCTAAACTAAGTTTGCACATTTTATGCCAATGAAAGTCACTGTTTCCATGGATGAGCTGGTTAAGATGTATATGGATACCAACGTGAAACTTTATGGTGTACTAGTAAGCATAGTGTTTGATAGGAATCATTGATTGTATCTCGATTTGAAGAGTTTTATTCTAGATATGTGACTACTGTAACTCTTAGCACAACATTTCATATCCAGACAAATAGACAATAAAAAAGGACAATTCAAATATTGAAAGATATGTTAAGGGCTTGTGTAATGGACTATAAAGGCAGTTGGACTGATTATCTGACACTTGTGGAGTTCTCCTACAATAATAGAATTTAGGCAAGTTTGGGCATGGCTCTATATGAAACTCTCTATGGACGTAAGTGTATATCACCATTATATTGGGATAATGTGGGAGAGAAGCATATTACAAGACCATAACTAGTGCAAATTACGTTGGAAAAAGTACCCATTATTTGGGAGCAATTAAAGGGTGCTCAAGATCGACATAAAAGTTGAGCTAATAATAAAATAAGACCTCTAGAATTTGGTTTAGGGGAAACCATTTACCTTTGTGTTTCACCAATGAAAGGAGTAATTCAGTTGGGCAAGAGTGGGAAACTTGCTCCAAAGTATATTGGACGTTTTTGAGATTTTGGAACAAATTGAAGAACTGGCTTACAAACTGGATCTAGCACCAACTTTATCACGAGTTCATAATATTTTTCATCGGTCACAACTTAGATACATATCATATCCTAGAAGAAGTGGAATCACTGCATGTGCAAGATAAGTTATCATATAAAGAGTTTCCTTTGAGAATAGTAGATCATAAGAATCAAATGATGAATGACAATCGCTTATGTTAAAGTACAATGGATGAATCACACTGTTCGGGAGGCCACATGTGAACTTGAAGAAGAGATGAATACAAAGTATCCACACTTGTTTGAAGTATATATGTCAAGTTTCAAGGAAATTTTTTTTATTTAAGGGGTAGTATATAGTGACCAAGATTATTATTTGACTAAGCATGATTAATTTAATTTGGGATAAGATAAGGGTAACTAATTGCTACCACCAAATGATAAGATAAGATCAATTCACCACTTATCAGATAGTGGAGAATTTGTTGGACTCTGAACTTTTTGTTTTAACGTGACTTGCAGGAGTTAATCAAAATAGTCTAAGAGAAAAAGTTATGGGGAGGAGCCAAGGAAGAATTGCAAAGCCTCTGATTTGAGTTTAGGCTTTGATCGTATTTTTGATCGGTGAGTAAATTGAATATTTCTTTATTTTTTTTATAAAATAAAATATTTAATTTTGGTGATTGGAACTTCTTGTAAACTTTTTGTTTTGTATGAGAAATTTGGAAGACGACATTAGGTTTTGTATTTAAGGTTTTTATTGTATAATCGAAAGTACTACTGATACTATTTAAATGCGGAGATGGTTTATTAGGATGACTATTAAATTTGTGGTTAAATGTTATATTGAGAATCAATGAATTTCCTTTAAAGATATAAACTAGTCTGCTGCACCAGTACGTGTCTCTTGAGCTCGGGGCTAAATTAAGTAATTGACCACTATAGTTTGTGTCTCTTGAGTCATGATTGAAATTTTGAGGAAATGTTTAAATCTCAATTTGTTCAAATTAGAGTTCATTATTCTGGAAACTAATTTGCTATATATCATAATGGATTATTCAGTAAGTATTTCCATTTAAGTATTTGCAATTTAGCTTCATTAGAAGAAAAAAAAAATCATTTTGTGGGAATATTTAATTTATTCACTGAGTTAACTCATTCTTTTACTTACTTTTCCATATTTTGGTTCATTACGAGATGAGAATCTCGATTTATCATAGGAGTTATAGGACTTATATTTGGGAATATTTCTTTTTTTTTTTGTTTAGTATGTTTTTGGATTTCTGGTTTAAGTTGGACATGTAATGATTAATTTTAAGGTATTGTTATTTTTATAACTTGAAATGATTGTTTAAATTTATAATGGTTTATGTATTATATTTTATTTCTTTGAGTTTAAATTGTATGATGCTTAGGACGAGTGAGGAAATCCTTACAAGTTATGTCGTGTCATGTGTTGGATTTGGATTTGAACTTCACTTTTGAACCAAATTCGGGATGTGACAATAGAAATCTCATATTTTAAAATCAACAATTTAACAATTTATTTCTTTTTATCTTGGATATATCCCATGAAATTAATTTACTGGATATTTGTTCCTTGCTAATGATTTTATATTTGTAATCTTTTTATTTCTTTTTAATTTTCCAAAATTAGTTTTAAAACCAAACCACAAAAACTCCAAAAATATGTTATCTCTATTAACAAACTAAAATTATATGATTTTACAAGTCTATGTGAAGTCTATGTGTGATCTACCCTTATTTTCCCTATCTTTCTAGTTAGGAGTTAAGTGAAATTTTAATTTACATGGATGGAATTTTAACTTATATGATTGTGACCACTTATAAAACCGCTTAGAATTGATCATTCCCAAATTCCTAATTTAAAAATGAAGTAAATTGTTTGTTTGAAATTTCAATACTTAGAAACTGGATAAACTATACCCTTCCCTCCTTTTTTCATGTTTTCTTTTTCTTTTCTTTGTTTTATCACATTTATAATAGTTTTACCATTTTTACAAACTTATATTACCTAAAAATAGTAAAAAAAAATTACTTTTTCTAGGATTCCGAACCAATAATGGTAAAAGAGCTCCCGAGTATTTTATAAACAAAAAAAATATAGAAACATAGTTTCAATTCCAATGACCATATTCTTGTCCAATTTGAGTATTACTAACATATCTCGAATGAATTCAAGAATAATCAAAGAAATTCTGAGCCCCATTCAGAATGATTTGCTTTATATTTATGTTTAATTTTTTTATAAAAAGAATCTAAATTTAATTTTATAATCGAGATTTAATTATAATAAATTCTTTCAAAATAAGTAATCATGAAAATTAAAATGAAAATAGAAAGAGAAAGCCAATTTGCCCACAAAAAGATGAACACAATCAGAGGAAAGGCAAACTACATATGCAATGCGTGGCAGATGCATGAAAATGAAATCTCGATGAGATAAAGTCGGTGGAATTTGGTGTAATAACGTGCAGCATGCGAGTCTCTTGTTGATGATGTCTTGTACAATGTCAGTCGCCAGTCGCTCTCTTGACAAAGAAGTGGATAGGTTTTGATGCAAATGATTGAAATTTAATTTCTTTTCTCCTCATGGTGGATAATAATTATCAAATTTAGCCATTAAACTATTTTTATTTTTCAATTTTTGTTCCTAATCCTTTTTTTTAGATTCTTGAATTATTTTTATATTTTAGATTTAGTTCATGATCATTTTTTTAAATCTTTTAAATTCCTAAACTATTTTTATTTCTCTCAACTTTGGTCTCTGATTATTTTCTTTTCATATTTTTATTTTAAACTATTTTCAATTTTTGATGAAAATTGAAAAATTAAAAATATTTTAGGGATAAAAAAAACCAAGGACCAAAATTGAAAAATAAAAATAATTCAAGAATCTAAAAAAAATGAATAGGAACTAAAATTAAAAAAATAAAAATAATTTAAGGACTAAATTCAATAATTTTCCTTTGCTGTTTTTTTTTCACAAAAAAAAGGAAAAGATACCTCTTAAATCTCATAAACAAAAATTGAATAATTTTCCTGAGATCCAGTAAATAATTTTCCTTTGCTGTCGTGGGTCATGTATTTTCTGTTCCTTTTGTGGAAAGTATACATAGTGTTTTAGCCATCTTTTAATACTTAGTGTTTTATAGGACACTCCAAAAGTATACACTTTTAATTTAGATCTATCTTAAGATATATTTTTAATTATAAATAATATTACATATAGTTTTTTTTATAAAAAAAACCAAGAAGAAAATCGGAGTCATCGTACTAAAATCTTGTAATATTATGTCATAATTTAATTTGATAAGAAGTATGTCCCACCAATAGGATCAAGCCATTCGCTATTTTCATACTATATATATTTATTTATTTTATGCAATACAACATTCAATATAATATAATCCGATTAGCAACTTTTTTAATATTAATTTAATAGATTTATATGTCACTAATTCATACTCCCTCCGTTCTTTTTTTATTTTGTGTTAAAAGTAATTCATACAAACTAATAATTATTTTAATTTCAATAATACCTTATTTATTTTGTCTTAAAAATAAAAATATAAGAAATAGATGAAAAGAGAATAAAGTTTTTGCGTTAGGAATTATAAAAATATTAAGAGAAATTAAAGTCAATTATCGGGAATAAGAAAAAAGAAGAGATAATGATAAATAAATGTAATATTGAAAACAAATTGTCAAATATATTAATAATAAATATAATGTGATAACTTTATTAATGACAAAAGTTCTTCTATTAACTCAAATTTCAACATTTAATTTGGATATAAGAAGTATTCATTAGTCTATAGTTGTACGATTACAGAATTAATAAAACTTCAAGGTATGAATATGAGTCTGAATACATTGGAGATAGGGGTGACAAAAGAGGTTGTTCAATCCGACCCTAGAATTATGATGCTCGGCCCAACTACTATACTCAGGTTGACCAAGCCCTGAGCAATCAAAACGACATGGTTTTGACTTTAAAATGATATCTTTTCCATTTGGTTCATGAACCATTTTTAACCAAGCCCTAAATTTGGCTCGAAATGTCCAGTTTTGTCTGACCAAGAGGGAAAGACAGCCTGGACGAGGGCAACTTGAATTTCACGAGCCTAGAGAAATAAACATTTATTTTTTTTCATCATGAAATAAAGAAATAGACATTTGTACATCATGAAAGCCCAAATTGCAAACATCAATTCAAAGGTTTCCTAGCAAACGAAAAACACTCGGTGACAGATGTAATCATTCTCCTGTTATCATCATTTTTTGTTCACACTGTCACTCTCTTACAATAAAATAAGAAAGATCTCTTACTATGGATCATGACTAAATGACTTTTATAATAATAACAAAAAACTATAACTACATATATATTATGAAATAGACACTATCATAACTAATTTAAAATTACATATCTCTATGAACATGATTCATAAAAAGAAAATTGCATAAAACAAGGGCATAAATGCAATTATGAATGTACTTTAGTATGATCATAAATATGCCAAACCTTTTTTCAATTTTTGATTCTCATTGATTTTGGGCCCAATGAATTGTTTGCTAGGTCAAAAAGCTAGTGTTGTTGGTATTCATATTTCTTTGGAGAGACTAGAAAAGAATGACGGTTACTGTTAGTCGGTTACAATTAGCTAGTTTCATCTTGATTCATTCATAAAAAATAAAATAAAATAAAAAAGTTTCATCTTGTTTAAAAATTTTATATAGGGTTTCTTGTTTTTGCTTTTGACCTTTTGTCTACACGTTAATTTTGCGTGTCCTGGTGTGGGAAGAGGAAGACAATGTGCTCATGACGATCGTGAAAATTTCATGCTTCTTCTGCACTTTTTGTTTTGTTTTCATTTGGGTGAAGAATAGAATGCTGGTAATTTGAAAGTAATTATGATTATTGTAACTTTTTTAAAAAAATTATAAAATGAGTTACAATTGTGAAAAATATGACTCCACCATAGAATCATATGTGAGAGTGATTTACCAATTAAACCATACTTATTTATCATGATTAATGTAATTTAAAACAAATATATTATAATATTTTCTTATTCAAAGTTAAATATTTATTTTTGACTTAAAGTTAAAATTAAAGAGCTTACCATGGATTTCATAGTAAGTTTGGGATGAGCTCACTACAGGAAAAACCATTTTTTTCAACGGACATTTCCGTCGGTAATCCGTCTGTGACCACAGTTTTAGACGGATTACCGACCGAATATTCCGTCGGCAATTAGGCAGTCGGTAACACCAACGGCCTGAGTAATCCGTCGTTATTTACGACCGAATTTCGACGGCAATGTAAACGACGAGAATTGGTCAACGACAAAAGATTTCGTCTCGGATCCGTCGATCTTACAGACCGCTTTCAGACGGATATTATTAAATTTTTAATTTTTAGCATCATAAAAATAAGTCAATCCGTAGGGAAACTGTCGCAATTATGAAATTTTTTTTTACAAAATTTTAATATTTCCGTCGGGAATCCGTTGCCAATATTTATTAAATTTAAAATAATTATACGTCCGTCGCAAATCCGTCGGTAATATATATTAATTTGTAAAATAATGAATTACAATTCTATCGGGAATCCGTTGCCAATATTTATTAAATTTAAAAATAATTATACTTCCGTCGGAAATCCGTCGGTAATATATATTAATTTTTAAAATAATTAATCACAATTCCGTCGGGAATCCGTTGCCAATATTTATTAAATTTAAAAATAATTATACGTCCGTCGGAAATCCGTCGGTAATCTATATTAATTTTTAAAATAATTAATCACAATTCTGTCGGGAATCCGTTGCCAATATTTATTAAATTTAAAAATAATTATACGTCCGTCGGAAATTCGTCGGTAATCTATATTAATTTTTAAAATAATTAATCACAATTCCGTCGGGAATCTGTTGCCAATATTTATTAAATTTAAAAATAATTATACGTCCGTCGAAAATCCGTCGGTAATATATATTAATTTGTAAAATAATGAATTACAATTCCGTCGGGAATCCGTTGCCAATATAAATTAATTTTCAATAAATTTACATTTTCGTCGGGAATATGTCGCCAATATCCATTAAGTTATTAAAAACAATTTAATTTCCGTCGGGAATCCGTTGCCAATATAAATTAATTTAATTTCCGTCGGGAATCCGTAGCCAACATTTATTATCTTTAAAAAATATTCATTTTCCGTCGGTAATCCGTTGCTAATATTTATTAATTTTTTTAAAAATTAAATTCCGTAGGGAATCCGTCGAAATTATTACTATGATGAATTAATTTCCGTAGGAAATCTGTCGAAAATTTTAAATTTTTGGATTAGTGAATAAAATCTGTATTAGTGAATAAAACATGTATTTTGGATTAAAAACACCCAATTAATAATTAAATCTGTAAAATAATATAAATTTATTGAATAAAACTAAAATAATATATATCCGAAATTAATTTATCAAATAAAACTAAAATAATATGTATGTGTGATAAGTATATGAAGATAGTACATAAACATCAACTAACAACAACGGAATGTGCCTGTCCAGGGGCAGGGGCAGGAGGAAGAGGAGGGGGAGGGGGATCAAAATGACTTGACGGACCGGGATGATCACCAGGTGGTGACACAGTGAAATCCTCATCCTCTGCAACATATTCATCCTCAAAAAACATGTCATCCTCGGGTACAGAAGGTAATACTGGTGGAGCCGGAAATCCCATCTGGATAGCCAAGTTTTTGAGGTATGCCTGCAAACTATCCTCTCGGGACTTTATCGCTCTAAATTTGTCTTCGAACTTCCTCCGTATAATACCCACCTCCATGCCTACCTGCAAGCCCACCTGCAAGCCTACCTATTGCCTCACACGCTCCTGAATCCGAGCCTCTATATCTACTGGCTCCGAACAGGCAGATGGTGTAGACTGCGTACTGGACGAATCCTGATCCAGACGTCGTCTCACTCTAGGCGCTTCAGACCCCAACCCCGAAACACGGCCCTTCTTGAAGCCACCTGCTACCTCAACAAATAGTTGCTTATCATCAGGCACTAAAGGATGAGTGGAGTCAGTGGACTCCATCTGAGAGTACTGCTCACACAATGCATTGACCTCGTTCTGCAATTAAATTAAAATTGTAAGCAAACGATATAATTAAATTGACGTTAATAATAGAATGTACACATACCATAGTTTGTTGTGATTTCTCGCTATTGAATTCGCCCTTACTAGGCCCAAACTGGAATGTGTGAGTCTTCTTATACAAATCTTTGTACCTAAACTGGGAACCTTCCCTCTTCCGCTACAAAATATTACAAAAGATTAAATAATTATAAAAATATAATTATAATCATATAATTCAGCTAAAGTATTTAAATATATGCATTAGAATGACTAACCATCCTCCTCTCGTGCTCTGAGAACGAAATCGACCCGCCAGTATGAGTCGAGGAAGGAGCTGCAGCTCTGTTGCTCTTACCTGATCTAGAAGAGCACAACCACTTCTCAGTTCTCCAATAAACATGTAGTTGTTTCCAGTCATCTTTCGTTATCCAATATGGAGGGATAGTCAAACTCTTCTCCCTACGGGCACGACACATCTCATCCTTGAACCTGCTCCTAGCAACCTTAATCCAATTCTTCCGTATAAGGCCGTCGTGCTCGGGACGCCATCTATACAATTTCTGCAAATAAAACAAGAAAAAAATTTAAATCAAAGGCATTTAAAATTAAAATATATAATTTAACAACAAATTTATTCCAAGTTCGGGTTAAACTTACGCTCCACTCTGTAAACCACATATCTCGAACATGTACAGGAACTTGGGAGAATTTGGCAAATGGACCAATAAAGTGTTGTTTAATAGTATCAGTAACCTTTCTAACAGGCTCCACAGACGGATCAAATCTGTTTAAATTATCCATATTAGCAAAATAAATTAAAATTTAAAAAATTTCGGCAGCATCTCCCCTATAAATTGAACATTTTCCAGGCACACATGCCACACAATTTATTTTCAAATATACCACAAATCTGAATAACAATAATGCCAACAAACTCCCTGTTCAAATGCCATATAATATTATAGTAATTCATATGAACCAATAAACTCCACATCTCCAAGAATAATATATCATCTAACATTTAAGAAATCATATCAACCAATAAATGTAACGTCTCCCCATAATACTATACGATTGATAAACACCGTGACAAAACAGTTTGCAAGTCAAACTTAATTATTTACTTACGAATCACCGTCAGGAGAAATGAGTGGACGGTCATCTTCACTCCGTGACTGTGACTGAGTAGATGGTATAGCAGAATCGGGAACTGGTGGACTAGAAGGGACAGGCCCTGAGGTGGAGGCAGGTGTGCTAGTGTCTGACCCAACTATGTCTGGACTAGGATCCTCCATAACTCCTGGTAACCTAGGGGGCGGTGTACCATGTCCAGAACTATCCATGGCTGCAATATGAAGAAAAAAACAATGATAAAGTCAAATTAGCAACAAAAAACACTAGTTACACTTATATACATTTTACATGCAATAAATAAAACTCACATAAAGCTATCGAAATCAGAAATTGAAACATAGTAAACTTGCGTTGCCTGCTGCGCTAACACAAACGGATCGTATTTCATGTACTTTCTCCTTTGGTTGATTTCAACAAGTTTATACTGCGGATGGATTTTAACACCTCGATTTGGAGTGTTATCAAATCAGTCGCATTTGAATAAAACAACCTTCTGAGCGGGAATCCCTGGAAATTCAACTTCTATAACTTCTTGAAGAACTCCATAATAGAAATCAGCATCGGATGATCCTCTAACACACACTCCGCTGTTCACTGTTCTTCTCCTAGTTGTGTGATCGGATGTATGGAATCTAAAACCATTTACGAAGTATCCATGATATGAGTTGACTTTCCTTGAAGGGCCCCAAGCGAAGTTCTGCAAGCGAATATCTGTTACACCATTCCTTGAATCATGTACCTACAGATTCGAGTTTCAATGAGTAACGATATAGCACAAAACTAATATGATAAATTAATGATAATATTGATCCCTTACATGTTCCCTAAACCATACATAAAAGTCGTCTTCCACTTTTTTCTCCACGGCCAATTCAGAAATGTGTGGTTCTTGATTTCGTACATCAGTCTTGAATAATCTACAATCGATCGCATTTAGAGTTGTAATCGAAATTATTAAATACATTATACAATATACCATGTGTAATTCTTACTATATATAAGGCGTGACTTCATCGCAATTGAGCAACATGTAATTTATGGCGCCTTTGAATTCTTCCGGTAATAAGTACTTACTCTGAACCTTTCCAAGTAACCTACCATGATTGTTGCATATTGGCAAAACATATGCTCCTATGGAATCCACATCTACTTGGCATCCATCATTTCGAGTGGTTCTTGTATGTCTCGTATCCACATGGGGCTCAAAATAATATGAGAAGAAAGTTGATGCTTCTTCAACAAGATACGCATTACATATCGATCCTTCCACTCTAGCTTTATTTTTCACCTTTGTCTTCAAACGATGTAAGAATCTATAAGACAACATTTATCAAAAATTCATTAGTGCATTATCTTAATAGTAAATAAAGTGGTAGAATTATAAAATTACCTTTCAAAAGGATACATCCATCTGTATTGAACTGGCCCGCCAACTGTAGCTTCGTATGGCAAATGAATCAATAAATGTTCCATTACATCAAAAAACCCAGGTGGAAATATCTTCTCCAACTTGCATACAAGAAATGCAATATCATTATCCAATTGTTTCATATGATCGATTGTCAACTTTGGAGCACACAAGTCTCTAAAAAAAGACTTAATTCTATCAACAAACTCCACAAATTTGTGGAAAGAATTTCCTTGAAAGCAATTGGTATGAGTCTCTCCATAAATACGTGACAATCATGACTTTTCATCCCAGAGAACTTCAATTCTTTAAGATCACAACATCTCCCAAGATCAGAAACATATCCATCGGGAAAACGCAATTCTTTCACCCACTCAAGCAATACCCTCTTTTGGTCATTTGTCAATGTGTAGATTGCCTTTGGCATGGACACCCTTTCATTTTTCGAAACTTCTTCAACACATAGCTCGGGCCTATTACAATATAACTTGATGTCACGACGAGCCTTTAAATTATCTTTTGTTTTGCCCTTTACATCTAAAACAGTGTTGATGACATTATCAAACACATTTTTCTCATTGTGCATCACATCTATGTTATGACGTATCAAGTTGGTTTTCCAATATGGTAATTCCCAGAATATACTCCTTCTTGACCAATTGTGGGTAACTCCTCTACCTTCATTCTTCCCAAGTTCTGTGCCTGTTTCTAAGATCATAGGGTAATGACAAACCCTATTCCATATCTCCAATCTTGTAGGACGTAGAATCGTAGTAGATAATTCGCGGCCCCTATCGCGAAGGAATGACCTCACATCCCGTCTAAATGGATGATCCATCGGCAAGAAACGACGATGGCAATCAAACCATGACATCTTGCCACCATGTTTCAAATAGAATGACTTTGAATTATCCATACAATATGGGCATGCTAATCTACCTGCTGTGCTCCATCCACTCAACATCCCATATGCAGGGAAATCATTAATTGTCCAAAGAAGTGAAGCATGTAACTGAAAATTTTGTTTCATTGATATATCATAACATGGGACTCCATCACCCCATAGATGTTTTAGCTCATCAACAAGTGGTTGTAAGTATACGTCCAATTTGCTCTTTGGATTTTTCGGGCCAGGGACGATAATTGTCAAGAAAATAACTGGATCTTTGAGGCACATCCATGGTGGCAAGTTATATGGAGTCAAAATAACTGGCCAACATGAGTATTGTTTTCATGACATTCCAAATGGTGAGAAGCCATCAGTGCACAAACCAAGCCTCACGTTTCGGACCTCTGAAGCAAATTCAGGATAACACCGATCAAAATGCTTCCAAGCTTCACCATCCTTTGGATGAATCATCACTCCTGATTCCGATTCAGTCTCTGCATGCCATCTCATGTGTCTAGCAGTGGTTTCAGAAGCATAGAGCCTCTGCAACCTAGGTGTCAATGGAAAGTAATACATCTTCTTGTATGGAACATCCTTTTGTTGTTTATTCTTTGCAATCTTCTTGTTTGGCTTGTAACGTGCATGCCCACACAACTTACAAACATTGCAAGCATCATCATCTTTCCAATACAACATACAACCATTCAAACAAACATCTATCTTTTGCACCGGCAAACCAAGGCCAGAAACTAACTTCTTTGTTTGATAAAAGTCATCAGGAAGTTTATTGTCGCTTGGCAACAACTCCTTCATAAGTTGTGTGAATTGGTTGAAGCATTTTTCAGAAATATTGTTCTCGGACTTAATATTAAGTAATCGAGAAACAACCGACAACTGAGAATGGTTGGAACATCCTTCAAAAATTGGTGTATCTGCAGCTCTGAGCATATCATAAAACTTTTGAGCCTCAGGATTAGGATTTTCAGCCCGAGATTGAGATAACGGTGGTTCCAAGTTAAAGTTAGGCCCGACAGCATCTAAGATCGCATCTCGCATTCTACTGTCTGAGATGGATCTCGGAAGGGTTCTTAGTTGGCTCAATGATGCCATTGTAGGCTGAGAAGTCGAAGTTTCACCGTGACAAGTCCACAGATGATAATTTGTCACAAATCCCCATCTATACAAGTGTACCTCAACTTCATCCGCAGATAAATGTTTCAAATTCTTGCATTTACAACACGGACATCGAATGTTTGCTGGAAATTGTGCATTTGATGTTGCGAATTTAATGAATCCTTCAACTCCCTGTTCAAACTCAATTGTAATTCCTTTCACACCTTGTATATGTCTCTTATACATCCAACTACGGTTATCCATCTATCAATAAATACACCTTGGAATGAACTACTAGAACATAAAATCTAATTCATCAGGATAGACTTAGAACTTTCCAAAAGGGACCAAAGAAATAATGTAGAAGGATTGGACAAGCTAGTGTTGGAGGAAGATTCAGCAGGGCACTCTGCAAGGGTAAGATATAGATTCCTGCATCTTTACTGCCAAGTATGGTGAAGTCATTCTCATTGAATTTGGGGATAAAAAGATTGTTTCCCCCACACCTGTTACATCTAAGCCGAAATGCATCTACCTGATCAAGACTTTTTAAATTCTCTTTTTACATTATATGACACTAGTGATAGCTAAGATGCAAGCTCTTCGCCTGATGAAGAATGTTCCAAGAATCAAGTGTGGAGAATTTATCACTAGTTGATCCACATTTTGTACAGGATCCTGCCGTGGTTTACCCTGACATCTCTGTTGCCAGTGGGAAGCAGAAAAGGTTGTGTCTCAGTAGCAGCGTTGAGTATGCTGATCAATCCACTTAGAAAGTATGTAAGATCCTGATTATTGATCCATAATCTGACAAGAGTGTGTGTAAATCGTTTCAATGAGAGTTCTCTGATTAAGGGCACTTGCAAATCAGAATTAGAATGTGATGACTAACTGACGACTAATGTGTATGTAAGGTCCTGATTCTTGAATCTTTAAAGTTCTCTGATCAAGGGAATTTGCTTACCAGAATTTGCTCAATATCCTTGCCATTTGGCAGAGAAGCAGTTGAGGACAGCAAGAAGATATGTGTATGGATTTTTATCTTACACGACTTCAATAAAGCAAGTAGAAAAGAGAGGATACAAGAATATCATGATATCTTTACTATCAAAAATTTAGAAAATGCACTCAAATTGAAAACTTCCCCGTGACAGCTTCCCATCCTCATTTATTTGTGCGAAAGACAACCCTCATTCCTTACCTTTTTCAAATTGAATTGATACACATACAGAGGGGTTATTTTCTCATCAACCAATTTCCTTTCTGTAAAACATTAAAAGAACAGAAAGCTTACAGCTTTGTTCTCTCAATGAAAAGTCTTAAAAGTAAACTTCAAACAACCACACACAAAGCACTATTCTATTCAATGAGAAACAATAGTATTCTTCTTGTGCTTCCCTTCCATAAGATAGAAAGATAAATAAAATCCAAACATAAATTTTAGACAAAATTAAATCATCACAGAACCAATTTGTAAAACCGACTGTTTTAGCTAACCAAGCAAATCGACCCAACTAGTTACTTTACCTACTGCTCACCGTGACAACGACGAGATGGCTT
The DNA here is from genome assembly GCA_019593545.1 of Apocynum venetum. Lineage (NCBI taxonomy): Eukaryota > Viridiplantae > Streptophyta > Magnoliopsida > Gentianales > Apocynaceae > Apocynum > Apocynum venetum. The sequence goes on along the minus strand of SRSM01000144.1, from coordinate 1,926,275 downwards.
GAAATTCCGGCAGCAGGGACAAGCTCGACGCAGCGGCGACAGCAGCGAAGGGCAGAGCAGAGGCAGTAGCTACAGCACAGTAGCGAAGGGCAGCGCAGAAGCTACACCTACAGCAGGGAACGACAGCAGCTACAACTTTGTTCTCTGAGGAAGAAAATCGTCCGTGGAGGAGCTTCCGAGCGTGACCACCGGGAAATGAGGAAATGAGGAAAATAGGAAAATTAGGAAAGTAGGAAAATTAGGGGAAATGAGGAACACCCGCCTATTATTACCATTTTTAAATAATTAAGTAAATTTCCGTCGGAAATCCGTCGCCAATATTTATCATTTTTTAAAATTTTAACTTTCCGTCGGTAATCCGTCGATAATATTTATTAATTTTTAAAATAAATACACTATTCCGTCTAAAATCCGTCGGGAATATTGCCTAAGTTGATGGACTAACTGATTAAGTATTGACTTATTGTGAATACTTCATTAAGGCAATGAAATATATATATATAGCAGGGAGGAGAAGCTCTAGTGTTATCCGAGATGTACGCCATAGATGTCCTTGTTCTAACCGCCCAAGTGTCTTAGGGTAGCCATCTTTTCCTAGTGGTACTGGGTAATTAAGATTCATATATATTCTCTTGCTATTGTGTTTTTTTTTTCTTTAATCTGAGCAAGATTGTGACTCTTTAGAATTTTAGCAACAACATGACAGGTGATTGAACCATAATTAGCTTAGTTTTCTATGGGTTATTATGATGTTTATTAAGTTTAAATCTAGCTAATTATGTGTTTTGGTGATTTTAATGATTCTTTACACTATTACTTTTGTTTTCAGGTCTTTAGAAGACTTAGAAGATGTTGGAATGAAATTGGAAGAAATCGGGAATTTGAGGATGGATATTTAGAAGAATGGAGAAGTGGACGCGCAGGACAGTCAAGTGGACGCGCAAGGCCAGGAAGTGGACGCGTCCACCAAATTTCACGTGTCCACCCTCAGAAGTTGGACAGTAAAGTGGACGCGCAGGGAGACCAAGTGGACGCGCAAGGCAAGGAAGTGGACGCGTCCACCAAATCTCACGCGTCCACTCTCAGAAGATTGACATTCCTTCAATATGTAAGCAATGCAATTGATCTCCCTTTGAAACAAGAAAAAACAGAAAAGGTAAAGCATTTGTCATTTCATGAGCATGTATAATTAAAACAGAAAGAAAGAAAAAAAAAACATAGAAAAAGAAAGAACCCATATATTGCAATAACATTAATTGGTCTAGCCTTTCAAAAAAATCACATTTCCGTCGGGAATCCGTCGATTAGATTTATTAATTTTTTAAAATTTTAACTTTCCGTCAGTAATCCGTCGATACTATTAATTAATTTTATAAATAATTAATCACAATTCCGTCGAAAATCCGTCGGGAATATTTATTAATTTTTAAAATAATAAAATCACATTTCCGTAGAGCATCCGTCGCCAATATTTATTAATTTTTATAAATTTTAACTTTCCGTCGGTAATCCGTCGAACCTATTTATTAATTTTTAAAATAAATACACTATTCCGTCGAAACTCCGTCGAAAATATTTATTAATTTTTAAATTAATAAAATCACATTTCCGTCGGGAATCCGTCGATTAGATTTATTAATTTTTTAAAATTTTAACTTTCCGTCGGTAATCCGTCGATAATATTAATTAATTTTATAAATAATTAATCACAATTCCGTCGAAAATCCGTCGGGAATATTTATTAATTTTTAAAATAATAAAATCACATTTCCGTCGAGAATCCGTCGCCAATATTTATTAATTTTTATAAATTTTAACTTTCCGTCGTTAATCCGTCGAAACTATTTATTAATTTTTAAAATAAATACACTATTCCGTCGAAACTCCGTCGGGAATATTTATTAATTTTTAAATTAATAAAATCACATTTCCGTCGGGAATCCGTCGATTAGATTTATTAATTTTTTAAAATTTTAACTTTCCGTCGGTAATCCTTCGATAATATTAATTAATTTTATAAATAATTAATCACAATTCGGTCGAAAATCCGTCGGGAATATTTATTAATTTTTAAAATAATAAAATCACATTTCCGTCTAGAATCCGTCGCCAATATTTATTAATTTTTTAAAATTTTAACTTTCCGTCGGTAATCCGTCGATAATATTAATTAATTTTATAAATAAATACACTATTAATTTTTTAAATAATTAAATTTCCATAGGGAATCTGTTTATGATACTGACACATTTAAGAATCAAAATAATTCTTTCAAAAAAACATTTTAAACAAAACCAATAAACATCCTAAAACAAGAGCATAAATTTTGATTTTTATATAAGTTTATTCTTTGTAAACATCTAAACACACTTTTAGATTATACATTTGATTAAAATTATATTTACATGTTATACACATTATATTTTATCGATATCTTGTTATTCGAGGTTAAAATATGCACATAAATAGAAATGTTTACTAACTTGATACCGAAATGTTAACATAATAAAAACATTAAGCTAAAGTAGTAAATATAATCGTACGAGATTTATGATAATTATTTCGCAAGATATATATCTACTAAATGAATCATTTATTTTCACAAAAATATTCGTTGTCTTCAAATTATATGAACAATCCAAATGGATAACGCTCTTGCGCTCCATTTTGAAATTTCTATATATAATCGAATTTATAGTTTTTTCAATTTAATAGAATATAAGTCAAATAAATAAGGATTACAATTCGGGAAAATGAACAATATAAAAAGCATAATTACTTTAGTTATCATACTCAGCTTAATTTTTAATTACTTAATGAATTAAAATTTCAATTATACAACATCGGTTTTAATATGACGGTATAAATTATAAAAACTTTTTACAATAGCCATGTTGTCACACACAATTATATATACATATATGATTGTTGTGTGTGTATATATTGACTCGCTAAAACACTACCTAACTAATCAATTAATAAATCTCGAATACTTATACTGTTAATTACAATTTATGATAGTTTCAATTTTAAAGAACATAAGTTAAATAAATGAGGATTTCAAATCAATCATCAAAGATTTTGGAGAGCATAATTACGTTAGTTATGACTTATGGTGCTCATTTGAATTCTTTATCATTTGGAAAATTAAAATTTCATATTCTATAACGTCAATTTCAATCTTATGTTATATGTTATCAATATTTTTTATAACAGTCATGTTGTCACACACAATCATATATACATATTGTATATACCAAATTAATTAATAAACTTTGAAAATTATATTTTTAACTAGGATTGGTTTTTAAATGTTATAAGCCTAAATTGAGGTATTAATAAACTAACTGTATAAGAAATAATAAAAAACTACAATTATTTAGATTAGAGGGAAAAGCTTAGGAAAAAATATTTGTATTGGAGACGGATTACAGACGGATTTGCTACTGAATATTTTTCATTTTTCATAATTTTTTTTAAAAGGAAAAATGCAACATCCGTCGGCAATCGGTCTTTGATTATCAACTAATTATAGACGGAAATTGGACGAACATGACAAAAAAAATTAAATTTTTTTTAAATAATTTCCGTCGGAAATCCATCGCTAAATTGTGACGAATTACCTACGGATATTTTTAATTTTTTTTCCTAACTAATATATATTACATTTTAAATTTCAGTCGGAAATGCGTGGAAAGTCTACCGATTAATTATCAACTAACACGTTTTAGTCGGAAAGTGGTCGAAAAATAGCAACTGATTTTAGACGTCCGGTCAAACGTACTTTCCGTCGGTATTCTGTCTAAGATCCGTCTCAAATTTCAGACCGAAATATCCGTCGAAAAATTGGGTCGAAAAAACATGGATTTCATAGTAAGTTTACCTACTTCACATGGATTTACAATTATCATGGTTGTTGTAGATCGTTTAACGAAATATGCTCATTTTGGACCACTACCTATAAACTTCAATGTTGAACGAGCAGCTTATTTATTCACAGATATAGTGGTTAAACATCATGGATTTCCCATTGTGATAATTTCTCACAGATCCTACTTTCCTTAGTAAATTTTAGGGAAAGTTGTTTGAGCTTAGCGGGACAAAATTGAAGCATAATACGGCCTATCACCCTCCGACTGATGGGCAATCCGGGGTGGTCAATAGAGGCTTGGAGCAATATGCATTTGTTGAGCATAAACCAAAGACTCGAGTTATAATGAGAGTATACAAATTCCAAGCTCTATATGGAAGATGACCACTAGTTATATCTCACTGTGTATCTAATTCTACTGATGTGCAAGCTTTAGATGAGTTACTTATTTAGAGAGATAAGTTATTGAAGATTCTGATAAGAAATCTTCAACAAGCACAACATCATATGTCACATAAAGCAAATAAGAAGAGAACGAATGTTGAGTTCCACATTGGAGATATGGTTTTGGTGAAGCTTCATCGATACTGTCAAGGGTCAGTGATCAAGAGACTTTCTTATAAGCTAAGTCCTCGGTATTATGGTCCTTTTACTATCTTGGAACGACTTGGCCCAGTGGCTTATAGACTACAACTACCCCCTGATTCCAAAGTCCATCTGGTGTTTTATGTCTCCTTATTAAAGCCATACCATAGTTCTCCATTAGCAGAGCTCCCCGCTTTGCCCGCTGAATTCATCTCTCATGAATCACTTCCAAAACCCATTTCTGTTTGTGCTACTAGGCAGGTATTTAGAAAGGGAGATTTGGGAAAGCAGATATTGGTTCAATGGGAGAAAGAGTCCCAGAAAATGCCACCTGGGAATCTCTTTTGCACTTTGGCCAAGCTTATCCGCACCTTCACCTTGAGGACAAGGTATTTTTCGATGGGGAGGGGAGTGATACAACCAGCTGCCAAGATGATGGAGTTATTGTAGTTGATGTAATCTTAAAAGAGAGACCACGTAGAGAGCAGAAGGCTTCATTTATGTTAGCGGGCTATGAGATCAATTATTAGTATTTTTATTCTTCTTGTTTAATTATTATTATTAATTGTTTAGTAGTTACCTATTAGGTACAAGGCAAACGTTATATATTACTTTGATTGTCATTAACAGTGGATTAGAAATAAAATTGTCATTCTTCTCTTCTTCTTTCTTAAGGAGTTGGTCCTTACTCGAAAAAGGACCATAATTGTTGTATCACCAACCCTTAACCTTCTTCCAAACACGAACATTTAGCCAAGCAAATAAGACTGATTTTGATCAACCAACCATACAGGGAAAACCAAGGTACCTACTATCCGATCAGCCATAATTAACTTCCAAAAATTTATGATTTGCAATTTTAGAGATTTCTCCACTCTTTTCCCAAAGAAAATCAAAGGCTAGTAAACATTCTGCTTGATCCTACTATATGAAAAGGCCTTACAAAGCCAGGATTTCTCTATTGTCACACGAAGATATCAAAAAGTAATATACTTAACTCTACAAAACTTACCAACCAAAGAATGGAGACAATCTTTTGTTCCCTTTTAAAAACTTATGAGCGTTGACACTGCAGAAAAATCATATTTTTTCAATTCAATTTGCTGACAGATATTTTCCTCTGAAATTTGAGATGATCTTAAACAAAATATCGATGGAAAGTATTTTTGATCGCACATCTAAAATCAGTCGCTATATTCCGACCACTTTCCGACTAAAATGTATTAGTTGATAATTAGTCAGTAGATTTTTCATGCATTTCCAACTGAAATTTAAAATGTAATATATATTAGTTAGGAAAAAAATTAAAAATATCCGTAGGTGATAAAGACTGTCGTACGACTCTCAAATTTAAATCTAACAATTCCTATATAGATAGGGAAAGTAGGGATCGAATCCACAGAGATTTGTCAACTCTTAAATTAAAATCATTAATCAGAAAAGGTTTTGGGGGTTTTGGTATTTTGAGAATAAGTTAATGACAACAATTAAAATAAATATTTTTGAGGTTTTTAATTTTGTAAACAGAATTAAAGCGAAATTTGGAATACAATTGATATAAAAAGCGTTAGCAAGAAACTAGTATTAAGTTATATTTTTCATGGGATTAATCATAGATAAATACATTATTAAGTAGTTGGTTTTAGAATCCCGATCAGCTCAGACAGATTCCTATCCTTACAAAATAGATTAATCTCGATCAGCTCAGACAGATTATTCTCTAATTTAATTAAACACAACTACTAACCAGCGTGTATAGGATGCTCAATCAAATTGCATTAAACAAATAAGGCATCACCAACATTAAATTGTATATAACAATCAGCTTAATTATATACAATTGAAATTATATAATTCCGCTACTAATTTAATTAAGCCAAGAGCTGCAACTCAATTAAACTAGTAGATGCTACTTGAATCATTAATACAAGATTAATAATCCTAACTACATAATCACATTCATTAACTAGATTGTCAATCAAATTAATTCACACAATTATATTGGTTAAAACAGGAATTATCTAAATACTTAATTAATATATATAAGTATATTAAATAAATACACACATATATATAGAAAGAAATATTGGATTTATATTAACTAAAGAAATTAGGCGGTTCAACCGGCCATTTAAATAAATTAAACTAAAAGTATGGAGGCTCTCGGCCTTCCAAAAAAAAAGAATTAAAGACATAAAAATATATTAAACTAGTTAGGAAGCTCGACCTTCCATAATACAAAAAATAAAAAGACATAAAAGTAAATTAAACTAATAGGTGGCTCGGTCATCCATTTGCGATATTTAAAGTGTATAAAGCAAAATAAATAAAGACTAGGCGGGTAAACCGACCATAAGTCCAGTTAAATAAATCGAAATAGAAATTAAGTACAAAGAAAATTATCTCATAATCCCATTTGATTTTTCCTATAGTGTAATACATAGCGAAGTAGCAAGACTTTTGAGAGATAAAGATCATAAAAGCTTGTGAAGATCACTTTCACTTCGTGCTATGGAAACCCTAGCTAGAGAGATAGATAGAGCCCAACAGAGGGATATGATTGCGAGATTCATATTTCACTAACACATATTTTGTTACCAACTACATAAATAATAAAAATAATATTATGACTTATTTATGGTTAATGAGAAATTATATCCTAAATCACCAATAGTTTAGGACTATAAAATCATATACATCAATCAATAGCATAACCTTATCATAAAATTCTTTTAATTTTTCTTTTTTTCATTTAGTTAAGAAAAAACAATAATTTTAGACGTAAAAATTATTAATATATGAAAATAATAACTCAATTGGGAATATGTGGTTTAAAATTTGAATCCATATTTGTTTTTATTATGAGATATATAAGATATGCTAGTTAGAGAGGTTTACCAAATCAATGCGTAGACACATTCCCAAAACTGTGTTATTGATTTGATAACATATTTTGGAAATGTGTTCTTCTACAAATAATGTATTTTTCTAATGCATTATGTCAATACTTTGTCTCCTTGGACATTGTAAGACAAATAACATTTAACTCAATATGTTCTTACGTTTAAAATCATTTTGAAAATACATTCTTGCAATGATAAGTGTATTGTTGAAATGCACACTTCTATGGAAAATGCATTGTGTAAATAAATTTTTCTTTCATAAGATTTATCTCTACTTGACGGGGCTAACACAATATATTAGAAAATTAGCAAAATAGTCCTTTAAGTTTAACTTTATGACCATTTTGGTACATATTTTTTTAAAAAAAGTCACTTTGATCATCTATCTTCAATTATTATTGTCATCTTGGTCATTTCGATAAAAAAATGTGCTGGAATCCGATGAGAAAGATCAACTAACTCGCACAAGGCTAGTTTTTTAAGTGTATTTTTGAAATCCAAATAAGCCCACAAAATAAACCCAAAACATGTTAATTTCTGGTTAATTAGGGCATGATCGGTTTACCTTTGATTGCCACATTCTCATTTTGTCCCTTTGATTGCATTCAAATCATGCCCTAATTAACATGGAATAAACATGCTTTGGAGTTTATTTCGTGAGTTTTTCTGAATTTTGAAAAAACATACATTTAAAAAATTGGTCACATGCTCTTTTTCATCGGATTTTCACACAATTTTGGTCGGAGGAATTAATATGGCCATAATAATTGAAGATAGATAACCAAAATGGCTTAAGAAAATAATAAGTATAAGCATGGTCACAAAACTAAACTTAAAGGGAATAATTTGACTAATTTTCCTTATATATTTCAAAAATATATGCTTGTTTTGAAAACATATAAATATGTTCTATTCTATGGAGGACTACTTATTATAGTGCCGCTTAGTCCTTAATAGTATGTAAGTAGTGACAAACGCAGGTTAAGGGGCGAGCTTATAAGTCTAGAACTTCTACCTCCAATTTTACTATGCTGGGATAGATTTTCTACCTCCCACTCCATCCAAGAATGTACATATAAGGAATAATAAGTACATTAAAAAATATAAAATGCTCATAAAATATATTAATAAAATGAAAAATATATTACATCAACAAACTTCGTGAGATACATTCACATTATATATTTCATTTTATTATTATCAAGTTTTTGTACAAACTTGCATACATAATCTTTTAAAATAAAATTCTCAAGACTATAACTTTATTCTTCATCTTTGAAATTTATTGCATAATTTGAGAAGTTCTCGTTGAACACTTTCACAATGATGCGTCTCAATAGTCAATTGTATGCCATACAACGATCCTTTACTTAATCCATCTTTTATGAAAATGATTTTATCTTTCTGATTTCTAGATAAATATCTAAGAGAACAACATTTTCAATTGTAATTCACCAGCACATCTGTAACGTAGTTCAAATTTCTTACTTCTTCTTTTCTTGGAAAAACTACTTTTACCCAAACCATGTTGATGTTTGAGAAAAGTTGGTAGATACTCACCACTTAGTTGGACATTGGCTTCAATTAACCATCTAATGTCCTTCAGCATTCAATTGGACATTAACAATCGCAATCTCTTCATTCTCGTGTTGTATATTTTTGTTAATGCATCAGTAGTGAACAAAGGGTAATATATTTGAAGTTTACGGACTGAATCATATTTTAAAGAAAGGAAGAAGAATCATAAGTTTTTATTTAAAGTAACTATGTACAAGAAAGAAATAAGAATAAATGTATAATCTCAGTTTGAAAGAAGATGAATTTTTACAAACTAACAAACTTTATATATAGAGAGAGAGAGAGAGAAACAAATATACATACACACAATTATATCTAGATAGTTTCCATCATTTCACTTGTATATTTTATCAATATATTCAATTCCATTTAAATTTAATATTTATCATCTTTACCAATTCGTCATTTTGTGCCATTGTTTCAAACTGATTTTAAAAAATGACACATCTCCTATTTTTAGTTTTGGTTTTATATGCCATTTTTTCAATAGGATTTAAAAAAATTGCACAAAAGGCTAAAAGAGAAAAAATGTGATATGTCATTCTTTCTTTCCTTCTAATTTGAAAAAATGGCACAAAAAAGACAAATTGGTAAAACTGATAGGATATTAAATTCAAACGGAATTCAACTTATTGATAAATTATACAAGTGAAAGGATGTAATGTATCTAGATATATTTGTGTGTGTGTGTGTATATCTAGAGTTTGTTAGTTTGCAAAAATTCATTCATCTTCTTCTTCATTACAAACTAACAAGATCTTTATATTTCTTTTTCTTCATAATCTTCTTTATCATTTTCTTTTCTTACATTTAGTCTATACTTATGAAAGAAACATCATACAAACGTCTGCAAACCTATAACCCTTCAACTTCTCAAAGAACAAAAAAAAAAAAAACAAAATCAAGTGCAAAAAGTGAAAACAATTGGCCTTTATGTAAGTGTGATAGTTGGGAATAAAGTTTCATATGTGTTTAACGATGCAACGTGTTGATACATTCATAGCTTTTATGGGATGTTATGATATGTTAGAACAATTATTTAATATCACTTCTTAGTCCAATCTCAAATTGTCCACTAAACCAATTGATATTTTAAATGTGGATAATTTATCTGATGGTTTACTATCGTTTCTTGATTTAGCTATTAAACATAGTTTGTTATCTTCTATTGGACGAAAAATTCTTGTTCTAGCAACTTCAATAGAGGATCTCTTAGATAAATTGGAATCTTTTATCCCACAATTTGATCCCAAAATACCTCTAATCAATTAGAACACAAATAGAAATATGTAAAACAAAAATTCAGATGAAATTTTATAACTAAATTTGTGAATGCTTTACTTGAAGTTTTATATTTGATGTATTTTAAGTTTGATGTGTAATATTAAAGCTTTAATATTATGTGTAATGTGTAATTTTAATATTAAGAATGATTTTAATATATATTGTTTGACATTTTAATTTTATAATTTATATATATTATATATTTTTATATAATTAATTATAAATAATTAATAAAGCATAAATAAAGAAAAGTTTGGGAAAAGAAGTCAAAAAGAAAAATGAAAGGAAGTGAGATTTGTCTATATAGGAAAAGTGTGTACTATTCACGTAATTGTTACTATTCATAAAAAATTTCAAAAGATTCATGAGTGATCCTTTGAAGATTTCATTAACTAATCAAAGTTGGTAGATTTTCCTTATTAAAATTCAAGAAAATATATAAAGGTTGGGCAAAATGTGAAGCTACCTAAAGCCAACACAGAATCTAATGTTAAAAGACGGAGACACGCGAGAAAATTTGACCAGAAGCAAACGTTCGCGTTATGTGTGGTCTTCAGTCACGCATACGTCACCAGACACGTGGACAGGAAAAAGCAGATCTGTAGTACTGCAATAGTATTACTTTTGGATTTACATTGGATTTCTTTTCTTGTCAAAAAAAAAGAAAAAAATAATGCACATGTCTGCGGACCCCACTTAAGACGTCAAGAAACGGAGTGGCTGACGTCTGTTTGATTCCAAACTTGTCCTTTAGCTGACGTTCTCATTGCGCACCGTCCGGGAACGGCTCTTTTGTCTTTTCTTTTGCTTACATCACTGCATGTTATTTCCTTCTATCTTCTTTTCTTCTTTTTTTTCTTTCAATCTTTTTCCAAATTTAACATTAAATTCCCTCAAAGAAACTAAATTAACATTAAATTTGGGAATATTTATACTCTCTTCATCCAATTTTAATTATCCATCATTTTTTTGAGTATCCCATTTAAATAATTCGAATTTTAATTTTAGTATATTTTTTTACAATTTTACCCTTGTGTAATTTTGAAGATATAAATTTGATTTTTTCAAAATATGTAAAACATTAACTTTGATATGTTTTGAATCAAACACATAAAAAAATTATGATTACTCAATATCATTTTTGAATGAGAATGTATTATTTCATATTAAATTTTGTAATCATTATACTTACACACTAGTATTTAAATAAGAACAATTTAAGAAATTTAATTACATAACTATCATTTTCAATATATTTTTTAATTCTAATGCAAATTTAAAATGGACAATTGAAAAGATATTTTTACTCATTTTTGTTTGGCTAGTTGATACAAAGATGATGTTAGAGCTGCCAGTGTAAATCAACATTTTCTTATTATTACTACTTAGGTGATTGGCACAAATCATATTTTCGATATGTTGTTGTCTAATTAATACATTTTAAGAATATATTTTCTTATGTTGAATAACACATTGGTATATAAAGACGATTTGTCAGTCTGAACATAGCCAAACAAAATGCATTTTCGAAATGAATTTTTATAACATATTTCATAATTCATTCTTCTATGTTAGTGTGGGAGTATGACTTAAAAAATTATCAACTTGTATCCTTATTTATTTATTGTTAGAAAGAGAACAAATGTGGCAAGAGCTTTGTTATGTTGAGAAATCTCAATTTTGAATTTTCTTTTCTTATAATGCAGCTAGCCATCATTGATTGAAAATATGTTATAATTAAATTTGTCTTGTACAATAATTTATAAATCATATGGAGAAAATATTAAGGCATGAAATTGTGTAGAAAAAAAGAAGAAGAAAATAATGAGGAAAAGATCAACTAAATAATACAACACTTTTCTCTGGATTGAAAAGCTTTTTCTTTCTTTTTCTCCTTGCTTCTTCTGCTTACTCTCAACCTAACAATGGTTGCTTCTTGACCTTTTCTTAATGCTTCTGAACTCCAAATCATGATAATGCACCTTGTTTTTAAGGGTTTTCTTTGTCATTTGTAATGCACAAACATGCATTGAGCAAAACCAAAGGTTAAAAAAAGTAAACCCTTTCATCATAAATGAACCCATTTTACAAAGAACTAAGTTGCATCTATTTGTCATTTAAGCTCATTTCTTTTCAAACTCCTAAATGAAAAAAAAAAAAAATCTACCCTAACAAGCTTCATCTCATTACACACTTCTGGTTTTTTTTTTTTTTTTGAGGAGCATCTTAAACATAGTTATTCTAACACAATGTTGTTTTAACTCAATCGGGATTGAAATTTTAAGTATCATAATACATATACCCTCTACCGAAATTCCTCAGTAATACTATTGATTTTCAAAAAAGAAAAAGTATCATAATATATAATTAAAAAGTCATTTCACATCCATTCAAAGTTTCCGTGTGGAATTAAATTTTCTTTCCATTCTTTTAGAAACTCCCATGTTAATTATTGTTCTTCTAGGGTTTTTAATCTTAATTACGATTATGAAACATAGAGGTCAATTTCGTTCCAAGAAAAAAAATTCAAAATTAAGGTAGAAAACAAATATTAGTAACTGACGTCAACAGTATCCAACTTTCAAGCATTCCAATCTTGAATCTAAGAAGACAAATACTGGTAAAAAAAATATTATCTGATAATCTAATGCCTACGCCACTTAATCAGATATGATCATTAATTTTTGCCTACTAATTAGGATTAGATATAGATAAGCCATATTGGTGACACGACACCTTCCTGTCTGAGATCACCAATCGAATTTGGTCCCAACATTATTAAAATAATAATAAAATGTTCATTGATACGAAAAGCTCACAACATTTTCATGCTGTTTTGATGCAATATATTTGTCAAGATATGATTATTAAAAATTAAAGTTAAAATGTAATGATTTTGACAAATAAGTATAACTTAGTTAATAAAGTGAATTCACCTATAATTATAAGATTATGAATCTAAATTATATTTTTGACAATTTTCGTGTATTTTAAAAAATATAATAATGTTAGTTTAAACCTCATTTAAAATCATAACAATTTTAAAATAAATATTTTATTTATTTCTAAAATAAAAATCTTGATAACTTTTATTGTAACAAATTTAATTTTATATCTATATACAGATATTTACTATATACTTATTAAAAATTATTGAACGACATAAATAAGTATATAGTTGCACTGATAAAATAATAGAAGCAACATTCATATGCAAAATAAAGATTTTATTATATTATAGATAAATAGATTAATGTTTAACATTTAGTATTTCGTTCTTAATTAAACACTCACATTTGACTTTACAAAGAATCTTTGACATTAAATAAGTTATCATATTATCATAGTTATTAATATGCATAGTGGTGAAATCATATGAATTAATGAGATGTAAAACTCATAAATTAAAGATGTAATTAATAAAATTTTAAATGATACATATATTTATTTTAGAAAAGCATACATTCAATTATTGACATCATATAAAATGAAAAATATTGACATTCAATTAAAGAGGTAATAATGACAAATTCACAATTCAAAATGCAATAATCAAATTATTTTGATTTTCTTAAAACATACTCTTTTTCTGTTTTATTTGTATATAGTCTAAATATAAAAGTTCCATGACATACCTAAAAAACTCTCATGATCACATTGTTTGAAGTGTATTTTGGATGGTTGTCCACCTCTACGGGGTTTTGTTTTCCTTTTTTCCCCCATTGTATGTAGTACCTATAAAGGAAGGATAAGATCGACACATCAAAAAAGTTGTAATTTGATGATTTATATAATATATATATATATATATATATATGAACTTATCAAAACAATGTTATTTTAATAAATAATAAAATTCTTTTTTTTTTTTTTTTGCTTAGAAAATTTGGTATCCTTCCACATGAGTTCGGATTCAGCATCGATCGTGTACGCATAGTTTGAACTTGCGACCTCCCGTAGTTACCAACCAGCCCAAAGCTCATAGATTAAATGTAGAAATTGTTTCTTGAAGATTATTGTTTCTTTCCATTTTAGTTCTAATGTAGAAATTCCCACCATGCGCCGCCCCTCTATCACAAGAGGTATGATGGAAGGTTGAGGCCAAATATCTCAATCAGTGGGACGTAAGTTAATGGGATAAACCAATAGCCTATTAGCCCACACCATCCAAAAAATGCTGATGACATTATTAAACGTAAGCCACAACCTATGTAACGCGTAAGAAAGCGTAACTACCGTTGACGCCGGACTCTTTCAAGTCACCCCTCTCTCTTCCCCACCCCAGTCGCCCCACTCTCCAATTTCCCCATACCCCCCTGCTCCCTTGTATATAAACATGATCATCCACAAATCCAATTAACCATTCTCATAGTTTTACATAGCATTCAGATTTCAGAGAAGTCCCATTCCATTCATTTCCTTGTTGTTCTGAATTCAATTACTTAGATAATTAATCATGCAAGAAGCACTTCCATACAAATCATGGCAACAAATGCCACACAGCCCACTAATCAAATCATCAACATCCCAGATGAACACAATTGGTAATAACGGTTCCTCAAATTTTCTTAGAGGTTCAAAGGGCGATTTCAAGAACATGGTAAAAGAAAACCCGGTGGTCGTATTTGGAAATCGCGGTTGTTGCATGACCCATGTGGTAAAGCGTTTGCTACAAGGTTTAGGAGTGAATCCTCCGGTATGTGAAGTTGATGAGGAAGATGAGAATGAAGTAATTCATGAGCTGGAGATGATCGGTGCCGGAGAGCCTAAAGAGGGTCGTTTGCAGTTTCCGGCAGTCTTCATCGGAGGTCAGTTGTTCGGAGGTTTGGATCGGGTTATGGCTACTCATATTACGGGAGAGTTGACTCCTGTGTTGAAGAAAGCTGGGGCTTTGTGGCTTTAATTAATATTTGTTGCAGTGTTTTGATAGGAGTTATCTACTAGTAATTCTTTTTGCAATATATTTTTTTTTTCCTTTTTACTGTTTCCTTCTAAATAAATTGTGTGGAGGAGATGGAAAATTTTGGTAACTTGAAATATTTATCCATATTTTAGCATTTAGCTAGAAAAAAAAATTGCAAATTTGATCACAGAAATCATATTCTAAATTATCTTCTCCCACTAATTTCTTACTTTCCCCCTTTTCCCGTGGCTTCGATCTAATCATAAATAGGTTTAATTGTAAAAGAATAGAAAGATTAATCCAATTCTCTCTTTAAATAGTTTTCATTAAAAAAAAATGAATCGACAACCAAAATTATATAATAGAGAGTATGTAAAATGGAAATATAACTTTTATCTTAGTTAGACAATGCCAAATTTACAAATAAAAATGTGAGAAGTATAAAAAATTGCTGATAGCTATATGATAATTTTCAAAATATGATCAATATCGGAGTAGTTTGTGGTGGGTGAATCAGATCTCTAAGGGGAGAAGTATAAATTCAAATTGAGTGTAAAAAAAAAAAAAAATAGAAATGGTTAAGGAATTTGGTAGAGATTGTATATTGTGAACAATAGCCATCGATGTGCATTCTACTGTCTCATTTTCTAGTGTAGGTATGGCATTTCTGGAACGACAAAATAATTCAGCATGAACAGGCAAGGCCTAGTTTTACCTAACCCATTTTGACCCGCCTCAAACAGCTAATCGGCTGTATTTGGTTCTGTGTGGTCTAGTGAGCTAATTCTGCCAAATTCTGTCCTATTGTGAGTACTCCCATCTCATCTTATATATTTTATAAAATATTTTAAGTAGTTTTAGTATAAATTAAATATTTATTTATTTTAATCTTTAAAATAAAAAAATATTTATTCCTTCTTTTTCTTTCGAATTTATAAAGTAATGTGAATTTATAAATAATATGTATATAATTATAAAAAATAATAAAATATTTTATAATTAAATATAATTTGTTTGGTACATTTTATATAAAATGAGAATATGATTTTATTTTTTATTAGGCCGTCTTTTCTAGAATTCTTGTTTGCATATTTTTTCAATTTAACTTTGCAAAAGATGTCTAATCAGGTCGTGTCATGTCTTGAAAATGTGGTTTTGAATAGTTAGTTCAAGGGGTATATGAAATAATTCAACAAATTCATTATTTAGTCTAATTATCTAAACTACTTGAAAAATTAAAGTAAAAATGAATTATAAAGAAATTTTTTAAATAAAAAATTTATCAAAATTAGTAAACAACATTAGTAAAAATAATCTTAGTTAATGTAAACTTTACAGGTAAAGTCCCTATTTGATCAAATTATCTAAACTACTTATAAAATTAAAGTAAAAAATAAATTGTAAAAATATTTTTAAAAAATAATCAAAATTAGTAAACAACTTATATATGAAGTATATATCTTGATAATTTTCACTTTAAAATAATTTTTTATTTCCCTTTAAAAAAAACTTTGTATATGAAGTATAGTTTTTTTAAAGATAAACCTTAGATATATAGTTTTTTTTTTTTGAAAGTCAATTTTATTTATTGAATGATGAAGTCTCCCAAAGTGAATAAATTTAAATGGACATCAATCAATTAAGTCAAAATTATTTATGATCCATTTATAAATTATTTAAATGGTTCTGATCTAATGTTTTACGGATATCCATAAATACTCATTTATCCATAAAATTTGCAATTGTATTCAATTAATTGTCACAGTGTCATTTATATTATTTATACACATATTCAAAAGAAATTACTGAGATTTGAAAAATAGATTGTACAATTTATGCAAAATATAATTTCAATTTTTATATAATATATATATATATATATATTGAAAACAAAGTTTAAAATGAAAAATAAATGACAATAAAAGAAATTGAGAAATAGGACATTTTAGTACATTTGTTTTCTAAATATTTGATTTCCTCGATAAGTATTTGATAAAAGTAAAAAATTAAATTAAATTAATTTTTAACCCTTAAAATATAGAGTAAAGCGATTTATAGATTTGTAAAATATTTGGAATTGAATCAAAAGTCAAGTTAAATCTTTTTATCTTTGGAGTGGCTACTAGCTAATGTGATCCTAGAGAAGTTGAAACTTCCAAAAAATTGTTTTTTCCAAACATAGAAAATTAATATATGTTACAATATAAATTTAATTAGAAAATGTAAAAAAAAAATCCTATGCTATCATAAAAAACTAAAATTACAATTAATAATAAATTATAAATTTATTTTTTTGTTAGAAGGGTAATTAATATATTTGATTAGTGAAATTGACTAAGTGTTGAATGGATATTTATTGGATTTGATGGATATCCAAATGGATTTAAATGAATGTCCATTTAAAATCATTTAATTATGAATAATTTTGAATGTTTATTGATTTTTCATCCATTTTACCACTCCGGTGCCACCGACTGTAGTTTTGGTGGTCACGTATGAGAGAAAGAACAAATGTCTTTCAAGTCATTATTAAACACATAAACATATTTTACCCAAACATTCTCATAATTTAGAAGCTAAACAAGACACGTGACTCCATGCCTCATTGATTATTCCATTACAATTTTAACAACCAACCGAATTAAGTCTCCGAATCCAATGAATCCAAAATGGCATAATATATGAGTAACAAGGTTCCATAGTAAAATAAAAGGTCTACAACAGTTACAAATCAATATTAGGAAGATCTTGATTGGATGTCTCATTATAATTCAGAATACTACAGTGAGACATAACTACACCATACACCATAATATCCCACGTGTCAAATTTGTGTGATAAATAAAACTGATTCTATATGTGTAGATACTTGCTTGTAACTTTGATGTTTGAATATTAGCTTTAGCTTTTCTTTAAGAAGCATAAGAAGCTTTGTAAAAGAAAAGTTGTTTGATTATGTAAGTTAAGTCCGAATTTGATGTCCAGAACTTTTTATAAATCGATGCATTCTTCATTTGAGATCATCGATTGCTTTGTAATATTTCTATTTTGTGAAATAAAGACTCGGCTGGTTTATTAAAACTCTTATCTCTTTTATTTTATTTATTTTTATCTATTGCTTTTAGTCATTGCTTATCTAATTGGTACTATGATCCTATCCAAACCATCACAATGATATAAGACAATACAATCTATCATGTAGCTCTAAACTAGGATCAAGATTCTCAATACTTGCAAAATAGATAAGTAATGAGCTAAAATATACCTAGTAAGCATATGAAGGCATTCTTGAGATTGGATAAATTACATATAATATTGACTAGAAATCCATTTGAAACAAAAAGAGTTCCATCGTTTTCAATTTGTTTGTTGGAAGCTATCATATAAGTTTTAAGTGCAAAATTGTCCATGAATTATCAGCTAACTAAAATTCATTATATAAGCCAAGGGATAAAATCATTAACGAGATATTGATAAAAGTTCCTTTTATTTTTCAAAGGGTATAGATCAATTCATGAATTATGGATTGAAATCCGCTTTACATTTATATCTATAACACCCTTACTGTAGCTTATATAGGGTTAGCGATTTATTTGTAGAAAGAAAATAAGTAATATCGATCATAACAATATGTTTGGATAGGTGATGGAATTAAAATTACTATTTTAAAAACGATGGTCTATGCATAGAATATCGAAGAAATGAAATGGAATTGCTCGATCCTATGAAACCCTAGATATTGCAAAAAAAATTGGGATGAGATAAGAATTTTGCAATTCTAGAGACTAAATTATGAATAGTAAAATAATATAAATCACCTTAGCGCACTACAAAAAAAAGTTCAATTAGCAACGAAACTAATTTTGTAGCTATTTTTATACTTTATCGACATATTATCTATGGATATTTTTCGTCGATATTTTTTTTTAACATTACCTACATATTATCGACAAAAATATTTTCATCGGTATTTTTCATCCATTAACGATGGATTACCTATGCCTCGTTTTCCGTCGGTAATTTTTTATACAATATCAACGGAATACTGACGAACGATTTATTTTCAATTTATTTTTATTTTTAAAAAATTTTGTTGGAAATATTTATTGATGAATTATTTTTTTCAAAAATAAAAATAAATATACCAATGGAATATCGATGAAATTTTTGTTTTCTAAAAAATAAATAAATATACTGACGGAACAACGATGGAATTTTTTTCAAAAAACTAAAAATAAATATATCGATAGAATACCGATAGAATTTTTTTAAAAAATAATAATAATAAACATAGCGAAAGAATAACGATGAAATAATTTTATTTTTTAAAAAAATTAAATATACTGACAGAATTTTTGTTTCTTTAAAAATAAATAAATAAACATACCGATTAAACAATGACGAAATACTAACATAATGTTTTTTTAAAAAAATTAAATATACTGATGGAATTTTAGTTTTTAAAAAAAAAATTAACATAACGAAAGAATAGTGACATAGTACCTACGAAATTATTTTTTAAAAAAAATTAAAATATACTGACATAATACAGACATAATTTTTGTTTTTTTTAAATAAATAAATATACCGACAGAATAGCGACAACAAATAATTTAATTTTTTTTTACACAAATTTTTATTGTTTTGGGAGTAGTAATTTTTTATAATGCTATACACTTATACTATATATACACACACCTACTACATTATATATACTCTATATCATATATAAATATGCAAGTATTTTAAAAATTCTTACTGAATGTAGCATATGGTGAACGTAAATGTCTCGATTTACATATAAAGTTATTATTGCATTATCAATATATTCTTTTGACTTGAAAATTATTTTAATACACGTACCTTTATGAATAATAGTAAAATTGATTTTCGAAAAAAGACTTTAAGTGATGATACCGATAATAGATTTATCGAGTATAAAATATGATATTTCTTTAAAAACGCATTTAAATATTGAACTTGAAAATAGATTGGTTCTACCCAAAATGATTAAATGTTGGAATCTCAATTGTTAAAGTGATTTTTTTTTTTTTTTAAAACAAAACTACTGATATATTAAGACTTGAGTGCTCTTCAGACCGTAGCCCAAAACATGTACACTCATGGATACCTTTCAATGCATAAGTACTTGGTTACTCACACAAGTATTAGGGTCTCTGGGGATCACGAAGAGTAGGTAAAAGGTCAAACCTCACACTATCGATCACTTGGATTGAAAAGATAATGGGCTGACGACTCCGTGGTAGGCATTTTGTAGGAATACATGGTAATCCCGCTAGCAAGGATAATGTTGAAAATCGTATATACATTAAGGAGTCATAAGACTGGTAATGGCTTACCGATTGTATCGGTATTTCATGACTAAAGAATTGATAAAATTGATTTAATTGATTGGTCAAAACTAGTTTTTCTTTTTCCCCTAAAGGGGTGAAATATCTTTTACACTTGTATTGTAAATTTTTAGATTATTAAATGTGTGGGACTTACTTTTCAAAATTGTTTGTGAAAATTTAATCGAAGAAAATATAATTTTCACTACAAGCATATGTGCACACATGAAACTTAGTGGAAGTATGCTCACCCCTATTTTCTCATGCTTTCAGGGACAATTACTAAAGGTAACCTTGAAAGATTATTGAGCCTTATGCTATTGATGTAGCTTCTGCTTATGATGAACTTTTTATGTTATGTCTTATTTTCTTATCTCAGTAAGAAAATTATTCACGAAGCTATCAAGACTTAAAATCCTTACGGTTTATCAACTGGAAATCACTTCAGAAATCAAAGGATTATAATGGTCACATTGCACTTTGCACCCATAAAGTGAGAGCTAAGAAGTTGTCAAAGTAAAATATCCTTTAGAACACTCTTAAAAGTCATTATATTGCTTAACTGTTGAAATTAGAGATTAAAGAGACCATTGAAACAACAAAAAAAAAAACACAAAATAACCAAGGGAGGAGGCTACTTTGGTGCCAACTAGATATTGGCCAATCGACCCTACTATCACCCTGATTCGCCCAATGCCAATTTGAAGGGTCAGCTGATGGTATGACTCGGGATGAATTTAGTCCCGAGTCATACCAGGCCCAGTGAATACGAAGATTATTTGATATAAACGGAGAAGCAGATGGAGATGAAAGTTCCATTATGAAATTTTTTCTGAAATGAGAATACAGAAGGAGTTATATCTAATTGATATACATTTATATTCGTACTCAGTTTCATAATCACTATGTACCTGCATATGCCATTTAAATGCAATAAAACCTTTCATAATGTTATTAATTATGTAAACAAGTTTTCAAGAAGAACAATGACTAATTAAACATCAATTACAAACTCATTCAAGCAAATAAGTAACAAGATAAAACAACATAAATGACCATTTTTATTTAAGTTATTGGATTAGTTCATTACCAATGGACTCATAGATCATTCAACCATAAATCAATATTGATCCTCGACTATTCTCCCCCGATAACGAAGATACGAGTTGTCCTAAATTCAACACCTTTAGGAGGTGAACGATATTCTATTTCGACAGATTGAAAAATTTATAACTAAGCATCTAAAATGACTCGACAGGGAGGAGCTGGAACTTGTTCTTGATTGCTAGCCTCGTTTTACTTCTTAGTCTCAAACCAGCCCAAGAACTATTAAAGTCCTCAAGTTACCAATTCCCTCCACAAAACCATGTCATTCAAGATGTCCATTTCCTAAATTAATTTAATTCAAGAAACTCATTTCATTAAGCACCAAGAACATGTAGCAACCATATACATTGATAGATAAACTTAATAGTTGGAAAACATGACAAAGTATGCACGTATTCAATCTCTATTTCATAAAATAGCAATTTTAAACAAAATATTATCAATTTTCATGATATTCATAGATCATGTAAACAATGTGTGATCATTCTACTTATCTCCATCCAAGCTTAACACCAGCTCTAATTGACCATCAATATTCTCCGATTTCACTTTCCACTTTGTAGATTTTATCAATTACATGAAACTCAATAAAACCCAACAATTTTAAACCTAACCTAGGAACCACATCTACCCAGCAAAAATCTAGGGATGGATAATGGATTAATGGTAGAGAGAGAAAACTTGTGGAGAAAGCTTCTTCAGCGTTGGTCTTTATTTCCTTTTATTATTATATTTATGAGAATTTCAATTGTGAAATTTAGAAAAATGCCTATTTAGGTGGTTTTTAAGTCAAGGGATTCATGGATCTACAATCTCAGTTAAAAATCCAAGATTTTATTTTTTAAAAAAATTACATTTTATTAACTAAAGTTTTCAAGAGTTGCCTTTTAAAAAAAACAAAGTTTTCAAAAGTTGAATTAAATGAAAACCTACCTTAAAAACTTCCATCCACACACTTAGAGGGGGTGTCCTCAATATATAATTCAATAGAATTTTTAAGATTTGTGAAATTTTATAAAATTTATGAATTTTAATAGAATTATACAAAATCTATCAGATTTAATAGAATTTCATAGAATTCTATATTATTAATTTTGGTAAAATTTGATAGATTTTTGTTTTTTTATTATAATTATAATGAATAGAAAAAAAAATTATAAAAAAAATATAATGCATATGCTCTCTATATGTTTAATGTGAGTTTTGTTTTTGTTAAAGAGTTAAAGATTTTTTTTTTGACACTTATATTTAGTTAAAGAGTTGGACTTGGGCCATGTAAGATATTAAAATTATTTGGACACTTAACTGGGCTCAAGTGGATGAAAAAGCCAAGTATCCTAATGAATTGGATATATGGAAATATTCGTATGGGTGCATTTGGGATAAATAAAATGGGTTGGATGAATATTGAGTCCATTTGAAATGAGTGTGACGGTAATTAAGTTATACTTAGTCTCAAAAACTATGAAATTTGTTTCAATCAAGTGCTTTATAATACATAATGATATTCTAATCAGTCCATAATAAATACTCAAAGAACAATTCTTTTTCAATGAAATTTAAGTCCCTCAAAATGTTAATTCTTGTTCAAATCAGTCTTTTAATACATCTCTGTTAAAAAGCTAATGGTCGAAGCAAACATACTCAAAGAGTACTTCCAATCTAGTCCATATACATATGCAACATTTCCAATTAAGTTCTCAATAATAGTTTTATTTCAATTTAATTCTTTAAATATCCAATTGTACTAGATTTTTTTATGAAAGACAAAATAGTAAATTTAGTTTATATATATATATATATATATATTCTTAAGTTATTAAATATCCAATTATTTTATTCCACAAAAACACTAGAAACAAAAATAATCTCAACTTCGTATTTGATGATTCCAAAACCTCAACTCAAAAGTATATTTCCTATGAGTGCTTATTATTCGGTTTAAATTGAAAAACTTAATCAAATCAAACTAAATTTGTTTTATTAGTTAAGTTTCATTGGTTTTATTTTGATTTTCACAAGATTTGGATCTTGGACTAAATTGAACCAAATTGAAATTCTACAAAATTAATTTAAACCAAACTGAATTGAAATTTGGTTTAAATCAAATAATGAACACTGTTAAAAAAAATTATCATTCTACTTATTAGTTGAGGATTTGAAATCTATGAATTCGAAGTTGGAATTATTTTTATTGAATAAAATGATTAGATATTTAATATCTTAAGAGTATTAAGGAAGCAAAACTAATATTTTGCCATTTTTTCTTGCTATATTTTCTATTTTCATTAAAATCTAGTGCAACATAACATTTAAAAGGATTAAATTGAAAATTACTATTATTGAGAAGTTAGTTGCAAAAGTTGTATTTACAAGGAAAAGATTGAAATTGGTCATCTTTTTTAGTGCTTTGACTGTCAAGGATTTGGAAGTTTTTTTTTTTTCTTCCTATTTACTAATAAGCAAACCAAATCAAGAGAAGTTAGCTGATCACTTAACAGTCGACTAGATGGTTATACATTTCAGAAGCTAAATCAAATCAAGGTGATGAGAGTTATATACGAAAGCTATACATTAATTGTATCATCCTTTGAGAGCTTCTGTCACACTCTTCCTTTGTGACGATTTGTATAGTGTGAATTCATCTTAGCACATGATGGGCTGGTTTTGGCATCAAATTATAGAGGTGCTTGGACTTTTCAAATGCTTGTTACTTAGTAATTGAATATCTATATTGGGAGGTTAGAATTGAATGTGTGCTTTTTTAAAAAATAAATATATCTTTAATTAAATTTTTTGTAAATCAATGAGTTGATGCTCAAATGGTAAGCACCCTTATTCCAAACTTTAAGGTCTCCCTTTCCTCCAATATAATAAAAAAAATTAAAATTTTTATAACAACCTTATTAATTTAAAATATGTACATTTTACTAATTAATAATATCATTAAGTATATTATGATAATTTATATGAAGTCAAAGTCTCATATTCATTATCACATTAAGTCAAAAGGGTCGAACCTTCTTGACTCTTTGGAAACATGCTTTTGTTCAACCCATTGTTATGGTTAAGAGCCTCCCCAATCTTTTAGGGAAGCACCCCATCCGACCTTTTGGAGACACATCTCCTTCCACCTTTTCAATTGGACGATCGAATGCTTTTTAATCCATCATCGGATTAGAACATTCACAAGAACATATCTATCCATTTCCCACAAGATTTAATGTAAAATTTATCTCACCAAAATATTTTGGGGTGTTGCATTGTAGTAATAGAGGGTTGAATTTAACAATCATGAAAAAGAAATATTCAGATATATTGTTATGCTTTAATCAATATTTTAATAATAAATTAAATAGTAGAAAGTGTTTTGCTATTACTAACTTGTTTGGTTTTGAATGTTATATATTACTCCCCAAAGCTCATATGTGAATCTTTTGAAACATTCATGACTCATAAAATGATACTTTTCAAAAAAGGAAAAAAAAGAAGAAGAAAAGAAAGAGAGTCATAAATGATCAGAATTGTCTCTGCAAGTGATGAAGTATATCCCATCAATGCTATTGACAAAAATACCATGGATAAAAAGATCTGTGTACCTCTGTCATCATTGCCTGAAAATACTATAAAGAACTAAAGAGTACCAAGCATATATAATAATGTAAATTTGGAAAAGAAAAAAAAAGAAAAGAAAAGCTGTGTAAAGTTTCTTCATACTTCTTGATTGACAGCATGTATGTGCAGCGCACTCAGAGGCAGAGCCATATGCCATGTCTTGGCCTGCTTGTAATATATATATATATATTTACCATATACTCAATTATTTAAATGATCGAATACATGTTCTGTACCTATGCTGGAGAAGGTGCTGGTGTTGGATCCAGATCACGCGCAAGCATGAATTTATGGAATTTAAAACTTGATTGAGTGAAGAAAATGCAATCATTGACGTATAGCACAGGTGATAGATAATGAAAAAAAAAAAAATATATATATATATATATATATATATATACTCTCCCTCTCCCGTGTATAAAATATTTTAAATAATTTTATATACGTTAATAAATTATTTTACTTTTTATTATATTAATATTTATTTTTATTTTTATTAAATTATTTTTTTCTATTTTAATAAAATAAAATGAATTTAAAAATAACATATATAATAATTATAAAATATAATAAAATATGTTAGAAGTAAGAGAGTCGTTTAAATACGTTTTAAAAAAATGAGGTGATGAGTGAGTATATAATAGCCAATGCCAACGAGCATTCTGCAATAATAATTAATTATTCAAGTGGTTTTCCATTTTTTGCTGAGCATGTATTTGCAGATATTGACAAACTATAAACAGATTAAACATTCCATATTTAACATGTGGTAGTTGGTATCAATTAAAGGATTAATAACATTGAGAAAATTATATTCTATTTATTCATAATTGAATATTTACATTAATTTAATATAGAAATTTATGATATGACTAGAGAAAGTTAATGTCATATATTTGTAATTAATAGTGGAATCAGATGTGGTAGTGAGATATGATATGTTAATCATTTAGATTAGGAAAGTTATTTTTAGAATTTTAGATGAAAAAATATTTATTTATTTTTAAAAATAAAAACATCTCAAAATAAAAATAAAAATGTAAATATTCAATTCCAAATGAAATGAGTATTTTAGTTGTAATTGAATTTTTAACTAAGAAAATTGGGTTTATATGGAAGATAAGAAACAAATTTACAAAAGTAAATAATGGGATAGTATTAGAAATTATGGGGAAAAAAGGAAATAAATTCGTGGGTGAATGATAAAATTTAGTGCCAAGTGCATTTTCCCCCTTAAAATTTACTCTGTTAACAAATTACCCTTCGAACATGTAATTGCTCCAATAGCTCTCTTGAGCTTTCAACCGATTGAGAAATAATTGCAACTAAGAGCATCTCATGCTTAAATATCAATGTCAATATAAAAAAAAAAAAAAAGAATCATCAAAATTGATTGTGTCATTAAATTATATTATTCAATGCATAGCTTCACATTGTAGATGGTGTAACTAGTTTGTGGACAGACTTTAACGGTCATTGGCACATTATCCCTTCAAACACAGCTATGGCTGCTAGGATATGCTAGTGGAATTTATGAAATAAATAAAAGGGTAGAAGAATGGGCATGCCAAGATATACTTATTGAAGCAATTGTGCTTTTGATGTGGTAATTTGTTAATTGGATAAAATTCACAAGAAAGAAAGAGTGGCTAACCCTGGTAATAATTTTTTTAATTCAATTTTTTTTTCAGAGAAGAAATTTAATTTTACATTTTTTGAATGCAGAAGAAATTCCTCCATCAGCTATCCCCGCCAAGTTATGTGTCTGCTTTAAACATAAACTCAAAATTTCTTATTGTTCAACTTATCTCATGTGTTATTTCTCAATAGGTGATCTGTTGGCCAATTTGAATTATTTGTTTTGAGAACTTTTACTTTATTAAATTCAATCTCATAAAATAGTTTCAAATGAAACTATATCAGAAATACTGTGGAATAGGTTCATGTTTCACAAAAAAAGAAAGAGAAAAAGAAAGTATGAACTCATCGTCCACTTGATTATCTCATTTTATTTGATCTATACTTTTTCAATATGTAGATTACTCTAGCATATATTGCTTTAGACCATCCAATGTACTCTACCAAAAGGAGCACTAGCCTAAAGCATATTTATCAATAAAGATTACTCCATTTGTAAATTTTAATATTTATATTTTGAGATACTCAAAATTTAATATTCATTTTTATAAGATAAATAGATTTTTCATTTAAAATTCCAACAACACTTAATATTCATTTTTATAAAATAAATATATTTTTTATTTAAAATTTCAATAATACTATTCCCTCTCCATGGCTCAAATCAATTTGCCTTAATCTATTCTTTGAAGGTGCTTAGTTTTTCATTCTCAATAGGATTTGTCTTGTTACTCAAAAGTCAAAATCTATAGCCAGCTCAGTCCAACAATGTTCCAACTAACCCCCACATCTTATCCCATAATTAAAACCCCATCCAACCAATCCATTCTCCTCCACCACCACCACAACCATGGCTCAAGCAGTAGCATTCTCCTTCATTCTCCTTTCTCTCGCCCCAATATTTCTTTTCATTAATCAAATTCAAGCCCAATCCTCCACCGCCCCCGCCCCATCTCCAGCCGGACCAATAAACATCACGGCCATTCTAGACAAAGCTGGTCAATTCACTACATTCATTCGATTTCTTGGACAAACACAAGTAGGGAACCAAATCAACAACCAAGTAAACAATTCCAATGATGGAATGACTGTTTTAGCCCCTACAGATAATGCCTTCCAAAACCTCCCTTCTGGTACCCTTAACGGCCTTAGTGATCAACAACAAGTACAACTCATTCTTTTCCATGTGCTTCCTAAATTCTACAGCATGGAAAGCCTCCAGACAGTGAGCAACCCGGTTAGAACCCAAGCTTCAGGCCAAGATGGTGGAGTTTTTGGCCTGAATTTCACCGGCGAAGCGAACCAAAACCAAGTGAATGTATCGTCCGGACACGTTAATACTAAAATCTATAATGCTTTGAGGAAAGATTTTCCTTTGGCGGTATACCAAGTGGATGAGGTTTTATTGCCTGAAGAATTCTTTGAAACTAAGGCTCCTTCTCCAGATGCTTCTTCTTCTAAGCCTTCCTTGAATGCCACAAAGAGTGATGATGGGAACGCAACATCTGATAAATCGCCTTCTTCTCCATCTTCCAATGATGCTAAGAGGATGAGTACTCATGTGGGATTGGGATTAATTTCTGGCCTTTCTTTGTTTTGCATGGGATTGCTCTCTTGAAGAAATTTAAAGCTATATATTATAGGGATTAATATTATGCTACTCACCATGGCTTCTAGTTACTATCTTTTTTTGCAATTTTTTGTAATTTGCATTCATTTATTTTCCTCTTCATTGTGATTATATGTATTGCTGATCAATTGTTTATTTTATTCGAAATACGTATAAGTTTTTTTTTTCTATTTTCCAATTTTTTCTATGACTACATTTGTATCATATTGTTATATGTTAATTGATTCCCCCCCCCCCCCACCAATGCCAACCACAGAGATGTAATAAATTTTGCTTGTTAGAAGGATAACTTTTCTTCTTAAAATTTCTAAAGAATCAAGTCATGGATAATTCTGTCATTTGAATTAATAATACAAGAGAGAGGAGTAATAATAGCAAAATGAATATTCAAGATTTTCTTGTTAAACTCATTTATTTATTTAAACAAGAGCTTTCTAACAAGCAAGAAAACTCAGTAGTTTTCTTGAAAATCTTGAATGGTTACAATCTATAAAAATTTCTAAACTTGAGAAAATAATCTAATGATTTTTCTCTTTAGAATTGATCTAAGAGCTTTTCGCAGCTTCATCTAGATTTTGGATGAGAAATTTCATAAATCAAGAAATAATTTAATGGTCAAGACTTTCTAAAAGTGACGTGGTATTTTTTTAATTGGTGTAACAATTTCTTTGATTTTCATCAGTCGAAACTTATCAACCTTTATCAGATCCTTCCTCAAAAAAAGAGAGAAAGAAAGTATTATATCAAGATATTTGAATTAAAAGGAAATTTTATATGTTATTTACTTAGTTTTTAGAAATTTAATTATATTTAAAATCTACAAATATATATTATCACAAAGGGATATAGAGTATTTCACTCTTTTCACCCAAAAGGTAACCGTGAGACAGACTCTCAAATTTGATGAAAAGTACATCTTGGAATTGGGATAGAAATAAAAGTACAATAATTTGAAGCAAATAAATCTATTCTTAAAACATTTGAGGAGGTTGACGGAGAATCCTTTGATGATATTCCAATAATTAGGCGTACAAGATCACTTTCTGAAATATATCAAAAGTAATATTGTTGCATTCGAGCTTCTAGGATATGAAGAAACTACACAAGATTCAAGTGGATTACAACATATTAATGGCAGAGGAGTTGAAGATGATTGAAAAAAAAAGAAAGAAAAGGAAAATCAAACTTGGGTACTAGTGGATAGACCAATGCACAAAAATTCCTTTGGACTCAAAAGGGTTTTTGGGACCAAACTCATTGTTGATGGTTCAATTAGCAAATACATAGCAAGGCTAGAGTTGTCAAGGGCTTTGCTCAACAACTCAGAAACTTTTGCACGGGTAGCAAGGCTAGATACTATTAATAAGGTGATTCTAGCACTTTCAACTCAAGGGGAGTTGAAAGTTTATCAATTGAATGTCAAATCTGCCTTCTTAAATGATCATTTGTAGGAGGAGATTTTTGTTTAACAACCAAAGGGTTTTTTTTTATAATAGGAAAATAAGATAAGTTGTATCTACTAAAGATGGCTTTGTATGACTTTAAACAAGCAAAGAGCTTGGTACACAAGGATTGATAATTATCTTCTTCAAAATGTCTTCACTAATTGTTTGAGTTGAAGAACTCTTTATGTGAAGTGTTCTAATGGTGATTTGATTATTATTTCATTGTATGTTGATGATTTGTATTACATGGCAGAACTAAGCATTTCAAGATCAAGTAATATTTTCTTTGCAAATTTAAGAAGAATGTGATCATTGTTCTTGTCCGTTGCAGTACAAACTATCATATTATGATTAGGATAGGTTATTGCAACCATGAAAATGGTTCTATGGTCCATCTTTCAATGAAACTAACTGACTTTTAATAACGGTTAAGAAAATGAAAATTTAAAAGTTTGAAGATAGAAATAAATCTAATACAAATTTTATCATGAAAATTAAGAATTTATAATATCTTTGAGCACAAGAGAATTAATAGATAAAATAAAATTCAAAGACACAAATAATATTTCTTTTATAGAAAAACTTAAATGTCCACATTTTTATTTTAAAATATCTATATGAAATATTTACTTTCTTAAAATAAATATTAGTTTATTATAAATTCTACAAACCATTCTTAATTTGACGGATTTTCTATCTCACTAACAATCTCATCGATAAGCACATTTAAAAATAGAAATATTTTGATAACTTATTTGTAGTTAAATATTTTCATATTTTTAAATTTTTATATTAATTCAATGACAAATGACAAAATCCAAATTTTGATCAAAGAATTAAAAGAAGAAGAAGGAGAAAGCATTATTAGTAAAAGATCCAACTAATAAATATTAGGTTGGAATGCATATTAGTCCTTTGAAACATTAATGATTTTCAATTAAGTTCTATATTTTTTTAAAACATTCAATTTGGAAAAATATAAATTAGTTCTTTTGTCTTAAATTTTTATCTAAATTGGTTAAGAAAAGTGATCTTTTGTAAGTATTTCTACGGACAAATCATCATTTTTAAATTTCTCTTTAGATTTTCTGTCCAATTCATTAACAAATAGTAGTAATAATTGTGTTAACAAAAAAAAAAATCTTAATTGAAACTTAAAATAAAAATAAAAATCAAAGACACAATTGAAAACGTTTACAATTTGTAGGGGTCTATTTTGCATTTCACCTAAATTCTACTAGTAGTAGTCATGACTATCCTTATTCGTACAGCTTTAACCAAATAAACGGAAAAAAGAAAAGACCTCTTACGTTACTTTCGCATACCTCTCTTCTGCTCCTTATTGTTCTTCGTTGTTCGAACTTGTTCTCCTCCTTACAAGGTGGCTTTAGGCGGTGGCAACGGCGGTGGCGGTGGATGGCAAGAACCAATAAATATGCTTCTCTCAATTTCAATGACATCTACGAGAAAAAGGTGATCAACAGCCCAAATTCGAACCCATCCAACACCAGGTCACATTCATCATCATCGTTTTCTTCTCATTCTTCTGCATCATCGGCGGCAGCATCATCATCTCTCACAGGTCCTAATAAAACTTTAATCTCTAACTCTCGCATCCATGGCCATATGCTTGTGTTGAGCCGTCCCACACCCAAACCCATTACTATTCCTCAGAAATCGGACCCATCACCGAAGGAACCACCTCCAACAACCAGAGCTGCTATTGATATAAAATCGGCCAAAGTTCCAGATCAGGCCGGGTCTGAATCGGATTTAATTTCTCTCCGTCCACAGGGACGAACCGGGTCCGGTTCACCTATTGTCTTGTCTCCTTTACCGTCTCCGGGAAATCCACCTTCGCCTTTAGCCTCACCGTTGCTCAAGTCCGACCGATTTGTTCCGCCGCATCTTAGACCGGGGTTTGCGGGCCGGGAGGAGCGACTTGGACCTGAGATTGTGAATGGTGGACAAGGAAGGGGAAGAGGGCAGTTTGGATCCCCCAACCGCTACGTGGAGGACGGGAGGCCAAAATCTGGAGGTGGGTATGAGAGGATGAAGAGAAATGGTGGAGAGGCTGATCCAGTGGATGTGTTGAGCAGACCTGGTTCAAGTGGAGCTCGGCCTAGCTCGAGTGGAGGAAGGTACATCATTTCATAGATTGATATTTATTATTATTATTGTTATTTCTTTTGTTTGTACAGATTCTCCCAATAGTACTAGATTTGTTATTTAGCTACCGCTTTCCCCTGCTGTTCCAGTGTTTTTGTCAATAAATTTGAACCTAGTTGGAGGATGAGCAATTATACATGCTTAATCTTATGAAGCTCTGTTTTTTTTTTCCTGAATTGAGTATGCATTTGTTTCCTGCCTATTATTTTTCTTGATGCCGGCAAGTTATTCATGGGTAGATGTATGTTTTGATGCAATGTTGATTGACAGGAATTTCTGATGTTTTGGGGTGAAATTTGTTTGTAAGCTTGCTCAAGCAATTTTCCATTGTACACTCATTTCTAGAACTAGATGCCTAAACAGAAATTTATTGTGTTGTCTCTTTGTTATATCTGTTCATATATGGCATATTTGTAATGGCGGTTTATATGTAGTTTCCGATTCCTTTTTTTTGTTTTTGTTAATGTATAGATTATTGTACTTTATTCTTTTAGTTCTAGCTTGTAATGAATCCATGCATGCTGGTTTACATGTGCTTCAATTCGCCACAAAGAACAGTTAGTCAAAATTGAATGATCAATCTAAACGAGAATTTTGTTTGCTTTGCTGTAATGTTGCATCTTTTGAATTTGCACTTGATATTATTATCTTACTAATGTGGTGGCTGATTGGTAATTGACATCATTAATGGTTGACACTCGCCCTCCAGAGATATTTTTCTTAGTTGCAGCTATAATATGTTTGCTCGTTATTTCTTTGTGTACACAGAATGACTTGAATGGGTTCTGTATTTTGTGGTTAAGCTTTTTGAACTGGCTTGAAGAAGATATTTAAATTGAGCTGAAGTTTTATATCTTGGGACTTTAAAGTTCCTGATGTCTTCATGTGAGTAACAGTTGTATGTGTGTATTTTCAACAGTGTTGAGATTTCAAGAAAATCTTATGATCCTTCTAGCTTGATATTTTGATGGAAAAGTTGTATACCAGACACCAACATCCTAGGGTTATGTTTTCAATATGAACCTTTAGATATCTTTGATGGAAAATGCAGAGTTTTTGTATGTTGGTGATTTTGATAACATAGACATGGATGTGAACCTAATGCACTGATGTTGTACTTAGGCCTATGGATAAGCTACTTTTTTATCAGCATCATTTGACGTCTTATTTGTTTCTTTTGTTGGTGCATAAAGGTAATTGTATAGTTGATATATCTGGTGAACGTTCAATGACAGGTCATATATTGCAGTTGCATGTATTCTATGAAGGAATTCTTGAACTTGTTTTATGTATCTTAGCCTAAATGTTACCGTGCATATATTCGGGTGATTATGACTTTTCATATTGAGCATGCAACGCTCTCTGGAAATAAGTCATAAGACTCATAACATTCTATTTTCAGTGGAAACATCCCACATGCCAATATGCCCAAGCATGAGGTTATTATTTAGTGTATTCTTTTTGGGCCTGTTTGGCTTGAGATCTTTCTAGAGTAGCATCTATTATCTTGTATGAGAAATTGTTTTGCATCTTTTTGTTGACAACGTATATTGTTGCTTTAAGAGTTCTGGCAATCTTACTTCTTAGTTACATTCTTAGCTTATTTCATGGCAGGTGTTCTAACTATCTGGCAATGATCATTTCCTTCGTGCATTGTTTAAGAAGTTGAAATACCTTGGATGCCATTGTTTGTGAAAATTTAGTTCATTCTCCTCTATTTATTCCCATTGTTCCATATAAACTAGGATTGGTTCTTGTCAATACTGTTCCAAATAAATTCTTTTGTGTGCACTTGGTGGTGATTCAGTATTGCTTGACATGGTGTTTCACTGCAATATTTGGAACAGTATTGACAAGAACCAACCCTAGGTTATATGGAACAATGGGAATAAATAGAAGAGAATGAACTAAACTTTGACAAACACCCTAACCAATCTTATCTATACTTTTTGATAATGTTTCCTTCGTTATGCATGAGTAACTGGCCATTTCTACTCTGATTCAGTAGACTAACAATATTTTCAAATTTGAGTGCTGGAAATTCCAACCTTTACACTTGAAAAATCAACATCGAAGAGAAATACTTTGCCATGGACAAAAATCATCTTCCATCTTGCTTTTTTTAATATTTGGTATTTTCTGAAGATTTTTTAGCAGCTTCTTTTTCCTAGTTAATTTAGGTTGGAATGTAATTAGCTCATTAATTATGCACAAGTATCTGCCAATATCTTTGTAAAGTCTGTACCTGTATTAGCACAAGTATGCACATGTAATTAATCCTTTCTCATGCACCATTATCCATCTATATTTTTCTCAAGCATCCCACCATTGAATGGTTAAACTTATTGCTTCCTTTGGTATGTATTTTTGTTT
This sequence comes from Apocynum venetum, assembly GCA_019593545.1. NCBI lineage: Eukaryota > Viridiplantae > Streptophyta > Magnoliopsida > Gentianales > Apocynaceae > Apocynum > Apocynum venetum. Next base: position 1,891,823 of record SRSM01000144.1, on the reverse strand, counting down.
TTCAGTAGATAAGACAAGATTGATAGAGCCTAGTACTCTTCTCCAGCTGGCATGTCGAGAGATGTCAGTTCAGACTATCCCTAAGAGACCTTTATTGTGTTTTACCATTTTTCCTTTTTTTTTTTTTGTGTTTTTTCGGGTTGGATGGGGTCATGAAGAATAATGAATGGTGCAACCTGTAAGAAAATACTGTGTATGATATGATCTTGTTGCATCCTTCTTTTCCTTTTTTGTTTACTTTTTATTTGTGTCCTGTTTTCTTCTTTTGCATATAGCCTAATGACCAATGAGAAACACAATTGGAAATTCTGTTTTGACAATACTCAAGTCTTGCCCTTTCACCTGAACAAGAAATGCATGCTCAGCATATTTTTGGTTGAAGTGCGCTTCTATTCAACTGATGCAGTTAGTTTGAAGCTTAATATTTAACAAGTAGCATAGTTTACAAAAAGGCTTTAGGGTCTTTAAAAGACTAAAATCCTCCTATTCTTTTAAGGACGGCTATTTTGAAGTGTAAATTATTATTCATTGCTTCTTATGTATCTGGTAGATAAAGATTTTATATAGTTTCCTTATTGGTGTGATCATCTGATTGTGATTTGGAATATTTATTGGATTTTACCATTGTGATTTTCATGAAGACCTCTTAGCCATCCTATAGAGAATTATTTTAACTACAAAACTACCATCCTAGTTGTTATGGCTAACACATGATAGGTATCAAATAATTCTTGCTTAATTTTGAATTGTGCAGAATATTCTGAAGCTGATGTGTTGGCTGGGACAAAGAAAAGATAACTGGATAGAGTTGGATTTGTCCAATGCCTGGTCTTTAGTCCTGGATTTGACTGTAGTTCTTAGATGCTCAGTGGATCCCTTAAATCAATGATGTTGGATTTTGATCTGGTGGCTGCTTTTCCAATAACACCAGGTAACAGAAGTTTTCAGTGAAGGTGTTACCTAATAGACGCACAAAGATCAAACATAGCACATCTCTTTCTTAACTCTTTCTTATTCTCAAGTTAGTATCGGTGAGAAAGAAGATATTCATGGGATGTAGCATCTTAGTGTATCATTATATATGCTGTTTGTCTTTTGGAACTACCATAAAATTCTATGTCTTGACGGATTCATGCCCTTTCACCATTTGTATTCTGCTGGTGCTATATTTCTCCTATGTACAATATGAATCTGATGCTGTTAAAAGTTCTATCTTCTTCATGTTCATTTTCCTATTGTTCATGTGTGTTAGGGTTAATTTCTATTCTTGATAGCTGTTAGCTTCTACTCTCTGTGTTTGTGTGTGTTTGTTTTATACAAACGTGTTGCAGGCATGAATGGTTTTTGGTTTGATGATCAAAACTGATTTTTTTCTTTTTCTGTTCCTTTTTTTAAAAATTTATTTAAAAAAGAAATGATCCACTTGCGTTGAGGCTAAATTTGTTAAGTATTTCAAATGGTCTTATGTTATCCATTCAATTTCCAATTATTGCATGGATTCTTTTGAATGTGTTATTTCTTGCCAAGTTAAATAAGTGGTTTGCATGCCTTCATATCGACATATTTAGAAGTTTAAGCAAAATTAATGTTTGTTATAATTCACAAATCTACTCCTAAATTTGCAATTGCAGTAAGTCCATAGTCTGCTTCCAATCTTTAGAGACCTCGGCGGAACTTTTTCAAATGAAGAGTTTATCAGAATCTGACATTATATATTATACCCTAATCCAACAAACACTGGATCGACCATTATTCAATATCGTTGCATGAGAAAAACTATTTAAATAAGATAACAATAAAACTGGAAAAGTGGAGCCACGCCTTGGAAGTACGGAGCTTGGTGTCTGCCTTTGCAATTGGCGGACCAAAAAGCTGAGACACATTGAAGCCAAGAGTCGCGGGGGAAGGGAGTCAGCAGCCTTGCTCCGTGGAATCCTATTTTTATGCTCAACTCTTTATTACATCAAATCAAGCACTTTTAGCTAGCAAACAAAAATATTTTTTTCATGTAAATTTTTAGTTTGTTTAATAGTATTCAAATATAAATATAGACAAAGAAAGTTGTGTGTAAAATCCTTCTTTATATATATATATATATATATATATAACAAAGTGGCCAAATATGATCTACTATTTAGGTATTTTTCCGCTAATAATAGTCATTCGATATTTTAGCTTTATTTTAGGTATTCTTCTTTGTCGGATGTTGCTCCTACTATGGTTAAGCGAGGTCGTTTCTCCTATGCATAAATATTTTTCAGCGGCGGAGGTTGCTATGCATAAATATTAGTAATGCTTGACATTAGTTGTTAAGATATATGATATTATTAAATTTGGGTTGATTATAAGTCAGACTTATAGAACTATGAATATGTGCCTCTAAATGCAGACGAAGGTTGAGTTACAAAATTAGATGATATATACAATATTTAATTTTTTATTGTTTATTTTTGTAATCAAGAGGGAAAATAAATTTTTTTTGAGAAACTTCATAATTTTAGGACAAAAAAACATTTACGAAAAATGATAAATTTTCTTCATAATGTTAAGATATATAAAATAGTATATTAAAATATGTTTGTACAAAAAATGTTGCAAAAATGAATAATTTTATTCGGAAATTAAAATTTAATAGTAACGATTTAATTGACTTATAATGAATCTCAATTATTTGTTGTGCACGCGTCCACACACACATACACAATGGCATTTTGTTATTAATAATTAGTTTCATTCCCTTAAAAGAATTCATCATTATATAAAATGAACTTAGATATGTATATAACCAATAAATAATCATACCAAATGTTCCACTTTTCATAATTGAAAAACTTTTAGTGAATATCAAAACAATCCATACATATATACAATATACCTAACCAAATGAAAATCCTAAACTTTAATTGAGCAATGCAAATCAATATACCAACTAAAATTGTACATGCATGTGCAACCTCATTTACTGTCAAAACTATAATATAAGTTCATATATATATATATATATCATTAAGTTCATTTATTAATAAAAATGAAGAAAACTATCACAAACATTCTTATTAGGGTTGGGGAAATGCTATAAATGAATATCATGATCCCATAAAAAAATAAAAATATTATATATAAGAGTATATACCTAATCTTTTACCATGAGTTGTCGTATAAGGTTATTTTATTAACGACAGTAGTTCAGATCGTCGTATTTGAAGGACTAAAAATAACGAGCCATCGTAAATAAGCTATTACAACGACATACCGTCATTTATAATTATGTATTTAGGACGACTCATCATTTAAAATTACTATTTAATACGACAGCCCTATAATCGTCGTATATGATCCTTTTAAAATATTGTCGTATAAAACAATATATACGAAGTTTGTTTTGCCGTCACAAAAAAGTGAGTCATTTAATACCTATTTTCTTGTAGTGTTTGATGGATGCTTTTTGAAATGTTACTTTTAATTGTGATTTGGTGGATTTAGGTTACATTGGGTCGAAATTTACTTGATGTAATTGGAGAAGTCTTGGGACGGTGAAATGAAGGATTGATCGTTGTTTTGTTACTCCAACTTGGAAGAGTATTTTTCCAAAATATTCTATTTCTTGCGTTAGTACTAACCACTATGATAATTTATTGATTTTTTCCTTGTTTTGATCCTTTTTGGATAAGAGATGTTGATTTTGATGAGGAAATTGAAAATGATTGGAGTTTCCTTAGCTGATGACTTATTTCAGAAAATTACTGATACCCATGATCAGTTGCGGTAATGGAGCTCTAAGAAATTTGGCAATATCTCCAAGAAGATCATTGCAGTTCAAATTGTATGATCTACGGGGTAGTGTTTTTTTTAATTTTTTTGTAGATTTAGAAAAGAAACTGCGTAGCGAGATTGAGGAATTGGAAGGTATGGAAGAGACTCATTGTCAGCAACGGAGCCGTGCAAAGCGGTTACATGATTTGATCGAGATATATCATTTTTCCACCATAAAGCCTCACAACGCTTGAACAAAAAATACTATATCTATTTTGGGAGGAGATAGTCACTAATATGGATGCCATTACCTCTATTGCTAGCCAGTATTTAAAGAGAGTTTTACATATTCTAATGCAATTCTTGATATGGTTGATGAGCTACCTTTTTAGTATATATCTAATGATCAGAGAAATATGTTTGATAGTCATTTTACAAGGGTTGATATTGGATGATGCATGGAATTTTTCTAAAGAAGTATTGACATATTTTTGGGGTTGAAATATCTTTTTTTTTTGTTTTGAAGTCTTTTGAAGGTGAGGTTGATTTAGAAGCTATAAATCATACATTTCTTGTTTCGATTCCAAAGATCAACAAGGCACCAACTATGAAATATTTTCGTGCAATAAGTTTGTGTAACATTGTTTACAAACTTATTTCAAAGATGATTTCCAATCATATCAAGCCATATTTGTAATATATGGCTAATGACTCTAAATCAACTTTTATTCCTAATCGATTGATCACATATAATGTTGTAGTGACATTAGAAGCTTTCTACAATTTGCAATATACTGTGCATTGTTCAAATGTGTTTTTTGCTTTAAAATTAGATAGACAAAAAGCATTTGACTGGCTTGAGTGCAATTTTTTTGAAGAAAGTGTTATTCGAAAAGAATTTTCCAACTCAAATTATTTAGTTGATTATGATGTGTATTTTTTCAACCACTTTCTCAGTCCTTATTAATAGTAACCCTTTGGATTTAGGGATTTGCATGGCTTTAACTTGGCTCTTTTAGCAAAAAAATGGTTGGAGAATTCTTTATAATCCTGATAGTCTTATGGCCACTGTTCTAAAAGCCAAGTACTTTCCCAATTCTTCTTTTTGGACACGTTTTAGATTTGATCAAATAACTTTGTTATGTTTTTAACTCTTTTTAAGTTTATTTTGTCCGTTGGGAAAGTAATAAAGTGGTTCATAATCTAGTCACAATAGGCCTCTCTCTTTTTTTTAGTCTATAATGGTCTTCAAACTTTCCTTCTGATGCATGCTAAGCTTCTTTGGCTGATTTATCTCATCTATGAATATCTCATTTTAAAAAAAATACTTTTCAAATTTCAATCCAAATTCACCTTTTTTTAAAAGGAAAATTTATTAATAATAGGCAAAGGGAATAACAATTTGATTTGCACCAAAGTGTACAAAGATAGAAGTACATGCGTGCTAACGAAACTTAGTAGCCAAAATACAGTACTATCGCTAGACACAGACAAAATAAAGATCAAAATATCCTGAAATTAAAGATGAAAGCATTCCACAAAAATTGAGAAGCAATTGACTTAAAGCACTACAATAAAACGAAGAAGCACCACTATTGCCAAAAGAAAGAGTTGACCATAATAGCGCAACCAACAAGATATTTCCAAACAACCACACAAGAGCTATCCCCAAAACCTTCACCAAGAAACAATACAACACAACACCATCAAACAAAATATATATAACTAATGACAAAAGAACCAAAAGAAACTTCAAAGCAAATAAACAACCAAGTTCACTTGCATAAGTCTTAACTCCTTAAATAATATTAATAAAAATCTATAACCTCATCATCTTCCTCAAGGAAAGACAACGTTATCAACTTCCCAATAGCTAGAGTAAACTATGTCTCTTTTTGGATAAGATCAAAATTGTTACTAGAAACAAAAACACTGTCAAAATCCAATTCAGGTTCAGGTGCCTCATTGTCAACCTCAATTCTTGAGGCAGTTTTGAGAGCCAATGGTCTCAAATAATTAGGGAGAACTCTTTTAGACCTTCTCTTAATAGGCCTCTTGAACCAACACCAATTGACAACTTTCTTTTGGATGATACCATTCTTAAAAAGGCCCGCTGAGTCATTATTATCTTTTGTCTCACCCAATTTCAGTCCAAATGAATTTGACAAATCAATGTGAAATGAATTAATTTGGACTGACCCAAAATCAAAACATTCTTGAAATAACTGTGAAAAACCATCCATTAAATTCTCACCCCTAGTTCCGTTAACCACTTGATCATTACCGACTAGACAACCATCATTAGAATTCCATCATTAGAATTAACAACCACATAAAAGTCTAGGGAAATAGGATTGATCTCCCGTTTTCTCTTAAAACTCTTCTCACCAAGACAAATTGCAATCAATAGAATCTAACTTAAAAAATCAACAGAATCCAAATTCACCTTTAACATATTAATAATTCAAACTTAAAAAATAACAACAAAATAGTAAAAGTTACTTACTTCATTTGATAAAAGTTTATAGATCTATTTTCTTTTTATTTCTTGTGTAGTTTTAATTTTAGATTGTGTTCTTGTACCTAACCATAAAGTGCTCATATGACATAACTAACAATATAGTCCATATATGTAATATTCACTCAAGCCTTGTATTAGGAGTCATGCATTTCTTATATATAGCCCGTATAAAATATCGATGGCAATCGTGTCATGTTTAGATTGACGGTCAAAATCTATTGTGTTTGTGTTGCAAATCCTGTTGACACATATAAATTATGAAAAAATGGTCAATTTAAATAGAATATTATTAATGAGTCTATATAATCTAAACATATTAAAATGTAATCTATACTTTGAATCAAAACTAAATAACAAAATTTATAATATTTCAAAATTTATTTAAAAGTTAGACATGATTAAGAATTGAGTTGCTAAGGTTCTAGTTAAAATTTTATAAAGTCAAAAGAAACTCTTTTGTTTTTTTGTTTTTTGTTCTTTTGATAAGTTAAAGGAAATTTTTCATGAGTTAAAACAGGAATAAAGCTTCAACAATTGAGACCTTTTATTTAATGTTATAATCATAATAATAATTAAAATTGTTATTATTGATTTCTAAGATAATAATGTTATTAGATTTTTCTAATATATTCTTTCAAGATTCAAGCAATAAATTCTGAAATTTCATTATCAAATGACTTTAATTTTTATTTTTAAATAAAAAGTAATTTATATGTACACACACAGAGGTAAGTTGTTCTACCAATTCCTCATTTAAAGTATAATTTTCATGCATCATTGTTCTACCAATTCCTCATTTAAAGCATAATTTTCGTGCATCATGCGGGTAAATTTCAAATATATTTCTATAATGACATGTTTTTTATGAAACAAATTATTTTTATTGATATAAACTGAAGCTATTAGATAATAATAAAATTATTAAATAAATAAATTGTTTAACAAATACCTACCAATTACCATTAAATTGCAAAATAAATAAATAATTATAAATCTAAAAATTCTTTAAGATAATAAAATAGTTTAAAATAATGATAAACTATTTAAACTTATTAAAATGATAACTATTAAGCCTAATTTGATAAAATATGTGATTTAATTTTTTTAGACCTTAAACTTATTAAAACAATAACTATTGAAACATAATTTTTTGGCAAGACCTTAGACAATTGTCCCAATTACGTAATGGTCGAGCTAGCTTTGAGTTAACAGGGTCGAAATCCAGCCCTGCAAGGCTCAATTTGATTTGATGGAAACTTGTTCAATAAACATATGAACATGTTTTCAATTTTCAGTCGTATTTTGTAGTGTCATGTTGTCATGTTAGTATGTCATGTCCAATATTACCATTTCTATTCCATCAACAATGATAAGAAGAGACAATCGGAAAATATAGTATTCAACATATTGCATAATAGATATCATTCACTTGTACAAAAATTGATGGTCAAACAAATAATAAAATTTGTGTACAAAGCTTTAAACATAAATTTTAATAAATACTTGTAATTTATCTCAATATTAATCACTCATGATATTTAAATTTCTCTACATCACTTGCATTGAAAATTAAGTTATTAAATAAAGAGAAAATAAGAATAAATCAATTATCGATGTACAACAATGCTAAATATAATGAATTTTTATAAAAAAAAATTTTGTATTCGATTTTTGAAAAGTGCTTTGTTTTGGGGATACTTTGAAACTATATATATATATATATAATGGCCAGAAGGCCAGCTTTAGCAGGGTTGAATAGACCCAGACACCATATATTTTGTTAATATATATCATAAAATATGCATGAGAGCACTCAAATTAATTTGTATCTGTGAGCATTTTTTGGCCACCGCTGCAGCTACCTCCATCACCATCTTTCAGATCCCTAAGCTGTAAGCCCAGTAAGTACTGGTTTTCTAATTTCAGTGAGGTTGCAGCCTGAAACTACTCCACTTGGGATATCTCTATGCAAAAATATCATTCAACATGAATTTGTTGCGTGAAACAATCCACATTGTTTGTATTTAAAAAGTTTGGTGTTAAGCTTAAGAAATGAATTTCATTCATATATCCACCTTTGCCATTTGATGCTCTCTTAGAGAAAACACATTCCATTTTATGCTGAGTTTCTTCTAAAAGTTTGGTGAATAGCTTAAGAAGTGATCAGTTCATTGATGTATAGAGAATGCAATGCCGCAGTTTGGTTTTTTTCATTTAACCAAAAGATGAATGCCCCTTGGCTATTCTAGGCAAGCCCTACATCATACGTTTGAAACAAAATTGGGAGTGGGGAATTTCACCTGCACAAAAACTTGTCTAACTTCATTTGGACAAGTACCCAAGTCTACTTACCATATAAATATAACAAATTCAATCCACGGATGGTATTTATAATTCATTAAATAATTCAACTAATTTTAACCGACTTGTGTTTTTGTTGGTCTTTTTGGGTGATACAAAGTTGATATATATATATATATATATATATATATTTGAAGGAAAAATATTTTCATAATGATGAGAAAAAAAATGAAGGTTTTGGCTAAATAAAATTAAAAGAAAATATTGGTAAAGGCAGATAGTGAAGTTCCTAAAATGCCATTCAAATTTTAAGAGAAAAAAGTCAACAATGGTTGACTATACAGACTTAGCCGAAATTAACAGAATGACCTAATCTGCACAAAAAAATGAGGGATTTAGGAAATTAAAGTTAATGTTGAGGGACCAATATCACCAATTATAAAAAGTTAGGGGGTTAAATACAACAATTTGCCCCCCAAAAGGTAGAATCGGACAAAATAATTTTCTAGGGATTAGGTAGTGGAGTGGGGAAAAAATTCCCAGCCATAGGCCCTCAAGAAAAACTATAAAAGTTATTAAAATAACCAAACTACAACTTTCACAAACATAAATTAATATCCTCTAATAAAGTCTGTATATACTATATATATTTCGCTATACATCAAAGAAACATAAAAATTACAAATATAATCAAAATACACAAAAATGCTCAATTTCAAAATCCATGCAATACATTTTCATATCAAGAATTTTTTTTTATAGAACCTTATATTTTTAATTTTGTTATATTAATATCATAATTTGTTATAATTTGTAATTTTATTACAAATGAAGAAATATTAATATCATAATTTGTTATAATTTTAATAAGTTAATTAGGAGTTGGTCCAGTATACACACATAAACTCGAAAAACAATTAGGCAAATCCAAGAGAGCCAATCTTTATCTCCAACCCGTCTCAGTCTCTTATCTAAATTTGAGAATTCCCTGCCTAAACTAAGAGAATTTTCAGCCTAAACTAGAGAATTCCCTGCCTGGATAGGCAGTAACACTCTTGATGGGATATTGCCTTTCCTAGGTATTTTCCAGAGAGGGCACAACTCTTTCAAATTTGAAATTAAGAAGACACACACATTACTATAATAAAAACATCATCCTCATGCACTTGTGACTAAATAATTTAAGAAAATCAAATCAATATATATTTTTAGTTTCCTCTAATTTCATAAAACAAGCTAATCCTATAAGTTAACCATGAAAAATTACTCTTTCCCTATTACACATAATTAAGACCAAACTTGACCTAATCTGCCTAATCTGGCAAACTTCAAAAAGAGAAAAAATATTATAAATAGGCTTGTAGTTTTCTTAAGTATACTAGCTTCTACTTTGTAAAATAGCTACACAAATGGCCTTTCTTTCAGTTCATGAATTATCTTTCATCTTTGGAATCTTGGGTATGTATAGTTCTCACTGCCTTTCATAGTTCTCAGTGATGGAACTAATATATATATATTGGTTTTACAATTGATTTATTTTCTGAATTTGTGTCTCTGACTTTATTTCTATTTAATAATATGCAGGAAATGTTATATCCTTCCTCGTGTTTCTTTCTCCAATGTAAGCCTCATTATCTACAAACACTTGCAACTTTCTAAATATTACCTTGTAATAAAATCTCATTGCTTTTATTATTTTGCAGACCAACCTTTTACAGAATATACAAGAGAAAAAGTTCTCATGGGTTTAAATCATTACCATACGTGATTGGATTATTCAGTGCATCCCTTTTATTATACTACGGCGTAGTGAAGACCCATGCTTTCTTAATCATCAGTATAAATAGTGCAGGATGTGTCATTGAAATAATTTACATAACTTTGTACGTGGTATATGCAACCAAAGAAGATAAGGTAACCTAAACTGTTCCCTGCCAAAAGTTTCTTTTGTGTCTTCTAGGAAGAAAAAGAAAAGGATTTCTGAAAATCTTTTATAAGGACAAAAAAGTCCTCAGAAAAGGTCATTCCCTCAAAGAGTAACTTTAACGAAATTTTTTGAGGGGAGGGCAAAAGATGGGACATTTTATGAGTTTCATTGCAAAAAGTTTAAATGTCGTAAAAATAACTTGCCAAGCATTAATCAGCTAGATTTTCTCATCCATTTTAATGGTTTTGAATGCAGATATTCACTTTGATGTGGATACTGGTGACAAATATTGGATGCTTAGGTCTTATTATGGGATTAACTTTAGCACTTACAAAAGGTACTAAGAGAGTTTCAATGGTAGGATGGGCTTGCGCTGTGATCAATATTGCTGTATTTGCTGCACCTATGAGCGTCATGGTACGTACTTGAACATTTTCTTGTTAATTAATTGACTAAAATGATATTTTCTTGAACTTTCCTCTTCTGTCTAATATGGCATTCTTCCTCTTCTTTTATGTCTTCAACAGTGGCAAGTCATAAAAACTAAAAGTGTAGAATACTTGCCAATTGGTTTGTCCATTTGCCTTACTCTAAATGCCACGGCCTGGTTCTTCTTTGGATTCTTCATAAAGGACTACTTCATATCTGTGAGTGGAATGAAAAACTAATGCTAAATATTATTTTCATATATATATATATATATATATATATATATTATCCTTTGTGACTCAAGATGAATTTACTCCAAGGTCTGTGAAATCAGCTAATTTTTATGTTATTGGTCTTGGATAATGCAGCTGCCAAATGTCCTGGGCTTTGTTCTTGGAATCATTCAAATCATAATATATTTGATTTATAAGAATGGAAGCGGGAGTCCTGTAGAGCTACATGGGGAAGTTGAAAGGAAGGCAGAAGAGGAGGGCAAGAAAGATGGTTCAATTGTACTGGAGTTGGCTGATGCCACAGTTCATTTAAGTACCAGAAACCTAACAATATGAAGCATATAGATGTTTGTGTGTGTGTGTGTCTCTCTCTCTCTCTCTCTCTATATATATATATATATATAATGGAATAACATAATCTGGGCAAAATATAGAATATATATTAGATTAAAAATAATTTTAAACATTTTCTTTAGCCCTAATTCAACAATGTGACAATGATGTCAAACACCCAACAGGGTTTTACTTATAATACAAGTTTTATAAATGCAATAATATTATTTATTTGTGGTTTGATTTTTCATGTTTAATCAAAATATGCGAGTTCGTATCAAATGTTTGCTCCAATACGTATGATAATGGCATGTTAAACAACTAAAAATGAACATATTCAGCCATGAATCCTTACATATATAAGCATAAGTAAAAGAGTAAATTTCAAGTTAAAATTAACCATTAAAATCACAAGTATTCAATTTCGCATTTGAAATCAGACGTATATAAAATTGAGGCATTAGCATTTTTTTCTTAAAAAAAGAAAAAAGAGTAATCAGGGAAGAAGGTAACAATAATACTTAAACATAATATTTAATTTTCAAACAAACAAATATAATACTCATAGGGACAGTAGTCGTAGGGGGAAAAAAAATAAAATACACCATTCTTTGTTCATTTTGACTTTGATTAAAAATTAAGAAAATTTATTAAGTTTAATTAACATACTAAATTATTCTTGATATAAATATAATAGATTGTGAAATTCATGAGTTAGTAAGATATAATTTTTTAAAATTAATATATTAAATTAAGAGGTTATTAATTAAATTTTGAATAAAAAATATATTTATTTAATAAAAATGAACATTCAATTCACGACAAAAGACGTTCAATTCCAAACGAAGGGAGTGTATAATACTCGAAATGTTTTTTCAAATATTCTCTCATTTCGGAATTAAACGTATATATTACATCTCATTAAGTAATGATTCACACGGTTAATTTAATTAATAATAAGGATAATGAACTAATTTCTTTAAAATTAAAGACTATTTTTAATTTTTAGACTAACTCATAACATTCAATTACGGAAGAATAAAATATAATTTTTAATTTTCAAAAATAAAATAAAATTATAGAAAAGGCCATTTCAAATACAAAGTAAACATAATGTCATCTAAAAAAAACAAGAAAAGAAAAGTAAACATAATGTGAACATTGTATCAATGGGGAGAGAAATGTTAGAATTTGTCTCTCCGACTATTGTTTTTTTGGTAAATAAAAGAATCTCTAGGACTATTCTAGGACTTGAACGAAGCGCTTAAAAAGTGCCACCGATACAAGGAAAAGAAGCACCAACGGCGACAGTCCATGCTCAACATTACACTTCACCTTTGCCAGGAAAAAGAACCATTCCTATTCCCCTCCCTTCTAGGGGAGCTTCAATCTTGAGGCTTCCCCTTTGTTCTTTACTGTTTAAAAATCCCAGAATTTGCTCACCATCAATAAAGATTTGTGCCCTCCTCACATGCACAGCTAATTGATTTCAGTTGGATTGATGATATTACCAATTGCAAAGCTAGGGACACTTGCCTTGAAGACAATATGCAAACCAATTGGCAAACGCATCAAGAAAGAGGCTGGGCTGCATCCCCAGTTTAGACAAATTATAATCAATTTTGCCCAGGTTTAGTTCATGCTGCTGCAAGAATTGGGTTTTACTGATTACTTAGTTATAATGGTTTGCATTTTCTTGTTAAGAATATGTGCCCTTTTTTCCCCTCCTTTTTTTTTGGGGGGGGGGGGTGTGAAATTGATATACTTGTATTGCTTGATATGCAGCAGCAAGTAAATCTGTAGTGTGTAAATGGCTCTTAACGATATTTTGATATGTTGATTATCTAAATGTAGAATTTCCAGTTATGAGGGATAAATATAGTTAAATTTTGATTGAAGAACCAAAATTTCTGGGTGCTTTTTCGAAGCTAAGCTCTGCTTTTGAGTTACAACGCAAGTACTGCCTCGACTGAATGGCTGGAGAAAAATTCAAATTCGATTGGCCCCTTATAAATGTAACAGATTCAGTAAGGTTCTCCTTCAGATTGATGATGGAAAACAAATCATGGAACAGATATGCTTTCACCACATAATTATTTATTTATATACGTATTTGATAGATCACCACATAATTATTAGATAATGCACCAAAAAGGCCTGTTTCAGCTTTGAAGTAGTGGAAATGGTATTGCCTCATTTTGTACTTGCGAATGACAAGAATGTTGTTCTAGGCCATTATTATCCTTTTGCCTTTGTCTCTGTTTCCTTGGAGTGCTGCCCTTTGAAATTAAATGCAACAAAATGCCATTTTTTGTGTGTGTTTTGCTTGTTGTCTAGTCCTTTATATCACTGGAAGAATTGAAAGTTTAAATTCTTGCTGATGCCAGGCAAACCACCGATTGACAACAAAAGTGCAGAGGCAGATTTATGGCCATGCAATGGATGTTGCAATTCGCCCTTTGAATGAAGAAAAAGCAGTGCAGGCTGCTGCTGATCTTTTAGGGGAACTCTTCGTGTTCACAGTACTGTTGGCTTACTGATTTTCTACTATTTCCGCATGTACTTAACTATTTTTTGTTTTTCTTTTCCCACATAGTCTTTCAGTATCTCCATGATTAGCATTCTGAATTATTATTTCAAGTATACTTTTGTCATTAGAGTTCTATACTTCAAATTGTCCTGTTGTCCTTGCTAGTGACTTGTAGTCACAACTTTAATGGTAATGATATCTATGGTCTATTGCATGTAAGGGATTATCTTACAGTGCTGTTATCATTTCACAAAAGTGAGTCCTAACCATGTATTTATGTCTGAATCTTGAGAGTCATCCTGGCTAGATATCTCTGTGCATTTCTATTCATTCAGATGCATAGAGCTCTCTGAGCTCTAAACTGTCTGTTATCCATTTCACTATTTTATTCCGTTCTGACTTCTGGCTATTTTGAATTAGAAAAGATATGTATTTGATTCCTTAGAATTAAACATGTTTGTCACAGAGAAAATGGATACCAAATGTATTGTTAGTGTGGTTGCAATCCCGGCTTTTGTTAGATTCTTGTCAGTGTCCTGAGAACCTAAGAACAGGATCATCTGTGTTCTTTAAATTGTGACCAGAGCATACATAAGAGTCTGAGGGTTGCAAAACACAGATGTGATGGTGTCTGCTGCTCCAATTTCAATAAATCAAGTAACAAAGTAAATGAAGATTTTCTCAAGCTTGTTGCCAGTTTGGTAGGAGATATGCTTAAAAATAAGCGTATTACTGGATCATTTTGTTGTACAGTAGTATTTCTGACATAAAAGTAAATCCGTTGAAATGAGATCAAACCATTTGCAAATAAATCAAAAATATCTTATTCAAATGATATTTCCAGCATACTTATCTGCCAAAATTCTTTTAAGATGTCTTAAGAGTATTTGTTAGCTAAACGTCTCTTAGCAGTTAGCTCATGATTTGTGTTCTTACTAGTGCATAAGATCCAGTAGCAAATTATGTGAATAAGATGTATTAAAATTTCTGCAGCATTGCTTTATAATTCTCCTGAAATTTGCTCTTCCCCAGAATCACTATTTTGAAGGAGCAATTGCCCAAATAACTCTCTCCCTATCTTGCTAAAAGATATGTTGGAGGATAAGATTGCCCGATTTTGTGTTCATTGTATAATAAGAGATGTATAAAAGGTTATTCTAAGCTACATTTAAATGAAATATAGAACTGTTGCTTGAAATTCTTCAAGAAGATCCATGTGGGGGGTTCTGAAGATGCTAAAAAGTCGATTGAGAAATAGAGAGGTTTGTTAAAATGGTAGTGGTGGCTAACTCTATACAAGAAGATGAATGGATAAAAAGAAAGGGAAAAATAAGTAAAACAAATAATTGTATATCATTATAATATATAGTCAATAAAAAGGTGGTGTCATTTTATATTAGTCATGTCTATCATGCACCTTTTAACAAATAAAAGGAACATAAGGGCAATTTCTTTTATCATATTTTTCTGAGTTGGAGGTAAAAGAAATGAAACAAAAAGGTTGGTATGTGTGAATTCTTTTAGCCTTTTAATGGACAAACTAATGGAAGGGGAACCTTTTATACTTTTTGTCAGTTAGAGGGCAAAAAACCGATTAAAAAAAAAAAAGGTTGGAGGGCAAAACCAAATTCCAGAAAAGTTTTGAGAGCAACTGATACTTTTTACCCTAAAATTTTTCGGCGAAGTTAATTATGTCTTGAGGGCAGGTCTGCATTGATGCCTTCACTGGGTTTTCAGTTTCTCTATACTTCATCTTTGTATTGGCTGAAAGTTATTGTTAGTACCTGTACATCTATGCATAGTTTCTAATATGATGATCCCTGTTTTTTCCTTCATTTACTTTATGTTCCGGACTCTATTTATTTGTCCGTTTTTTCTTAATTTATCAGGTTGCAGGAGTCGCTGTAATATTGGAAGTGCAAAGAAGTGCTAGATCAGAAGCTAGAAAAGAGGAACTCCGAAGACGAGAACTACAGGTCCATATTTATATTCATTGTAACTTCTTTTTATTTATTAACAGCCCCTATTATCCAGTGCTTACACCATTGAGCATAAAGAGGAAGGTGACTATAATTGATAAGAATCATAATTCAAACTAAGTGCTAAAACTGATTCTCCCTTGTGCGTTGTTCTATGCTGTTTTATATCAATATTCCTACTATTGTTATTACATTTCCTGGTTTATCCACAACTTTTTGACTTGATAAGCCTGAGGAGCATTACCTACTAGTAATGACACTTCAAGTTGGCATTTATTCATGGTTAACTCACGTGTAGGGTCGATTTTGGACATGTTTGCACCCTTTGTGCATTTGACTAGAATAAATCTATGCGTGTTGAGAATTTCATTAAATATTATGGAAATGTGACAAGTTCTTCTGTGCTAAGCTTCTCAGAAACAATAAATTCCTCTGCCCTCCATCTAACCATCCTTACCCATGTCATGCTCAGTCTGGAAAATGTATGGTCAACAATACTTCCTACATGTACTTGCACTGGTAACTTATCTCTTCATCATAGGAAATTTTAAAGAGATACATCTAAAATGATCTTCCTTTATTTGAGGATAATATTTGATATGTGAATTTCAACATTTGACTTGTTAGCATGTCGACATTTTATAGTTCTCCCGCCATAGTGTTTTTGGTTCTGGCAAGGATTGCACTGGTTTAAAATTGACATGTTACACCCGTATATAGCAAGATATCTATAGTTTCCCTTTTTTTTTTTTGCTAGCTTATCTTATAAAATATTTGGAATATGTAGATCATGAGTGTAAATACGTTCACTGTTAGTTAGTGTACATATAATGAAGACAATGGCAATGAAATTAAAGTTCTTATTCTATTTTCTCTATTGCTAGGCAATGAAGCAGCGAGATGAGGATTTATCCAGGGAGGTCGACCTTCTTAAACACAGAATTGCAGAACTTGAGGGTGTTGTTAAAGGACAAGGACGTGGTATTTTCAGCTTCAAGCAAAACCATATTACTGGAGATTACAAGTGAAGGTTAGTTGCATTACATTGACAACAGTCACGGAACTCGATTCTTGTAAAGGAATTCTAACAAAAAATATACCTATTTTAGGCATTTCCCCTTGAGGTTTGGCAGTGAAGATAACACCAAATTTCTTTACATAATTGAAGCCTTTTCAACTTTAGCAAATGCATGTGCACGTCTTTAGATCATATCCTTCTACCTAATATTCAGTTGCTTGGATAAAACCCATTTTGATTATCTTCTACACTATAATAAGGCTGTTTGTTTGCTATAGAGTACCAATTGACTCCGGGAAGAATAATATGCATGGTTCTCCTCTCTTCACTTCAATTTTATAGTCTAGCTTGACCCCAATGATGAATAATCCAGGGATGTTCTATAATTTACTTTTCGGTCTAAATTGTTCTGAGGTTTAAGCTCGACTAACTTTTTATCTCAAGTCATCAATCAATTGAAGTTTTCAAGGCGAGCATGGATAGAGGAATGGTTGGCATCTCAATTGCCCTCTAGGGTGGTTACTTAACATTGAACCTTTACATATTACTCTTCCATAAAAGATAATCGTCTTAATTTCCTTTTTGATTAGTTTAAGTTTATTTATTCTATTTATAAATAAGAAAAGTATTTATTATTTTTAAAAAAATTAAATTTGTAATTCAAGTTTGAATATATTATAATGGCTCGAGCTTGAAAAGTGAAGTTGGAGCCTAGCTCCGGTCAGCAGTTCAGAAAGTCGAATGTCTAGCAAAAATGGTTGTTTCTGGCAGTGAGGGAGGTTGGAAAGAACGAATACTTGTCCAAAAGAGTTCAACAGGGAGAATGAAGAGAACATGCACTTCGGTGTCTCTCTTGCGTTGAAGTCAGTGGAAGCTATGAGAGGGGTAAAGGAAGAGGAGGCTCTAGAAGGGGTAATGCTTTTGTTGGCTTTCTCAAAGCCGATTTTAGTAAGTAATGGAGCAAAATATTCCAGTAGCTCCTACACTTTAAAACAAATTTGGTATTAGTCCTTCAACTTCTAAATGAACAGTTTTTTACTCTAAACTTGCAAAATGTATAACCATTAGTAAGGACTTAAGTGTGATATCGTTTTTTTCCTCTTGAGTTTCACGTGCAATTCGGAGGGTTATTTTAATTAAATTAAATTTTCAAAATTTCAGAGAGATTGTAATTTTTTTTTCTTTCATCTTTTTCTTTAACTTATTTGCGGTCACAACATTTTTTACAAACTAATGCTTAAACTTGCTTTACTTTGTCATTTCAACTTTTAAATCTTCTCTTTCTTTTTTTTCTTTTATTTTAAAAAATGAAGTAAATTTTGTTGGAAACAAGAGAGGTTGCTTTACTTTGTCATTTCAACTTCTAAATCTTCTCTTTCTTTTTTTTTTATTTTAAAAATGAAGTTTCCTAATTTTCAAATCTTTATGCATCCTCATATTTTATTTTATTTTTGAGAGAATATGTATTCAAATATTATAAATTAAGAGAGGCATAAGACCACAAACCAATAGCAGGCAATCACTACAGTTCATTTTGAATAAATTTTATTTTCTAAAAAAAGTGAGAGTGCATAATCATTTGAAGATTTGGAGACTTCGTATGATGTGGCTATTATAATGGTGCAGTTGCTTTGTATCCACATATCTTATTTCTAATAAAATTTCCTTCATTTTTTTAAAAAAAAAAGAAGATTTGGAAGTGGAAATGACAAAGTAAAGTAGGTTTAAGCATTGGTCTGCAAAGCATGTTGTGGCGGTGAGTCGATTGAAGAAAAAAAAATTACAAAATCTTTAAACTTTTAAAAATTTAATTTTGACTCTTAAATTTTTTTTAAAAACGAAAATACCTCTCTAAATTGTCAAGTATAACACATACAAAAAAAATTCATTTTACACTTAGCGTCCTAAATGATGGAAGGGCAAATACTTACACATTTTACAAGTATAGAATCTAAAACTGTTAATTTTGAAGTTCGAGAATTAATACCAAACTTCTTGAAAGTTTAGAAGCCATTGGAATACTTTACCCTAAGTATTTTATGCAAATTGCACCCATGACAATTTTTTTGCCACATCCTATATGGGTCTTATCATTACTGGCATATATTTTTTTGGAAATATGACTTCCCTAAAGACTCATTCAAGTCCTTAGTCCCATGATTGTTGAATCATTAGAGTCGCATGCATGCCCTGGCCCTTAAATAAGGTTGCAAACTAAGCAATTTTCCCAAATTAAATTTTTTGTTCACAATATTCAGGAATGTGGTCGTTAAACATTAATTCTAGCTTTCTTTGTGGGATTTTAATTCACACAACCAGGTTGATCCAAGAAATGAGTTGTGGGTTCAAGTTCAAGGACAACGGATCAGGACCCCCAGAATAGCTGGCTAATGTCCTCATGTCCAGAATCTCAATCTTCCCCTTTCCCATTATACTATAAAAATAAAAAAAAGGTTCAAGGACGACTCTATTAAGTCTGAATTGAGTTGCTGTCCTCTCCACTTCGTCCTTGTGCGGAACTTTTAGTCGTTTGCCATTGCTTTATATGGAGGAAAAACTATAAAAAATAAAAGAAAAAGTGAGGCGTTTTCCCTAGATCTCAACTTTTGCAGAAATAACTTTTATTGCAGATATACTCAAAGATCTATTCTGTGTTCATTTGGGACTGTAGAGTTTTCTTATTTTCCGAGTAGGGACTAATGCAAAGATTTGCTGTTAGATTTGTAAATTTTTCGAGTAAAATATCATTTTGTCCTTCATAATAAAACCGTTGAAATCTAACATCTCGAAAGTAGTTTAGTGATGAAAAACGTTTAAAGTAAAGGAAACGATATCAAAGGTGGGGACCAAATTTGCAGCCTTTAATTCCGGGCAATGGAGAGAGGGAAGTATTTACTAGTAGTGAACTTCATCTACCACTACCAGAGGATTAAACAGTTTCTTTTGGTTGTTACAAATCCTCTTATACGAACTAGCTGTTAGTCATGCAAACCTCAGCACTCCGCCTCGTTGCATGGCCTCCAATTGGAATCGCCATTACCACCACAAAAAACCTCAATAAAACTCGCAGATTCACGAGGGTCGTCTCCGCAACAGCATCACAAATATTTCCACCAGAGAAGGTAGAAATCTTCAAATCAATGGAGCCTTGGGCATCTGAAAGTCTTCTCCCATTTCTCAAGCCAGTTAACCAATCATGGCAGCCGTGTGAATTCCTTCCAGACCCATCAAAGAATTCCTCGGATTTTACCGATGAAGTTCTTGCCTTACGTGATCGGACGGCGAAGCTTCCTAATGATTACTTGGTGGTGTTAGTAGGAGATATGATCACTGAGGATGCTTTGCCTACTTACCTTACTTGGATCAACACACATGATGGGGTGAGGGATGAAACTGGTGCAAGTCCTGGGCCTTGGGCAACATGGAATCGTGGATGGGCTGCTGAAGAGAAAAGACATGGAGATTTACTCAGGACTTACTTATACCTCTCGGGCAGAGTTGACATGTTGATGATAGAGAGAACGGTGCAGTATTTGATTGGTGCTGGAGCTGTGAGGGTTTCTTTCTATTTGCATTCTTCTTCTTTTTTCCCTTTTTACCAACAAAAAATAATTTGCATATATATTCTACCTTGGTCTGAATTATTTTACCCATGATAGTGTGTGATTCTCTAATAATTTCATTTTGAGTTATTCCTATTTTAGATTTTTACTTTTTTAGTTCTTTTTTTGCAAGTAATGTATCTCATTTTAGTAACTTAAGTTTAATAATGTAACAGAGAATGACAATGGAAAGCATAGCAGAAAATTCTAATTGACTCTTCCTCCTCAACTTGAACTAGAGTAATCTTTTCTAGTATCTCCCTCTGATCAGAGAATGTTTTCCAAAATTAAAGTCTTCCCCGTTTTGATTATTATTTTATTTATTAACTTCACTTTATTTTAAATTTTTTTTTGACAGGATGTGAAGACAGAGAACAATCCCTATTTAGGATTTGTATACACCTCATTTCAAGAACGAGCCACCTTTGTTTCACATGGCAATACGGCTCGGTTAGCCAAGGAGGGAGGTGATCCAGTGCTTGCCCGCATATGTGGGATCATTGCATCCGACGAGAAGCGTCATGAGAATGCCTACACTCGGGTCGTTGAAAAATTGCTCCAAGTAGATCCGAATGGAGCTATGATAGCCATTGGTGATATGATGAGAAAGAAGATCATAATGCCAGCCCACATGATGTACGATGGACATGATCCAAATCTATTTGAACATTTCTCGGCTATAGCACAGCGACTGGGGGTTTATACAGCCAATGATTATGCAGATATTCTTGAGTACTTGATCGGACGATGGAGATTGGAGAAGCTCGAGGGATTGACAAGTGAGGCTAGGCAAGCACAGGATTTTGTCTGTGGACTGGTGTATAGAATGAGGAAGCTTCAAGAGAGAGCTGATGAGCGAGCCAAGAAGCTACAACCACATTTTGTGAAGTTCAGCTGGATTTTCAATGAAGAATTGGCTTTGTAGTACTAGAATGGAGAAAGTTATTAAAAAGTATTTTTGTTCAAAATAAAAAAACTGGGGATATTTAATCAAATCAAGCACTATCCCAATCTTGTTTATAGTTAATAATGTTTAAAGAGTGTGAGTTGTTACAAAAATAATAATAAATAAATAATTGAACGTGAATCTTTAAATACATCTAGAAATGATA
This sequence comes from Apocynum venetum, assembly GCA_019593545.1. NCBI lineage: Eukaryota > Viridiplantae > Streptophyta > Magnoliopsida > Gentianales > Apocynaceae > Apocynum > Apocynum venetum. Next base: position 1,870,085 of record SRSM01000144.1, on the reverse strand, counting down.
GTTTATTCTTTCTTTCTTTGAAAAACTTTAGAAAATAATAAATAATTCGTTGACCCAACAGAGCCCACAAGATATATACCCTGTATAAGAGCACCAAGAAGAGCATTTCATGGCATTACCAAAATAGAATCATTTCCAAATGAGGTGCAACATAAATTTATCTTTTATTACATTGTTTTAAGCATACAATTCTTCAATAACTTGTTTATTGGCAGCCAGAAATTCTATAGTCTCTCTCCATAGTGAACATAAAGAACTGATAGCGAACTATTTTTGGAGAGAGGACCAAGAATTTGACTCAATCCAGTTGAAAGCAATAGGACTTAGGAAAGCATCAGGAATGCCAAAAGAGGTGACCAAGGAAAGTGCATGTGGTCTCAGTTCACTGCACAATTTTGCAACTTCTTTTCTCACTGCTGCAGCATTGTCTATCGATAAGTACCCATATCGGAGGAATGCAGAATCTTCCTCCAAAGTGACTAAGGCGTACATAGATCTCAACAGACCTAAAATATTCTGCAAGATAATTCACAAAGAACAATATATTATCCTTTTAAAGAGTAAAGCTTTTCCAATCAACCATTAGTTTCAATGGCCAAAAAGTACAAAAATCAGTTCTCTAAGATGCAGTCTCGATGAGGCTCCAGAGATTACAACTCTCATGAATTCATTATTGAGTTGGATAACATGTTCTCACAATGTTGCACCTAAATATATGTCCTTGCCTTAGCCTTCTTATATGATGAGAATGTCATACTTACAGCTCTTTTCTGTTGTTTGTCATGAAAATCGTGACCTGTTACAACTCCTTATATAATTCCTAAAATTTCTACACTACCAAAGTACAGAAAGTACCACCTATATGGTGGTAATTACCTTAAGGGTGACATCTGTAATAGTAGCCTCCTGCTCCATAAAAGTTTGAAAAATTGCCCTGTCGGAGAAGGCTCTACCCAAGTCTTCAGCAAGCTGATAACTCTGGCAGGATCAACAACAACAATGAAAAAGTGAATTGAGAGAGAGAGAGAGCAGTTCTTCTGTGAAACTTCTATACAAGAGGCAATTTTTACCACAATAAAAGCATGTTCCCTGCTTTCTCCTCGTGATAGGCGTTGTGAAATTTCAGCAGCAAAATGCTCCAAGAGATGTCGTTCTCTTAAACAGAAGATATCATTCTGCATCATACACACTTAGAACTTCTGAATTGTATCAATTAACATATGCAATAATAAGAACATAACAAAAAGCCTCATTACCTGGAAATTGACACTCCTCATGACAGAACTAGTAAGCTGAGCAGGTACAAAAGGGCAGGACTGATTCATGTGTTCTAATCCCAATCCTTTGAATGGCTTGTTCCTCTTCTTTGCTGCCACATATTCTGCAAAGAGTGTCTTACTAACCTGCCATATCACATTCTTCCCTTAGTTACCATATTTGCACAAATCATCAACATATCAATATTATCTAAAGAACATTTCACATTCACTCTTAAGTGCGTAAACTTAGTATCACTACTTCAGAAGATATGGCACAACCTAATCTTATATTACACAACTCAAAATAATGGCCAGCACAATACTAGAATTCTTAATTCTCATCCCATTTTAGGTTGGCAGAGAAGTTACATTTTAATTGATAATAATGCAAACTCTCCAAGTTGTATGTGGCAGATATTCTAAAAGGAGAAAACATAGTGTAAATTTCAAATTCAGTTCTAACAAATCAAAAGTACAATGACCTACTAATCCCCTTATACTAACAAGAGTAATAATTAAATCATACCTGTTGCATGAGAACATTGTTGTCACCCTCAAAAGTAGACTGCACATCGTATTCACCCTTTAGATGACCAACACGGTTCTCAGTCTTCATACCTTGTCCACCGCAAGCTTCACGGCACTCCTGATTCATACATTAATAGGAGATCTGAGAAAGGAAATTTTTTGTGATAAATTGATTTCCTGGTTTCATATATATAGCTTTCACACCTGAAGAGTTCGCATGTTATGCCAAGTTAAAGTAGCCTTGAAAGCGCTAGACACAATATGAATGGTTTTGATCAATTCAGGTGACCTCCTCACATATAATGTTGTCAAATAGTTAGCAGCAAAGCTCATAGCATATCTGCAGTGAAAAGGCACATATCTTATTAGTACGCATTCATTCGCTTATACCATGTATAAATCATAATACAGTTGCCTATCCATTACTACAGGCAATAATCAATTAATTTATTGATGGCAAATTCAAGACCAAACTACGCTCTTGACTCGAGGATGAATTCACATAGGTACAGAGCAAATTTTAGTAATTATCTATATCTCATGAACTCAAAGAAGTAACATTACAGACATAGAGCACATCCTAAAACAGAAATGAGCAAAATGTTTACTCTGTGTTGTGTGTGTGTGTGTGTGTGTATAAGTTGCAGTGGCATCTAAAATGAGCCTGCCCTTCCATGAACTCATCAGGAAAAGCAATAATCTAGAGTTATGGATCATAAAAATTACTTTTTTCCCCCTTTTACCTAGTGGAATAAAATACAATAATCAACCGAAATCAAGAAGCCCTACACTTAAATTGCATAATGGAGTAACAGTAGGATACGTTACATGCATATTAAAAGGAAAATTTTGCATAGACCTACTCTACAAAATGCAACTAACTGACATCCCATGACACCAATAACAGGTTACAGGCTGAAAACTTAAGGAAGAAAACCCAAATGGGATAAAGAAAACTGGATAGAGCTTTATTTAAACAATCAAAATCTCATTGGCATGACAAAGTCCAAGAAGAACCATTAAAATTTAGATAGAAGAAGCCACAGTACTAGATACTTACGTCTTTGCAAGAAGGGGAAGTAGCCGCCTTTGATGACTTGGGTAATCGAGCAAAAGTACTTCAGGCCCATTGGGAGTGGCAGAGAATGCCCTCCTTGTCAGAGCATATCTTAAGGCAATCGCTAAGCTGATCTGATGAGGAATAAGCAACATAAATATCAATGAAAATTTGGATCGGTGCATCTGACTGTTCATCTGATTAGACACCTACTTGTAGTTTTCAAATTCAAAATATCTCATTGCAGACACATTTTCAGATTCTTTTACCTTTGATTGGTAAATAGAGCTCACAGCAATGGTCACACGTCCAGAAGTCAGAGGGGCCAAAAATGCAGCAAACCTCTGCAAACAAACCAAAAGGTACAATCTTAGCTAGTTAAAAACTTTTGAACTAGTAAGTCGTTGCCAAAAAGAAAATCAAATTAAATCTGCCTTAAGTTTGCTTCTAACATTTATATAAAGAGTGAAACATGAGAACCAATCTCCTTTTCTTGAATGTTTCTAGACCATAGTGCACAGAGCAACACATAATGAAAAATCGTTGGCTTATTTAACAAAGAAAATATGTTGTAATCCTTAACCAAAAATTGTAAACATGAAGCTATTTGCTCAGGAAGACCATGTATCACAAAATTGTTTTCCTTCCAATGTATCAATAGACAATAAGTATAGGGTATACCTGGTCTAGATCCTTGATTGCACTCAGATATTGTCCATCCGGGGAGACATCTGCCACTGAATTCAACAGATTTTCCCTAGGTATTCTAACATTGTCAAACCTGGAAAACAAGCATGGTGCAGCACCCTGAGACTTCGAGGCCAGCAAGACTATTAGGACTTCTGTACTTTCTTAATGAAAAAATCCCAAAGAATTATTTACCAGATTCGACCATTATCCACGCCATTTAAACCAACTTTATGCCCACAGTCAGCTATTCGAACATTAGGACAAATGTTTCCATTTGCATCTCTGATCTGGGCGATAAAGGCATGTACTCCCTGGTTGCTTCCATTAATATTGAGCTGTGAAAATACTATTGTATGTGTGGCATGCTACAAATAGATTGAGAAAGATGTCAATCAGATGGAGTCAAGACATAAGAGGTAGAGAAGAATTGTAAGAAATCAACTCACTAGAGAACTGGGTAAAGAATTATTACATTAGCTGCACCTCCAATCCAATACTTCTGAGCAGATTCACATGGAGTGTTGATGACAAATTCTCCAGTGTTGGAATCATAGGTTGTCACTGTTTCAATGCCTCGTACCTGAATCCAATATTTACAAAATTTACCCAATTAAATTTCCAAAAATCATTGAATAGCATATAAAAGATTAACACCCTTGACTAAACAATTGAAACACCTTCACTTACATTACTTCCATGTCCCAACTCTGTCATTGAAAAGCAACCTTTGATTACGTAATTTTCTGTGTCGCGTAACCATTTATCATGGTGACGTTTAGTGCCAAAAAATTGGATAGCACCACCCCTGGAATCATCATTCAGGAAACATCATGCACTCTTTCATTTTGTAATCAGCAACAATATTTTCACAAATTTCAATTATAGAAGTCCATGCACAAAAGAAGCATTTGATTTTGAAAAGGCAGTTCAAGTTTAGAGATAAAAGCAATGTAATAACTTAATGTTAGCAGAATAACAAAAGGTTTTTGTTTCACCTTTGCAAATTGTTTGAAGGGAAAATTGGGACAATATAAGCCCCATGAATCTTTTAAAGAACAGAACAAAAAATGAACACCAGGTGCATATTAGATGAGGAATAGAATATACAGCATGAGGTTTAAGACCCAATAGTTAGACAAGTTGGAAGTGGGTAAGTATCAATCGGAAGGTGGGGAAGTTATTAAGTTCCACAATCAATGGCATTGTTCATCACAATCCTAGGATGAGCTACTCTTCGTGCATATTCTCAATTGTTAAGGGTTTAAAATCTATTTATGATTCATCATTTATATCATTTATCTTTAATTTTTAACTTTTTATATTATCAACTATTTTCGTGCAACATTTTATATCCATCCACCATAGCAAACAGTGGTTTTCAGCGGGTGTTTTCTTTCCATTTTAAACCCGGGATAAAAATGTCTGAACTGTTCCTTTTACCTTCAAATTTGGTGTACTAACTACCCCAACTTCTCATTTCCCCCATCTACTTTTTTTTCCCACCAAAATCACATATCTATCCAAAATGTTTCCTTTCATAAATCCTAAACTATCGGAAACCACCATATGTGGTGGCAAATAGATATAACTGCTTGAAATATTTGAGGATATATAAAAATTTTAAAAAATAAAGGATATAAATGATGAATCACAAATAGTTTAGTTGCGTATTTTGCTATTTTTCCTACAACTTAATATAACCGCCTCAAGAAACAAAAATTGTTTTTGAAAGCATCATTATGTAACTTTTTCAAAAACAACTAAAAGCAAGAAAGGAAAACAACCAAGAATAGATCAAAATAGATTGCAGCTTTAAAAAAAGAAAAAGAAAAAGAAAAAAGCTGCTTATTTTAAGCAATTAAGCAGGGCCTATTCCTATAGCAACCAGGATATACATGCAGATAGTATGCTTGTCTAAAGATTTTCTTACCATAAAGAGGCATAAATCCTTCATTAAAAATTATATCAAAAACAGTTCAAAACTAGCTCGTACATCAATATCTTTAATTATTTCTCACAGTAACAACAATTATCTCTAGATCTTTTTCTTGTATTGACATTACAAAGTATGCCAATCACCTGTTGCTGACAAAATTGGACTGTCTTAGAGAATGTCGATTTTTTTATCAGCTACAAAATTCTACAACTTGTTTACTTTTACTTTTAACAAAATTCAATGTTTAATTAGAATGAATTGACACCAAAGGAGTAAACCTGCATTCAATATTAGCACCTAATTCAATCTTTAGTTCCAAAATATTGCTCTTTATTTACCCAACAGTTAAATACTCCCTCCATTTCCAAATAGATGTCGCAAAATGGAGATTTATTTTCTCACAAATGTTTTTATAATTTTATAAAAACAATGTAACACTTACTATGCTTTCCTATTCTGTCCTTGTGTTATCCAATCATTGGAATACTTCATTTGTCATTCCCAGTAGAGCATTAGTTACACCTTTCATCTATCTTATGAAAAATGAAGAGACATAGTACTACCCAAAAGTTAGAGTGAAGATCTGATCTTCATTTCCGAACCAAATGCACAATTTTGGTGGATACAACTTTGATTTCAGAAATTAAACCTATTTAATACTCCCTCCATCCAGAACTGAATGTATACACTGTCCAGAACGTTCAATTTCCTAAAATAAATATATCTTTTATCCAAAGTTAACACTTCAATTTATGGAATTTGCATATGAGGTCCCACAATCCATTCAATAATAATTGGATAAGTCAATTAAAAGGCAAACGTCTTCCTTAATTTTGAGCCAAATCAAAAGCGGAGGTTAAATTCCGGAAGGAGGGAGTAGTATTGAGGAGAGATTTAAGAAAAGCGTGTTTGAGTCTCTTCATCAAAATTTGCATAAATCTTAGTGTCTGTGAAAGTATGCCTGGGACAACTATTTGGGGGGAGTATAGTTTTCGTGTTTTCAGAAAATGAAGCACGACATTTTCCAAAAGAGTATTGCTGAGGGATGAGGACGAAATAAAAGATAGAACAAAAGAACGAATTCATTTTCAACAACCCATAAAGTCCCAATTCATACTTTTCCTTAGTGATCCATCACTGCTGTGTTCCCTAATTAACAAACAAAATCCCAATCATCAAAAACCTCTGTCAATAAAAACAAAGACGATCATCCAACTCATTCCAATTCAACCATAAAACATCTAGAGCTGATAAATAAAACCAACCTACCATAAGAAGAAGTGCACGCCAACTTTAATAGCAAGGGAGTGATCAAAAATCCCAATAACATCCAAGAGAGCTAACTTCCTCAATTCAGCTTCAGGCCCTTTACCAGTTAGCCAACCCTGAAACACCCCATGATCTAAAAGGAACCCAATTCTCTTCATAGTCATCTCTCTCTGCTGTTCCATCGACTGATTATAATCGGGCAAAACAAAGGTCTTTCCACCTCTTTCTCTGGGATTAAAAAGCTTGCTCTGCATCATCAGCCCAAACAACCAATCCCGATCCTCTATGTTATGCCCGTCCATTAATTTCCTCATCGATTTTACATCAAAAGCTGATGCAGGTTCAGAGAGTTCAGGCGGAGTGTAACTAAGGCATGGTGAGGACGACAAAGATGGGCTGTTACAGTTTTCATCGGAACCCAAATTAAGGTGTCTGCTCAGGATTTTGGTTCTGAAGGTAATCTTTTCCATCGGAGATGAAGCATTCAAGATGAAAGGTGAGAACTTTGATGCCTAAACGATTGTCAACATGAATTTTGAGTAATTATATAGCAACCGAAAATGGGGATAAGAAGAAAGAAGGAAATGAAAACTTTTATTTTAATTTAATATCTTATAATTATAAAAAATTTATACGTGAGTTAAAGGTAAATGAGATTTATTGAGGGGAATTTTACAAAACTCGATTGAAAAGCAACACTTAATTAATTTAATTTTCAAACAAAATGAAGTCAAATTTTTTTAAAAAAAATGTGCGACTTTTCCCTTAAAAACAAAATAAAGAAGAGCAAAGGTAATACTTTTAAGTTGGTTTACTTATTTAGGAAGACTTTTTATAAAAACTAATAAAATATTTTGTTTCTTAAGTTATTTTTATTTATTATTTTTGAAAAATAATAAAAAGAAAAGAAAATTTATTTTGACAAGAAAAAAATTCTTGAGAATAAAAAGAAATTAAAATAAATAAAAATAATATTATAAGTTAATAACAAAATATTTTTAAAATTTTATAAAATAATTTATATTTTAAAATAAAAAAATTATTCAACAATTTATATTTTAAAATGATATGAATATGAATTAGCAGAATCATCTAATTAGTACTTTAATGAGATTATAAATATTTACTGAAAAAATTAAAATTAGTTTTGGTTGCGTTGAAGTGTGTGCAATCTTATCAGTTCTTGTTAATTCTTTGAAAAGACATGAAGATAATATATTCAATTGAAAAAACTTATAAAAATCTTTTTCAAAGGGTAACTTGGCGTGTTATGTTGGGAGACTTTAATAGTATAAGTGTTTTATAAAGGAAAAAAAAAAGCAGAAAAAAACGAAAAACTCCGGTTTAACTTTTTTGGAAGAAAAATTTTAATTCATTTAAATTGTAAACTCTATTTGGATTGAATTCTCTGTACAATTTTACTTTATTTGAGATCATGAAATTCCATTATGTCCTTCCTGGTTGAATTGAATGATCAACTAATCCAGGGACATATAGTACTAATGGTGATTTGATTTCACATTGAAAAGTGTCCTACCATCTTTTTCAACATAATCCAAATACATAGTACTAACAGACATTTTCACATTGAAAAGGTGCCTGCAATATTTTTTTGTCCCTTTCATTAAATAGTTACTAGTAGTTCATCATGCGAATGCACGAATTTTATATTTTGAAATATTTAAAATTTTATAATTATAATTTATATATACTTAAAATTATATAATTATAATAATAAATTTATAATATATATAATTATTATGAAAATAATAATTAAAAGAATAAAAAATAAATTATCTTATTTCAATCTAGTCTTATATTCTTTACACCTGCACAATGCATTAAAATTAATTTTTTTAACGAAAATTGAAATATAAATTTATTACTTTTGAAATAAAAATTCGTTCGTATGAGCATTAATATTTTTCATGTATAAATATAATAGCTAATTTAATGCATTATAATCTCTAAAATGTTTTTAAAATCAAATATAATTTGAATATGAGGTGAATTGTTATATAAAATTCACATATATTTAGAATTAAAAATTAATTATATCTTTTTCAATATATTCTTGCACCCATGAATGCATGGAATTTGTTTTTTATTTATTGAAGAAGGAAACATAATTGTGACCTAAAATTCGTTTATATGAAAAATTAACTTTTCATTTTTTAGCTTAAATTTTTTTATTAAAAATCACTTTCCTCATTAAAAATATACTTAACATACTTACATTAGAAATCAATTATATATATAGAGAGAGAGAATAGTTTAAAAAAATAAGTGATATAATAAATTATTAAAAAGAGTGATTACGTCAAAAAAAAGTTATTTGACTTTTTTAAAAAAAATACAACAAAAAAATATAATAAAATCACTTGTTTGTCAAGAATATAGAGATAAGAACTTTATAATATATATATAAATAGATGATTCTAGACATGTGAATTGTGGAAGTATTTATATATATATATATATATATATTCTCTACCAATAAATGATCTTGTTGGAAATCTCTATTGAAGATTAAAGCAACTCACAAAAAATTGTACATTTTCTATTGTGCTTTAACCATGAAAATTTATCTACTAAGTTTGATCTTAGAGCATGATGCAATAGAGAATTTGCAACACAATCGAGGAAATCTAACATTTGTGGGCCGTGCATGTATTCCATTGTGCCAATGTCATCTATGGTATTGAAATGTACGATTCACTAATTCTTTTAAAAATTAAGTACCATTGCAATTCAAATTGAATGCTGGTCCACTAATTTTTTTAAAGGTCAAGTACTCATTGCAATTCAAATTGAATTCATATAATTTTTTTTTAAAAAAAAAAAGTGATAGATGCTCTGTCAGGTTTCTTAGCCCTTTCTTTTAAAAAAATTTATTCATTTGACCGTTGGTTTTAAGTGTTAAATTTTAAACTCCCTATAATTTTACCAATTTTAGTTATTTCTTCTCAAATTGGGAGCTTAAAAATTTTACATTTGTGCTATTTTTTTTTTCAAATGGATCTCTATTTATTTAACCTCAATGCTTTCTTCAATTTATGAAAAACACTCAATATCCAAATAATCAAAATTCTCAAAATCAACCATTGTATCTAAATCTTCAAAATGTAAATAAGAGAAATTATTCATATCTCATGTATCCATTTCTCGATTTCTTTCATCCAAATATGTCATATATAGGTAATCAATTTGTAATTTCACCAAGTTTCCTTAATGATGCTTCTAGAGCCACAAGTGCGTTACAACAATTGGATCAAGAACCCAAAACTGATAGGTTCAATGTCTTGTCCACAAGTTCCACCATTCTCTACGCAAGTTGACATGAAAGATATTACACTTGTAGTAAAAGATTCTGGAAGTAATAAAAAAATCTTAGATTCACAACAAAAAATGATATATTTTTCTTATTCAAGTATGGCTTAATATTTCCAAAGATTTTATTGTGAGGATTGACTAGAAGGCTGATAGATTTTGGTTAAAGATCAGACATAACTACAATGAGCATTGTAGAAATTTACGGGAAATGAAAATGATACCATTGAAATCTCCTTGGCAAAGGCTAAACACAACAATTCAAAAATTTGTTGGGTGCTAAAAACAAATTGTTTAAAGGAAAAAAAAGTGTGGTTTTGAGAAGACTATCATACAAGATGAATACATTATCTACGGTGAGGATGTGGGAAAACAATTCAAGTATGAACATACATGATGCTTGTTGAAAGATGAACTTAAGTGGAGAGAAGAAATTTCCAAATGTTTTTTTAAATAATAATAATAATAATAATAACAAAGATATATATGTTGCATACTCATCCTCATTTAATTTAGAGACACCAACTAGGTTGAGTTCAACCCCTTGAAGAAAGATTTGAAGATTTACAAATTATGAAGATAAGAGAATGTTAGAAGAAAAATGTGGTTGACATAACAAAATTAGCATGTCAGAATGAAAGACTTCATCACGCGGAAGAAGAAATAAACCATTTCGAATTAGAAAAAAACTATTTTCAACAAGAAAAATTGAATTTTGAGCATATGAAAATTCTCATGACGGATACAACAAGAATAACGTATGAACTCAAATATCATGTAATCACATGTAACCAAATAAAGGAAAACTATGAGTTGCTATAATTTCTTATTTGATGTAACTTTTTAATATTTATTTGGTGTAATGAATTCATATATTTTTTAAAGGAAAAATATATAATGAATTCATATTAGTATTGTTACATAACGACTATTAATGTAACGGTTAGTTGGCAACGAATAGTAATGTAACAATTAGCTGGCAATGGCTAGTTTTGTAATAACTAGTAACATAACAATTACTTTCTATCGCATATAAGCACATGCAAATTCATAAAAGTTTCATAAAATATGAAAATTGATTCAAATCATCTTTAATTTTATAACATTTTCAGGTCACAACTCATACAAGATGAAGTGAATGATGACTTAGGAAAATAATGCATTATATATACACTTGAGAAGAAAAGGCACTGACATGTTGAGAGCTCAAGTCAACGTACAACTTCAAAGACTCATACAGAAAGGGTTCATAAAGAAAGGACACAACCTATTATTCAATGACAATTTGTCTTAAAATTCAATATACACATAATATAAAATATAATTAAGAAATTGTATAAGATTATGTTGTTAATTAAAAAGTAATGAAAAATTATTATTTATGTGAATATGTGGGATCCATTTATTGAATTATTATAAAATTTAAAATTTTGATGCGATATAAAGGGAAAAATTTGTTTATTGATATCTTTTATGGGGATTGATAAAATTGAGAGAAATTCTAGTCCAAATCTCTTCTTGTAAGCTTTTTCAAATTTCTAACTTTTGAAATGTTTTACAAATCTTTTCTTGTAAGCTATAAACAACTATTTTGCTTTGTCCAATGTCCATGTTACTTTTCATCTTTTTTATAAAATGAACTGAGAAAATACTTAAAATAAATCTAATTGCGACTATTTTTTATTCTTGAATTAAATAAAAGGCTTACAAGAATACTTATATATTATGGTTTTATTTGTGATGAAATTATGACAAAACCTGGTGTTTCAAAAATAATCAATAACGTTAAGAGAAATATATATAATTTATATTTAGAGTATAATTACAATTATGATATATAAATTCAAATTGAGTAGTCGTCTTCTATTGTTGCTGGTAAACAAAAATGTCACAATGGAATTGATGGGTACATATTTGACACCGAGGGGACTTCTGCTAGCCATGAAGCCAGAAGATCATGAATAATGGATTGAAGTAATAAAACATTTATATATAAGATAACTACTAGAATTTTTATTTCTCTATACTTTCTTAATATACATATGCAGCTTCATTTTTTGAACAAAAAATAAGTTCAAATGCATTTTACTAACAAATTTTCATTTATTTAATTAAATGAAATTATCTTAAAATTTTGATTTTTTTCCCCGAATCAAATCAAAATCGTATTAAAGTTGTAACCATAATCGTCCAAAATCTTAACATTGTTGGATCCATGAACCATCGGTTCATAAATTATTAAAAACTATTGTTTTAAGATTTTAATTTAGATTTTTCATTTTGATGAACATGCGGCAGTGTATATGAACCGTGATTAGATCTAACAAATAGTATACTAATGAATCAAGATCGATCCAACATAAACTAGTGATTAATTATCAAAAGTATTATTAAGACTTAATTTAGATCGATACATTCAAGTGATTTAATTACTAAACTAATCTAAAAAAGCAAATAAACAAGTTAACAAAAACCAATAAAAAGGAAGATTAAGTAAGACTTCAACTATTCACATTCTTATATCATCTCTTGGGCTCTCAATTATTTTCTTCTCCTTTGCTCTTTAGCAAATCAATCAATTTCCTACAAAATAATAAATAAAATTGTAATATAGTACAAAGTAGAAAATTAATAACAAATCATATTTATTCATTTTAGCTCATAAAAATCTATAAATTATATAATAGAGTTAATAATTAGAGAATTAAAACTCATTTAACCTTATTAATATAATAAATAAATATATTATAAGTCAAAACTAAGTGAGAAAATAGGGAATAAATATAAAAATTATGAACTTACCAACTTAGAAGCTAGAATTACTCTAACCCCAAAATCCTAGTTTGGTCCGGGATAGAAATGATGACACCAAGTAAATGGACCTTTGTACATTTTTCTAATTCTACTCACAATTGATATACATTGAACCCTTTTGATAATAATAAAAAATAATTATTATTATAAATCTACTGTCCCTGCTTCTGAAGTAGCCATGCTATAGAAGACTAGTTTGCTTCCTTCTTTTTTCAATCACATCTGTGCACTGATAACAAAGGAAACGAGCATTGCCTTCTCCAAGGTAGATAACAAGAAACAGGTTTTCAAGGTACATCCCATTTCTAAGATGATGGGTTAATGAAACAGGTTTTCAAGTTCCAGAGTTGGCAGGTTTCAGCAATCCAAGTATTGCAATATCCTCCACAATCCTAGGAAAAGTCGTTCGTTCAACTGTCAGGCTAATAGTTCCATGAGTACAGCAGCCACGGATTCATAGACCAACGAAATGCTTGGAGAATTTGAAAGAACTAATTCAAAACTCTTCAGAGGATTATAAAACAGAAAATCTTGCAGCTTTGGAGGAGGATATAACATCACAAGATGAAATAGAGAAACTCATAAGAATAAAAATATATCTAAGAGAAAACTCTTCCGAAGATTGCATTCAGAACCTCAGCGTCCACCTTTGGAGAACAATGGACTTGGCATCTTCACACTCTTCTTTTTCTTTAGCACAAGTTTCTTTCTCAATTTGGCCTTTAATTGTCTTACAATTTTGTAGATCAAAATATAAAACAGCAAGATGAATAATTATGTATACACATTCTAATGCTTATGCTGGAGCTTCATATCCTCACGTACTCTACGCCTACAGAGGAAAGCTGATAATGATGCTTTGTTTGAGGCAATCATTTCAAAGAATCTGACAACCAGACATATTATACATCCGTCAAAGAAGATAATTGGAAAGAAAACTGTCATTCAGATGAAGCTCATGTGTGTAATATGCGAAGATGAGCATGAAGGAAACAAGAAACTGGGAAATGCTATGTGAATACCATGCAGGCTGCATGCAGAAAAACAATTGTACCCTCTGCAAAAGAACAGCTTTTTGCAGAACTGGAAACTCAACAGGAATAGCAATTTACCTTAAAGAAGTTTGAACATATTATTGTGTTCTTGAGAGAAATCTTTCCTGTACACTCTTGAATCCTTTTGAAAAGGATGCTAACTGTGACAAATTGTTTCTTCTAGCAATCATAATTTTACCGCAAGTGAAGTTCAAACTAAAAAAGATTGGCACCAGAGAGATTCAGTCGTTATTGCATTGAAGCTCATATGTATAACAAATTTCTATTGCATCAATGAACGCTAAATGAAGCAACCGAATACAAGCAGAGACAATCATGCCTTAACCTGTGCTTTAATTGGAAACAAAAGCAATCAAATACAATTAGATCTAACAGATTTCTGAATTGTTCATACATAGTACATTGAGGAAAACCAAAAGATGAAAGAAGGACAAAGAATAGCAAAACCATTTTTTATGCTTTCTCCTGAAGGTATCACCTGGATGGGCGTTACGGTTCTTACATAAGAGGCCAAAGAAGTAATTCTCTGATCAACTAAATCCATGTAGTCTCAGACTTGTAAAGGGCAAACTCTGCAGCCACATGGAAAAGAATGTTTTCCTCCCACCAATATTTATCTATCTAATTAGAGCAGCATCCGGCCTTCTTTACAGCTGAGACATCATCCTTGGTGCCTACATTTATTGACAGTCCTTTAGGCAATGCTGCTGGATCATCTCCAACTTCAAGGGCTTTCCTACTGACAACTCGATATATCTGGGTAAGGACTTCTGTGAATGCATTTTCCACATTCATAGATTCCAAAGCGGATGTTTCCATAAAAAAGGTGTTTTCTCTCTCAGCAAATGTCTTGGCATCCTCGGTAGAAACAGCTCGCAAGTGACGTAGATCCGATTTATTTCCAACAAGCATAATAACAATGTTTGAATCAGTGTGATCCCGAAGCTCCTTCAACCATCTCTCAACATTTTCAAATGTAACATGACGAGTTACGTCATAGACAAGCAATGCGCCAACAGCACCACGATAATAGGCACTTGTGATTGCACGGTATCTTCAAGAAAATAGCAGAAATTTAGACAATAGGCATAAAAGCAAAAATGTTAAACTTTGAATGTCATATAACCACAAATTCAATTACAGAACTGTGCTCTGGTTTTGTAATTAAAACTAGAAAAACTAACATCAGAGAGACAGTAATCTTAATCCAAAAATCCAGATTGTTCAGCTTTAATAAGACTTGATATGAAGGTGAACGTCTAATATGTGTTATACAATTGCAGCTATATTTTCTTATAGACAAAAGCATATATAAGAAGAAATGAACATATATTACATTTTGAAATAGAGAACAATATTAATAAAGAAAATCTCATAAAGAATAAGAAATATACCAACACATAATAACTATGGCTGTTTGTTTGGTTAAGCTCTAAATCTCAACCTTCTATCTCATTGTTTCTGATCATACTATCCTATGATCTATTTGTAATCATTAATATTCAAGACAAGTGAGAAATGGAAATTCAAACATCAGAAAAGGAGAATGTGAAATTTGGGCTTCGGTCCTTGACAACAAACAAAATCCAGCAGACTTGCACCCAAAGATCTGAGCACCTCAGAAATTTTTGAAGCACTTGAAAAGTTCATGATCTATCATGTTGTACCAAAACCAACACTTGACACAATGGAGCAAGAGATAACAGATTGAATGAACACACTGAAAATGTGTTTAATGGTCAGAAGTAGGTCTGTATTAACTGCAGACTCTTTCTTCCACAGTGCCTCATACAATTCAGCATCTCGTCAGAGATCATATTCGATAATAGAAATTTAGGAAGCAAGTTGAACTTACAATCTTAAATAACATAATTCCTAAATGGTTTCTCATGTTGTTCATTCTCAAAGTCAGTTTTGACCTTCTAATAGACATCCCTTCTCTCATTCCCCCATTTCTTCTATCTGTGGAGAAGAGGAGGGTGCATGCCTAATTCCAAAGTACCTTAATATGTTTCTCTGTTGATTCTCTCTTCAGCAGAAATCAACAAATGCTGGCCTGTCATAACCCTCACACTTGCCAAATTGCACTCCTCTGTAATCCTGTAGTACTCTCTTCACCCCTAACTTATCTTTTCCAATTCCAAATTCAAGTATAGATTTTTAAAATGTAATTAACAGTAACATCCTAAGATAAAAGATCCATGATTTATCGCTCTAATCTGCAATCTGTTCTTCCTCCTCTCACTTAATATTGATTTTATTCTTGTACCTGCAGTCCCATTAACAATAACCCAAAATTCACCGACAAAATCAATATCCTCAGCCCATAACAAATCCATCAGATCTAACAAAACCCATTTCTTTAAAAGCAAAAGAAAAGACAACATAAAACCAAAAATGCACTCAGTTACGCATTCATCATCCCAGATCTCTATCTAACATTCAACCAAAAAAAAAAAACAGGCAAACAAATTCACAAACTTACTCACATTCATATCCAAATACAGAAAAATGGATCCTTGAGACAACAGTAGGATAATTCCCAATGACACCGACATTCATATTATTTCCGGTAGACTAAACACATCTATCCTTCTCAGACACCAAAACCATAATCATCCCAGAATTCTTGTTCATTAAACTTGCTCAAAAAAAAAAAAAAAAAACTTATACACAGATGAATCAAGAACTCCAAAATGGGAAAAGCGGTGTTACCTTTCCTGGCCAGCAGTGTCCCAAATCTGAGCCTTAACAACTTTATCATCAACACGGATGCTACGAGTGGCGAATTCGACTCCAATGGTAGACTTAGACTCAAGGCTAAATTCATTTCGGGTAAATCTTGAAAGTAAATTCGACTTTCCAACCCCAGAATCACCGATCAACACTACCTTGAATAAGTAATCATAATCATCATCTGCTCTATACGCCCCCATTAGAGATAAAATTCAGTTGTAGTGAGAGAAAAAGAGAGGAGGAGGGCAAAGCAGCAAATGAAGGAGAGAGGCAGAGAGAGGGAGATCCATTTAAAGCATTTTATTTCAAGTTGAGAAGTAGTCTCTACAGTAAGTTAATATGAATTTTACATTTTTATTTCCTTCTTTAAAAAAATATAATTTATACGAAATTTTCTTAAATTACAAATTATCTACTAACAATTATCTAGAATGTTCTTATTTTCTATTTAAAAAGTTTTAAAATTTTGAAAATATGGAGTTTTGAAAAGTAGGGTGAGTGGGAAAAGTTTGAAAACAATTATAACTATCTTGACAGATTGAATTGGAAAATTATGAGACTTTTTCCTTTTGAAATATAAATTATGATACTTTTATTTTCAACATTTCATGCACAGATAAATTTGAAATGGCCCTTGTCCTATTCTGTTTTCGTTATCTGTTGGCTTCGTTTTCATATGGAATTGCCCTAGTGAAATGAATTTGGTATTCGTTTGACTAAATATAAACATATTATTTAACTTTGTCGAAAAGTCTTTCAAAAAAAAAGAAATTGTCGAAAAGGAATGAGAAAGAATTTTAGGCACTTTGGCTTAATTTTGGACTTCTTTTTAAAATTTGACAAAATAATTTTTTGTTTAGTTTAAAAAATAGTACTATTTTCGTCCAAAATTAAATATTCACATTTCTATTTTAATTTATCTGAAATTGAATGTTTTTTTTTTAAAATAAATATATTTTTTATCCAAAATTCCATTAATAACTTCTTTAATTTAATTGATTTATATCCTACTAACTTATGAATTTCATCACTTGTCAATTTAATTTAACGGATTTACATGCTACTAATTTATTCATGAGTCTCATGATCTATTATATTAATATCAAGGATAATTTAATAAGTTAATTAAAAGTCAAATGTCTTTCTTGAGTTTTAATTAAAGTCAAAATTGAACATTCAATTTCAAACTAATAGAGTATATTTTTTCTTCATCCTCTATATGGCACAACCATAATTAAATTTATTAGTCATCTTTAAACATATAAATATAAATATAAATAATGAACTATGAAATCACTGATCCATTTCATTGGTTCTTTGGAAACAAAATAAAATCTTTACTTTCTAAATTCAAAGGGGAATTGGTTTCATAATTAGATTTTTTTTGCATATCCATTTTAGTGATAAAGCATTGAAAAACAACATTGACAAAATGATAGCACCCTAAAAAAAAGCGATAAATTGCTTTCACCGAATTTTTGTCAACCAGTTAAAATGTCATTTTATAAGCTAAGAGAAATGGGAGTACTCAATTGACAAGTGTGTGTGTTTTTTTTAAATTCCGTTTCTCTTGCATGCACGAGATCTATACACCTTTAATCAAAGCCCTCTTGCAAGGACCAAAATTAAAAAAGAGAGCTAATAAGTTTGAAACATATATCAAAGATTTAAGACACCAAGCGAACCAACTCATGTCTTAATACTCTATTCATTCAAAATTAAATATTCATTTTTTACTTATATAATATTTTAGATGATAGACAACCTAGCCCGTTTGAGTTGTGGCCACCACCGTGAATCCTCTCTCCATGTTGTACAAGATTGATTGTTTACGAGCTTTGAGAGGTGTGGAGGGATGACAATTTGAACTCGACATATGTGGCCTTATTTTAAATTGAATTGGACTTCATAATCAAAGACCCATGAAAATTTGGATTAGCCCAACCCCACCTTCTCTCTTGGCCCGATCAAGCAGTGTCATTTAGGCTAAATCTCAAGCTAGGTCAGGCCAGCTGACAGGTATCATTTTTAGAATAAAACGGTGTCATTTTGACCCATCGAGCCTAGTCAGTCCAAGTATAAGAATTGAGCCAAACTTCTAATTCTAGGCTCGTGAAAATTCAAGTCGGCCCAGCCCTATCTTCTCTTTTAGCTTGAGCGAATCAAGTTGGTGGTCCATTTTGCCACCCCTAGGTGATCTATTCTCTTGTCCACTTTTAAATAAACTTTTGAGATAGTATCGAAAAATATAAGTGAATTACGTTCAATTTGAGACATCAATCTCTATCCCAAATAAAAAAATTGGTCCCCATCCCCACCTTGTCCCCGTTTTTTAAATTATTACTCATTTTCATCCAGTCCCCATCCCCATTCCTACTTTCAATAAATAATATATATCTAATATATAAACAAAATTCACAATACAATAATAATAATAATAATTTTTATTGAATAAAGACATTTTACAATCGATTTAGAAAATTAAAAATTCGAACATTTTTATCACTAACTTGCCTAAAAAAGAAAGGGTAAAACGCCTTATATGGGTTGAGAATTTGCTTCCAATCAAATTTTCTAATAAACTAGCAAACATGACCGTTTATAGTCATATTCCCAAAACTATAGCAAATTTGTTCGTCTTTTAATTTATTTCATAAATTGAGAAATTCTTACTCTATACTTTCACAAATATACGTATCAAAAGTCGATCAGATATCATCAAATAACTCCTTACTCAATTCATCATTAATGAAAGTAATTTTATCCTCTCAAATTCTAAGTACATATCAAAGTGAACGATATTGAATATTATAATTTTACTTGACACATCTACAACACACTTCTAACCAAGCCTCTTTTTTTTTTCTTTTTTTTACAAAACTATTTTTCTTCATCCCAAACATTTGAGAAAAGTAGCTAGGCATTCATTACTTAAACATTTTTTTCAATTAACAATCTAATATCCTCAAACATTCCTTTAAACATTAACAATCTTTTATATATAAATGTGAAACAATATGAGTTTTTAAATGAAAAATATTTATTTTTAGGAAAGTGAAATATCAAACAAAAAAAAAACATGAATATTTAATTTCAGACAAAATATGAACATTCAATTCAAAATTGAAATATAGACTCTTAAACAGTAGAATGTAATTTTAGTAATATTAGCAAAATTTTCATAGCATCACCAACTATAGTTTTCAAATACATTTTCTAGAAGCGTTTTATACAATGGCAACTCAGTTATGTCAAAAACCCGACCAAAGTAATACTTTTTAACCACTATAACATGTATTATTCTTCAACGCTTTTTAAAGAATATATTCTACATTTCTCTGTTTTACATGTATAATCTAAAAAAGAGGTGCAAAACTGAATAAATACTGTAGACAATTGCTGAGTAGAAAACTGGTGGAGGCCTTGAATAGGAAGATTAAACCTCTAATCCTTGGTTCTGTTCCTCGTAGCTTTTCGCTTGTTTACATCAAGGTATCTCTTTCTTAACCTAATCGCTTTTGGTGTAACCTGCATGCTCACAAAAGATGCCTTTAGGAAAATGAAAAATGACACAATACATGCATACGTACATTATACTCCAAAAGCAAAACAACAATGTACAACATAAAAGACACTACAAAATGACTAAGAATCAGATCTCAAAAACCTGCTTATCAATTAAATCAGATCTCAAAAAAAATGAAGCTTCTAAAAGAGTACTACTCTCTACAATCCACCTCTTCCTTCTTCCCTGTATCCCTCTAGCGTCCTTCCATCACTTTTATCATAGACAAGGAGAAACTGAACATACCTCAATAAGTTCATCAGAAGCCACATATCCAATTGCTTCTTCAAGAGTCATCTGCCAGCAGAAACAAAAAGATATAAGTATAGCCATTGACAATCAGCTAGAACGATATGATACCATATATTTATGACATCAACAGGCCAAAAAATATATAAAATATATTCTTTAGTAGGTTTTCCAAGTTTGGTAAGGACAGCGTTGATGCAACATGAATAAAAATATTACCATTGCTTGGTTGACAAGAAAGCATTGATTTTGTAAAAAAAACACACAGAAAACAGTGAAATATATCAAATAAAGTTTGTGAATTTCCCTATGAACCCCATTTTCATCAATTGAGGTCCCATCATCTAGATACTCCAAAAAAATTGAAATTCCACAATAAGCAAAAAGCACAAGATACATCTATTTCAACCTTGTGAGCAACAGTTTTTGTTCATATCATCTTAAATGGTCAGTTGACAAAATATAATACTCTTCCATTGGGAATTGAATGTCCACGTTTGATTAATACAAAAATTAATGAGAGCCTCTGACGTTAAAAGAAATAAGTCAAAGAAATTATCATATTATTCTTGATATTAATGTGGTACTGCATAAATTATAGAATGTAAATCATTTAAATTAAGAAAATTGTTAGTGTTATATGAAAAATATGCTTATTTTAGAAAAATAAATATTTAATTTCAGACATCCGAAATGTGAACATTTAATTTTGGACAAAGGGAGTAATTGTTACAGAACTGGAATAGAAAAAGTACAGAAATGATGAACAAATACATACAAGGCGAGGAGGAGATAGCCTAACATTCTCTTCCTTGCAAGCAGCCCGTACATTTGTTAGTTCCTTCATCCTTACAGGATTCACCTATTAAGAACATGACCAGAGCGTTATTGCCATAACAGGACAGAAAAAGTTAAAGTAGGAAGTACACATCTCCTTACATCAAGATCTGTATCCCGCGAATGTTCACCAACAATCATGCCATCGTATGTCTGCACTTTTCAAATGAAATCATAAGCTATACCACAAAATAAGCTCTTCTCCACAAAGACAATTAATATGAAAGGAATCAAAGTACTTATAGGATTCAAGGTCATCAATATTGAGTAAGAATTTCAATTATGTTTGTGTTTCTAAGCACGAGGATGAGGTTATATCAGAAGTTAATGGAAGGAAAAAGAAAAAATAAATCAAACAAAACAAATAACTAGGAACAGTCATGAAGTGAGATTAACAAACAAAAACTGGAATGAATGTTCTCTAACCTCCATCCCAGGAGTGACAAAGAGTATCCCACGAGCTTCTAAACTCGTAAGGGCATGAGAGGTAATCAGTCCATTTCCCATTGATACCTGTTGAACCAAGTTTAGCTGAAGTCTTTAGTTACATTCACATGCTAGTTGATAAGTATGGGACAAATTGGAACAAATTCAAACTTAAATTTGCTAAGGACCTATTTTCTTTAAGAATTAAGAAATACATGCTTAATAAGTAATCGGAAGGCTAGAAACCAAAATAAAAGGAAAAAGAAAATCAATGTCAAGATGCATCTTGGTAATTAAAAAGGTAAATCTGTACCAATACTCCTTTTCTAACATTTCCCAGAGCACCCCGATGTTTTGCATAAGCTGCAATAAGAAAGACACATGTTGAGGAGAAAGTTGAACTAAAAAGCAGTACAAATGACTGCATTCTGATAAACTCAAAGTAAACAAGGAAAATTCTCGTTTTCCACTCATGATTTCATGGCTGATTAGTAATTTAAAAACCAGGATTACCAAGGATGGAATGAAGAGTACTCAGATAGAACTGCTAACTTATGGCAGAAAAGCTAGTGAATAAAGATTACAAACAAAATGGTGCATCTGAATATATAGTTTCACATACACATAGTTCATTGTCTGTTCTGAAGAGGTGCATATTAAAGCTTGTGCGATATCCATCAAACATAACCCATATGCAATACAACATAGACAATGCTGCCAACAAGACAACCTATGAAATACCTTTCATTCTTCGTTACTTCAGCTTTGGAACTAAAACAATAAAAACTCTGTAGTTAACTATTTCTAGTGCAGTTTCTGTCCAAATTGAAAATCCTATATCAAATATAGTTTTCCACCAAAGATTTAAAGGCTTCACTGCTATTGGATCCGCAATGACTACCGGACTTCTGGATGTCCTTTATTTCTTAAATAATGAAAAACGAAACAACCCAAATTCCATCCAATTGAATCTATCAACTTGATTTACATATTTCACCTAATGGAAACTTTATGATTCTCTGTTAAGTAATATCCAGAGTGACAACGGACAAAGGCTGCTTCACATGACAGGAAGCGGGAATAGATGAAGAACCAACAAGGAAGCAGCAAACCATACTCAAGAAAGCACGGTGCATGAATCCAGTTCCTCGTGTGTCGCTGCTGAATACGCTTCTGTAACCAACCAACCCCCTGCGATTAAGAAAAAAAGGATTACCAGTAATCAACAATTTATATTAACCAGTAATGTAAAGAAGTCAAATATTAAGTCCTCTTTGTCATTCATTCTTGTAGAGTAGTTGCAATGACTAATCTTCATGTAGGAAACAGAGTAATATAATCATAAGCCATAACAGAATAAAATAAATGCAAACCTTGAAGGGCAAGTCAGACAGATTCTAGTCCTACCAACATGACCCGCAACAGGACCCATATCTGTAACCTCAGCTCGTCTATGAGAAAGTGCATCCAAGACCAATCCAACATGCTCTTCATTTACCTGTTATCAACAGAAAGCTAGCTCAATTTCAGATTCAAGGATGTACAGGAGAAGAATGTGTAGAGAGAGATTCTCACCTCAATAGTAACTTCTTCAACTGGCTCCAACTTCTCACCCTTCTCATTTTTGTACCTGAAACAATATACATTGCTCAGGCCTACAGAAATGCTAACTATAAGCAGTAGTAAAGCATTATCTTCATTA
Source organism: Apocynum venetum (assembly GCA_019593545.1). Taxonomy (NCBI): domain Eukaryota; kingdom Viridiplantae; phylum Streptophyta; class Magnoliopsida; order Gentianales; family Apocynaceae; genus Apocynum; species Apocynum venetum. Next base: position 1,846,632 of record SRSM01000144.1, on the reverse strand, counting down.
TTATAACTGTTAGAATATCAAATTCAAAGAACTGTATAATCAGATTGGAATATTAGCAATGGCGGCATAAGCGAAATCAACTACTCCTCAAGTTATAAAGAAATAGGGTATTATGCATCAAAGGATTATCATATATGTTCTTCTTCTTCTTCTCTCTCTCTCTCTCTCACACACACACACAGAGATGCATGCAATAGGTTCATGAGATATGAAGTAAAAGAGTTTCTAGTTTGCAAAGGGTAATATTTTCCTAGGTCACAACAACAATGTGGGCCTTTAATAGAATAGGATACAAAAAAACCAAAACTTCTGTTACTGTGAAATTGCACAAAAGTTGGAATACATGGTAACACAGAATATTCATCGCAGCAGTAGAACAAAAAATACTTACATAACTTTAGGAGGTGAGACAGATAACTCAAATCCTTCACGCCTCATATTCTCAATTAAGATACCTACATAAAATAAAAATGAGAACCATATGTGGATAAGTAAACATGTGATGGTAGAAGCAAGGAGGAACATAGACAGAATATATGCTATTAAAAGAAAGTATTATGTCTATCATAGATATATAAGGAGAATTCGAAGATCCCAAGAGAGGGGGGTGAGGCTACAGGACTCACCCAACTGAAGCTCTCCCCTTCCCTGAACTTCATATGAATCTGAGAGGCCAGGTATGACATTTATCGCCAGATTTGTTTCTGTTTCAGCCATCAACCGGTCACCAATTTTCCCTCCAGTCAACTACAGAGTGCAGGAAATTTGTGTCATTTATTAATCATTGGAATCGAGATGCAAAGATTAGCAGATCTACTCTTCCAAAGGATTAAGACATGGGCATCCCACACTTTAATACTTCTACTTCTCACAAAACTTGCATATGATCTTAGAAGCCCCAATAAAGTGCAAATGAAAGTGAAGCAAGAGGAAGTCAGAGAAAAGATAGAAGGTAAACCACAGTTCGGGTAAAAGTAGGACTCTTGACCTTGTGTAGGTGCATGTGTGTTCAAGGCAGGCAGGAACAGAGAGAGTAGCCAATTTCAGTAGCATCTCACCAAACCTCTGTCTTCTTGTTCAAATCAGACGTTTATACAGTTACACATTTCATGTAGATAAACACTTTCGTGATTGTCTCTTTTGCATTCTCTTGAATAGTTACTGAGACATCTATTATCTGGATTGGCATTCTACATGGCACCTGCACTTTCTTTTGCAAAAACCTCTGTAGCCTGAACTAAAGACTCTATTTCTTCATATGAACTTTTGTGGTCCACATGGACATGCTTATATAGCCTCTCCAACAATATACAATGTGTTCATAAATAAGTTGAAAATAGAGAGATAGTAACAGCTATGAGTCAATAAGCGTTAAATTCAACCCCTCAGCGTCATCTTAAATTAATTAGTTAAAGATTTAAATTCAACCCCTCTTTATCACCCTAAGCCTAATTAATTAAAGATTTAAATTCAACCCCTCCTTATTGCTCTAAGCCTAATTAGTTAAAGATTTAAATTCAACCCCTCTTTATCACCCTAAGCTTTTAGAGCAGGTGAAAATTTAAAATGGTATTAGAACAACAAGTCCTATGTTCAAACCCTGCTTTGACCCATTAAATGGTTATTAGCCACATGTTAGGTCTGTTATTAAAATTTTGTGATCAGCCCACACATGAGGAGGCGTGTAGAAGAGTTAAATTCAAACCGTAAGCTTTTAAAGCAGGTGAAAATTAAACATAATTAAACCACATATTTGTTATATGTTTCCAGCAATTAAGTACATCCTCCTTAATCACATTATATCCTTTCACACATGGTAGCTGACCAGTTTAGTACAATAAATTTACTGGTATTCTCAATTCTAGCAACCTGTCACAACTAGGAACTAAATATGTTAGGCCATATTTTCCACCTCAAAGGAATTTTATGGCTTTTCTAGTGAAGGGTTGCATTCATATCCTAAGTGAAGGGAGTCTATTGAGACTTAAGCATTTCTGCAGTCTGCATTTTTCAGAAGTCACAGAAACCAGATTTAAAGTCAAAATTATCAACAATTCATACAGTACACAGGATTCAGCCAGAAAGATGTAGAAAAAGAAATCGGTAGAAGTTAGGAAGAGGAAAGAAGCACTACTTACATGACTACCATCACGACCAGCCAAAGGAGAGTCATTAACACCAAAGGTCATTGAAATGGTTGGGGGATCAAGCTCAACTGTGGGCAGGGCATTCATAACCTATCAGACGTCTCAGAGTCAGTACGGATGGAAATCATATAAGCACATCTCTCAAAATACCATCATCGTACTATCTTTATTAGAATATCTCCAAAGAAAATCATATTAAATTGCACAAGTTTGTGCATGTGACATTGTTAAGTTCTTATAGGTATATTTTCATGAGCGGAGACAACTTGTACACACACAACTGGAGTAAAAACCAAAGCTAAAATGGCAGGATAAGAGAGGAAGAAATGAAAATAAAAGTCAAATCTTGACGTACAGTACAGTTCATAAGTGGTCAAAGGAAACATTCACCAAAGGACATAATTGATGGAAACAAATCTTGAAGACAAGCACCAAGAAATTTTTCTTACAAGATAATGCATCTGTATATGGAGCTTGTGCCAAAATGTCAAGCAACTTATTCAGTCAAGGCAGTGCATGAGAATTAAGCCTTCCTAACTAAAACATTCTGTATATTCTTCACAACAATTCTGGATTTCAGGGATATTTTGATTAATTAGTATGACCATAAAAATACTGATAATAATTAGTGAGCTCATAACATCTCAGTTTTTAGGAGAATTATTTATAAACAAAAAATGATCTACAAAATGAGAAATGTCAGGTGTAGATGTTGCCAAAGCACTTGAGACTGTATACCTCTACATTAGCAACTGTATGGCCAATTGCTGGACTAGTCAACCCTGCCATTGACACTATATCACCGGCACCAGCACAATCAACTAATGCCATGCTCGTACCCTTCTTTTTCATCAGCTTCACAACCTAGACGATAAAATTATTCAAATCATTAAGTACAAATATTTGCTAGAAGATATTACTCACTTTGTTTCTTGTATTTGAAAATGAAAATGGAATAGTATTTTCAAATAAAATCAGCATTTTCAATATCAATGGTAAATATTAGGCCTATTATTGCATAAAACCACCAGAAATGGCCTAAACTAGTAGAGAAGCAATGAACCTTCGTGTGCTTTCACCATGCGAAGCAGGTAGGTCAAAATTCAATTTGAAACAATAACTGAAAATAGAAATTTCAATTTGGGGGTTCCATTCTTAAGGCTTATTAAGAGAAAAATGTATCCGATTATAGGAAGAGTCTAATGTGATTGACAGGAAACATTGGCAAACAGTTTAGATTACTGATTATAACTGGAATTCAAACCCAGATCACTCAAAGAAAACATATCAAGAATCCTGAGGTAATAATGTATAGAGAATAACATAGAATTAGCACTTACAGCCTAAAAAAATTCAAAGCTATTGAAGGAAGTCTATATACCAAACTAGAAAGGCAACTACTATACAATTCACTTACCAGAAAAAGGGAATATTCAAATTTCCCTCTAGCGTTAGCCCAAGGACAAGATAGACAGTCCCAGATAGTCTAGACTGCCTTAAACAGGAAGCTAATGATGGCCTAATCCATTTCAGTCTAAAATGTACTGTACACAGCTGAAGTAATTAATTGCACTGGCATTAACATTTTTAACATAATAAACTGGACTTTTAAGGCAAAAGCTGGTAGAAAACCATTAGTTAAGATACTACTATTCCTTTTTCCTTCCAATGTCCTTAGGACCCCAAGTTACAGGAAATTTCCAAGCTCAGAAATGAGCATTGGGAGCAATAATGTGACCTTTCAACAGCAATCTAGCAGTCCAGTGACAAACCTTTCCTTCTTCAATTTTGGCAACTCCAGAATCTGAGTGGCGAAGTCCATGTACTTTATCACCAATACGAAGGATTCCAGAATAAATACGTCCAGTCAAAATTCTTCCCAAATAGGAATCCCGTTCCATCATTGAAACCTGAAAAGAACTATTAAGCATCTCTTTCAATCCTACTAAGAGATTTATGGAGGCATCAACCAAACAGAGGGAGCATGAATAGTTAAAACAACAAGAGAAGAAAGATCAAAGATATTGATTAGAGACAAGAAGGATATGCAGAGCCAAATGATGCAAGCTTGCAGGTATTTAGTCATTGTGCAAATATGCATGGATCAGTGAAGTAATAGTCAGGTCATGATACGTATTTTTGAAAGGTAATAATGAACAATCTTATACTAACCAGCATCTGAAAAGGCACATCAAGACTAGCCATTGGGGAAGGAACATGCTGTATAATTGCATCAAGCAATTGTGACATATTCTTCACATCATCAGGTGGTGATTTTGTATAGGTAGATGAAGCCCATCCTTCTTTTGCTGAAGCATAAAGAACTGGAAAATCAAGTTGCTCCTCTGAAATAAAAAGGATAAAAACAGATTAGAAAGTTTTTAACTTATTTTATAGGATTTAAGCACAGGAAAATACAAATAATGAGGAAGATTTCTACCACCTGAAGCACCAAGATTTGCAAAAAGGTCAAAAACTAAGCTTTCAACTTCATTGCATCTTTCCTCCGAAACTGCGGATACACAGCGATGAATACAATGACCGAAAATTAGAGACAAATAGACAATGTAGACAAAAATGTCAAACAAAATTCATAGTCCAAATCACAAGGTTATCTTTGAGAAGATTAAACATTTAAAAGCCCCCAGAATAGAAGAATATATTAAAAAGAACTTCTACAGAATGTTGTACCTGCAGGTCGATCAACTTTGTTGAGAAGAAGAATGGGACGCAGACCATATTTCAAAGCCTTAGCGAGAACGAATTTTGTCTGCGCTAGTGGACCCTCACCAGCATCTACAACTAAAATTGCACCCTCAACCATGCCAACTACACGCTCAACCTAAGAATGTAGGGGAAGAAAAGTTTGTATGATGGGTTAAAACAACCCCTGATACCATATGAGAACAGTAAAGCAGAATTGTACTAAGAAATTAAAAGCGTTGCTCTGAAGCACTTATTGTTTCATCTCGTTGCAGCTTATTAACTTGTGCAAACAAACTATTTCCAAATTAAATGTCAATTTAAAGCTAAAACCTACGCATATATTTCCACAAATTTCTAGATCACAAGCCAGATTGTACAAAGTTCACACTTCTGCAACTTATTTTTCAGATAATAGCTAAATACTAAAATAAAAAAACATATTTATTTCTCCCACAAAATTGTTGGCTAGAGATTTTCTGAACTGCTTCTTATGACATTAATAGCTAAACACTTTTCATGCTTATTATGAATCTGTTACACAGAACTATACACACACCGTAGACTTGCAGGCAGGATCAATATTGATGCAATTGCCCAGCAGCAGAGATGCAAATAAGCCACTGTTAATTTTACCTACAAAGATTAGTTTTAAGCATCAGAAACCCATGTTATCTTTTTGTTCTTTTTCTTCTTTTTTGGCCAGTCAGTAGAGGGTGGCTGGAAAGAAAATTCTGAAACTTAAAATTTGAATGAAGGGTTAGATATTGGTTGCACAGACAGTTTGGCCCCCAGGCCCCAATCTAAGGAGCATGTCTTACTGAGTCAGATAGAGACCATTCTAATTTCTAACCCATGATCCATCCATCATAAGATATGTACATTAATCACTGTAAGTCTATAACAAGGCTATTCATGATACCTTTCAGTAAGAATATCAGAATCCAAATTATAAGAAATAAAACATTCAGGAAATCAGAGTTCAAATCATATTCCATAAATGAGGCAAAATTCTAGTTGTTTTTACTCCCTTTACAATTGTCCTTTAAAACCATTTCATCACTAGAAATTTTAGGCAGCATCATCCTTTAATATTATCTTTACTCTGTTGACAACAAAAGAGGAAAAAATGGAGGGTGGGGGGGGGGGAACACTGGAAGCAGCATACTTCACCGCCAAAATCTGCATGTCCAGGAGTATCAACCATGTTTAGCTCATATTCCTTCCATGAAACTGAAGTGACCTGAAATTACAAACAAACTATCTAATGCAATCTTCAAGGTGAAAAAAGAAAGGGGGGAGGGGGGGAATTGCAGCTAATGTAGCACCCCACCACCAAAACCTCCCCTCCCCCTGGGCAACAGGGGAAAAAAGAGGAAATAAACCTAAAAATATTTGAGATGTAACAAGGTATTAAAAACATGTTATAAAGAATTCTGGCAAGTTAATTACGCTAATTAGTTTATCAGTATCAGTGGACCAAATGAGTTAATTTATCACACTAAGTTTGAAACATCTAAACTCTACATTCCAAGAGCATAATTCAAGTAATTCAGGGTATCCAGCTTCTCACAACAAAGTCCAACAGATGCAGGTTCAGCTTTCTTCAGGTGATAATTGTTTGATTGAAGTAACTCGCAAAGAACAGTTACAGTTATCATTTTGAACATATGATACAATAAACTAAGGACCCAGCAAAACTAATCAATCCACCCAAAAAATCTGTGTGGCTTAAATACTGGCTCAGTGAAAAGTACCTTAATGAACATTTCATCAATCTACTACCAAAGACCTGAGCAGGTAGCAGCTGTAAGTCCGGCCTTTTTTTCATCATTGCCAGCAGATGATGTGTAATAGAACATAAGATACAGCAAATAAAGGCTGAAATTGCATGGAGTCCACTTCACAAGCAGCAGATGAACACAACCAGACATTGGAGCACTTCAGAACTCTTAATTTGCATCCTAAATCCATTAATACTATTACGCTTTCTTAAACTATTAGTGTTATATACACCTTTTTCTTTCTTTTTGCTTTGTACACAAATTTTGAAGCTTCACTTATTATTTCACTACGACAGGAAATTCACAAATTTTCTTTTTTATGCAAATATTCTTGCCCCTACAAATAACCAATTTTCTAACACCTATATCAAAATCCAAAAAGGACAAAAGAATCTATTTTTCCCTTCTTAAGTCGTATGACATAGGTAAAACTTTGTTACGGCCTAATTCTGAAACAAAATCATTAATATTCACCAAAACATCTTAAGCTACTAAGAAATCGCACAAAGAGGACAAAGTAAATGAATTGTCTACAATCAAAAATACTACTTTTTGCAATCAACCAGGAGACGAGAGCTTAAGTTACAATCTTTTTTTCCTTTGTCTGCAATGAGCATTTAAAATATTGAGACTATCTGATTGAGAACCTGACCCACTAAAAACTAGCTCCAAAACCCCAAAAGAATAACTAATCCATTGTTATGATCCATTTTCGACAAAACACTTGTGGAATCAATCTTCCATTCACTATATTCATATAGAGATTATATCCAAGGAACTCCTTTTTCTGTATCAAGGTACAAGATTTTCCTTAAGACATAAGCTCAAATATGAACTTCAGTTGAAGAACAAATATAAATGTAACTAAGGTACTAAGCACAGACCTTGGAAGCAATAGTGATTCCGCGCTCACGTTCAAGGCTAATGGAATCCATGGCACGTTCATGGGGTATATCAGCACCACACTGTCGGAGTAGCCGATCCATAAGCGTGGTTTTGCCATGGTCGACGTGAGCAATCACCGCCACATTTCTAAGCCGGCTCGGGTCAAGAGAACCACCTGGCAAGGAAGCAGCCGATGCAGTACTGGTAGCAGTGGCTGCGGCCGAAAAGGAGCGTGAAACTCCTGTGGCGCGTCCGAATTCCTGGGATTTTAGTGGAGCGTTATGTTGGAATAAACATGACGCAGCGGAAGAGAAGGATTTTCTTGTAGCCGTCGACCAGAGAGAACCGAGCAGCAGTCCGGCCATCTCCGATGGATCGGATTTAGTTTCCCGTCGAAATTAATAGAATTTGGAGGTCAGGGAAGTAGCATTTTCTTTACTAGGGTTTTAGGGTTTTACTTTTAAAAGTCGTAAGTCGTAGCAGCGAGAACACGTTTAGTCGTTTAGTTATAGATAAATCGAATGATGCCTGCCCTGAGCTAATTCTTTCTTTAAAAAATGGATAAATACGCTTCCCTTTTTATATTTATATATATAAAGGGGTGAATACAATACTAATGAAATTCTTAAAATGAACATAATTAGGAGTACAAGAGTTTCAATTGAAAACCCTCTTATCACACCATGCATTCAAATAAAGGTTTTTTTTTTTAAGGAGACGAATACCTCTTAAATTTCAAAAATAATAACAAAAAAGAATATAATAAATGAGAGAGTATAAACCTAATTTACAATAAATGAAAATAACATGAGTACAAAATAAAAGTTAAAGCCCTCAAACATAAAAAAAGTCTAGTTTATCCATGTAAATCAAGTCTCTAATCCTCTTATTTAACTACTTACATGCAAATAATATATAAATTTGTTGTCTCTAAACTTTAGAAGCCAAGTCATCAGGCATTTGATTTTTCTCTCTAAAAATGTGAAAAACAATGTCTCTATCGAAACATATCAATTGTTGAATACTTCATAAAACCATTTGAATGTGTCAAGATCTTCCTTCTCGTGTAATGCAATATACAACAAATGTAGAGTCTGCCTCAATCCATAAAACAGTCAACTCCAAATTTCAAGCCAAAAGGAAACCATTTCAATAGCTCGCAACTCAGTATCAAGAATAGTGCAAGAACCGTTAAATGAACAAAATGTTCAAAGGCATCGTCAACTTACTGTATATGATAATTCCACCACCACTAGCCCTATACTCATTAACACTTCCAATTTTGCTCACCTTATGGGATATTACAGATTGTATGTGCCAAGGAACCAAAACAAGTAGGGGGTGAGAAGTAGATAAAGTAACCCAAAAAAGTAGAGTGAAACTCTTGTCTCTATACAAATGTCTATGTCTGAACATGTATCCCTGAAAAAAAGAAATGTGTTTGTAAACTCGTCAAATGATTCATTGAGGCTCCATATATGAATGTTTACGTGCTTCGCATCATTGCGTCTGGTCAAGACGAACCAAAAAAATAAACATAATCTCCAACAAAAGAATAACTGGACTCGGATACAATTATTGATAACTGTCTCTACCATGATCAAATCACGTCATAATCTCCAACAAAAAAATAAGACAGTAGTAGGGATAGAAGGTCTCCAAAATAAGCGATAGGGAATTTGAATAGTGGAGGGCTTTCTAACTATCTGTCAAGCCAACTTAGTAGTAAATCTACCATCCGGGATATCTTTCCAAAGCATCATGCCCAAGTAGACTTGACCAAGGTTCAACTTGAACCACCAAATCGAATTGGAATCGAATCATGATCAATAGTTTAAAAACCATTAACTAGATTTACGGTTCATTAAGGTTCAAAATCGACATTTTTTGTTTCAATTTGGGTTTTTCATTTTGATAAACAATGAATCAGTTCAAACCTTAAAAATATATACTGTATATAATTGTATTTGACAAGGTATGTTTATTTTTTATACATTAGTCTTATCCCCATCTCACTATTTTACAATAATTATGAATAAAAAAAATTTAATTTTTATACTTTCAAACTTTCAAAATGTTTTACAATTTACAAAACTCTTTCCTATAAGCTTTAAACAATCGTTGTTTGTTGTCTAATGCCCACGTTATTTTTCATCGTTTTTATGGAATGAATGAAGAAAATTCAAAAAAGAAAAAATCGGTAGCTACACTCTCTGAGTTCTAATTTTTTAGAGACTCAATCTTGTCTTGATAATTGGGTTAAAGCTATAAGATATCAATAAGAAAAAAGGATTTCTACTAACACTAAAGTCGAAAGCCCATAAATAATTTATTGAGGTAAGAGATGGTTTACAAGTAAGAGAATTACAAGGGGTTTGATTCCTCTATATTCTCAAAATATATGTAGGCAATTTAATTTTTTAAAACAAAAATTAAGTTTAAGCCCATTTTAATAGCAAAATTTTATTTCTTTTTAAATTAAAAGAAATTACCCTGAAATTTTGATTTTTTTTTAAAATCAAAATTGAAATTGTATTAAAATTGTAACCTTGTTGGAACCAGTAGTAATCGAACCTTATTGGAACCGTGATTAATGAATCGTTTAAAGTTGTTGCTTTAAGGTTTTGATTTATGTTTTCCATTTTGATGAACCGATAGTTCATGAACCGTGATCAAGTCTATGTTCAGGGTATCAATTGACACAGGTAGGCTAACAATCTAATATGTCATCCAAAAAGGAATTGTCCCACATAAAAGGTCAAAATCTCAATCAAAACCATAAAAGAAATAAAAAACTTGAGCAGAAGTATGAGAAGACTCAGGCAATTGCTGGGCAAAGATAGAATCACCCATCCAACAATCATGTCAAAAATAGATTTTCCATGCAACTGTCAAACAATGTCTCTCAACACGTGGACCAACCCGAAATGACCTGTGTCAATCCCTAGAAGCATTGAATGTAAATGTAACACAAGACAAATGCTTCCCAACATAATATTTGTCCAAAAAGAATTGTGCCCATAACGAATCATGAGAGCAGAATCGCCACCAAAACTTTAAACATAATGTATCGACCACATCCTGTAATATCCAAAATCTAAGACCCCCATCCTCATTCGAAAGGTAGAAAGAAGGTCTTCCACTTGCACCAGTGTAGCCTGCAGGTTTGCTTTGGGAGGCTGCACTTTTTTTAAAGAGGTGAAGTGGCATGGAAAATAGCACAAAGTGGTTCGAGCCCTCGAGGATAATAAACGACATGCCTATCTTTAGATCATTTTACAGACTTTCTGAATGAGATTATCATACAAGAAAGTTTGTCGCTGACTCCGATATAAAGGGACATTGAAATGAGTAATGAAGAGCTGGAAGTGCGTAAAACTGGTAAAGTCTTCAATCCAACAAATAAAAGCATGAGACGACCTCTGTGGCAAAATAAAAACACTCACTCACCAGAAAGCATCTCATATTGCTTGAGGACATTGACCAGAAATCGCCTCATAATGCTCAAGGATTGAGTAACTTCTTAATACATTGTTTTTTGTCATTGGCAAAATTAATCATGTCATCAACGAAACACAAATGCTAGACAAGAAAAGGCCCCCGTGCAAGTAACACATTTGTCGGATATTGTGAACTGATGCGTTAGAAGTCTTGAGCAGTAATCAATTGTAATGATGAATAGAGACGGAGATATTGAATCACCTTGACAAAGACCCCTAGTCGGGGGAAAAAAACCACTAGACTGTCCGTTGACTAGGACCAATAAGTGACACTCATAAATATAACGATGGATCGAGTTGATTCAAATTCGATCAAATTCAAAATGCTCCATAACCAAGACCAAGAAATCTAGTCAGTATGATAATAAGTCTTAGTCATATCTAAAGCTTGGAATATGAGCCAGACCCGTGGGCCGACCCGTTTTGGCTAGCTAAAAATACGGGCTTGGGCTCCTAAAACAAAGGCCCATATTATTCTCAGGCTTTTTGGCTCGTGGCCCGAGTGGCCTGCGTGGCCCAAAAAGCCCATTTTTTTATAAATTAAAAAAAATAGTTTAAATCAAAACTTTTGTCAAAAAACATTCACGATATTTAAATTTTCTTAATAAATCATATTTTTATTTTCTTATTCTTATACTATTCTCTAATAAATATTAGTAATAAGATTCATTCTATTATATCATTTCTTAAAGAAAAATGAGTTAAATTAGTTTATAAACTATTTTCTTTAAATCACTTTGATATTTAATATTTAAAATGTCACTATAAAATATAATTGATTTATGTACTTGTTTATGTTTACATTTGTTTTATATTCTTATTATAATTTTCATGTTAAATAATGATGATAAAGATTTAATTATGGATGTGCATACTTCTAATGTGGATTCAAATATTATTATTGATAATGAAGATGAAGAGGAAAATTATAAATTTTTTATTGGCATTTGGTAAGAGTAATTGTTAGTTTTATTGTTTATTTTAGTCATTTAATTCTTGTTTTAATGTCTTTGACTTCCATTAAATTTTAATTGTTTTTTAAGTTTAAAATTTTTAATGCAAATAAATGAATGAAAATTTGATCCATTTTTTCCCGCAACCTGTTTTGGTCCACATACACATGTTGCCCCATTTAGGCCCGCAACCCTATAGGTCGAGCTAGGGCTACAACATGAGAGGCCTATATTATTTCCTATTTTTTTGTCTAGCTCGTTTTCCAATACTAGTCATATTCAACTTGATAATAATATTGCTATCCGACTCGTATATCTAGCTTGTAAACTATCTCTTGGACTAGTAACACGTTATCCCCAATAAATCTACCTATGACAAATCCACTATGTTGAGGTGAAATAGTACAAGGCAAAAGACCACTCAAACACGTGTTCAACAATTTTGTGATAATCTTGTTGAATATAGTGTATAGACTAATAGGTCCGAACTCAGTCCATCTACAAACACCATCCTTTTTAGGGAGAAAAACAATATAAGTAATTGCAAAACCCTTGGGGAGGCGACCACAGTTGAAAAAACCTGAAAAACATCATCAGAAACAACATCTCAACACCTTTGGTAGACAAGGAAGTAAAATCATCAAGGCCTACCACGTTGTCACTATCAATGTTAAAAACTGTCTCACAAAACTCATCTAAACTTCGAATACGGTTGAATATGACGTTATCCTCAAACAATAAGTAGTCTAGAGATAATGCCATTTCTGATCTGCTGGGAGGGTTGTCCAGAAGAAGATAACAAATCATGAAATAAGTTCACTGCAAAATCTTTGATCCCATCATACTTCGATAAGCGTATCTCGTGCTCTATAGTGACCGAGAATATGTCTGATCTGACCTATCGACCGCATGCAATGGAATGAAAGTATCGGGTATTATGATCAACCTCGTATACCCATCTAGATCTCAACTTATATCTCTAGAAACCTTACTCAATAGACAAAGTACGGTTCAACTCAGCCTGAACCCTATGTAATTGTTCCCTGTAAGAGGGGAAATGATCAACATCATAAATTGTCTCAGCCTTAATCACAACCAGCTCAGCATCTTTGACTCTCTGAAAAATATCACTAAATACATGGTGAGTCCACTAATGCAAACCTTGTTTCAGCCCGAAAGTCTATTTGAAAGAACAGTCATACCCGTAAGATGAAAGGTAATGACCACTTTGGAAGACAAGGAACTCAAAATTGTGATGAGTGGTTCATACGTTAAGGAATCGAAATGGCCTCAGTCTAGAATTATCCAAGAAAGACATTTCAAGTAAAAATGGCGAGTGATCAGAAATATATCTATTCAAATGTTTGACAGTGAACTGACTAAAAAGGAAAATACATTTGAATTGCAAAGAACACGATTCAAAAGCTTCCAAACATGATGATTATGCCAAGTGACGAGCGTGTCGTTGCATTATCAAATTAAATTCCGAACTTTAACCAACTTATGCAGTTAGGGCATGATTGAACCATAATTAGATTGGTTTTTAGGAGCTTAATGTGTTGTTTATTGAGATAAAATCTACCTAATTATGTGTTTATGTGCTTAAATTGGTTATTTACACTTTTATCTTTGTTTGCATGTATTTTGAAGTTATTTTAACATGTTTAGAAGGAATTGGAGAAAGATATGAGGCTTAAGAAGTTGTTTTGCAAGCAAAATGGAGTGGACACGCCTCAGAAACCAATTGGGCGCACACTTGAAGAAGTGGACGAGTCACTATTCATCCACGCATCCATTCTCAGTAGTTTTGGAGCCTCACGCTTCCACTTGGACGTTTCGGATTGTCTCGCGAGTTCACTTTTGACAGCACGCGCGTCCACTCTCCGAATTGAAGATTTTGGGCAGTTTTTGAGTAGTTTTGAATTAGGACTCTTATGTAACTAACTCTAGGACCTTTTCTAACTATTTATAGGGTTATTAGTTTAGTTTTTTGGGGGTATCATGCACCTTAGATACTTTGTTCCCGAGCATTGTAGGAGATCAAGGGTTGGAGCTTCTCGAGAAATCGGATTTCCGTCTAATGAGCTTCTCTCTTTCTCTTAATCTTTCTATGATGTTTTCTTTTATGCATTGTGAGTAGTTTTCTTTAGTTAGCAAGGACATCTACTAGGTTTACTTTATTCGGGAATATGAGATTTATGTTTTGTCATTAAAAATCCGATCTTTTCAAGGGATTATTATTTCTATTTGGGTATTTGAACAATTCTTTGTTTTATTCTATCAATTGTGTTATTTCAATTATTATTGGCCATCTTAATTATTTTACACAGTTGATTAACTAGGGTTATGCAAAATCGGTTTTCGGTAACCAAAAGTAGTAACTATTGACTAATTTAAATCTGTGTTTGATTAATTGATAGGGAATTGTTTGAAATGAATTGCATGATTTTAATCGGTCATTAATTTTATGTAATTTGTGTTGATGTTGTCCTCGAGCTGAATAACTTAATTGACTATTTTATGCAAGTGATTCGGTAATTTAGTTTAATTATGTTAAAATTAATTTACCGTGCTTCTCGGGAATTAACCTAAATTTACAGGAATCAAAATTTGCTGCGCAACGCGAAATTTTAAGTCACTACTCAAATAGGTTATTATTAATGATTAGTCCCGAATAAATAAAACCGAAATACAAAGTACTTGCTAACGTTTTTTCTATCCCTTGATTTTTAATTGATTTGTGAGTGATTTTATTTAAAGTTTTATTCTTTTAGATAAAAATTGAATCTTTCCCCCCAAATCTTGATTAGTTTACTTTATCTGAAATTTTACAAGTTACTGTGCGTTCGACCCTTACTTGCCCTAACTGCATAAGTTAGTTAAAGTTCATAATTTAATTTGATAGCGCAACGACACGCTTGTCAGGGCAAGTAAGGGTCGAACCTACATGAACTTGTAAAATCTCAAAATAAGTAAACTGATCGAAATTAGGGGGCAAAATATTCCATTTTTATCTAAAAGATTAAAACTTTAAATAAAATAATTCACAAGTCAATTAAAAATCAATGGATAGAAAAACATTATCAAGGACTTTGTATTTTGGTTTTATTTATTCGGGATTAATCATTGATAATAACCTATTTGAGTAATAACTTAAAATTTCGCGTAATGTCGCAAATTTCGATTCCTGTAAAAGTTAGGTTAATTCCCGAGAAGCACAAAAAATTAATTTAAACCTAATTAAACTAAATTACAGTATTGCTCGCATAAAAATAGTCAATTAAGTTATTAACATAGGATAACATCAACACAAATCACATAAAATTAATGGCCGATTAAAATCATGCAATTTGTTTCAAGCAATTTTCTATTAATTAATCAAACACCGATTTAAATGAATCAATAGTTACTATGATTGGTTACCGAAAATCGATTCTGCATAACCCTAGTTAATCAACTATGTAAAACAATTAAGATGACCAATAGTAATTGAAATAACACAATTGATAAAATAAAATCAAGAATTGTTCAAATACCCAAATAGAAGTAATGATCCTTTGAAAAGATCGAATTTTTAATGACATAACAAAAATCTCATATTCCCGAATAAAGTAAACCTAATACATAACATTGCCAACTATAAACGTTTACTCACAATCTATAAAAGAAAACATCATAAAAAGATTAAGGGAAAGAGATAAACTCATTAGACGGAAATCCGATTTCTCGAGAAGCTCCAACTCTTGATCTCCTACAATGCTCGGGAACAAACTATCTAAAGTGTTTCCCCTCCTAAACTCAACTATTAAGTCCTATAAATAGCTAGAAAAGGTCATAGGGTTAATTACACAAGAGTCCTAAATAGAAACTACTTAAAATAGCTTAAAAACTTCAATTTGGAGAGTGGACGCCCGAGAAAGCAAAATGGACGCCTGAGAGTCACTGACACATCCACTTGGACGTATGATATTGTCAAACTTCTGAGGGTAGACGCGTAAGATCTGATGAACGCGTCCACTTCCTCTTCCCATGCGTCTACTTCTTCTTTCTTCCAAAAAAATCATCTTCAAGCTTCCAACCTCTTCCAATTCCATCTAAACATCTTCTAAGACCTCAAAAAGATCTGAAAACAAAAGTATAAGTGTAAAGAATCATTCAAAGCACAAAAACAAATATTTAGCTAGATTTAAATTCAATAAACAACACAATAAACACTAGAAAACCAAGCTAATTATGATTCAATCATCAAGTGTATGGACTCTTAACAATTGAGCATCATATTTCGAAAATCACGAATACCTCTGTCTCTAGTACTAGTGTTCGTACGCTCACATAATATGGAATGACTTTAAATTCATTGCCAACTAACTAGGGACTGTCAATAGCAAGAGATATATGGTGAACGCTATTCCATAAACAAGAGTTAAATAAACAGATTCAGGTAATCTATTCCATAAATAGATGAAGTGTGTCCCATTGGAGTGCTCTTGTTCAATTTATAAAAAAGAAGATTACAAGTATGGGATTTTGTATTGATTATAAAGAATTGAACAAGGTCACTTTTAGAAATAAATATCCACATCCAATAATTGATGGCTTGTTTGATCAATTGAAAGGAACTCGAGTACTTTCTAAGATTGATTTGAGATATGGAAATTCCAACAATGATTAAAGTTGATGATATATAATAAAAAGTCTTTCGTACATGATGATGCGGAGCATGGAGATGTCATTAATGAAAATTCAAGTTCAAGTGCAAATAAGAAAAAGTTATATCCTTTGAGCTATGATGGAAGTCCAATTACAATAGTTAAAGCTAAACAAATGAAATACGCACTTAATGAGCTTATTTTGTCTTATTTGGATCAATCTGCTTAAGAGGGAAATTGCATGGCCTGCCAAAGACTTATGAATTTAATTAGATTTGATACAAATGAGAAGAAAGTCAAATTCTAACCCACCATAAGGATTTTAGTGTTTATTCGTTTTCTATAAGAATTTAGAAATTTTGGCAGATTTGGTATCTATTGGATTTATTGTGTTATTTATTTTCCTTTTTTAATAAGAAAATTTGGGTAGATTTGATATCTTAGTAGGTTTTATTTTATGTTTTTAAAAAATAAGTATAGTTCCTAATCAAACAAGAATTTGAACTCTTTCTTCCATATATGTAATTGGAACAATTCAGATAATTAAGATTGAATACAATTTTGAGTTTTCTCTTAAAATTTTTGTGAGAGTTTTGCTTTGAAATTCTCTAAAAATTTTGGCACTTATAATTAGGGTTTTTAGTTGTTTGATAACTAAAGTCTCCTAATTCATGATATTTGATAATAGTATTAAGAGATTGTTATGGGTCTTGTTTGATAGATAAGCAAGGATCGTATCACAATATATGATCATCATGAGTTTTTAATTATGCATTTTGGTTTGACTAATGTCCTTACTACATTCGTGGACCAAATAAATAGAGTGTTCAAATAACAGTTGGATAAGTTTGTTGAGGTCTTCATTGATGATATTATGATGTACTCCCCTTTCTCTTCAGAAGAATAGCATATTAATAAACATCCACAATTCAACGAATTCATAATATATGTTTGGTTTTTAGTAAATATACACATTTATTTAATATATTGCATTCATATTAATGATTATGCTATAATTAACTTATGTTGGTATGACCCACCAACATGTGACATGAGAAGATCGCTAATCATCCCTTGAAATTAGTAAAAAAATTTCACATGTTCAATGTCATAGACATATAATTTTGTTAACTCACCATCAAAATTCTGAAGAGCAAATTGGTTAATTCTTCAAAATTTATCTTTCTCTCTTTTATGTACTAATTTGGTTCTTTTCCGGAGGCCACAAAAGGACCTCCTACCACAAGAAGAGATAGGAACCATTCACAAAACACAACACCATCTTGCCTTCCAATTTCCCACTTTAGGAAAAATAAAATTGGAGTGATAGGTAAATTATGATTTATGTCTATTTAACAAAAGAAATAAATTGAAAAGAGCAAAGAATTTCTTGATGGCTCAAGAAATCTTTTGTTGCTTGCCACCATCATCTCACTCTATTGTATCTCTTGTATCTAAGAGATGGCTACGTCTCTCGTTCATCCAATATCACCCTTTTTATCTGCTTGTTTTGGTATGCATTTAACTATTTTTTTATTTAGGGTTGTGAATTTTTATGACTTTAGTATTTTGATATGCACTTTTGTGATTATGTCTCATAGATCAATAGATTCATGGATTGCATATTGTAATTGATAAATTTTTGTATTATTTATCTAAAAATTACCTCTTAATTAAAAATATTAGCATAATTTTAAATTTTTTGTTTAATTTAAAATTTAGTCCAATGGCTCTCATAGGGATCGACTATACATTAGAATTCTAGACTTGATAGATCCCATCTACTCTAGATTTGTCCCATGGATAAGCTGATTGAATTGCTAGATCTAGAGGTCAGAATATGGGCTAGTCCATTTTGGCTCGCAAAAAATATGGACTAAACTCCTAAAACATAGGCTCGTATAGATCCGGGCTAAACTAGCCAAACTCGTTTTGACCCGATTATTTATTTATTTATTTATTTTTAGATTAAGTAAAAAAATTTACAAAAAAAAATCCAATATCTTTAACATTTTCTTAAGAAATCTTACATCCATTTTGTTATTGTAGTATTACTTCTTAATAAATTTTAATAATAACATTATTTCTCTTATATAATTTCTTCAAGAAAAATAAGTTAATTTAGTTCCTAAACTAATAAATCATTTTTATATTTAATCTTTAGAATCACTACACATGTTGAATTGATTTATTTACTCGTTTAATTTTAAATTTAATTTATATACTTATTAACTTATTTTAATTTTCATTTTAGATGATAAGTACTTAATTAAACATGTACATTTTTCTAAAATAGATTCAAATATTGTTGTTGATAATTTGATAGTAAAGAGAAAAATGAATGTTATAGACTTGTTGTTGGTATTTAGAAGGAGAAATTGTTAGTTTTGTTGTCTTTTAAAATAATTTAATTATTGTCTTGATACTTTTTATTAAATTTTAATTTTTCTTGTTTTTTTAAAAAAATTAAAATATAAAAATCCTTGACCTATTTGGATCAGTGATCCATTTTAACTCGCAACTTATAATAGATTAGATTGCAATAAATATCAGTATAACTTCTTAACTTTTTAACTCGATCCGTTTTGTCTCGCAACTCGAGATGGTGGGGTCATTTCCCATTACTATCTAGATCTAATAGTCAGCAAGCAATCTAGAATTAAAAGGGTCATTTCCTATTACTATTTACATCTAATAGTCAGCAATCTAAAATTAACATGGTAGTTTCCCATTACTATCTTGATCTAATAGTTAGCAAGCAATCTAGAATTAATGAAGGGCGTATTATTTAATTTCTTAAGAATATGGGAGAGGAAATTGTATATACAAGTTATAGGAAGGCCAAAATATAATTTTACCCAAACCTTAATTTTTGCAAATTCTGCTAATAAAACATAGATCACTGACTACCCCCAAACTTCAATGGGTGCCGGTGTTCTTGGTCTTCTCTTCCCTCTTTTCCTCTTTCAGTTGTGTCAGTCCTCTGGTTCTTCTCTACCCATTGGAGCCCATCCTTTAGGTCTTCCTCCTTTTGCTCTCTATGCTTATCGACAAACGCTCATCTGTATTGATTTTGATTGTTAATGGTTGAATTTCATGTTGAATTGCAGATGAGAAGTTCTATAAATCTGGGGTGATCAAGTGTAAAGACGGGTCCAAATTTTTCACTAAAGATCGTATCAACGATAACTTCTGCGACTGTCCTGATGGCTCCGATGAACCCGGTACACTTTTTGCTTCAAAGAAACTAGTTGTGTTCCTACATGAAGTGTTTTCGAATAAGAGCAAGTTAATCCTTTGAAATTAGAGTTATGTACTTGAGTTATCGATATTTATCTGTTTTTTTAAAATTTTATTTTTAGACTCTATAAGGTTAAAGAGTTAAGAGCATTATTTAATCTTTTTCCTTCTATAAGCCCGTTTGTGTTTTTAAAATGAAAATAAATTGATTCTCTGGAATTTAAAAATTTTGTGCTTGTGCTTGCGCTAGTGATTGTTATTTGTTTTTGGTTAAGTTCTGGGATGGTTGATATGCTGTAGATTTGAATGAATCTATTAAAGACTGAACTTTTGGAACAGAAACAGGGTGGTTCTTTATAAAAAAAGCTTCAAGTAATACTCAACACTCATCATTTCAGGGGATAACCTTTGTTTACGTTATATTTTCAAATTTTTTTTGGGGGGGGTGGGGGGGTTGATTTGTAAGAGTGCGTTCAATGAATCAACCAATGCTCGGAAAATGTTACCTTTTCCTCTGGGATTTGTGGAATGTTTGTCTAGATGTAAGAGCTAGTTATGCAGTTTGATTTCCAGACTTTGTCTAACATAAAATTATGCATCTGAAACTACATATGCACTTTCTCTAAACTGTTTATTGTCCTTTCCTGATTTCTAACCGTTTCATATTCTCAACTTTGGACTGGTAATAGATTGTTTTATATGGTTGCTTCTTCTTCCTCGAAACTTTCTATTCGTTTTTGAGAATAGCAAGGTCTCACTTATAGATTATCAATTTGGAGTCAAACTCAACTTTAAGGGAACAGTGAAATTTTTTGAAACCTTATATCTATCTCTCCAAGATCTTGTAGGAGTCTTATTTTGAAGAAATTTTTGTTTATGTTCAAACTGAAGAGGGAACCTGTTCGAGAAAATTAAGCAAGAGAAGATGTTGGATGTGATCACTTGTGGTTGATTTATCCTATGAAGCATAAGCTAGATCTTAACAGGAAGTAGTTGTAGAATTATATCACAAAATTATTCTCAACAACAAAGACATATCAAAATACTCCAGATATTTGAAGTCCTAGAATACTGGTAGCTATCAATATTGGCAATTTATTTCCTAAATTTTCTCAGCAGTGAGGATTAAGGGTTAGTATGGCTGTGATTCATCCTAAAGTTCATTCTTTCCTGTTCTTATATAGAGCACCCATGTTATTTAGCAAGCAATTTCGTTCCTTTTATTACTTCTGTTTTGAGATCCATATACTACTTAACATTTATATCATAGTACTTTGATTTATTAGTTTCATCTATTTTCATTGATCAGTGAGCTTGTTTCTTAATTATAGGTACCTCCGCCTGTCCCTCTGGGAAATTCTACTGTAAGAATGCAGGAAGCACCCCAAGATTTCTGTATTCTTCTCGTGTGAATGATCACATTTGTGGTGAGTTTATACTTGTGTAAATACTTGTGTTGTTACAGTTGATTGGTTACATGGGAAGTTGTTTGCTTATTGGCTTTAGCTCACCTTTCGGTAATAAAAATTTCAGAACTTACTATACTTCTTTTATTTTGCTTTCTTTCTCTTCTGCTTAATCTATGGGAGAATAAGTTTATACAATTAATTTTAATTGTCTTCAGTATGCTTATGGTCTGGGTTGGATTAAGGGATTATGGGCGCCTGTTAGTAATTTTGGAGACTCTACAATTCATTGTTGCTGGAAATTAGTGGCAAAGGTTAAAGTAATGTGTGGATTTTTGTCAGTGAAAAGTTCTGCTTTTCGTTTAACGAAAAGGAAAGCTGAGTAGAAACAGTTTGAATAAAAAAGGAATGTCAACTTTTATTTGTTTTCTTTATCCAAAGAACTGCATTTTCAAACAGATAGTTTATTTTTCCAATTATAGTGAGAGTTTCTTGCAAGTATAAAACTCCTTACTTGAAAAAAGTCATCTATGAAAGAGACTTGACTGGATAAACATTTACAATTTTCATTCTAGGGAAATGCCAATTATTCTAGTAGGTTGTATATCTAAATAGATGCATTTTTCAACCTATATAAACCTATCATCATTTCCATTCAAAATATCTTAGTAACTGTTCTATTGTACACAATTGCTTCAAATTCTAGTGGGCTTTCTCTGCTCCCAAATAAAAAAGGAAACCTGGTGTAATCCTATGCTTTTTTTGTTATAGATTCTTTCCATTGGCCTTATGCTGACTCATCATCCTTTAGATTGCTGTGATGGAAGTGATGAGTATGATGGGACTATTAACTGCCCAAACACTTGCATCATGGGTGGGAATTTTGCTTATCGCTCCATAAGTAATGACCCTAGAGTTAAGCTACGGAATTCTTTTGATACAGGAAGAAATAAACTTGACCTTAATACCAAGGAATCCCCAGAGAAATTCAGAGGTACTTCGATTGTGTTAATTAGAGATATTAGGGCAACTATATATCATTTTTGATGTCAACTATTGGATTCTTTTCAGGTTTGACGGTGCTGCTGATTCTACAGATAGTCTTTGTTACCATTATTATGGCTTATGGGGTACATCGTCGACACTGCAGGTCTAGAAGACGGCATTCCCATTGAATGATTCTGATGAATTCTGCACCAAGAATGGTATAACGACCATTAAATAATTGTTAAAGTTTCACTCTGACACAAAAGTAGTGTTGACTCTTCTAGGATACTCTCACCAGTACACATCCATGATTAAAGTCAATCATGGCTATCTATTTATGGATATATTTGGAGGGTATCTTTCTAGTCAATTTAACATTGAATAAAATTACTCAAGTTCATAATTTGATCTGCAAGAAAAGATAAAGAGTTACACATGCTTTGGCTTTGGTAATGGGGATTGTGGATTAGATAATCGAAGATGCTTCTGATGGAACTGTGTATTGGAAATGGTACTCACAGGATTCTGTTATTGTCATCTGGGATAATGAACTAAAAGAAATCTGCATTCACTTCAATTCTTTGTCCATAATAGATTTTTCAGCTGGTGATTTGTTGGGCCCCTATGATTTGACAGCGTTTGCTCCTAGGTATCTTTGTCTTGGAATGCATTTTTCATGTTGACACTGATGGATTATTATTATTTTTATTCTATCTTCTGAGGGTTTATGTGGTTTAGATATCTGTTCCTGCAGGTTCTGCATTGTTGTGCACTGTTTCCTCCATCAGAATATTAGCATCTTGCATGACCAGATATGGTGATACGGGCAGTAAAGCTTTTCTCATCTTTGAGTGCTTTCCGTTATAGGTTCTTTCAATTTTCTTCAACTCACTGGCTCTCTGCTTCAAGATCTTGTGTAGAGACTATAAAAGCTGCAGTTGAAACCAAAAGTTATGAACAAATTCCTGACCTTCTTACTTCCATGAAAGATTCAAGCCAGAAGTCAAATCCCTTTTCTTTCCTCTCTGGCTTTCCTTCGTATCTGAGAGCAAATGTTGTTGATGAAATTTTACAATCATTAGGCACTGTTAGACCCCGTTCTCGTCCTCATATTGTTTATTGGTTCCTTCTTTCATACACTCTCCAAAGCCCCAATCCTTTTCCACTTGCCCTTGCTATTCTCCAACGTACTCTTCGCTCTGGCTGTCTCCCAATCCCCCAAACGCATCTCCTTCTTTCTACTGCATGGCTTGAACGTCGATCACAGCCTCAATCTGTCCCAAACATACTGTTAGCAATGCAGTCAATTGGATATAATCCTGATTGTGGCATTTGTAATTATCTTATACTTTCACTTTGCAAGGTTGATCAACATAAGGAAGCCCTTAGAGTTTTGAAGGGCATGGGTGGAGCTGGTTGCATTCCTAATTTGGATACTTATGGCACTCTGATTGGTGAATTGTGTGACCTTAGAATGACCACTGACATCATTGAAATGGTGAAAGAGATGGTCACCACAGTTGGGTTGAATCCACGGCAAGAGATGGTGATGAAAGTTCTGGCTGCTATGCAAGGAGATAAAGAAATTTGGAAAGCCGTTGAAATGATTGAATTCTTGGAAAATGAGGCTGTGCATGTGGGGTTTGATGCCTATGACTTGGTGCTTAACCGGTGCTTAGAGTGTCATCAATTCATTCTGGCTGGAAAACTTGTGATGAGAATGACTGAGAGAGGATTTATACCATACATAAGGTTGAGGCAAAGGTTAGTTGAGGCCCTAGCCAGCATTGGTGAGTTGGAGCTTGCTTCAGCTGTGAGACAAAGACTTGGAGAGTTGAATTCTTAGCTTCTCAGATGCAGTTTAATTGGTCAGTAAATTAACAACTGAAAGCTTCCTTTGCAAGGTGCTGTACTACATGTCTTTTCCTTTGATGCTTGTGAACATCAAAGCAATGATCATCCCAGGAATTATCAGTATTCTACAGAATGAAATTAAAGCTTTCTCCATGTAGCATGTGGTTTATTTTCAAGTATCATAGACAACTGAACTTTTGTTAAAGTATTTTCTTAGATTGCATATATGTTGTTTCCCAAGAATGGATTTTTTCTAGTGAAGTCCATTTTATTAACAATTTATGAATTTTGTGGGTATAGTAGAGGGAATGATTCCTTCTTTAGGATGCTAAAGCGGAAATAATTGCCCAAGTATTTGTTTGAGTTTTATGTGGCACATCCAGGCATTTCTAACAAATTTTGCTTAGATGGTACAAAACTAGTACATGAGACTCCTTTCATTCCCTGGCTTAGGAAGCTATTTTGCTTATAATTTCACTCCAGTTGGGTAATACATGAAAAGAGAAATTATTGCATACTTAGAGAACTATTTAGAATATTCCTTGGTGCCTCTTTGTGCTTAATTGTATCTGCAGCTTATCTGATACAGATTTAGTCCCTCTTAATATTAATATTGTCATTCCTTATTACCTAGCATGTGTCATTAATAAGCTGTAATTTAATTACCTAGCTGTAGCTACTAGCTGGCTTCTAGGGTTTCACCTTGAGGCCATCAGCCTCGCCACATTCAGCACCCCTGGAATTCCTCACAAGCCAATACCTTTTATCATCATCTTCACCATAGCTAATTAGCTGTTATTCTGATAGAGATACTACATCTCCAGTTGTGGTCTAGTTGATGCTTTCCACAACTGCAACTGCTGAGAATGCCCAGCATCTTCTTGCAGTAAAGTGAAAGTTTTGCATACCACAATTGCTTTGATTCTTGATTAGATTTATTACTCCACTCTTTTTGCAATCTACAGTTACTGACAGCACATTCCTTCTGCCCAGCGTGAAATCATCTACCCTCACAGAATGCCTTTGCACCTAGATACCCAGCATGAACTCCTGGTCATGCCTGCAAATTCGTCTTCATGGAGTTTGTAAGAAAGATTCTGAGATTTGATGAATTTAATGTATTCAACACCATATGAGGTCAATTTTGATACCTGCCCACCATATTATACCCGTTTTACACCTCTTCAGAACTTGCATTCAATTGCAAGAACAAAATTGCCAAAACAATTAGAAAAGATTAATAAACCTATAATTATATTTAATATTCAATGTCTGTTATTGTGAATAAATGATTAGAACCATTGAAAATAATGAGCCTTTACGAAAGAATTGGGTATCGTATTTTAACTTTTCTAAATTGACAAAATTCTCAACTTCGAAACATTCCCTACTAAAACTTTTTTAATTTTCAAACAGCACAAGAAATAATATTTGTAACTCAATGACGGATTGAATCTTCGTAAATATTCATCCAAACGAGTCTTTAGTATGCATTTGGTAAAACACTGATTGGGAAACCAAGAGCTCAAAGAACTAATTAATTATCCTTTTAGCTTGAGTTCAATTCTCTATATTTTAGGTATTAATTACAAATTTTTACGCAAAATAGACTCATCTTAAAAAATGTGATTCATCATAACCTAATGAAAAATAATACTTGGTATGGACGTTTTCGGTCTTCTGAAGAACGAAACTCCTTTATTTTCGTGCAAAGTACAGACCAAATATGAATGAAGCAAGTTGAATCAGCATCGAAAAGGGCGGAGCATGTCAGACATGAAATGCACGGTCTTGCTAATGACAGACTAAAGTGATGAGATGGTTTGATCTCGTCAATGGCGGACTTCATTATTATTTTTAATTTCTTTTAAAAATATAATCATATAATTATATATATACATATATATAATAAATATAGTGTATATTGTAAGTATATAATGATAATAATTTGTGTATATAATATACATAATTATTATCATAATAAATTTATAATAATATTAATAATAACATATAATTATAATTATATATTAATATATATTATGTATATTATAATTATAATTAGTTTTAATATATTATATTAAAATATTTTGTGTATCTTATATAATTATAATTTTATATATAATTAATATAATTATGATGATAAACATATATATAAATATATTTTAGGGTAAATATATTAATTAATTATATAAAAAAATTAGTTATTTACTTATATAATTATATGTAACTTTTATTAATTATATATATATATATATTTAGATATATATATATAAATAAAATACTTATGTTAATGTTATTTATTAAATTTGAATTTTTTTATAAAATTAGAGAATCGAAAATCAATATTCTAAAAATTATCAAAACATAAGAATGAGATATTGATATTGTATGAAATAATAAAATATCACATGACAAAACAAAATCTAATATGAATACATAATCAACCGTGACCATCACAATCATGGCCATCAGATGCACCACAATCACTCGATATAAATGTGATAGTAAGCGAGATGGATCGTGCAAATTCATCCTCTTATATCTATGGTCTCCATCTTGAATAACATCTAGGTCATCCAACATAGATAAGTGCGTTGATACTGGAACTAAGCCTGCAATTACAACATTCAATTGGGACCCACCAGTAATGCTTTGTGATGACTGAGAAAACATAGCAAACCCTCCAATAGGGTCTAGTGATGAATAAGAGACTGAGGACGATGTTGATCATAGGAAGTACCAAAATAGTTGTATGTAGGTCTTACTCGATAAATGTGATAAAAGGAATCAGGTTATCCGAAAATGCTGTAACATCGAACTGTAAAGATGGTCTATTTTTAAAACTTAGACATAGATTTGTTCGAGGAAGACTATGCAGTGAGGGTGACCCAACATGATTATGACGAGTGTACGTGGATAGAATAACTGTAATAATGTAAATTTAATTAAATTCAATTTCCAAAAGTAATTTGAATTAAATAAATGCAAATAGATTAAGCCATTTAATTCAAATATATTAGTCAATCAAGATATGATAAGTGTTTTGAATGACAAAAGCTTGACTAATGAAAAGTAAATGAGTGGACTGACCAATCAAAAAGTGACACATCAATTATAAAGGAGATTTTGATCAATCAAGTCTTTTTATACTTTATGAAATTTATTTGTTGAATATTAAGATAATTTCTAAGTTATTTTACATTATAATCAATTCAAGCTCTTCACTCATATAAATAGGAGGTTAGGGTTAAGGGAGAAGACAATATATCTTGCAAGAGAAAATGTTGAAGCTCTATTGCATCATCTCCATTTCTCTCAAATCCTAAGTCAAGACCAAATATGTTCTCTAGCATATTGAGAAGATATCTTGGTAATCAAATTCGGGATCAAGCTTCATAGCTTCGCATCATCAAATTCTAGAGAAGAAGAGAAGAATCCGTGTAATTCTAAATATTGTTACCGCTTCTTTTCAAATTAATATAAATTTTATTTGTCATATTATTTATGGTTTGTTTTATTTTACAAATGCAGATTTATTATGTATAATAGCATTATAATAATTTTCAAATGATCAGTTCTTTTTTATTATTAATATTTGGTGGGAAACATTGGTATGCTTTTTACTGGTTTTTCCATAGCACTCGTTGTTGTAACTTATAACTAATCTTCTGTGCAAAATTTCAGTATTTACTATGCATTCAAAGGATTTTTTTTCCTGATTTTTCTATAGCACTCATAGTAAAAACCCAAATTATTTTAAAAGATCTAATTCCATAATTAGACTAAATTAGGAAGTAAAGTTTTCTAGTGACCCTAATACTATTAAATCTTTTATGCCGTCAACAAACTCCACTGCCCTTCTATTTTTGCATGACATAATTAAACTATTAATGTTAGCTTATGGCATATTGTAAACATTATTTAAAATTATTGCACATTTGATATAAAAAAAACAGAAAAAAAACTAGAATAATAATTACAAAACATAAAATAAAAACACGAAATAAAATATATATATATACTAACATATAAAAGAGAAATAAAAAAACTGGAATAATAACATCCAAAAGACAAAATAAAAACATAAAATACCTATAATAATAACATACAAAACAGAAAATAAATAAGATATAAAAGTGGAATAATACTATATAAAACAGAAGAAGAAAACCCTGAAATATTAGGAGAACAAATAAAAATGTTGTAGCTAAATCTTCCAAAAAAGATATCGTATAACCTGAGAATATAAGCAAAATAATCACATTAGTTTAAACAAATTTTTTGTTGTGGAGGGGAAAAAATGAAGCAAGTTAGTGAAGAAAAGAAGAAAAAAAAGAATGAATGAATTGTGGCCAACCTCCTTCTTGTCCTTTAACTCCAGAGAAAAAATGTCGATGGATTCGCTCTTATTCGTTTCTTGCTAGAGAATGGAGAAGAGGGGACTACAAAAGGAAAAAAAAAATTCCAAAAAGTCTGCAACTGCAGGCGAGAGTGAGAAAAGAGAATTGAGAAGATGGGTTTTTGCTCTACTGGGAAGATAGGAAAATTGAGAGATTAGAGAAATGAGAGCAATGCATTCGTCACTCGACAATCATATTGTATAGAGAAGAAATGAGCCCATTGTTTGCTCAAGTGACTATTTGCCTCAGATAATCTTGTATTTTCTCCTTCCTAGCTTCCTGGAGTCAGGCTTGCCTCAGCTCTGTACCAAGGCTGCAAACGTGTGGACTCGTTCACGAGTCGCTCGCAAGGTGATTGGTCAACACTTGACTCGAGTGCAAGTCGAGTTCGAGTTATTTTGTTAAAAAATCGAGTTTAGGTTGAATTTAAAATTAGTTTGCTCATGGTTCATTGATTCCAAATAAATATTTTTTTAATTTTTTTTAATTTTTAAATTAAAATTATTTTTGAAAACAATTCAAACTCAAGCTCAATTCAAAAGTTATTTTTATTCGAATTCGAACTTGTTAAAAATTTAAGAAGCCAAGCTCGAGCTTGAATTTTCAAACTCGATTCGACTCGTTTGCATCCTTACTCCGTACCTATCATTGGCGGACCATCGTTTGATCCATGACTTTAGATGAGTGTGCATGGTAGTTGAGCTATCACACGTGACTATTGAACGAGTCTTTAGTGCACGATAGCATTTTGGTTAGTCCTTACAATTAGCGGACATTAATGTTTATTTTTTTCAAGACAAAACTTCCCTCATGACAAGGTTCGTATTTGCCATTAGCGAACCATCCTTACCACAATTTCTTGCAAGAATAGAAAGGTCCATGCCAGGCCTTTTCTCCCATTAGGGGTTATGACGGATCACATTTTTTAGAATCGATCTATTTTACATAAAAAAATATATTAATCCCTCAATCCCTTATTACAAGTGACTAGAAGACTTTTGCCTCATCCTTATATTTATAAGCCTTTTACAAACTTTTTTAGGGATATTTTGTCAATTTTTTTCAACATTATCCCTACTTATTCTTATAGTACATTCTATCATATTTTTCTTGTTCCAAAACTCTCCCTAGATAGAGCCATTCTCTCTCTTTATTTTATTGGAGAGAGAAAAGTCTCATAAATAGATAAAAGTGAGTTCCACTTTTTAATTTGATGCAGAGATAAGAATGAGTTTCCAATAAATAAAAATATAATAGATAATGGCTTTTTAAGAACTACAAAAACTCGTTGGATGTATGTAAAAAGTGGAGGAAATATTTTTTTAAAAGTAAAGAAAATTACCTGCGAAGTCCCTTATGTTTGTGTCGCTAGCTGCATTGGTCCCTTACAATTTTTTTAAAAAACTCTTTTTATCATTTATGTTATTTTGACATGCCAAGTTAATCCTTTTCACCGAAAATCAACCGATTTGTAGTTAGGAAAAACTCTTTCGAACATAGTTTTCATTTTTTGCTCATCTAAAAAAACTCATGTGCAAGTTCCGACTAGATTTGGGATTGGGAGTTGATAAAATTAACCAATTTACTAGCCATAAATACTTCAAGAATAAAAAAATTTAAAAAATCATAAGGGTTCAAAATGACTAGCACCTAACATTAGGGTATGTTAGGCCATTCACCATTTTTAAGTAAGTAACCTTCATTAATAAGCAAGAAAAAGAAATCCCAGTTAGATAATTGAGCTAACAAATAAAAACTCATCACAAAACTACACCTTAACCATCCTATTCCATGTTTTTACCTTGAAATTACCACTTAGAATGAATTGACTTATTATGTAATAGGGTATAGGATGGTTGAAAAGAAAGGAAATTTTACACGGAATTAGGGACTGAATAACCCCATAGATGCAAAGCACCAAAACCACATGCAACGTGCAGCTTGGGCTACCACATTCTTAAAAATAATAATAAATAAATAAAAAAACATGCCATAAAAGCTGCTCAATGATTTAACGCTTCCCAGCTAGCACTTATGCCCTTAGACTAGCTACAATTAGGATCACATGCCCTTCTCTCTCTCTCTCTCTAACGCATTTCACAGTGCCCTTATTGTGGATGCCAAGTTAATAAAAGGTTGGCAACAGCTCCTCTAATTTCAGAATATATCCATAGACCAATTGACCTCAGGTCGGTGATCATCACCCAACTTTTGTTGAATAAATTCAAAGCTGTATAATGTGATACTACTTAGATTGCCTTAGCCGAATAATGAATGCGTTCTTTACATATCAATAAAATGATAAAATTATAATTTCGTTACAGTTCCCCCCCCCCCCCCCGGGAAAAAAATTCAAAAGTTATTGAATGGTTTTGCAAATATAGTAGAAAGCACATGAAACACCAGCAGGAGGATCATTCATCACTGACAAAGAAAAGCTCTTTTGTCCAGAGAACAATGTGTACTAAACAATTCTTAATTATTGAACAAATATTATGGTTAGAAGAGAATTACTTACAAAAACATACTATAGTTAAAATAATTAAAAATTTTAAGAAATTATAGTCATAATTATAAGAATATTGAAATAGTCTTTCCCAAAAGTATTACCGAAGTATGTGCCATCATTCCAGGCATAATGCTTGTTCCATTTCCTACTGCATTTTGTCTATGTCTCATAAAGTCTTGAAGGAAACAGAAAGTTAAGAAGTTTGCTTCATTTGATTACGGGTTCTGACAAAATTGACAAGCTTGCCTAATCAAGTTGAAAGACTTCAAAATATTGAGTCATTTCAAGACAAATAATTACTCTCAAGCTTTTACTAGAAATTTTCAAATTATTATGTCAATGTTATGATGATATTCTTGTATATTTACATATATTATGTTGTAAACAAAATTAAATATTCTACATAATTTTGGTTCACTGTCTTTAAATTCTAACTCATAAAATGGCCATATAAGAAGAATTATAACAAACACTTGCATTGGTAAAATGGAGATGAGAAGGGCAACATGGGAGAGGGGCGGGGGAGGGTTGATGGATGGATTAGATGAAGGGCTAAAATGAATAGTAATGAAAAGAGAAGAAAAGGGACTTATGCCCTACATGTGGGTTTAGTTTGGAGACAAAGTAAAGAGCCTAAGAGCGTGCAAACAATTCACATGGCACGACATTATCCCTTCGCAAGCTGCTTCCTCACTTTCCACAGCTCATCCTCCAAGAATCCTACAAGTCCAACTATACCCTTTATCATAACATTAAACATTTCCTCCCCCGGTTCCCACCCTCATTAGAATATATGGAGCCTCCTTTCATGTACATATAGTACATTTCAAGGATTGGCTACACATGGATCTGATTCTTTGCTTTGCAAGAAACTGTACCTTCCTTCTGTATACAATAATAAAGTTCATCCCACTGTGTTTTTTTTTTCACAGTTAAGAACTTGTAGGCACTATATTTTTCTTTTTTTTTTCTCCTTTAGCATATAAAGAATAAACAAATGTTCTAGATTAAACTTGACAAATATAATACGCTTTTCAATAAAAATTGAATGTCTATATTGTGATTTTTATATATTTAAAATTAAATATTTACTTTCAATAACATTTTTTTAATTTAATAAATATAAATCTGGTTATATCATATAGTTTTACCAATAATAATTGTTAAGTTTTTGCGTTGACTTAACATAAATGTATTAAACTATCCAAGTGTTGTCATAGATGTGTGTTGGGTTAAAAAGCAAATATGGCTCCAAAAATATCTTCAAGATATATCATCAGATTTAATCTTTAATAAATCTTCATAATAATATTATTGTCAAATCTCATCAATCACAATCTTCAAGATAAATCAATAGGGATTTTGTGAAAATCTTTGACAATACATTTTATAAAAATCCAAATAAACAAATTTCATCAATAATGCATGTGATGCCTAGATCAAAGATTCACTTTAATTTGTATATAAAGTAAAAAAAAAAAAGTTAATTTCAAACGAAATAAGTATTATTTCATGTGTTCTAATTTGATATGCTTTATTTTTTTTGGTTTGTCACAATTTATAAGTAACTTTTCTTATTAAAAGTATATATATATTTGTTAGTTAATCAAAATATTTTTATTTAAAGTGAAATTTCTTATATATAAAAGTGAATTTAATTCATTTTGAAATAATAAATTATGAGGATATTTTAGAAATATTTTATGAAAAATATATATTTTTAAAAACATTAATTATGTTTTTTTAATTAATGTAAAAAATCAAATTTTGGAAGGAAGGGAGTAACACATAAATGTGACTATATACCCTTCTATAATTTTTTATTTTTTTTGTGAATAAACTCTATATCCTTCTATATATTTGCATAGACAAACGTAAATACTTATCAATATATGCATTGAATTTCGCAATCAATTGTACAATTCTTTTTGTGATTGCCCGGCCAGGCCACCAGCCTACCACAATCAGAAGCATTGTACATAGAGCATCCAATCAATATCTACGTATTATGATTTGAACCTATCAATTGCAAACTCAAAATTATTGACTATTTTTTCTTGGAAAAATAGTAATTTCGATCAATTATCTTTACTGTTTTAAACTGACTTAGTTCCTAGTTTTTTTTCAACCACTTCGATCGCTTATGTTTTTTTTTTTTTTACCTGTTTTGGTCTTTTTAACTCACAAATTGACTCAATTGAGTAAAAAAAACTTGAGTGTCGTTTTTCAATATTTGCACAAATATTAAAAATAATACAAATTTTAGTATTAATTCCAAATTTATCTTTAATAATTATTCTAAACCATTTTCTTTCTCTCTCTTCCTCCAAATTAATTACTCTTATGCTCTCTCCACTTAAAAAAATACTTATTTTGAAACAAAATAAAACATTTAAAATTATACTTATTTTGATATGGGGTGAGTAAAATATAAAATTTTACAAAAATCATAATTATATACTAATTGTGATAACAACTTCTCCCTCCATTCAAAAATAAATTTCATCGGACCACTTTTAATATTTTATTTATATCAAGAAACTTTTTAGTTTTTAATATATCCTTAATCATTATGAGTTTATTTTATTGAAATTCATTATTCTTCTTTTACGAGATGAGATATGTGCAAAGGAAATATAAGAATAAATGACATATTATGAGTAAGAATGACTAAAGTATAAAATGACTTATATTTTGAAATATTCCATCAATTTATATTATTGGATGGAGGAAGTACTATATTTTGGGATAGACATTGCATAAAATAATATATTCGTTCAGAATTAAATATATACATTTGACTTAGTTTAAAAATAAAAAATTATCTTAAATCTTATGAAAGTTATTCAATTATTTTTGTTATTAATTTGCTTACCAGTGAGATCACCGTTAATTAATGGATGTAAATGCTTTAAATTAAATTAAAAAGTTTGTTAGTGAAAAAAATGAAAAATTATATTAGAGGTGTGTTTTAGTGAACTCATGATTATTCTTTTACGATGATGAAAGATGTAACAGAAAATATATGAATAAATAATGGTATTATGAGAAAAATAATAATAAAAATATTTATAAAAAGTCATAAAATGAATTATATTTTGAAACAAACACAATTGACTAATGCGATTTATAATTTTTTACGAAGGGTGTAATATATTTTTGGAATAAACATAATATATATATATATATATGAGTTAATGTAAAATTAAAAAAGAGCCTTAAACCTCATGAAAATTATCAAATTATCACATTAATAGTTAAATTAAAGATATTATTAATGAAATTTTAAATAAAAAATTTATTTATTTTTAAAAAATAAATATTCAGTATGAATATCGCAAAATAAAAATCTAAATATTGAAGAGTAAAAAACATAAGAGTGGGTGTGACTCACGATATAAGCTGATCTGCATGTTGATGAGGAACTGATGGACCACAAGATTGGTATCTTGATTATGGTCATGTGATGCATCGAACGGCTATAAAGAGACCTCCAAGACAGACATTGATGTAGGTATTCTACATAGGAATGTTGTCTGAAAGTTAAATTATCAGACTATTATAAGCTCTGCAAGTGAAAGGGAATGGTCACAAGGGCACGTGGTTTCTGATTCCTCTTAGTTAATAAACTACTGCTACTTTCCAAGTAATACCGTTGGGGCTCAACCTCCCCAACCAGCTGTAGATAGCTGTTCCAATCTCTCCATGTGACCCCACCATGCAAGCCACCTTGAGAGAGTGAGAGAGAGAGAAACAGAGATAGTGTGTGTGAGAGAGTGACACCAAGCAGACTAGTTAAAAAAAATAATATTTAATGTTTTTTGGTGTGATGACTATGATCACGTTCATGTGGCTCTTATATATGTTCTATGTCAAGAACACTGATTGGGTTTGCTTCATCAGTATATATAAAGGACATTGCAGCATTTTGTTACTTTTAGTTGGTTTTGGAACTTGAAATCTTTAGTCCAAAATTTTTTAGACCATTCCACACTTCAAAAGAAATGGCACAATTACCTCCAAAAGTGCCAAACATGACACCAAATTGGGCTGATTTTCCTCACCAGAAGCTGTCTCCATTGGACAATTTAGGAGGAAATTCTACCATTAATCATAACCCTTCATGGGTTGATGAATTTCTCGACTTCTCATCTTCCAAACGGGGTTCTCACCGGCGTTCCATAAGTGACTCAATTGCATTTCTTGAGGTCCCTTTAGTGGAGGAATGTAGAAGGTCATCAATTCCCTCATGTGGTGGTGGTGGTGGTGGTGCAGGGACAAGTGAATTTGACAAATTTGATGATGAACAACTCATGTCAATGTTCACAGATGACATTGCCAATTCCGGCGGAGGAGGTCCAAACATGTCGTACTCGAATCCGTCGTCTCCTTCCGATCATAACAGCATTAATGATGAAAAACAGAACCCTTCTTCGGATCTGCAAATGCAGCAGCTGAAAAGTGAGCCAGAGGAAGTCCAAAGCTCTTGCAAATCCGATCAAGCACAATTTGCAGCAGCTCAAAATGATAATTCTAACGAAAAAATCGTTGATCCCAAAAGAATCAAAAGGTACTTACTACTAATGGCATGCCAGCTTTTAACATCAAATTAAATCTCCTCATTCTAACCGGGTACCTTGGGAATTTGGATACGGGGGGTTTCGATAAAAAAAAAAAAAAAACTCCACATTCTTTGCATTTCTTGCATGAAATTGTATCTCAAACCTGTTGAGAATTTTATGAGATCATTCTTTAGCATGCATGCATTTTGTTCTGGAATATGATTAATGATTGTGTTGTGAAATGTTGGTTGTACCAATCAGAATCTTGGCAAATAGACAATCTGCACAAAGATCTCGAGTGAGGAAACTTCAGTACATATCAGAGCTAGAACGCAGCGTTACCTCACTTCAAGTAAAAAATCATTACTTCTCATCATGATATGATCAATTTCATTATCATCTGCTCAACGGGCATTTTTTTTTCTCAGAAGTTTTTTTTTTTTTTACTAATTTTAATTTCTTCTGTGATAAATTTTATGAAGGCTGAGGTTTCAGTACTGTCTCCAAGGGTTGCATTCCTCGACCATCAACGACTGGCTTTAAATGTTGACAACAGTGTTCTTAGACAAAGGATTGCAGCCCTAGCTCAAGATAAGATTTTTAAAGATGGTAAGTCATCCGCGGTAAATATATAATTCAACCAATCAAGATTCAAGAAAGTAGCTACAGATATTTTACTGCATGTCTATATACTGAAAGATCTGTCACTATAAGTTTGGCTGTAATTGTCTAAGAAGAGCATAACCAATAATTGCATATAGCCTATCGTCATATGAATCTGTAATTTGTTTGACTCTTAACTGCAGAACTAAACTTGTCTCATTTAGCTTGTCACATCAAAATTTAATGCCAAAAATGATGATTTAGATAGGTAGTTTTACAAGCATTAATTAATTGATTACTCCTCTCTTTTTATAAATAATTTAAAGACTTTTTTCTTTATAACTAATAATCATTTAATGAAATTTTAGAGATATTGTACTATTCTTAAATATTTCTTATTCTCAAGACAATTTTTTAATTTATTTTCTTATCTCTCTTTCTCCTTTTATCTCATCTTCCTTATTTTCAATACAAAATAAATAAGAGTAAGATTAAAAAAAGCCTTCTTGATAGTGTAAATATTCCTCTAATGATTTATAAAAAGAGTTAATTAATTTTTCGATGTTAAAATCTCAATCCATTTCTTTCAATAAATCTCTCTCATTTCTAATCCTAGTTTAGCACTTATTATGCTTCTCACGTAGAGAGCAACATGATCATCAATTAAGGGCATCATAAGATTGTCAAATTATACCTTCAATTCCTTCTTAGTCTACCTTTGAAGAGTCTCTTTGGATTAAGTGAACAAAGTAAGCTGCATGTCTAAGATTTTTCCTTTTTTTTAAAAAAAAATTTATGGGCTAATTGTTATTCATTCCTTCATTGGCATTGCAGCTCATCAAGAAGCATTGAAAAGGGAAATAGAGAGGCTTAGACAAATCTATTATCAGCAAAATATGAAGAAGATGGAAAATGCAGCTCCAATATCAGAGCCAAACCCACAATCACTGGCTGCTGCAACTGCTCCGGTCGAGAAGGAGCAGCTTGTTAATTAAAATCAACCCAACCAATTACAGTTTTCTCTTTCACCAGAAAATTATTAGGTAACATTTTCTCCTTTTCCTTTTTGCCCCCATCTTTTTTGAAATACTATATATGAGTTCATGTTCATGAGTTTCCTCCTAGGAATTACTTAATTAATTCACCTTAAAAGGCATGGTTGGTTAAATAAAATTGGCCCATATATAGTGTACTATATTTTACTGCAAAAATTTGCATGTTTCATAATCATCATAATTTTTTAATAGAAATGTTCCATATACCAAACAATAATCCCTTTTAATTCTCATGCAGGAATTTTCTTTTCCTTTTTTCCTTTGAACAAGAGGAAAAACTAATTATTCATTTGGAAATAATGGACATGGGGAGCATTCATAGTATAGTATGTGAAGCATGGAACTAGGGGGGACCCAGGGAAACTTCATTTTTGCAGAGACAAGATAAGGGCAACTTGGAGTCTTTGCATTGAAAGCCAAAATGATTCAAGATCAGATCAGAAGAAGATATTGTTTTCTGGTTGGGATGGGTGTGGTTAGGTTTTTTATTAACCAGTCATCAACCTTTTTTTATTTATTTTTATTTTTGCATTTGTTTTTTTGTTTTCAGCATAGGGACGGGTGTGGTTAGATTCTTGTTAACCAATCATCTATTTTTACCTTTATCAATTTACTTTTAACTTTTATTTTCTAAATTCTAGGTGGGATGTATGGGGTTGTCTGGTAGTTGTTTGATGTCAGGCTATGGCATCTTTCGTTTTTTATTATTATTCCTTTGTGTAATTTGTTGTATTGTATGGCATTCTTGCATTGTACCTTTCCAAAATAGGACGAGGAGGAAAAAAAATGTAAATATTTAATTATTAATTTGATTGTAAGTAATGATTAATGTTGAATAAGATTGAGATCTTGATTTCTTCAATCAATATTTTCATTTAGTCAAGGCATGATTGAGAACCAGTGATTAGCCAAGGCGGTGCGGTCATTTTATCTAGAAGCATTGGAGATAGTCATAAGGAAAAGCTCTACCATACATAAAAGGTTTCTATTGAAGTTGTATTAAAATTATTGAACAATACTACCTCTACTTCTAAGCACAACTCATTTTAACATTTAAGTATCTTTAATATTTGTGCTCATAGCTAAAATGATTTATACTTAAAAAGAAGGAAAAAGTAATAAAGATACAAGTTCTTATACAAAAATAAAAAATGTCTTAATCATGCAAAACAATCACCAAATAAAATTTAGCTCTTGTCTTGATGCAAAAGCAACATTAAGACTTGGTAAACCTTGGAATGAGACATTAACATTGAAAGGATAAGCACACCGTTAATGTTTCAATCTTTCGAGTAAGGTTGCAAACGAGTCGAGCTCGATCGAGCTTGAAAATTCGAGCTTGAGTTCGGCTCGTCAAATTTTTAACAAGTTCGAGCTAAACTTGAATTCGAATAAAAGATAACTTTCGAGCCGAGGTCGAGTTTGAATTATTTTTTCTAAAAAAAATAATTAAAGAATTAAAAAAATCCTAAAAAAATATAAAAAATATTTATTTATTTGGCTCGCGAGCGGTTCGACGAGCCACGAGCCAACTAAGATACACTTATTTTTGCAATCTACTCGAATCATTTGCAACCTTATTTTTGAGTAGAAGAATAAAAATGTCTGTTACCATAAAATGTTCAACACAAATCATAACTGGCAAAGAACTTTTTTTTAGAGAACTTGGTAACAGCTTTGAGAGTTGTTGTTACAAGAATGGATTTGATTTCTTTTCCCATAAAACAAGCTTTTGTATAACTACTTTCTTGATTTTACTTTGAGACCAAAGGAGATGGTGGGTGTGAGTCAAACAAAGGGATGCAAGAATCAAGATTTGGGAATTATGGGTAGAAAACACTTTTTCTAAAAGAGATCAAGAAATGTTGTATGGGGAAAATCAATCCTTCACATGCCCACTGACAGAGTAAGTTTCTTCCGCTGTGACAGCTTTCATCAAACGTGACAATGATTTTTTGTATCTTTAATAAGCCGGGACCAGGGTTATAACATGGAAAAAACACCGTCACGTGTGTAAACATATCCATAAAAAGAAAAAGAAAAAGAAAAAGAAAATTACAGGTATGGGTATACTAATACCATAAATCAAAATTGAATTGACTTGATTAACCAACTGCCAAACACTAAAATTGTTACTTATGCTTAATGAGTGCAAAACTTACTAAAAAATGCTTAATGAAGTCTAAATTTCATTTTGAAAATACTCATTCCGTCCTAAATTGATCCCAAATTCATAAGATTATTTTTCTATTTAATTTCTTATTAAAATTATATATATTTATTAATTAACAAAAATATCCCTATTTGAAATGAAATTATTTTAATATAAAAAGTATATTAAATTTATTTTTAAATGATAAATAATGAAAATATTTTTAAAATACTTTATAAAAAATACACATTTTTAATAATATTAATTATATTTTATTAAAAAATCAAACAAAGTCAATTAATTTATAACTAATGAAATACGTATCTAATACTTCCTCCATCCAATAATGAATGTTCACATTTAGTAATTTCGTTTTAAAATATTTAGAATTTAATATCTAATTTTTTAAAAATAAATATAATTTTTATCTTAAGTTTCATCAATCATTTTTTTTAATTTATAAAATTTACATTATAATCACATTAAAAAAATAACAAAGTAACTTTATTCCTTAAAGTCAAAGAGCCTTCTTATCCGGTAAGAGAATGACAAATTCTACATTAGAAAAAGACTACTTATCCCCCCTCCCAAACATATAAACTAATATGAGAGCACATAATGTTTCCTATTTTCCTATTTCCAAATATTTGTTCACCATCCTCCCTCCTCCCAACCCCCATGGAAAAAAATAATAATATAAGACATACATATTCAACAACAGGTCAGGGGTGCAATCAGGTACACTCAAAAAACCATCATAGAATTCCCTTCATGCTAATCCATATTCACATATCAGGCAAGTGCCCAAAGCCATAAAGAAAACTAGATAATAACACCGGGAAGCATGAAACTTCATGTTACCATCTTACATTCTGGTGCAAGACTGCTAAACATTTTAGAAAAAGCTGCTAGTTGAACATGAATAAAAATGAATAGGTGTTGCTGCCTCCATCATCGAAGGCTCACAGCAGTTAGAATTTCTTCGCATCCTTGCTCAAAAATCTGAAAATGCAAAAGGATAAATGTAAGTGTTAGCATTTTCTTTTTGAAAAAGGGGTGGGTCATGGTTAGCTAGCACCAATATCAATATGTGCATTCATTCAGGTGATGAACTTGTGAGTCATGAGAATGTCCTTGAATGGCTTTGTATTTTCTTGTGAGAACTAAAACATTACAAGTATCTTTCAATCTGAATAAATTTGTCAACCAGATTCATTTGATGAATAAGAACGGGAGGTGGTCGAGCAGAGAATTGTCCACTAGGTGAAAAGAATAATACAGCAAGTTACCACCTTTAGACACCAATCACATATACCTAAAAGTCATAATTACAAAGAAATTGTCTCTTACAGAAGCCATCATCCAAAAATGTTTTCTTCCAAAACGTACTAGGCATTACACCGGCACAAATGCACAAGGCATGGCCAGGAGGGCAGCATTACTTAGCAATTTCTTGATGAAATAACTAACATTTCCAATCTGAGCACATATCATCTTCCTTCAATTTACTCCCATAGGAATTTCCTTCAACACTGAAGCACATAAAAGACATGTAGCATTTCCTAGTCAGTCCACTGAAATGAAGCACTATGAGGGATCCCAACACCCTTTATCCATTATATTTACTTGGCTTCAAAAGTAAAACTATCAATGCAGCTATCCTTGTTTGAGTAGAGAAAATATCCATAAATAAAATAACTAAAAGTCAACAACACAGCAAAGTATAAACCTGCCTAAGAGGGGAATTTTATGGGCATTTGGCACATTTATGCAGGAAAATACAAAAATTGAAATTGTAGAGACCCCACAGGCCAGAGGTTAAAGTGCATAGGAATAGAAAAACTACATGCAACACAGGAGAACAATAGATGACATAATGATATTATCCAAATGTTCATTCCGTTATTACTCTTGAAAGTGAGACAAACAAAATTAGCATGGTAGGGGCAAGGTGGTAGCTCTTTTAATAGCAACTGCTTATCAGGTAGGGATCCTAGGTTTTAATTTACATCTCCTCATCCTTAATTTATTATTCAATCCGTCCCACTAAAATAGTAAGCCACCATTTTTCACACTGATTAAGAATACATACATATTTAATGTTATGTTGTTGAAATTGTAAAATTTCTCAATAGCTTTTCTACTTTCTCTTGTAAGTTGACCCAACAATTAAATTTTCATTGAAATACTTATTATATTTATTAATTTTTTTTGTGACCCATCATAAACACATGATTTTTTTTAATATGAAACGTTTAATTACATTAGGACTTAAAAATATTAATTGTGCTCTAATTATGTTTAGAGTTCCAAAACTACAGGTTGAAAATGAATGGTTGAGTCAATGTATTAAATAAGGGCAATTTTGTCCATTGAGAAATTTCTCTATAATTTGGATGAATGAAAATAGAAATCAAGCCTATCTTAATGGGACGAAGTGAGTATAAAAGAGGAAAAAAATAAATTCATGTTGTACTCACGAAACCAAGGAGTCAGGTAGAACATTTAAAAACAATAGAACAATTAATATTTCCTCATTGTTTGAAAAGATAATTTGGAAACATAATAATAACTCAATTCCAAGACAGAATTTTCTATCAGACATCACTAGAACACTTGAGCACTTGGAAGTGAAGAAAGAGCTTACCTAGTCATTGTATCCCTCTGAATGAAACACCTATTCCTTCAACTAGTTCAAGTAAAGTAGGAATCATGACACACAAATCAATCAAAGAAGCAGCAAAATCTCTCTCTCCCCCCCCCCCTCTCTCCAACGTTTTCCTCTCCAGATAACCAATTGCAGAGAGAAGA
Organism: Apocynum venetum; assembly: GCA_019593545.1. NCBI lineage: Eukaryota > Viridiplantae > Streptophyta > Magnoliopsida > Gentianales > Apocynaceae > Apocynum > Apocynum venetum. The sequence continues at coordinate 1,804,432 of SRSM01000144.1, read as the reverse complement.
TTGAACAGGAATACTTAGCCAACCAGATGAATCTTCAAGTTTGGTTGACCAGAATCACATACCATAACAATACAAGACAGTGGATAATATAATGTTGGAAGAAAGTAAGAAAAGGAAAGACAAATCAGAGACTACAGAATCAGACCCATGATGGCAAATAAATTGTGAAAACAAATAAATTTATAAATAACAGTTACTTGAATGGTGTTTCCTATCAGAAATCTTGGTTAGCCAACAGTTGATTCTCATCATTTCAAAAAGCAATATATCAGACATAATGACATAAACTTACGGCGAAAAAGACTTAAAAAAAACAAAATCCTAACTACCTAAGGAACATTTTATGACAATAAAGAAAGAATATATCAAAAATAAATTCAAGCAGAGATGTTTCTTGCACATAAAGAATACACAAAATAATAACTTAAATCTTGGATTTGAGATTTTCACCTGCATTTCTGTCAAACATTAGTAAATATTTCAAAGCCAGCACATCAATCAGTTGGTGGAAGTTCAGAAGCCTCTGCAACTTTCTCTTCTGTTTCTGAAACTTTAGATTTCAAATATGAATCTCTAAGCAATTTGAAATCTCCACTAAGGACTTCAAACCTTTTCTCTAAGCATATAACCTTTTCTAGATAGTCACCAAACTTAGCTTCAAAAGCCTCCTCAGTGTCCTTAAACAACTGTTCATACATTGAACAGTTATTTCTGTATTCTTCCCTCCTTAAACGTTGTTTCTCTATTTCAGCAGTTGTTAACATGACACCTCCAGGACCAGCATCTTGATATATGGGTTCCTCAGCAAGTTGATGTTGTTGTCTATATTCAGCAAATGCCCTGTCAGATTCCTTTAAGGCATCTCTGTACTCTTCCACCAGGTTTCCCATTACATATAGTTCACGCTGTAGACGGAAAATCTCTATGTCTCTTTTCTGAATTTCCTCACATTTGGCTTTATGTAGATGTTCAATCACAGCATCCCGTTTTTGCAACTCATTAACAATGATCTGTTTCTGCAAATTTGAGTCCTCCAGAACCTGCTTCTTTTCCTCATACATCATCCTAGCACTTCCTATTAGTTGTTGCATTTGGTCCAAGCATGCCCCCATGTCCGATGGCCTGTGATCCCATGGACCATCAATTCTCAACCTTTTATTGCTGCCATTCAAAGAATGATCCGAAGCCTCATGATCATGGACAATCTCTCTTTTTCCATTGTGCATATAAAATGATGGACCAACTGCAGCCATATGCTGTAACTCATCCCTTGAAGCAAGAATATCTACTGAAGACTGATCATGAAGCTGTCCCTGTGAACCAAATGCAATTTGGGTCGTTTCCATAGCTTGAAGAAAATTACCGGTCATTCCCTCCCCTCCAACAGAAGTATAGTCACCAGGTAAAACATCAAATCCATCATCACCTTCTCCTTCTTCTTCCTCCTCCTCCATCTCCACCTCATCATCTTCTTCTTTCCCTTCCTCAATGCTATCCAATCCTCTATGTTCTTCCATACTACACCGCTGCATGAAATGCTGACTTCCATAATTTTTCCCATGCAGAAGCCACCGCTGCTGCTCCTGTTCTTGTTCCTTGTCATCGTCCTTGAACTCTTCACCCACCATCTCTGCATCTTTCATCCCCTCCTCCCGAGCATCTTGTCCTAAAGTCAACTCAACATTAGGCCCTGGAAACATACCATCCTCCTCATCCTGGAACTCACTCCCAATACCTATTCTCACATTACCCTCATTACCACCACCGTCCTCCTTTAACTCTTTATTGAAATCCACATTCTCCGGTTCCACTCCCAAATCAACCTTTTCTGGCTCCTCCCTTAACTCCTCTGCCTCTCTCCTCAACACTTCCTCGCGCTGGGACTTAATTAGGTACTGCAAATGTGACGCATAATAACAATCTACCAACTGTTCCCCTTTCGTCAACTCCTTCTCAACCATAAACCAAAATAATCCTGCCCAATCCACCTTCTCAGGATGCCCATCTTTTATTGCCTTAGTCCAATTCAACACCTCACCTGGCATCATCCATGTATCCTCATGCAAAAGCACCCAATTTGATACAAAATCCTCAAGAAATGTAATTGATTCCTCAGACAATGCCTCACAATCTAAGTCCACCCCATCAACAACCACACTGCAACTTTTCTCTTTCTTCACTGGCAACTTGAATGCCCGCGCTAAATCAGCTCTATTCACTAAGATTCTACACTCATTAACATAACTGCACCTCAATTTAGGGTCGTAAGTAGCAACCAACTGAGCAATGAGATCCACCCGAATATTATTTCTATCGAATTCTATATGAACAAAATCCCACAAGCCAAGCCTTTTAAGCAATTTCTCATGCTTAACAAAATCAAGAATCTTTGAGGGTATAAAAGGAACAGGATTCAATTTCTCCAAAAGGGTTTGCTTTTTCTTCTCAATAGCCTGTTGCTTCTTAAAACTAGTAATCCCTTTACCCTTCTTCCTCTTGTTCCCCCTCTTGCCGAGGTTGTAGGAAGATGAAGTCATGGTGACATCAGACACATTGGACTCCAGTGAAGAAGCAGCGGGACAAGCAGACATACCTGAGTTGTCTTGGTCTTCTTCTGCTTCTTCCTCTTCTTGCTGATCAAGAACTATTTCATGATCTGGGTCTGGTGGTGGAGGATCAAATCCATCAGATTCAACAGAGGGGTTTAGAGATTCTAGGTTTTGAGGCAAGTCCTCTGCTTGTTCTTCTCCTTGTTCCAGTGATTGGGGATTGATTTCTTCGGACTGGGAAGGACTGGGCATGGTGATGGTGGTGGAAGAGATGGTTAAGGAGAACTGTGGCTCGTCAAACCCCTCTTTCTTCTCTTTCCTGAAGAGCAGCGTCGACTTTTTCATGCGACGGAATTGGAAGCCTACGCCGAGACCGGCTATGGTCTCTGTGCAAAAGAGCAGTTGTCGAACGAAAAGGACCGACTTTGCACTTTCTATAGTTGTATTCTTTGGGAAATAGCTGAAATAGTCCTCTTATTTATATAAAAGTCATATCCTTCCTCCAACTTTGAAATGAAGATAATTATTTTATTTTATTTTGGAAATGGTGAAATGAAGATACTTTAAAATTAGGACGTTAAAAATGGAAATGATGAAGATACTCTTTCCTTTTTTTGAAACTTTAAAATTAGGAGTTCTTTTCTTTCACATTGGATTTTTTTTTTTTACTTGTTCTTTTGTTTTTCTTTTTATTTATGACATCTTTTTATTTTTTTCCTTTTTGAAATACTAATAATTTTTTAATAAATTTACCTTCTTTAAAATTTACTCTATTAAAGAAGTATTTCTTTCAAAGATATCATTTCTCATATAAAATTTTTTATAATAAAATTATTTTTTTCTTTTCTCCCAAGTGACTTTTTAGAGTCATTAAGCTAAAAGTAAGGTTATGATTGATTAATATTTAAAATTAAATTCATCGTTCTCCGTAACAATATCTATCTAAAGAACTTTTTACTTTTAAAATTTCTTTCATATTCAAATTTTTAATTTTCTCCAAACACTAACACTATGTATAAGTCCACATTATTATGTCATCTTTTTATTATTTCTTTTTGAAACGCTAATAGTTTTTTTAATAAACTTACCTTATTTATAATTACTCTATTAAATGAGTATTTCTTTCAAAGATATCATTTATCATAGAACCATTTTGATAATAAAATTATTTCTATCTTTTAAAGCCATTAGCAACCAAAATAATTCCAATAACATGCTAAATTTGGTAGAAAAAATCATCTCAATGGCTTAAAAAAAACTTAGCATTTAAACCAGTTCGATTTCTTTTGAATATTAAAGTACCAAGTATGAGCTTAAAAAATTTACCTCTAAAATCCAAATGATAAGTTCAAAAACTTTTAAAATTTACTCTATTAAATGAGTATTTTTTCAAAGGTATCATTTCTCATATAAAAATTTTGATAATAAAATTAGTTTATCTTTTCTCCTAAGTGACTTTTCAGAGTCATTAAACTAAAACTAAGACTATATTTGGACTAATATTTAAAATAAAATTTCTCATTCCCCATAAAAACATCTATCAAAAAAATATTTTACCTCCAAAATTTCTATTATATTCAAATTTTTAATTTTCTTCTAACCTCACATATAAGTCTACATATTTATCACATCTTTTTACCTCAACATATACACTTCAAAAATTTACCTCTAAAAGTCAACTAAAAGTCAAATGACAAGTTCACCAACTTTTAGGCAACTTTATGGCGAAATTTGACAAAATCATCAAACATATTAAACATAAAGGGACAAATAAAGTTTTTAAAAAAACATAAGGGACTAAAGTGGCAAAAATGGCAAACATAAGGGACTATTTAGGCCATTCTCCCATTTTTTTAAATAAATTTACTCTATTAAATGAGTATTTATTTCAAAGATATCATTTCTCATATAAAATTTTTGATAATAAAATTAATTTTATCTTTTCTCCTCAGTGACTTTTTATAGTCATTAAGCTAATACTAAAGTTATATTTGGACTAACATTTAAAATCAAATTCATCATTCTTTATAAAAATATCTATCAAAAGAACTTTTTAGTTTCAAAATTTCTATCATATTCAAATTTTAAAATTTCTCCTAACCCTACTTATAAGTCAACATAATCATTTAAACAATATTTGATATTACTTTTTAATTAAAATTACAATCTCAAACAATTTTGATTCTTATCCAAACACAAAAAACCACTTCTCCTTTAAAATACAAAACAAAAACTCTCTACTCAATTTGTCAACATAATTAAGTAGACTATATGTTGCCCTTTACCCAGTAAAAGGACTTGCACAAATGTATAGATGGGAAGAATAGTAACTACCCAAGTTTTGACAATCAAGCTCTCATGAAGTAAATAAACTTGGTCTTGGCAATATCTCAACAATGAATTGCCTCTACGAAATTGGATGTACTCAATAAGCTCTCTCTATTTCCATACTTATCTCCCTTGTATTGCAACACTCTATTATAGGAGATAGATATATTTCTCAAAGAAGCCTCGTCTTAAGGTATGCAAAAGGTCATCACATTCTTTCATGTTTGTAACCCATGTTTCAAGGAATATGCATCCATACTTGAAAAACATGTCTCTCATGCTTTTACTTTAATCCATAGAATATGTCTCTCATGCCTCTACATTGAGATTTATAATGAAATACAACTCATGCAATTGTCTTCCATGCTTGCAAAGAATATTCAACATGTTTGCTACATTTTCCATGACTCTCTATTTTACAGAATTTATCAAATATATTTAAATAATAAATATGCAAATTTATTACATAAGTCAAACAAAATAAATTGCAAAACACTTTAAATGCATAACACCATAAATCTCGTAACACTATATAAGTGATTTAAGAACTCACTCTCAAGTTGGCCCCAGTTATCAATTGATCCCGAAGTAAGATCAATATACCAATCAAACACATTTCCCTTGAGGGATCTCACAAATTGTTTCACCAAAAGATCGCCATATGTTCCAACATTATTACAAGTTTCAATAAAATGGGTAATATGTTGTTTGGGATTGCCCTTTCCATCAAATTATTGAAACTTTGAAGGTTGCTAACCAACTGGCATTTTCAAGTTATCAATCCTCTTGTTGTATGATTTTACATATGCTAAGGAAGATTTTACGACACCTTCATACTTATCCTTTATAGTTCATTCAATGAAGTTATTCAATTGACTGATGGAAATTAACCCATCTCAAGAAACTTGAATGTTATTTTCCTTTTTGATGGTTTTAGATATTTCATGAATTTGACGTTGTTTTTTCGTGTCCCTAAACTCATTAGGCTTTTCACCTTGCTTAGAAGCAACATCATTGTTAGCTTTTTTAGTGCGCTTTTGTGTGGCTTGGCTAGACTCTCTAATGTTATTAATTTGATTTAAGAGTTGAGCAATATTAAAATTTTGTTGTTGTGAATGCTTTGTAAGATCCTCGACGAGCTTGGTCAAATTTACCAATTTTTCTTCTACAGTTGAAATATCTGCCATCATAATGAACATGATAGATGTGGAATATGCAGTGGATTCAATCTCCCCTTTGATTTTTGGGAGTTTTGAACTTTGATCTAACAATAAGAGAATCTTATCTATGACTGCATATAGTTTTTCATTCGCTCCAAGATCTAGGCTTGTAACATTGAAAATGTGATTGATATAGCTGAAAATAGGTCTTTATTCAAATTGTTCTTGCGAAGCTATTGCCTTGCTTCGCGTAATGGGCCCAATGTAGGTTGTTGACATGATTGCATCAAGATTGACCTCAGCAATTGCAATTTTAACAAGTGTAAGCTTGTTGTTGCTAAATTTAGGAGTCATTGATTAAATTTGGATTCGATTTGATAAAAAGATATGAGCGTTAGAAATGGTTCCATTGGACGTGCCAAAATTTGTGCACAATAAATCTGTGTCTGCAAAATAAAACAAACGAGAAATAATATGACAAATAAAATTTATAATATTTTGAAAAGAAATGGTTACAATATCTAGAATCTAGTTGATTCTTCCCTTAAACTTGTTCGAAGGGCTTTAAGCTTAATTTCGATCATTTGATTTGAGAAATTTTACTTGAGAAAAAATGGTGAGAGCGTTGTCTTTCAGACTTTCATTACTTCTATTGAAAGATTTCTTATATTTTTTCCCTTGATCCTAGCCTCCTATTTATAAGACTAAAGAGCTAGAAGTGATAACTATTTAAAATAATTTATGAATTATCTTTATATTTAAAAGATAAATTTCATAAATTATAAAATAACTTGATTGGTCAAAAACTCCTTCATAATTGACGTGGCACTTTTTGATTGATCAATCCACTCATTTAATTTTTATTTTCATTAGTCAAGCTATTGTCATCCAAGACACTTGTCATAGCTTGATTGGATGATGTATTTGAATTAAATAACTAAATTTATTTTCCATTTATTTAATTCAAATTAGTTTTGAAAACTTAATTAAATTAAATTTCCATACTTACAAGATGTATTTGAAAAAAGTTCAAGTGTCACATAGATACTTTGACTTAATATGTGACACTTGAACTTAATATAAAAACACTAAATATTTTAAGAAAATAATTTTCATAAATTGTATCTAAGGATTTAAATGGTAATATTATATTTCACTTTAAAAGAATTATGTTCAAGAATACAATCTCTAATTATTCAACATTATATATATATATATATATATATAATTACAAACGCCTTAATTTCTTTAAATATGTCAATAGAGTTACTTTATATACCCAATTTTAATATTAGCGCTTTAATTAAGGATTCAATTAAAAATCCTAATTGTCATATAATATTATGTTATTAATTAAGGATTCAATTAAAAATCCTAATTGTCATATAATATTATGTTAATTAACCATAAAAGTACTATAATTATGTTTAAAATCCTAATTATACGTTAACTGTATATGTATAATATTTATATATGTTTTGATAGGTAAACTATGCAATTTCTAATAATTAATAAAAATCAATAAATTCATTCTAATATGAAGCACAAAAAAATGCTATCTATAAGGAACATAATTTTTAAATTCAGCTATCATATTATCTAATTGAACTTATAATTCGCAAAATAGGAAAATTATAGAAAATGGATTGAAAAACAGCCCGTGTGTTCAAATCAATTGTTTTCTTGCAAGAAGGAATCTAGATGATTTCAAATCTCAAAAATTATAACCGAAGCAAAAGAGGAATTTCTTTAAGAAAATGAATTGATTTTCAACTGACAAGGGCAATTATACATAAGAAAATGTACCCATCTTGATAGATATCCTAGAGGTCAAGGGTCCCCATAAGGAACTCAGTCAGTAATTAATCAAGTAAGAGCTTCCTCATAATCATGTAGGCAATTCCCTTAACTTGACCTCAGTGGTTTTCTACTTATAAAACCGAGTAAAATAATTTATCCTAGGATCCTAAACCTGAAAATTATGTCAAGCATTTCATGACTTAAGCAAGAATATTACTCTTTAATTAAACAATTTCAGAGGCTAAGGTATACAAAAACAATGATTTAAGAAAGTATAAAAACTGAAGGTTTTCAAAACCAAAGAAACTCACATTTCTTTATTTGTTTTGCAGGCACGAAGCACCCAAAATTTCTCCCTATAATTCACAAAGCAATCCCTCACACTACTCTCTACAAATTGAGGTTTTATTTATAATGGATTGGGTAGTTCAGGGTGGATGTATTTATGGGGGAAAAACTCGTCCATTCTTTGGACAGCTCAAGCTATAATGGAAGGATGATTATTCATAGCTATGGTGTAGCACCCATGGGTGGCAGCCTGCAATTTTGACACATAACCAAGGCTACTGTATAGCCTTCATGAGTAACCCGTTTAGAGGCTGATTAAGTATTCTTGAAGTCTTGCTTTATAGTGAATGTTGTTCTTGTTTGGAAATCTTTCTTTCTTTGCAAATATCCACTTACAACCAATTGTTTTCTTTTTCTTATGTAGTCGTGTCAACTACCATGTATGGTTCTTATGAAGAGACTAATTCTTCTCGTTCAACACATTCTTCTACTTTTCAATTTCTAATTTTAGAATACGTGGATAAAACATCATCTTCAACAATTGGAAGTGTATAGGTCACCGTATCAGCAAATTGAGTAGGTTTTTAGGCTCTTATCTCGTCTTCCTAACTACAATTGGTAATGTCAATATAATTCATCTTCTTCTTGGGATAAAAAAAAAATTATTCTAACTCTTTCTTATGATGTTGGGATGTCACTTTCAACTTTTGTTTCTATCGCTGAGATTATTTTCATATGTTGAAACTCCACATGTTTTAGTGTAAACTCCACTTGCTACGGAGTACCATCGGTCTTTTCATGTACTATCTTATTAAACATAGCAAATTCATCAAAGACAACATCTCTGCTAATGATTATTTTATTTGATTTTAGACACAATTTATGGTATCCCTTCACTCCATAGGCAACCCCCATAAAGAGAGCATTCTTTGCCCTTGGATCTAACTTCGATTCCTTCACATAGTAATAAGCAGTGGAACTAGATACACGTAAAAAATTATAATAAGTAGTAAGTTTCCAGACCATACTTCTATATGTGTTTTTCCATTTATTACAGATTATGGTAGCCGATTAACAAGGTCTTGTGCATAATTTACAACCTCAGTCCAAAATTGTCGTCCTAGCCCAACATTAGATAATATACATTTGATTTTCTGGATCAAAATTCTATTCACGTGTTTTGACAATGATGAATGGCACAAAGTGGTTGTTATTTATGATGTCTTTCATCATCACAAGTGTGTCAGAAGTGACTTTTAAATTCTAAGGCCCCAAAAAGATGAGATTCTTCTTCAAATTCAAGACATACCTAAAATCTGACAAAACTCTAATTAATCCATCATGATTCTGTAGCCGGATCAAACCTATTTTCATTGTCTTACAAGGACTATCGTAGCCCATGCAAACAATTTTATCATTTAGATATTCAAAGTTGAAGAACCATTCTCGAACTGGAGACATATGATTGGTGCAACCCGATTCCAAAATCTACTCTAAAGAGTGGGATGTTGATGATGAAACAACTAGTGAAAATTCATCTTCACTATCGCACTCAACTACACAAGCATATGTATCAATTTTCCTTTCTTCAGTTTCAAATAATCTTTCTTCCAGTGCCCCTTTTCTTTCTAAAAGGTTTCACCTAATTCAAACAAGTTTGATTTCAAATAATTGAAAGTAGTAATGTGGTCATTTAGAGATGTACATAGAGTGTATTTGAACTAAAACCATTCTTTCTTCATTAGGAATTTACTCTGACTAGTCTTTTTCAAAAATTGGTCTTCCAAAGCCTTCCAAAACTTGCATGCCAAAATGTCATTCTTGACTGCATATTTATGCTCTCTTGAGAGGCACGATAAAATTGTTCCACACCCAAGCGATTGAAAGTCTTCCAATAATTTTCTTTTATATCATTTGGCTTTTCTTATTCAATGGCAATGTCTAGACCCTCCACTTCACCTTGCCACATGCCGAAATCACTTGTACCATCAAATATATTCACTGCAACCTTGACATTTGGCATTAGAGTCTGATTGAACTATAATTAGCTTGTTTTTTTAGAAATTTAATGTGTTGTTTATTGAGATAAAAACTAGCTAAATATGTGTTTATGTATTTAAATTAGTTATTTACACTTTTATCCTTATTTGTAGGTCTTTTGAAGGTTTTGAAGCATGTTTAAAAGGAATTGAAGGAAGATGAGAGCTTTAAGAAAAGTTATTTTGCAAGCTAAATGAAGTGGATGTGTCTCAACAATAAAGTGGATGTGTATTTAAAGAAGTAGACGTGCCATCCTCAACTTACGCATCAACTCTCAACACTTTTGAAACTTCGCGCATCCACTTGGACTCGTTTTATGAACTGGGCGTTCACTTGCCGTTTTGAAGATTTATGGATGTTTTCAAGTAGTTTTGGATTAGGATTCTTATATTATTAACCCTATGATCTATTGTACTATTAATAGAGTTTATTAGCATAATTTTTCATATTTCGAGCAACCTAGAAATACTCTTTTAGTATTCTTGAAGATTTAAGGATTGAAGTCGGTAAAGAAACTAGCGTTGCTTATTTTCTTCGTGTCTTCATATTAAGAAAATAAGCAAGGCTAGTTTCTTGCTTATGGAGCGAGAGATGATAGTGGAGAGAGAGACGTAAATGGGTTATGGCTAGTTTGGTCATTTATAAAGTGCAGTATGTAATAAAATATGAAGAAAATAAGCAACGCTAGTTTCTTGCTTATGGAGCGAGAGATGATAGTGGAGAGAGAGACGTAAATGGGTTATGGCTAGTTTGGTCATTTATAAAGTGCAGTATGTAATAAAAGGGTTCATGTCTCTTAAGTTTGATTTACGTGTTCTCTTATCCAAAATAAATAAATAAAAATGGGGTACCTTCAAATTCCAACTCAATCAATCTGATAACCTGATAATGGAGCTAAATGAGTACAATCTTCAAGACAAACTTTATCTGAAAATATATTTATATTTATTATTTCCTTAATTATGATTAAACAGAAAGCTCTTGAACATCATTCATTTATTAAATACTAAAAAATCAATTTGATTGATTAACACGCTATTTAGGCTGACATGTAATATTAAAAAAATAATCAAATAAAATAAACCAGTTTTCTTTATATTGTAATATTATTGAACCATCAACAGATATCTTATCCAACGACAAATCAAATTTTTTTTAGGACATGACATTTTTCAAGAAAACAAGTAATGTTTCCACCAAGAAACATCACCTTTCCAACAGATACATCTTATCGAAAATGCATATCAGCAAATCTATTTTTTTATTTTGGGCGTTTTTCATGTATTTAGATTAATGATTAGATACAACAACCTTTTCTAATTTTAAAGAAAAATCATACTCCAACTCCTCCTTGATCACATTGCTCGTATTGCTTATTAACCTCACTACTATTTGGTTTTTAACCTCAAAACTTGGCATAAAAACTAGTATAATTATAATAAGAATCAGGGCAACACAAAATTCTACCAAAATTTTCAAGTTCTTAATGATGCATTATGCGCATGATGTTCAATTTCACAAGCTCCACATCCAAACCACTCTTTCAAATGCTTCTACTCTCTAGTACTTTTAGGTTAATTTTGTTTCACCTTCTTCATTTTTAACCTCAACGTTTGCATCATTGAGTTGGATTTTATCTGTGTCTGATCCCTCCATTAGTCCATTATATATAAGACCAGCCTTTCGGGCCCTTCTCTTAAAGCTGTGTTCTTCATATTTTCGACATCAGAAACTAAAGAAAGATAGAACAATTACAGTTGAAGCATAATGAATAAGTTGTATGTTTTCAGCATTTTCCTCCTTTTTGTTGTCTGCTCTAGCCAGACTACTAGAGCTACTCGCAGTATTTCCACTTTAGTAACAGATGGAGTCGAAAGTGTTCAGAAGCCGATGTTTTTGCTTATCAAGGGCTCGGCTTCAACCGATGATTGTGAAGAAATATATGGATTCTTGCCATGCAGCAAAACTGTAGCTGGAAATATGTTCCTTGTTCTTGTTTATGGATATTTAATGTATTTGGCTGCTAAATTTATGTCAGATGGAAGTGAAGATCTGCTGGAAATTCTTGGACCTGGTATTGTTGGTGGCCTAGTCTTGCCAATTCTCAGCTCTCTTCCTGATGCTCTTATTGTCCTTGGTATGTAGTTCAATCACAACACAGAAAAACATCCAGATTTTTAACTAAATAATCAGACAATTTCTATTTTGAGTTTTCTCATCCTAGGAAATCCTTTCGTATTTTTTTGTCAAAATGTATCTATCAATTTATTTTGCAGCATCTGGATTGTTTGGAAGTAAAGAAGTTGCTCAAATTGAAGTGTCAGTTGGTATGGGATTGCTGGCTGGTTCAACAATTATGGCTCTGACAATAGTATGGGGATCTTGTATTGTGGCCGGGAAGTGTGATCTAGTGGGATCAACTGCAAAAGATACACAGGATACTAAAGGACTCAGCTTATCTGGTAATTCTTCCTTCATATTTGGAAAAAAGAAAAGAAAATAAAACAAAAGATTTACCAACTCTGAGGTCAATATTGATAAAATCAGGGGAGAGTGAACAGGTGAATCTGTTGGACAAACTGTAGTGGAATTTTGAGTTGATTCGTTCATTAGATATGTTTACGTACAAATTTAACATAGATTGATTATGTGTCTGTCTTTTTCTTGTTTTCAGGATCTGGTGTTAGCACAGATATCTGGACTTGTTATGCAGCAAGAATCATGCTGGCTTCTGTAGTCCCTTTTATTATAGTTCAGTTGCCACAGCTCTTGGGGACACACTCTTATACTCGAGCAGGAATCATGGCGTCATTGGTTCTATCTATTTCATTACTGATTTCTTATAGCCTTTACCAAGTAATGCCTGAAATTGACAGAATATCCTTCTTACTATTTATTTACATGAGGGTTTTAGTTTTTCTTTCACTTTCCCTTTCATACTTGTAATTCTAGTACAATTATTGCAGGTATGTCAGCCATGGATTCAGAGAAGACGACTAGCATATGCAAAGCATAAGCATGTAATCTCAGGAATCTTGAAAAATTTAAAAATGCGAGCTTTGGGGAAACTTGTTAGAGATGATGGAACACCAAACGTTGAGGTGCTAGAAAAGTAAGCTTAGTCAAAGCTATTTTGCATCTTAGTTATTTGGTAAATGCAACAAAAGCATGCTTGTGCAAGAAATTGTTTGCATCCACAGTGCATAAAAATTTGTCTTATGAGGCATTTGTATGTTCCTTGATTGAACAAAATAACAGGTTATTTAACACGATCGATGAGAATTCTGATGGATACCTATCTGCAAGCAGAGCTAAGAGCACTCATAATAGGGATTGAATTCGAAGCAATAAATTTAGATGAAAATGATGCAGCTGATGGAGTTATGAAGGAATTCGATAAATCTCATGACAATCGTATTGATATGGTTGAGTTTAGTCATGGTATCACAAAATGGTTTGCTGAGATGAAAAGATCCTCAAAATATCACCATGATGAGAGAAAAGAAATGCAGTTAATTTCTGACTTTCAAATGGTATGTCATATCATAATTTTATGCTTTTGCTACAACTTCAAATATTATGCCAAGCCTAAACATGTAAATAATTTATGCAGGAAACAAAGATGGAGCAAGATTTGTTGGGAGATGATGATGATGAAGAAGTAGAAAAAATAAAGAATGCAAGTTGGAATGCCTTCAAAGCTGTCCTGATGCTGCTTCTAGGAACTGCTATAGCAGCAGCATTTGCTCACCCCTTTGTAGACTCAATCAATAGCTTCTCTACAGCAACAAATAATTATCCATTCTTCGTTGGATTCATCGTTCTGCCATTCGTTCGCTCTAGTGAGGGACTATCAGCTCTGATTTTTGCCAGAAGAAAAAAGCAAAGAACTGCATCTTTAACATTTTCTCAGGTTAAGTTAGCCTCTGAAGTGGGGTGGCTCAAGTCCATATTGAAGCTTACAAATTAGCTTCTGATAAATTACTAACATAGAGATTCTTTATTATTTTTTGGTGCAGATATATGCAGCAGTAACCATGAGTCACATACTTTGCCTATCAGTTTTTCTTGGCCTTGTTTACTTCCGTGATTTGACATGGAATTTCTCAGCTGAAGTTCTGGTCATCATCATTATTTGTCTCATTGTGGGCATCTTTGCCAGTGTTGAGACTACCTTCCCCCTTTGGACTTGTTTCGTGGCTTATGTGCTCTATCCGATTGCCCCTTTGCTAGTTTACATACTTCATCATGTGGTGAAGAGTTGAGGTTATGAAATTTGATTTTTGGTAATTGAATTGGGATAAGTGTTTATTACAGCTGCTATGAGGAATTGGCCGTTTCATAAAGAATTATCTCAAAAGCAGCTTGAAATTCCTACATTTTGGTGTTTTATTGCATGTTTATAAGTTGTAATATAAGGATAATTCCTACATTTGTTTTTTTGATAAGAACGTTGTAATATAAGGATAATAAGTTGTGTTTATTTTTCTTCCTAGTAATCGTAGATTTGAAACCTTTAATACTACTACATTTTTCTTGTTATTAAAGTTCTTCAATGACCTTCAATGGTACAACATTATTCTTGTTATTAAAGTTATAATAGTGAAATTGTATGGATAAGTGGAATACAAATTTTCAAATTAAGAAAATTGTACATGAAAAATAAATTTTTATTTTTAAAAAATAAATATTTAACTTTTGAAACATTTATAAACATATTATGCGAATATTCAATTGGCCTTGAGTAGAATGTTAGATTGAAAATCAAATCAAACCTATACAAAAAGTTCTAACAATCTCAACAATCAAAGAAGCACAGTGTCATCCTTGTGATACTCCCATTCAGCCATTCTCCAGTAGGGATGAGAACAAGAAGATGAAAACATAAAGAGATGATGAACTAATTTGGGACCAGCACCAATTTTATGGTACTGCTTCTTTGCCAGAACAAATCTGAAATTCTTAGAAATTAGTCCCCTCCTCTGGCTACTGGCCCTGGCTTCGGCTAGAAGCACCAGCTTAATCCATCATTTGAACAGGGGCTCTCGCTCTCATTTGGGTCTCATTACTTCCTTTGAAGACCAACTCAATTTGTATTTGGAATGAGTTTGTTGCAAGATTGTGCCCAAAACATACAAACCCTCCATCCATTCTATTCAAAGGGTGTTTGCGAATTCACATTCTTTAGAACAGGAAGAAACAAGAAGAAGTACTATGGTGCTCTGTTTATCCATGTTTTTATCCATTAGAACAACATTCTTGATTGATTTCATTGCTGCTTTACTGTATATAGATTCGTGTCTATAAATTTTCAACTCATAGGGTTCATTTTGCTTGGTAGGGCTTCTCTATCTCATGACCGTTTTAGTGGCAGCGACGCCCTAGTGATTATGCAATCTCCATCTATTCCCTTGCCAATATCTGCCACACATTTTATGCAACTCAAAGGTACAATAAAAGATATCTTATTCAAGATACATGCCAACAAGTCAGTAATTTGGAATTTTCATTGAAGAATTTTCCATGTGGAAAAGATATTGTATTACATTCATATGAAAAAAAAAACATGTTTTTGATTATTTGAAAGAATATCATTGTCTATATGCGATAACTCACGTGATAATCGATTTTTTTTACTAAGTTAGTGAAAAAAATGAAATTCATCACCATCGTCCAATTATCAACATTATTTTTTTGTTTGTGACTTTTCCATTTAAAAAAATAATAATTCTTCATCATAATGTTTTTCACCATTAAGGAATATTTTTATTAAACCAAACTCATATTTATTTTCAATAAATGAAAACTATTTTGTAGCAAGTTTCCACAAAGAACTCATTACTATTGAGATTTTTCCTTCTAGTAAAATATAAAGTCACATCATCTCAAACTGCAATGTTACTTCACCATGGAAGTCTCATGCCCAAGCTTTCATCATATCTTAATTTTTTCCCTTGGCATCCATAGATAGGTGGTTGATTTTGAAAAAATGAAGAAAATCAAGAGTTAGGGAAAGAGGGAAGAGGTGGCTAGTGTAATGATGAAGAAGAAGTTGGGTAATAGAGAGGGAAGGGAAAAGAAAGGGAGAAGAAGAAAGAAGAAGAATAAAGAATGGAGAGAGTGAGGGAAGGGGGAAAGGAAAAGAAGAGAAAGAGGGATTATGGTTTTAGAATAAAAAAGACTATTTTTAGGAAGGGTAATTTAGTAATTTTAAATATTTCTTCCTAATAGCAAATAGATCCCTAGAGTTTTAAGAATCGGTTCCAGTTATATTTTGGGATGTTAATTTGGCATCAATAATTTTTAGAAATTTCAGATATGCTTTTACAAATTTTCTTAAAATTTTCAAATGACCCCAAAGATTTTAAAACTTTCAAATTGATCCCAAATTTTTAAAAAAGTTCATTTTATCTCAAACTAATTAGAAATTTCGTTTTGGAAGCACAACTTTTCAGACTTTCTGTTTTAACTTCAAATTTTATGAAATATATATTTTGGTCCTCAAACTTCTTAGATTTAGAGACTAATTTGTTTAAGTCCTTTCGTTGCAAGAGACGAATATTTAGAGGGTTAGAAATTTCACACTTTTTACCATGCAAGTTTTTATATGCTACTTTGAGGTGGAAGTCTTATCTCACTTGTATTTAAAATAAATTATTTATGTATTATATTTTTATACGATTATTTGTGCATCATTAAATTATGAACTTAAGTTTGTGTATTGAATTTATGAATGCAATGAAATTTTTATTGTATATGTCATCAAAAGAACAGAGACATTTTATTTGACTAAACAAGGGTTTCGATCCGATGACATATATATGATTTTACATATAAAATGTTTTACTATATATGTCGAATAATAGAGGC
Organism: Apocynum venetum; assembly: GCA_019593545.1. Classification (NCBI taxonomy): domain Eukaryota; kingdom Viridiplantae; phylum Streptophyta; class Magnoliopsida; order Gentianales; family Apocynaceae; genus Apocynum; species Apocynum venetum. Next base: position 1,787,397 of record SRSM01000144.1, on the reverse strand, counting down.
TTTAGGTTGATTAAAGAGATGCTTCAACTTGAATACATATATACTTCATATATGAATTTATGAAAATATTAAATGTGCATTTCCATGTATAAATTGATTTATATAACTCTCACTAAGTACTTCTATACTTATCCATATTTTTCTAATAATTCTTTTATAGGATGAAGGTTTGTGAGATGATGGTGGAGGATAGCATAATAATAAACTATATTTGAATTTATTTAACTTAATGAATTATGTTGTTTGTTATATTATGAATTTTATAATAATTTTTATTGTGTATATTAAATTTGGGATTTATTTGGAATTAAATACTTAAGTTTTCAATATGATTTGGAATTCAATTATTTGATTGAATTTGTTTTAAATTTTGATATAAAAAGTTAGCTTTGAATGATAAAAATATTTATTTTAAAATTTACAATTTTTCTATTTTTTTTAAAAAAACTTCTATTTTTGAAAATTTTCCACCACACATTTAAATTCGTTTTTCGGCTACTTTATAAGAAAAATGGGATGTTACACCTTGTGTATGTTTTTATTTACTTTTCAGAAGTGAAAATTCCAGTTTGACCCACCCTTTGTTTAGCAGAACAAAAGTAACATGTTGAAGCCTTTCTTTTTCATATCAAAACTTTTCAGATAGCATAGAATGAAACTTTACAATCAGCAAGGAATCCAACAAGCCATATAGTGATGATCTTTTTGTTTTACTTTCCGTATCTTTGTTGACAGGTTCTTTCATTTCGCCCTTGCAAATGTTCTCTCCACATCTAGTGGACTACAATAAACCTTGAATTTTATCCGCCAAAATAACATTTCATATGCCTTTCTCCTATATTACTCAACTAAGGTTCAATTTTTGACTGGTAGGCAAGCATATACAGAGGAAAACTAGCATAATGCATAACTTTAAGTGTTATGTTTCAGTTATTTGCTTTTTAATCATCACCTGCTCGGGACAGGTTACTATAGATACTGGCAGCTCTTCCGTATTATTATCTGATGGAGTTCGTAAAACACAAGAATCAACAGGTTTTCTTCTTGAGGGAGAGGCTTCACCAGAATCATGCGAAGAAATATTTGGCTTCTTGCCATGTAGTCGAACTGCTGCTGGGAATTTGTTTCTTATTCTTGTATATGGATATTTGATGTACGTGGCAGCTAAGTTCATGTCAGATGGAAGTGAAGATTTACTGGAAATTCTTGGACCTGGCATCGTTGGTGGCCTAATCTTACCAGTTCTGAGCTCACTTCCTGATGCTCTTATTATCCTTGGTATGCATTTAGTCAAAAATACTTCTTGGATTTGCTAAATTTGATTTATTAGATATTCTGATCCAATGGAATATGGTTTTGAGCTTTCCCCCTTCTATCATCACCAGCAAGACGTGGTGATCATAACATCAACAATTATCTATTTATTTTATGAATCTCTTCTACAAATACAATTAACAGAGATAATGATTCTGTTCTAGCCATCCTTTGCTGTCAGGCTACACTTTCTATATCTTATATCACCAGCACTCAAGGTTGCAAGTGTATTTAATCCAGTGGCTATTCAAGTTGTAATTAAAGAATCAGGGCAGCATGAAAGCCCTTGACATATTATCTATCATAAGGCTTTACATCTAGAAGAACCTTAAACAACTGTTTAAATGAAAGTTATCCACTCTAAAAAATCCAATTGTTTATGCTCTAGTAATTTGAAGCTCTCTAGAAGAGTTAAACATGCTACGTATATGATCACAAATATATCTCTTGGTTTAGGAACTTTTCTTTGCAAACTTTTACCATGGATTATGTTTGGAGATTCTTTATATTTTATGGGATATGCTGATTTTCACTCTTAATACTTAATGAGTAATCTACTCATTAATTTTTGTAGCTCATTCATACTTAATTTGCATTGCAGCATCTGGAATCAATGGAAGCAAAGAAGTTGCTCAGATTGAAGTGTCAGTTGGAATGGGATTGCTGGCTGGATCAACAATTATGGCTTTAACAGTAGTATGGGGAGCTTGTGTTGTAGCTGGCAAATGTGACCTTGTGGGTTCAACTGCAAAAGACACACAAGATACTAGAGGACTTAGCTTAACTGGTATTTGTAATTTCATGTTCTTTTCCGACCTCCTATAGCATTTACCTAATCCGCAGCATGTGATTTAATCTGTAAGATTAGAGAGGCTGGAGATCTTGGACAGACTCCATCAGGTACATGAAACTCTAGTCTTTAGCAGAAAAAGGAAAAATAATACATCCAAAATCCACAAACATTCTGCTGATGTTTTTAAGGAAAATTTGAAACATAAATGCCTATAAAAAGATTATTATCCAGAAAATCTGCAAATTCTAGTAGCTATGTTGTGCAGGAATGGAAACTGAAGAAGTGAATTAAGTATCACAACTTTCACAATTACGTCTGAGAAAAAGTTTAATATCAAATGGACCAATCTTTTAACTTCTATGGTTCTTTATTTCCTATTTTAGTACTTTTGACTGCTTCCATAACTTTCTGCAGAATCTGGTGTTAGCACTGATATCTGGACTTGCTATTCAGCCAGAATCATGCTTGCTTCTGTTATCCCATTTATTATAGTCCAGTTGCCACAGTTTGTTGGGACGATTTCTAGCAGTCGAATAGCAATCATGGCTTCACTTATTCTATCTATTTCATTGTTGATTGCTTATTGCCTTTACCAGGTATTCCCAATCTGCATTCCTAAATTGACAACATTTCAGTTGTGGAATTGATCTAAGTAAGAAAAATAAGTAAACTTAATTATTTTGAGCTACTACTGTGCATTAATGCTGCCATATCTGGTAGTATTTTATAGGTGTCTCAGCCATGGATTCAAAGAAGACGACTAGCTTATGCAAAGCACAAGCACATAATCTCAGGAATTCTAAAGCATTTGCACATGCGTGCATTGGGAAAGCTTGTTGGGGATGATGGAATACCAAACACAGATGTTCTAGCAAAGTGAGCTACTGTAAAAGTATTTTAATAATTTGTTTTTGGCAACAGATAAAAACTACTCTTGCGTTTTCTTTTTCTGGTCTTGTGTAACAGGTTATTTAACACAATAGATGAAAATGGAGATGGATACCTCTCTGCTTCAGAGCTAAGAGCACTCATAATTGGGATTGAATTCCAAGGAATAAATTTAGAAGAGTATGATGCAGTTGACAGAGTTATGAAAGAATTTGATACATCAGGTGACTTTCGTGTTGATTTGGCTGAATTTATTGAAGGCATTTCAAAATGGCTCACAGAAGCAAAGAAGTGCTCAAAATATCAGAGTGATGAGGAAAAGGAACTGCAGTTAATTTCTGACTTTCATACGGTATTCTATGCCCTGAAATTGTTATGCTTTACTGCAGCCAGGCCTATAGGTCTATAACACAACCCTAAAACTAAGCATTATAATTGATTGCAGCAAACAAGTATGGAGCGCTACTTATTGGGAGATCAAGATGATGAAGAAGTTGAAAAAATAGAAAATGCAAGATGGAATGTATTCAAGTCTGTTGTTATGTTACTTTTGGGAACTGCCATAGCTGTTGCATTTGCTCATCCCTTTGCAGATACAATCAACAGCTTTTCAACTAAAACAGGCATTCCAGCTTTTTTCGTTGCATTTGTTGTCATTCCATTTGTTCGGTCTAGTGAGGGATTTGGAGCTCTAATCTTTGCCAAACGGAAAAAACAGCGAACCGCATCTTTAACATTTTCTCAGGTTAGTCTCTTCTTTGGAGAAATTCAGAATTAACTTTTATGCCAAGCCTTAATGTCTAACATGTTAAGAGTTCATGCAGATTTATGCAGTAGTAACCATGAGCCACATATTCTCTCTATCTGTTTTTCTTGCACTTGTGTATATTCGGGATTTATCATGGGACTTCTCAGCTGAAGTAGTGATCATCATCATTGTCTGCCTCATCATTGGCATCTTTGTTAGTTTCCAGACAACATTCCCCCTCTGGACAAGTTTGGTGGCCTTTCTGCTCTACCCAATCTCCCCTTTGCTCGTATACATACTTGATTATAAGGTTCATCTGCCCAGTATTAATTCTAATCCGTGAAGACCTGTGCTGATAAATTAAAGTGATGGAAGATTTTGGTTTTGCAAACTGGATGTACTGAGGTATCTCCATTCCTTCTATGAGGCTACAGAGTTTTACCCTGAAAAGTTATTTTTCCTATAGCATCATGTAATGAAAGACAATGTGGTAAGGCTTCACTACTTACAATAATGCAATAAGGTTCTTGATTCTTAATTCATCCAGCTAAATGTCAAAGCATTGGATCTTGGAAACTAAGCCGTCTTGAATAAGCATATTTTCTTGCTCATTTTGGGATTCTTCATCAAAATGGTGATAAGCCCTTAATTGGTGATAGACATTTATTTTTCAGCCAAAACCCTTTTGGCTACTGGTTTTCTGTCGCTATATTTGTGTGTAGGTGTCGGATGAAATTAGTCTGTAAACCTAATTCTTGTATGTACACAAAATACTTGTGTTTGCATACTAAATAGTTGTCTCTATCACATTTTTTCAATATGGGAGATTTGACGGCTCTTTTTGAGCCAACTAGTTAGTTTCCAACAGATAACAATAAATTACTTACGATTTGATAGCTTCATGGAACTTGCTTATACATTGTAATGAAAAAGAAAATGCAATATAGGCTATATTTAACACATTTATTTGAAGAAAATAAATTTTAAAAAGTTTTTAAAAGAATACCCACTAATAGCTGATGACTGAGGGGGTCAGAGCCGTTTCATTCATTTTGAAGATATATAAATTTACTTAATTACTAAATGCATGCATATGTAAGACATTTTGCCAAAGTTTTGACTAAAATAGTCAACTATAGAAGGGGAGAATATGATATCATAGTCTCAATGTTTACAGGAAAAGTTTTGAAATTTAAAAGATTTTCTAGATTCAACTACCATATTTGTTCCAATCTATAATTCATGTAGTCATTTTATAATTATAAATACACCATGACTCTTCACGTGGGCATTATCTTCAAGGTCAGTTCTAAGAATTAGGAGGGTCGATACCATGGAAAATAATGTGACATATTATTCTAATTTTTTAATGACATTATTGAAAAAAAATATATATATATATGTATTTTTTTATCTTTACTTTATATAGTTTTCATATATAATAAATTCATGATTTAGTTGCCATATCTTTATTCTACAGAGAGTCCCAAATAGTAGAAATTTAATAATCAAATTTAACATCTTGAGAAAAATATGAGAAAGAGAAGAACAACAAACCTAGAAGAGAGAAATGCAGTATGGCCGAACTAGAGATGAGAGAAATGCAGTTTGTAGAAGAGTGGAAAAGAAGAAAAGAAAAGAAGGGAAAAAGAAAAGGAAAAAAAAAAAAGAAGGGAAGGAGTGAGTCAATGGTAAAAAATGGAGTTATATTTGTTTTTAATTAAGTCAACTATTTGCTTAAGTTAAAAGTTAATAAAAAAAAATGGAGCTTAGTCATATAGGAAAATATGGGAAAATGTGACTTATTTAATTTGCAAAAGTTGGTGGTTTAATAAAACTGTTTGAGCCACATAGGGCCGATTATCTCACAAAGCTACAAGCGAGCTTTGAAACCATATATAATATTATTCACATTTAAGTCCCAAATGGAATCTTTAAGGAGTAGTTATGAAGAGGGAGGCCATAAAAGGTATGTGAAAGATCATTTCTAAGGTAACTTTTGTTGTTGCTTGGCATATATTATTTCCCCTAACCCTTTGAGTTATTTCTTGACTTTGATTGCAAGTCTATTGATTGGTATCCTTACAAGTCATTTGCGGGCCTTTGTTCCAACTATTGACCTTGGAATGTTGAACAGTAAATTCTAACTTGAGTGGATGATAAAAATAGTCACAATGCTTCTATGAAGTAAGATGATAAAAAAAATGAGATTTCATAGAAGTATTGTGACTATTTTTTTTAAGAAAAATTATCATACTTTTGAAAATGGATCATTTAAATTACTCCGTCATCTCAGTCTATTAGGCCTCCATTAGATACTTTTTTAAAATTGAACTTTTAGTATACCTCAACTTTAAATTTCAGCAAAAAAAAAAACATATTTTTTTCTTTCTTCATCTTATCAACAATTTCATTCTTTTTCACTGAAGAAATAATTTTTTTTAAAAAAAAAGATAATATTTTTCCTTCTTCAATCTTCTTCACAATTTCCTCATCTTTTTCCTTCATCATTCAAATTTATGGGCCCATTTTAGAGAAGGAAGATGAACAAGAAAAAATTGGAGAAGGAAATTTTAGACAAAGGAAGAAAAAATTATCCAAAGTTTAAATAAAAATAAAAAGTTTAATTTTCATTCATTCATTAAAAAATATGAAAATTGGGATGAAGATGAACAAAAAAAATTTGAGTATGGATAAAGAAAAAGTGATTTAAAGCTATTTTATTTTTTGGCTGAAAATTTAAAGTTGGAGAACTAAAAGTTCAATTTTTAAAGTTAAGGGACCAAAAGTTCAATAAAGAAAATACATTTAATCAAGACCTATCAGACTAAGACGACGGAGTGACCTAAATGGTTGTCTTTTAAAGTATGGTGGCATTTTTTTGTTAAAAAAAAAAGTAAAATATCCAACCGCTAGACTCCATGAAAGTACAAAAAGAGTAAGATGCTCAAAAGCAGAGACTTAATGAAAATATGGTGATCAACTTTTTCATGCACCCTTTTAACTTTATAAACTTATTATATTAGATTTACAAGGGAGCTCATACTCTTTATATGTGTACATTATCATATTTAGTTTTATGGGCAATTATCTCATTATTGACAATTTAAGGAATTCCAAAATAGTTCTATGTCAATTAGAGGCAATCAAATAAGAGGTCATTAATGTCAATGTCCATTATTTAGCATATGAGGATCAATTTCATTTCTAGAGCAAGAGATGAGAATGGTTATTTATAATCATTACTTATTTCAATTTGCATTTTATGATTTTTCTTTTTACATTTCCTTCTAAACTTTTGATAGAAGTTATTGCCTAATTAAGGAGCGAGGGAATTACTTTCAATATATGGATTTTTGGGTACACTGTAACCTGTTTCAAGATAAGCCTAAAAAATACCAATTATTTAGGTATATTATTTATCGATACCATGAGTCAACACATAGAACGCTTCTCCAAGTTAAATCGCCTAATCGGATACACATCGGCCATAAATACTAGAAGGATTTAATCTCAAAATCATCAATGCAATGCTTTCCCGTTCTTTACGATACCCTATCTAGTCCAACACTTGGCCAAGTCTTTCATTTAAGATATTAAGAGCTTGTATCACATGTGGTTACCATTAGAACCTACAAGGAGGGTGATCGACCCTAAATGAAGATTCACATTATAACCATATGGATCTAATACCTTCAATCTTTGGCTTATGATCAACTCGGATGTGATCAAGCCCTTTTTAGTTTCACATTCAAGGCATATTACTTATGCCAAAATGATTTTTCTTATCAATGCATTTCTTATTAAACACTTAGTATAGGAGTCGTTTTAAGAAACTCTTTCACTCATAAAACATTTGTAGAGATTTCAAGTCAAATCTCTTTCACTCGTTTTAAGTCGTTTCTTTAGAACATTTCATGTCAAACAATCTTTTGTAAAAGATTGAAAACTTTTAGACTTTCTTTACAAAGTTTCAAAGTCTCAATACTTAAAAACTTTTATTGGATTTGTAGAGATAATCTAACAAAATTTTGTGTGAAGTGGAACTATGAAATTTCGGAGAAAAAATAGGCCAAACGACCAAGCTCATCCTTATTATTATGGAGCCTAAAAACACTACAAGAAACAAAAGTTTTGCCCTTAAACTAAGTTAAAACATTTAAGGAACATGATTTCAAAAAAGATTGAATTGTCATAGAGAAGTGAAAATTTCAAAACCCCAAACATGATCATGACAATAAACATTCCCATTCTCCAATTCAAAACTCTTTCACAAGGTCATTTCCGTCCAAATTCCTCCATGATATAAAATATACATATTTGATCTCATAAAAAACCTATATATTAAGTAACCAAAACAATTACTCAAAGTATATCATGCTTCCAAGAATTAATATTCCACAAAAACATAGTCTTTTAAACATAAAGTAAAACTCTACCACTTTAAAACATGTAAAATTAACTAAACCACATTTGATATTCAATATACATAGGAAGGTAATTTAAAGGAATTTTAACCAATATGTAAGAATGTTCATACAAATTTCACATTCAAACATATACTTTCATTCACAATTTCAAACAACCATTAAAATCTAATTGAGGAAAACCTTACAAATCATTATTTTTAAAAAAGTAAGGAGTTTAAGAAACTCACAAACCATAATGTAAAAAGATAATGAGTTTAAGAACTCACATCTTAGAAGCCTTAGACAATATGAAATGCCCTTGATTTTTTTCTCCACACTTCACTTCAATTTTCTCTTGATTTCTATTAAAAGACTAGACAGTTATTTTCTCTCTTCTCTTTCTCTAGTTTGAATATCTAAAAGGGGAAGAAGAAAGAAAAAGATGACATTTATGCCTTTACACTTTTATTCGTTCTTATTTGAGTCCCCAAACTTTTAAATATTCTCAATAACAATTCTAACTTAATTTCATATTTTAAAAAATAAATCACCTACCTAAAATAATAGGTCTTACCTAAACATTTGGATGTTACAACTATACGATAAAATAAATAATAGAATGTTAAACCAACCATCAATTCAGATAATTAAATACAGACATAAATTAAGACAGAGAAAATTATCTCATAATAATATTTATTAATAACTTAATATATGTCTTTGCTAACATAAGTTAACTACTCACAACACATATTTAATATATATAAGATGAAATATATAAAGAATGAAAATAAAACTTGAAAGAAGAACTCTCTTGGAGTTTATTCAAAAAACATTTTCTTCTTGATCATTACAAAATACTTCAAAAGCAATTCTAAAAATTCTAAAAAATATATTTCTCTAAATATGATATTTAGAGAAAGAAAGTGAAGCATAAATTAAGAGGATTGGAGCTAAATTGATTGTCAAATGAGAAAGAAAACTAGGGTATTTACAAGAAAAATTTATAGGGGTAAAATAGTAATTTTACACCCAAGTTGGGCGAGCAGCACCTAAATATGATGTGTCTTTGTTGTTGTCATTGGTATGTGCCGCAACTTCTGGAAGCCGGTTGTTGGTGTGCTGACTTTGGCGAATGCATTCTCGGGTTTTGATTTTATTTTCCTCTGAACATTGAAACAATGGAATTTTGTCGTGCTAATGACATGAGCATGTGATCTTCCACATTGATGCTAACTCGATTGAAAAACCTAAGAGGGGGGTGAATTAGGTTTTTATCCGATTTTTCAACCTAATTCAATAAAACACCTCTTTGACAACAAATATCAAACACTTGGTGTTCTAGTTGTGTGAGAAATAATGTGTTCAAATAAAATGCAGAAATTAGAGCATTGAACACAATGATTTATAGTGGTTCGGTTTATCCAACAAAACCTAATCCACTACCTTGAGTTACCTACTCAAGGATTTATCAAATCCCTTCACTAATCAAATAAATGAGATTACAAAAGAGGTTCACCCAATTCATCTTAGGGTTTTACAAATAAAGATCTAACAATTGGATGGTGTCATATCACTTATAAAGAAAGATCTAACTAATCAAATTATTTTATAATTTATAAAAGTTAATTGTGAATATCTAAAATATAGAGATAATTACTAAATTATGACATCATTTATAGCTTCCTACCTCTACAAATAAATAAGAAGTTAGACTCAAGAAAGAAGAGATAAATGTCTTTCAAGAGTACTGAAGCCCCTGTACAACAAGCACTCTCTATTTCTCTCAAATAAAAAATCAAGAGACAGTCTATTCTCTAATAAATCCAGAGGATATTTGAGCAATCAAATCCGAATCCAAGATCAAGTTGTGAAGCCCTTAACATCAAATTCAAGATCAAAATATCAAATCCAATAATGAATTCGAGATCAGGCTACATAATTCCCTACATCAAATGCAAGAGATGAATCAACGAATTAACAAATATTGTATCATCTGTCTTATTTCAAATTCATTTGTCACTATTAATTTAATTACTTTTTAAAAACTTTAGCTTTCTCTCCGTCTTATTTAAATTATTTACTATTCTTTTTTGGATTATCCAATTGAATGGTCATTTTTTCTAATTTTACTACATAAGTTTACAATTATTCCTTGATGTAATTTTGATAATATAAAATTTAACTTCTTGATTTTAAATATTTTATTTAAAAATATGTTAAAATTTGATTAATATCTTTGAATGAAAATATTAAAAACAATTTTTAAAATTAAAAAAATAAAATTTTCACCCCAAACTTTAAATGCATTTCTTAAAGAACGTTTAAAGTTCACTCTTTTATCTCAAACTTTTGAAAAATTATAATCATATATCACTAATAAAATAAGAGTAATTTACAAAGTTTGTTTGAATAATTGTCATTTTTAATATATATTTTTTAATCTTTGATTGAGTATCTCCTTTTATTTCTTTCTATGCATGTATAAAAAATTTCTATGTTCCAAACATAAAAAGTTGTCATGTAGAATTAAAATGGAGTGGCTTTCTAATCTAAGAATTTATAAAGATTTATAAGAAGAAAAGGAAAACACATCTTGTAGTTTCTTGCCCCACCACGTATCATTATTGAGACTTTTTTTTTTATACATTTGGGGGAGGGGGAACGGGTTTTTGAACCCAGGACCAATTGGTATGGGGAAGGGGTTTACAGCCAGTAGGCTGCCCTTCATTACCCATCATTATTGAGACTGACTATTAATCCACAAATACCAAATGGCGTCAATAATTTTTCCCCTATTGGAGGAGATTATTAAAAAGCTGGTGTCTCATTTTCCACCAAAAAAAGAACCCATAAATTCTATTCTTTTTGTATGATCAAAACTCAAAAGAAAGAAGAAAAGAAAAGATAAAGATTTAATAAGTAAAGGACAGTACAGTAAGAATTTTAAAAACTGAAACTAAAATATGGGGAAGAAGACAGAATTTCCATACTGGACTGCACTACTCCACTTTCCTCAGTTTCTACTAGAAACAATTCTCTTAGAAGTTGGATCTGTCTTAATATACTGAGCTCTGCCTTCATTTCTTCTTACACCACAAACCGAAACAACTCTAACGGTCATATTTACTGCTGATTTCTGAACACAACCCTCCATCTTCCCTTTAATTTCATACCCAAATAAATATTAACTTCCCCTCTAATTAAAGAAACCGTTTCTCAACTCCCTTTTCTTCCTCATTTTCAAGTCTCTCACTGGTCTCTGCATTTTTCTTTCTTCACTGAAATGACTGTCTTTTTGTTTTTGTTGATCTTTACTTTAATCTTGGTAAGTTGCAGCAACTTCTCCTCAGCCCAGAACGGCGGCGGCGGTGGCGGTGGAGCGACGGTGGAGCTTTGGTGTGTGGCCAAGAATAATGCAGCCGATGCTGCCCTTCAGTCGGCTATAGATTGGGCTTGTGGGCCAGGAGGGGCAGATTGCGGGCCCATTCAGCAAGGTGGTCCTTGCTATGATGCCTCCGACGTTCAGAGAACGGCGTCGTATGCGTTCAATGATTACTTTCTCAAGCATGGCTTGACTGAAGATAGTTGTAACTTTGATAATACCGCTGCTCTTACTTCGCTCAACCCCAGTAAGATGCCTTTTCTTAATTCTTGTCCGTCGAACGATTGATGCTTTTTAGGGGGTTTAAATCTTGTTTCTATGTTGTTTGGTGTGCTTTGATTTTTCTGTCTTTTTTGTTGCTCATTCTTTAGGCCATGGCAGTTGCAAATTCAAATCCAGGTAATTTCTTGAACTTCTCTTGCAATAAATCAAGTTGTGAAATGTCAGTTTTGTGTTAATCAAAGATCTAACTAATTGCATGTTGAATTTCGTTTATAATTGAGTTTTTTTTTAGCATTTCTTGTAATATTTTCATATGAACTGGAAAAAGACAGCATTTTGTTCTGTTTTCTTAATCTGTTTCAAACCATATACAGAGGATGAAAGAATCTCAGCATTCAGCCATTCTTTGGTTAAATAATAAACATTGGCTTGTTTTTGGTCATTCTTCTCTTACACTGTGGTCTTATTGTCCTTGTGATTGCCTTTGCTAGGCGGCTAATATATTTCTGGCTTACTGACTAATTCTAGGGGTGCTCTGTTTGTGCCTTTATTTGGTTGCAAAGGGACCTTTTCTTTTTATAACTGCATAGTGATGATCCTTGTTTAGTTTCTGGATTAATTTCTTAAAACTTACCAAGATTCTTAATTATACTGGTTAACTTTATAACTTCTAGGCGTTGTTGAAACAGCTCAAGTGTTAGCGGCTCCGGGAACATAACAGGGGCAGCTGCGACCGGTCTAGTACCAAATACCGGAGATTTGGACAGCAGCACCTCTATTGCACATAGATGGAATTGGGGTTTGATTGTTATTTCCTTGTTCTATAGTATTTTGCGGATTTTCTGAGGGCATGACAGGTTGATTCTGCTTTTTGTTGATATAATAGTAATAAATTGCAGAATTGGTCTATGCAACTACATCAGGCCTTTTTAGAGTGTAATGTTGAATGTAAGTCCATATGTCATGCTAAAATATGCAAAATGCTATATTTGACAGATGAAAATCAGGTAGTCATTGAAGAGAACTTGGATTATGTTAAAGTTGTGCAATTAGCAATTTGTAGGTTCTTAAATTTTCAATGTAGTTCAATTCATTCTGATTCAATCATAAGCTTTGAAACTTAGTCCTCATTGTTATTCACAATTTAATTGTCATTTCAGAGAACCTTATCTATTATTTTGTCCAGATTCTTTCTTATGAACATCGGATATAACTTCTTCTTCTCCCAGTCTTATTCCAGCATTATCACATGTTCCTGGCCTTAGATTATGTAGTTGAAATAGGATGGATGAGGTGTGTACTGCATTCCAGATCATGTAACATTTATACATCTTTGGCTCAAAAATTGTTTCATGCTACCTTATTGTTTCGATTGTTAGGTTTAATCTGTTATATCAAACATCAATTGTTACGTTATTTCTAGAACCCCCTATGTGGCCTGGGATTTTCCTTAGGCTATTGAGAATTTCTTGAAGGGGTTCTCTTTGAGGTAAAAGACCTACAACTCCTCTTAATACATTAACTTCTATATGCATTTGAAAATTTCCAGGGATCTCTTTTGTACTAGTTTGATAACAATTGCCCAAGACAAAATTCAGAGGACTGGAATTCTTTTGTATATTGCTAAAGCTGAAATTATCTAGTTGCCTGGTGTGTCTTTGTTGGATATATGGGGGAAGTGTTTGTGTGTGTGTGTATTTGGGGAACTATAAATTTCAAATAAAAATGTTGTCACGTTCTTGAAGGTATATAACATATAACATGAGAGAAACGTTATTTTTTTTATTTTGAAGGATCAAAGTGTATAAATAGCAAATAGCTGAACACTCAGTTCAATTGTAACCTGTAGTTTGGTTGTCCTGGGTTACTAATGTGACCAAAACTTCCGACTAAAATGTCTCTAATCATTCACAAAGGACTATGAGAAAAAAATGACGAATCATATAATTATTTGTTGCCATTTTACTGAAGACCATGAATAGAATGTTTGAAAATGTAATTCCAATGTAGATAGTGAGCTGTTTTCTCTAAATTAAAAGAGACTCAATCATGAAGTCATTGTGCCATTCCAAAAAGTTGTGCAATCCCTGTGGAGTAAAAGTAGTGGCCACACTGCCTTAGGTCCGATGCATTCTAGAATCGCATGAATTGCCGCGAGAGGAGCTGATTGAGATTATTTAAGCAAATTGCGCCAGTTCCAGCTTTAATTTACCAGCTACTTGTTTCATGGCTTTAATTTGAGCTGCGGACCCCACTCAGAAACAGAGATATCCACATTAATAGCGGGTCTAATTCCAGTATTGAATAGGTTGGCGGATAAGAATATTTTACCATCAGTATTGAAATTATATTAGTAGAAATATAAGCCGCAACATCTCATTATTTGATTACTAATGTAATTTCAATTACATAAATGATTGAAGTATGTCAGTTCACGATACATAAAATATTCAGTTAGAGCTGCTCCTGTATAAGGAGCGAGATATTGTAATGTAATCGGGGAATTCGCCGTTTTTGCTACCACAATAGTGTATTCCATCGCCCCCTTTCTTGTAAAGCGGTTGCTACTTGAGCTACGAAGATGTTTTTTGACCTATAACTACATAAACATATATTACATTTTGACCTTATTGAATGAGAATCGTATCCGTGGCTACTGTTGTTTTACCGGTGTGTCTGTCCCCAATAATTAATTCTCATTGGCCCCGACCTATAGGAATCATCGAATCAATAGCAATAAGTCTAGTTTGAAGAGGCTCGTTGACGGAACGCTGTGAAATAATACATGGGGCAGGGGATTTAATTAATCACGACTCATAAGTTGAAATTTCGCCACTACCATCAATAGGTTTAGCTAGGGCATTTATAACACATCCTAAGTAGGCGTCAGTCATTGGAATCTGAGCAATTCTTCCTGTTGCTTTTACCGAACTTCCTTCTTGTATCATCAAACCATCACCCATTAATACAACACCAACATTATTTGATTCTAAATTCAAAGCAATACCTATCGTTCCCTCTTCAAATTCGACCAATTCGCCTGCCATTATTTCATCAAGACCATGAATACGAGCAATGCCATCGCCTACTTGAAGTACGATACCTATATGATTTTCCAGGCAATGGATCTTCAGAAGAATGACCACGGAGGCAGGTATGATTTTTCACAATTTGATGTTCCCATAGCATTTTAATGGTTTTAAGTCGGTAACACAAAGTAACCATAGTGTATGGGAGGCTTCGCGTGGCGCCTTTAAACTTCCAGATTTTTCTCCAATTGAGCATTGGAGTCTCCAAAGTAGCTTGACTAATGTGGGTTTATAGCTGAAGGGACTGAAAATTACCATCACTGGAAGCCATCCATGTAGGGAGATCTTTTTCAGTACTGCATAGATGTATTTCAGCTTGCAATTTTTGGAGTAATTTAGATGGCAAGAACTCATTCAAAAGATCTTCATTCCAACAGTCATGTACCCAAAATTTAGTTAATGATTTTGCAACCCAATTTATTGGAATAGGCTTTAAACAAAATGTCAGAAAAATGTGAATTTGTCTTACGAAATGACGATTTATGCGTGTAACTCTTCCATCTTTAACGAGGTCGGTTTTTTTTTTTTCTTCTTGAAAGCAAAACAAGGTCGGCCTTGAGGCAATTTCAACCCAGCAATTAGGGATGGGGATTAGCAGGAATTCGCTTCAATTCGCGCCGTTGAAGTTGGGGATTTAGGGATTAGCGGGGACGGGGACGAGGGTGGAAATTGATTTTTCCCTGAAGCCCCACGATAATTCGCCCCGCAAATCCCTGACTTCAACTTCAGTTCTATCTCTAATAAAAATACTATTTTATCTCTAATATATTTTTTTAAAGGAAACCATCTTATCCATTTGGTTACTTAAAAAATTAAATAAAATGAGTTTATATTATTGACTAAGTAATCATTAGTCATATTATTAACTATATTAATATATTATTATTTATGTAAATATATGTGAACCTTTTTTTTAAAATGTAACTATAATTTATATTATTAAATATATTGATTTAAATAATTTTATATTATTAATTATATACTTAACTAATTATGAATTTATATTATTAACTTTTGTAAATTACAATGAGTTTATATTATTGACTAAGTATTTATTGACATCATGAGTCAAACAGGATCAAAGCGGAGTAAAACGGGATTAAAGCAGAGTCAAACAGGGGTGGGGATGGGGCGAAGGCGATTGATGTAAAGCGGGGGCGGGACGGGGACAGAGCCTCTTTCCAAATTTTTGAAGTAAAGACGAGACGGGGATGAAAATTAGTATTTAAAGTTGGGACGAGATCGGAGGTTGGGGACTCCGGCTCCAATTCACCCCATTGTCATCCCTACCAGCAATTGCTTTTTGTTCCCAATTCATGGGGCTCTACAAACTTTAATTTTTCTAAAAAAATATTTTCCCATTTAATTTTATTGGAAAAAAAAAAAGAATCTTTCATGATATATATATAGATAAAAGTTGTTCAATTCAGTCCTTTTCTTTCATTTTTGTAATTTTTCAATTCAACCCCTAGAAATTCCCTATAAAATTCCCAGCAAATTTCTAACATTTTTAAACCTCTTCTTTTGTAATTCTCTTTACTTCTTCACTCTAAAGATCATATATTAATATTATCATTTTTAAAGGAATTTTAAGAATTTGTTTAGAGGAATTTTCGAGGAAAATTCAAGAATCGATGGAGTCTATTAGAATAATTCTAGGAAAGTTTGTTTTTTTTATTCTTGACTTCAAATATTAAATTCATTACTTTGATATTATAAATATGCTCATGGCTAATTAATTTTAGTTAACAATGACATGAAGTTATTAATTAATGAAATTATGAGGAAATTACGGGGACTTAATTAACAAAACATATGATAGGTTCTACCGCTCAATCCTTACTGGTCTAAATTAACTAGTAATAGTAGTTTGGTAATTAAACTCTAATATATGCGGGATCTACCTTGACTTGTCATTATATTACTTGTGAATATTAGTATACTTGCTAAGAAATTGCATTTACAAATTTGCACATCAATATATATAAATTTTTCCATCTAAAATTATGTATATGTATTTCATTTAAATATTTTTTTTTATGTATTTTTAAAATAAACATATTTTATGTATGAATACATATAGCTTTGTTAATTTAAGAGATTCATTCCACTTCTATTCAAAGAAGGAAAAAAAAAGATTCACTCCCACAAACACATGAATAAATTTAATAGCTTATTTAATCTATCTAATTGTATCGCTACATAAATAGATTGTAACTAATTATGATAGAGAAAAGCATTCTATTGGTACATGTTAGAATCGTTTTCTATATGAAATGCATACTTTTTCTTATCATTTTTATGTTGTAGAAAAAAATGAAACATAAATTAAGTAAATGGTCTCTTATGCATTCATGTATTCCATTGAATAAATGAAGTAATAAATTCATTCAATGTATATATCTCACTTTATATCTTTTTTCTTTAAAACTAAAACATGCAATATATAATTTTGAACCCATCTCTAAAAAAACAAGATATAAAGTGAGATATATATATTGAACCAATGACGATAGAGAAACAAAATACACATTTATTTTACAGATCAATGAATCTTTTATTTTTCTACAATGTCTTTATTTATTGTCTTTGTTTCATGACAAAATATAGTCATTTACCAACGGAAATGCATTTCTGAAAGATTACCGGTGAATTTTTTTGTCAATAATATTTTATGCATTATCAATATATTATTGAAGAAAATATTTTTATTGGTAATTTTTATGCGTTACTGACAAATGGTTTTTCATCGGTAATTTTTTATACATAATCGACAAAATTCCAACTAAATACTGAGATATTTTATTTCAATTTATTTTTTGAAGAAAAATAAAATTTCATCAGAAAAATTTTGATGAAAATTTTAAAATTAATTAAATAAAAACATCAATAAAATACTAATGGAATATCGACATATTATTGATAGAACCAATGGAATTTTAAAAAAAATTAAAATTAAAATATCAACGAAATAAAAAAA
This sequence comes from Apocynum venetum, assembly GCA_019593545.1. Lineage (NCBI taxonomy): Eukaryota > Viridiplantae > Streptophyta > Magnoliopsida > Gentianales > Apocynaceae > Apocynum > Apocynum venetum. The sequence goes on along the minus strand of SRSM01000144.1, from coordinate 1,769,569 downwards.
TTACTGACAAAAAAAATACATTGGTATTCCGTCGATAATTTATTGGTGAAATACAAATAAAAATTTTAAAAATTAATTAAAATTAAAATATAGACGGATTACTAATGAAATATTAACATATGGTTAATGGATTATCGATGAATTGTTTTACAAAAAAGTTTTAAAAAACATACCAATTGAATACCAATTTATTGAAACTATATATCTACTACTCTTTTTTTTATATTAAATCTTCATGTCTTTCCACCATCAATAGGAATAAGATTATAAAGAATCAATAAAATGTCATTAGAAAGTCATAAAACGATTTATAAGGATTCTTCACATGCACTCATTTGTTTTTTGCAGTGATTATAGGGATATTTTTTATTTATTATAAAGGCCTTTCTTGGTCTTGCATGTATCATTTTTTCCTGTTATTCTTAGTTAGTTGGTGTGTATTTGTCTAAAGAAAACAGATTGATTTCCACCTAATGCAAATAAAAGTTCCAAGAATTTTCTTAACTATTTCTTTGCTCATTTCTTGTAAAAGGAACCTTAATGTTTTCTAAATGGTGAAAAATTATGGGTTTGTGGTTGATCTCTCTGCAGTTTTGAGTATTAGTCAAACTAAAAAGTAAGTTTCAAAATTATCATAAAAAATTACCGTTTTCGTTTAGCCTTTTACGCACAATGCATTTCCTATGTTTGTTGTTGTTGAATATGCAAAAATTAACGGTTTCGGTAGTGAGAAGTGAGAACCGCATCGTGGCCCTTATCATTATAGCTTTGTAACTTTTTCCCATAAATACTGCTTATATTAACTATATTTCACCTTATTCTTTATTTGATTCTTGTAAGTTTATATTTATTGTAGGGAAGAAAATAATCTTACATATTGTCTAGTTAAAATAGAACTTTCTTTAAACTCCTGCACTTAATGGTATTATACCTATCCCGCTATTCAAGTCAATTCATTTGGTGTTACAAAAAATCAAAAATATATTCTTTTCGTTTCATTTCAATTATAACATATACCAAGAAAATAAAACTAATGGAAATTGCAGTGTATAAGCGATGCCCATTAATTATTCTAGCGCTGGCTAAGTGTTGAGAAAGCAATTGAATGAGTTTCGAAGGAAAATGCATTCGTTTCTTTCCCTTCGATATTTGAAGCAAAAGCCAACTTCTATTAATTCTACATTACGTTGTAGGATTTGTCATGTTGTTAATTAATGCAATATATATGGAATAAAGTTCATTACCCTTAAATGCTTTTCTTGAGGAAAACATGTTATGTATCTCATCTGTGTATAAAATTTCTCGAATATAAAAAATATATTGCAATATCTTTTCTTAACCAACTTCAATTCATATTGGGGGCAATAATCTTTTGCTGGCATCCATTGTGCTTGGTCTGGTGCAGAATGCTTTTGGCTGGTTTTCTCTTCTTCTTTGCTTTTATGTGTTAGATAGTTTTGGTTCTTAGTTAGGCCGTAATTGAGTTGAGTGAAGGCACGAATTCATTAAATATTATAAGTGCTAGAGCTTGAGTGAGCCTAAAAAATTGAGTTCAGTCTCTACTTGTCAATTTTTTAATAGGTTCGAGTTAAATGTTTGCATCGATTCATTTTTAAAACTTTTCAATTTAAAATTAAATAAATATAATAAGTAAAAATAAAAAAGTTTAAAAGTATAGTCTAACTCGATTAACTTGACAACCTCAATGAAGTCAATTATATTTAAGCTCGAGTTTGATTAAATTATTTACCAATCCAGACTCGAGTTCAACCAACATCGACCTCAAATCAAGGTTAGATAAATCTGCTCACATATCACTAATATGAAGAAAGCTTGACTTGTTTGCACCGTAAATCTAGATTGAACTAAGCAAATATTTCTTTAAAGAGATTGTTAAATGCAACATGTAATTTATTAAATGCAATACATTTTAATAATTAACTTCTCAAAATATTCCTACCTCCAAAATAATCTTACACACAAACCTTAGTGTGTGGCCCTGGAAGACACAAATCAAGGCTAGGTGCACGGACCCAGAACAACGCGTGGCTTTGAGAGCCACACACCAAGCACCACGCGTGCCTTCGAGGCTTGATCCGTGGCTTCCCGAGTCACGAATTGTTCTTGGTCCGTGGCTTCAGAAGCCACGCGTTGTTCTTGGTGCATGGCTTTCGAAGCCACAAGTTGTGCTTGGTGCGTGGCTTCTGGAGGCACACAATGTGCTTTAGGTCGTGGCTTCTAAAGCCACACATTTGTTTTAATATTCATATACAATCATTTGTTACAAAATTTTGTAGAATCCATTTGAAGTTATTCAAGAATATCATTAATTTACTAGATATTTTTACTACTGATAATATTTTCAATAGTCAAAATGAGTTTATTAATTGGGTCAAAGAGATAGGGTACCATATTAGCATGTAGTTTGTTATTAGTCGATCTATAAATATAATTGACATGGAAAGATTTCGTCTTGTTTGTGAGCGGTTCGATAAATACAGGAAGACTTAAATAAAGGCCCAAACCGATGAAGTTTCAAGGAAATTCACATATAGTAAAAATATTGCTTGTAAATTGCAACTGAAAAGTGTTTAGTACAGTGATGACCTATGAAAAATTATTGTGAAAAATAAGTTTAACGTTAATATATATATATATATATATTTATAAGTAGATAATATTAATTTAACATTAACAATAGGTTATAAGATTTTTTTTAATTTAATATTATCATTGTTTGTTATGTCGACATACTGATGGAGTTTATTTAAGTAATTGGATAATTTTTATTATTATTTTATTAACTGAAACAATATTTAATTTAAAAGAGTAAAATATAATTTAAAAGAACTTATGGATTCTCGAGCCACACAACGGGTCTCAAATCATAAAATAGATAATATTAATTTAACATTAATAATAAATTATAAGTATTAATGGAACTTTGGATAAACAATATATTTATTTAAGAAAAAGTGAATATTTAATTTCGAACAAACTAAAATAGAAATATGACATTTAATTTCGTACATAATGAGTATTAATATTATCATAAAATGATATATTATTAGTATTATTAGATTATTATTTAATAATATTAGTATTATTAATATCATATTATAACATTATTGTTATTTAAATATTATCTTCTAATAATATTATTTTAACGTTAATAATAGATTATTAGATAACACACTTATTCCTATGGTTGAGAATTCGAGTGAACCTTCTCACATTGTCAATGATAAGGATGAACAAACATGTTATGTTTTATTTGGATTGATATTATTTATGTATTACATACTATATGTATTTTTTATTATATATTGATATTTAAAAATGCCATTTAAGATGAAAAAAAATGATATATAAGTTTAAAAATAAAATAATATATAATATTGAAAATAAATTATATGTAAAACTGAATATAAAAATGATACTATAATGAAATACTACGTAAGATTCTATCTCTTGAGCCTAACTAATAAGGTCATATTGACTATTAAAAAATATTATCGCTAGTAAAGATATCTCGTGAATGAACGAAATCTTTTGAATAATTTCAAATGAATTCTAAAAATTGTTTTTATAAATGATTGTATACGATTGTAGAAGAAAAAAAATTCACGGCTTCAAAAGACACTCATTGAGGTACAACGTGTGGTTTCGAAAGCCACGGATCAAAGCACGATGCGTGGTTCCGAAAGTCATGAACGAAGCTTTTAGTGCATGGCTTTCGGCACGAACTACTAATTGTGTGTAAAATTCATTTTGAAGATAGAGATATTTTGAAAAGTTCTATCATTAAAATGTGTTGCATTACTGCATTAAAATCATGTTTTTATATTGTGTTCTTTTTTCTTGTTATATTTTCAATTTACAATATACGTATACTACAGGAAGTTTGGACTGCTTTATATAAGTTTTATCAACTCATCCAAGTCAATACAAAAAGTCCAAAAACAAACTTTGAAGGCAATCGATTTCTAATCAGAGCTGGAACTATGATTATCAATGACTAGACTCAAAGTTTGAAATTTGAGATATTCTGAATTACAAAATATGACCCAAACACTTATTAACCTATTTCAAAGACACGGTCAAAGTTTGAAATTTGAGATATTCTAAATTACAAAATATGACCCAAGCACTTATTAACTTGTTCAATGACACGGTTTTCGTGTCAGAGAGAGATGGACAAAAGAATCAAGAAATACTGCACACGAAGAAGACCCCGGCTTTGCATAATTTCAAATTTTGAGGCTGACATATGGCTTTGCTTAGTGAACATGCTGAAACATGACTTGAAAATTTTAACCATTCTTTTCCGACAAGAGGAATATATACTATTTTTCAGGTCAATGCTTGTGAGGCACAAGTTAACTAAAATCAGCTATAATTTTGTTCACATGGGGTCTACTTCCTAGGATTCCACTAAGTCTTCTCTCTTTCTCTTTAATCATCTTTAGGTAACCAAATGCAAGAATCTTTTCCTCTGACAAAGTAAATTAAACACACTGAGATGTAATTTCAAAATTAATGGCTTTTCAGGACTGGAAACACTATAAGCAATGCATCAAGTCAAGTATTTTACTCGTGAGCTATGCGCATGATTTGAGATATACAGAAGCCCTTGAAAAGGGGGAAAAAAAATACTCCCTCAATTTCATTTTACAATACATTAGAAGTCTTATCTCTTTTTGATAATTATAAGGATTTTATAGAAATATTTACTATTTATTTCAATATTACCCTTATTCAAATATAAAAACTTCCTTCTCTCTTCATTTATTTATTCTATTTCTTATTCCCTAAACAATGATTATCTCTTTCTTATTCTTAACAAAAAAATTACTTATTTAATTTGTGTGAAGTTAAATCTAACTTCTTATAAAAAAGATTTATAAGAATAAAAAGAGTAATAAACTAAATTGAGCAAATATAGTCAAGAGGAAATGAAAAGGAGATGGCAGAGCGCATAGAGGAAGGGATGGAGGAACATTGGAGAAATTAGTAAGCTCTGGTTTTAATAATATAGTATAATGTAAATGACTTCGTAATTACAAAATTTTGATGTAGATCAATACAAACGCAAGAATCAAGAGAATCATGAAATTAACGGGACTTTAATTTTCAGGCTATATATATGTATACCTCTAAAATTCACTGCCTTTCAAGATCCACTACACCATCCACTTGTCCACAATGAACACGTTGAGATGATCTATCCCTAGTAAGAATCCATCTAAACGAACTCAACCTCGAACTCGATCCATTAATTTTAGGTGATGATGAGGATTGTATCCCACCATCTGATGGTCCTTCCATGCTTGATAATATTGATGCAGAATTTCCTTGTTCCACAAGGGGAGCAGTGGGCAATGCCCCTTCCCTTGGCTCAGGCACTAGCCTTGGCTTAGCCTCCGTTCGACAAATTGGACATGTAGAATGAGAACTAAACCATTTATCAATACATTCTGCATGAAAAGTATGGTTACAATTTGGCAATGTTCTAACCAATTCACCATCTTCTAACATGCTTAAACAAACCGAGCACTCATTTGATAACTCCATCTCATCACTCATTTGACCAGAAGAATTTTGTTTGAAGGCAAATATTGGCAATGAGGCTATAATTGATGGATCAAGCCCTGTTTTGGGTGGCTCAATAGTGTGTACATCTGCACTTGTGATGATCCCAAGTTGTCGGAAAGTTTCGCGTCGCCTCGATCGACGTCTAAGAACGCATCTAGCATAGATATGAAGAAGTGTAACGAGGACAACTACAACTGATAAGGAAAGTATAGCAGTCAACATGATCTTGCTGTTAAGATCATATTTGTTTCTATGGTTCCAAAAAGATGGATTATCGCCATGGTCATCGTCGCTACCCATGGCGGTTGTGGTGGTGGAGGAAGGGTTGTGGACGGCGGAGGAGACAGCTAGCTAACTAGCTAGGGGAGGAGCTGAAGAGAGGAGGGAGTCAAGGGGTACATTTTGGTGGTACAATGCTATTTATGATGGAAATAAAGAAATTCCTTGCAAGAACTTTCAAAGTGGTTAAGTGAATAATGCGTGGCTTGTTGGCCATCCATAAGGGGAGAAATTGAACCAAAATTGCAACGAAATTCTTCTATGTTTTAATTTCAAAAGGGTTGACTGTTGAATCTTGACTTAATAATATAGACTTTTGATTATTTTTTATAGAAAATATTTGACTAAAAATAATTTCTTGTTATAATGTCGTAATTCATTATGCACTTTTCCAGAGAAATGAAGAAAAAAAAACATATTTCACGCAATATGCTATAGCTGCGATTCACACTTCATATCTCCTATGATGTATTATCATATTCCATTATGAGTTAATTGGGTTTAATGAAAAGTAAACTTTTAAATCGTTATAAAAACAAGATTTTATTGCAACGATTATCTTTACGAATATATTCAATTTCATGACAGGGTATTTTATCATGAAAAAGCTTTTGTACTTCAATTATATGTAATGTTTATAACTTGAATCTGGAAAAAATTACTTTACTTAACTTCAGAAAAAGAAATCAAGAACAACTTAACTAATTTCTTTTTAAGAAAAAATTACTCATTTTAAGAAATGGAGAATATGGCATTCTATTGAATGGGAAGTAGATCATCAGTCGCTTCATAATGATGCTGCTGAGATACGGCCCATGTGCTTCTATCTACCGAACCGGAGTAACATGTTAGTATAATTTATTTATTTTTTAAAAAAAACTTATTTACTCTTAATAAGGTGAATGTATATATATATATATATATATAAACTTAAACTTATTTTAGATTGAATAATTCATTATAATTTTAGACTATCCTGTTGTATTGTGACTTTCTTAATGATGTTATTGTGAATGGTTAAGAGCAGAATGTGAGAGATGAGGGAATGAAAATGAAACATAAATTTTTTTACACATAAATTTCAATTCACCTTTTGAAAAAAATTGTTTACACATAATTTGAAAGAAACGATTATTAAGGACCAAATGCACCAAAGATAAAAATGTTAGTGAGTAAATACAAAAATTACTCTATTGAAAAAATCTTAATATATTTTTTTGAAAAAGTAAAAATTACACATTTTCAATTCACCTTCCTTTTATGCTGGTTTCAAGTTAAAAATATTTGAACTTCTTCTTTTACCCTTTAATATTTCTCTATTATTACGGTTTTTTGTCAGTTTAGTTATGTGTTTTGTCAAAAAGGGATCAAATTGATCAAACTAAAATAAGATGAGAACCAAACTTATCCATTGTAAAAAAAAAAAGTCATGGACCAAAAAATTCAAAAAATTAATTAGGGGACTAAAGTCACCATACACAAAAGGCTAGGGATCAAATAATTTGAAAAATATGATTAGGGACTAAATACAACAGTTGTTCTTTTTTATTTATTTATTTATTTGAGGTAACAATTACTCTTTTCAATAAATTAATTTATATTACTCTCTCAAAATAATAAATTGTTTCCGTTAAATATTTCATTTACCATGAGTGAATTTTTCTTTTGGGTCGACTAGAAGATTTCACTGATTCAATGAAAGCTTATTTAATCTTTTATTTATTCTCTTCACGATTCAATTTTTTCTTCTGTTTTGAAAAATAAAATAAAGGAAAATACTCTTCATGTCTAAAAGCTTACTGAGCAAGTCGACTATGTCCATTTTCTAAAGGTGTTTAATTTGGTTGGGAGATTTTACGAATTGAAGCTAGGCGCAAGTAGTGATTAATTAGGGGCAATTGGTTGTCAAACATTATTATATTAATCATATTTTTAATAATTATTTAAGAAAGCAAAATTAAAACATGATAGTTTTATTCATAAGGCTATTATAATTTAAACGTAATTTTGAAATATAAAATAATTATTTTTAATTATATGAAACTGCCATAACTAACTTTTTCTATTAATAATCATGTTGTAGAATTCTTGGAGATTTTTCTTTGAATATTCTTGGCATTGTTTGTGGGATTTTTATCTTATATTGTTTTTTTATTACATTGGGGAATGGAGATAGAGATCGAACACACAATATTGAGATTGATGAAATTAAATTTTATTAATTACTTTGTCTCATTCTCCTTTTATATTGTTGATAAAAGTTTTCTTGACGATACTATAATTATATGGAAAGATATGTAGATTATTTTTTCAGGATATCACTGTTCATAGAATTTTTTAAAATTAGACATATGATAAAGATATGATTCGATCACTACATCTTGGGATGCCTATAAATTAAGGCTACAACTTGGATGATACAAATGCACTCAAAAATCATTGTTTCATGGAAAAAAGGCCATAGCTTATCTTTGTAATTTTGATTACTTTGATCCCTTATCTGTTTTTTTAAGTCATATAAATTCTTTATATATTATTTTAAAGTCATTTTGATATTTTTTACTCATGAATTAAAGCAACTAAAATGACTAAAAAACAATACATAAGAAATCAAAATTACTAAAAAGGAATACATAAGAGATTTAAATGACTAAACAAAAAAAATAAAGAATCAAAATAACTGAAAAATAATATATAAATAATCTAAATGACTAAAAAATAATAATACGGAATCAAAATGACCAAAACTATAAAGATAGTCATTAATTTACTATTTTGCCTTGTTTCATTGTTTATCTCTATGAGTACTGCAAATACATATTTCCTTCACGAGGTGCTGAGTTTCATCGCGCTTAGATGTGTTGAGTCAAGATCATAATTAAAGAATTCAGATCTACTCCTTTGAACCATTTACTCAACAGCTTCGGGAGAAGGTCGAGGAGTTCTAATTCTTCGGGCTTAAATGTTAGAGATAATCAATGCAATTTGTCTAATGTGGAAACATTAGTTAGTATCAACAAATCTAAGGCTTAATTTCTTTAAAGTCCTTAAACTTTTCATAAAAAATAAATTTTCATCTTAATCTTTCAATTCTCTGAATATGTTTCTCTCATTTTTTCAATTATTTTAGTTAAGTATAATTTTATTATAATTTATCATTTTTTTGTCAATTAATCTTTTAATTTTTTATCACCCTCATGAATTAAAATAAAATATTATTTAAAGAGAGGAAATTCTAAATATATATTTTTTTATTTGTTTGAACATGTGAAGAAAAAAACTCTTAATTTAACAAATAACTCAAAGATTTATGTTGGTGCATATTAAGCCTTATTGATTCTAAAATGATATCAAAAGATGAATGATCAAGTCAATTTTAGTAAATAATCTTAAGCTGTCTTATTTCTTCTAAATGTATATGTGGGTGTCTCAGATTCTTGCAGAATCTTTGCCAATTTTCTTTTCCTCTTTCATTGTATCTGGAACTTGAAGCTTGAAATTTGATTTCATAATTAGCCTAGAGGTCCATAGGAATATCAATAGGGCGGATTGGGGGCAAAGTCCACTTTAAATACTAATTTTCATCCCCTTTCCTTCTCTACTTTAAAAATCTGCAAAGAGTCCTGTTCAGGCCCTGTCCTCTGCTTTACATCATTGGCCTCCGCCTTATCCCCGTCCCCTGTTTGACCTTTATTTTGACTCATGTTTGACTCTTGGTCTCAATAAGTACTTAATCAATAATATAAATTCATTATAATTTGTAAAAATTAATAATATAAATTCATAATTAGCTAAGTGCATAACTAATAATGTAAACTCATTTAAATCAATATATTTAATAATATAATTTAAAGTTAATTTTTTTAAAAATGTTCACATATATTTACATAAATAATAATATATTAATATAGTTAATAATATGACTAACGATTACTTAGTCAATAATATAAATTCAATTTAATCAATATATTTAATAATATAATTCATATATGTCTCTTTTAGTAATATTTTATCTTAATTCATGAGAGTTAATAGAAAAAAGGATAATTAAAAAAATAATAAATTGTAATAAAAATTATACTTAACTAAAATAATTAAAAGATAAAAGGAACACATTGAAATTTATTTTTCAAGAAAAATTTAAAGGGTTTAATCAAATTAAGCCTAAATATTATAAATCATCTATTCATTGGCTGACCCACAAAATGAAATGACGAAGTTGTAGAAAAAAATATTTCAAATCTATATATATAAAAAGTAAAGAAACACTGATTTGTCATTTCAAAATGCATTTAGAAAATGCATTCAAAGAAGGCCATCAATAGGTCAAAGTACCGGACAATGAACGCATTTAAATAACACATTCTCAAGGAAATAATGCAAATCCAAAATGCATTCTCACTTCCCAGTCTAAGGCCACATTTTCGAAAATGTGTTATTATATTTTCACAATGCGCGGAACCAACTAACTAGTTTCTTTTTTTATTCCATTATCATGTTTATAAATTTCTCCACGTAGTTATTTGTATAATATCCTATGTATTTTAAGAAAGGGTTTAAATGCGAATTGAAATTTTCTACTGTTTTTTTTTATTCCATTATGATGCTTATAAATCTGTCCACACCAATATCACTAGAAAATCATGGATATATTTAGCCTAACATTCAAAATTATTTTTTCAATTCCCCATTAAAACATCTCTCAAAATATATTTTTTCTAACCTTATGTATATATTTCATTCAATCACACAAAGTGAAAAATTTACTATCAATATATCAATAAGTTTTCAATACAATAACAAAATTTACTATCCAAACAAAAATCCATTTAAAAACAAAAATGAAAAAAACTTTCAAAATTCAATCCAAATATAATCTTACATTCCGTAACATCCCAGATTCCCCAAAATATAAAAAATAATATAATTGTCAAATAAAAAGAATAATCTAAATTTAAAACAGTCAAAATTTCCAAATAGTGAATCAAAATCTCAAATTTCAAATAAATTTCAAATTATAAATTTTAAACAAAAATAAACTTTACCAAAATAAAATAGTTATAACCAAGTAAAACTAAACATAAACAATAATAATCTTAATTTGGAATCGAGAACATAATTTAAACTTAATTCTTAAATGATTAGTCATCCTCCGTCCCTGCATCGCAATCTCATCAACCTGTAAGCGATTTTAGAAAAACATAATACATAGATTAAGTACAAAGTACTTAGTAGCAGTAAAGTGTGACATTTTACAAAGATATACACATTGAAAATATCATATAAATATAAATAGTCAATGTATGTCATCGAGACAAAGACTCCTATTTATTTAAGCTAAAATCTCCGTTTCATCGGATATAAGTCCTTGTTTTATTGGGCCTAAACCCCTGTTGTTTGATGACATATACAATAGACATTTATATGTGTATTTATAAAATTATTGAACACATATCATAATAGAATTTAAAGTGCACAATTAATCATGGAATAAATAACACATATAACATGTAAATATAAAGATTTAAATAATCAAATAAGGTTAGAACTCCCACATCAAATGCAGATATAAATGTGTGCTAAGTTGCGTGGAAAACTAGTTTCTTAAATCTAGAATATTGAAAGGCAAAATTAAATAATTGGTCTAAAATAAATAAATAAATAATTTATAAAAATAAAAAGAATGGCTTTTTGAAAAGTTAAAGGAAATATTTGACATTTTGAAAAGGTTTGGGAACACTTTTGAAATATGAAAAAAGTAATTTTCGAGTTTGGAAAATTCGGGGTTAAATTGTAATTTTAGAAAAGTTTAGGGGTCAAATCATAATTTTTGAAAATATGGGTTGAAACAGAATTTAAATAAGTATTGTGGTATAAAAAGGGAATTCTAAAAATAATTGGGTAAAAATATAATTTTTAAAAAGTTTGGGGTCAAATTGAAAATTCTAAAAAGATTTGGGGACTAATTTAAAAATCTTAAATATTTATGGGTAAATTTGTAAATTCATATCTGAATTTTGAGGAATTTTAAGGTTTGAAAAACCCTAAGAACCTATTTACAAAAAGAAATAAATTTTTATAAAAATTATTAAAATGTCCCTTTATCCCCAAAACCCTAACCCAAAGTCGTCGCTGCCCCCCTTTTCTTCTCTTTCCTCCCTTTCTCCCTTCTTCTTCTCTTCTCCTTCTCTTCTCTCCCATCTCCCCCCTTTGTCGCGCCCCCTCCCTCTCTTCCCCCATCTTCTTATCTCCCTCCTCCTCTCCATTTCTCTTTTTTTTTCTTTCTCCCTTTGCCGCCCCCTCCCCCCTCTGTTACTCCCATCTCTCAGCCTCCCTCTATCACTCCCTTTCCCCCTCTCTTCCCCCTCTCTCCTTCTCTCTCTTTATTTTTTTTGAAAAAATACTATAAATTGTGGGAGGCTACATGGTGAAAGAAATGAATGTTGTTAGGCTTATTGTCGGCGGCGGCAGCCATAGCACCGGTGGTGACTGTCATGCAAGTAGAGAGATTTACCTATCTCTGGATTTGTGATTAAAGGAAAAAAATTATTAAAAGTCTTAATTCTCGTTTATTTATATACGAGAGATAATAAATCATAATGGACCGAATTAATTAATTCCAATACGATAATTTATGAAGTCTATTAAATTATTAAATGAATGTATATTCCATGAAACTTCTTATAGGACAAGGCAGGAAAATAAGAAAACATAAGATGCCACTTTTAGCTTATGGTCCGTGAAATTGTGTTCTGGTCCTTTTGTGCTGAATACGATTTGCAATATACAAAGTGTTGTCCGACTTGACTTTTCAAAATATCACAAAAAAAAAGAAAGAAAAATACTTGACTTATAAAACTAAAAAAGAAATTGTTGTCGGGCTTGTAAAGTTTGCTAAATATAGAAGAAATGACTTACTTAGCACTTCCAGAATTAATTAGTCGTTAGCGTAAAATTTCGGAAACCACAAGTTTCCATTTTCCCTTGGAAAACGATATCAAATTGACTAAAAATGCAAAGGTTTTGGTTACAGAATGGTTGGCTGTTAGTTAAAGCAGCTGACTATTGGGTAAATTGTTTGGTTTTCTTTTCTTTTCTTTTCTGTTTTTTTAGTTAAACAACGAGTGAGTATTCTTTTATTTTCGAAAAAGGTAAAACGCTGACAAAATATCCCAAAATCGTCGCTATTAGCCATAATCTTGACAGATTTTCTATAGCCATAATCTTGACTTTCTATAGAATTAAAAAAATAAAGAGTAATCGCAAAATTGTAGCAAATTAGCAATGACTTTGCATCAGCAAATTTTAAAAAATTTATAAAAATTGAAAAATGCAAAAAAAATTCAAAGACATCACTATATGAAAAAAAAAAAAAAATCGTTGCAAAGCCGACAAATTAGCAATGTTTTGCGATGAACCATATTTTTTTTGTTTTTTAGAATAATGAAAAAATGGAAGATCGTGTTAAAACGGTCGCTAATTAGAGACGGCTTTTTAACGGCCAAATTTTAAAATATTTTTATTAAAAAAAGACCTAACAAATTAGAGACATTTTTGCAACTGTCTATTTTTTTTTTTAGAAAAGTGAAAAGCTAAAAGAATGAAATATGGTCGCTAATGAAAGACCGGCGCAAATACTTCACTAATTAGCAACATTTTTGCCATGGCCTTTCATTTTTTCCAATTTTTAAAAATTAAAAAGAAAATTGGTCATCACAAATTCGTTACTAATTTTGGACGTCATTACAATAGGTCTGCAATTTAAAAAAAAAAAATCAAAAAGGGGAAAATTAAAAGAAACGATGCTTTTAAAAAATGAAAATATTAATATAGAGTTAATATTCCTCTCTCTCTCTCTCTCTATATATAATATATATATATACACACACACTACATTGCAATAACTACATAGTTATTATCTTATAGGGTAAAAGAGTGACAATTGCCCGTAAACTTTCTCAAATTTTAATTTTTTGCACTTCAAAATTTTTTTTTTGTTCAATCAAACTTACAAAATTTCTCATTTCGCCCGATTTAACCTTTAAAGGCTAACATAGTAGATCTAACCACCGTTCATGACATATTGATTCACGGTTAATCAAAATGAAAAATAGAAATCGAAACCTTAAAGGAATGATTTTTAACAATTCACAGTTTCTATCGATTCCGATAAGGTTACATTTCGAATAGCTACAATTACTATTTTTAATACAATTTCGATTTTAATTTTGAAAAAAAATCAAAATTAATTTCTTTTAATTAAATAAATAAAAGTTTGTTACTAAAATGAGCTTGAACTTAATTTTGTTTTTAAAAATTTAAGTTGCCCACATATCCTCCAAGAGTATAGATAAATCAAAACTCTTATAGCTCTTTTACCGGTAAAAATATAATTTACCTTAATCGATTATTCATGAATTTCTAACTTCAATGCTAATAAATGTTATCTCACTGTCAAATATATATTCATCAATCATGGCATTTTTTTTACAAGTAATAGTAGACGAGAATTTCTCAATTTGAATTTTTATACCATAGGTATAATTATACTCCAAATACAAATCATATATATTTCTCTTAACCTCATTATTAATTATTCTTGAAATATCAAATTTTATCATAATTTCATCACAAAAAGCATCATAATATATATCTAAGTATGCTTGTAAACTTTTATATTTAATTCAATAATAAAAAACAATCACAATTAAATTTACATTAACTATTTCCTCTCTTCATTACATAAAAATGATGAAAAGTGACTACGTATTGGGTAACAAACAACATTTGTTTAAAACTTATAAGAACATTTTTGTAAAACATTTTAAAATTTTGAAATTTGAAAAGACAAAATTAATTTCTCTTGTTTTACATAGTTATAGTATAATTGTGAGATGGTGATAAGACTTCATAAGAAAATAAACATGACTTATAAAAATATTTATATTTAAATTTTTTTAAAGATTTGAATTAATTGTTCATGAACCTTTTGGATATTTTTATAATTGACTTTCCAAATCATTTTAGAGTGAATGACAAAAAATGTCAGATTACTTTCAACTCATCTCACTATAGTCACCATTTTTTTTTTTGGCAAAAACTGTCTATCTTACTTATAAAAACGGGTCAAAATGGTTACAGTGACATCTCTAGATGTCAGTCATCCGTTAATTATCTTCAATTTTACTAATTTTCAATAAAAGTCATCATACTTTCATTAAATATCAATTTTGATCATCTTTTTCTAGATAACTTATTTAAGAGTAATTTTTACATTATCAAAACAAACTTGAAATTTTTTTATACATTTTTCTTAAATTTCATTAACATTTTCTTAAACTAACATATGTACTTTCATTTAACTATTTATCTCTCATTTCTAAAAATAAAGTACTCTTACCAAATTTCAACATCAAACTTCCACTAAATTAATACTCAAAATTGACCTTTAACTATTTGAAAAATATCAAATATTGAAAGATTTTAAAATAAAATATGCTTAAAATTTGAAATTTCTAAATATAAAGGATAATTTTGTAGGAAGTATAATTTATTTTTATTTTATGTTTATTTAAAATTTTATTTTAGGGATAATAAAAACAAAATTCTTGTGGTCAACGTGTTTATATCCCTTCAATAAATTTATTTAGAAAAATTATTTGTCATATTTTGAAGAACATTTTGAAAACATCCAACCCTTCAAAACTCGCTGAAATTTCGGATTTAAGGCTGAGCTTGCCCATTTTTCATGGGCTGAGATCACAGCAACAAGTGTCCTACATTTCCAACGAATTCTTCACCTCACAAGCCAACAATGAAGACAGAAATTAGTGCATTATACTGATGATTCCATCTTTGTAAGGGTTCATCATCCTTCTCAGAGATTATTCTTGCATGCCATAGTAAATTGTGCTGACCAAAATCAAACGAAACATCTTAAATCCTCTTCCCTTTCTCTCTTGACAATCACTCCCTTTTGGCTAAAATTTTGTTGACTAAACCGTAGCTCAATTACCTCACTGTTTTACCGATATCTGCACTGCTGGTAAGTTTGAGCTCATCTAGTTTCCAAACTCTCTTCTTTACACCCAAATAAAATTCAACCACATTAAAACTTGTTCTTAGAAGAATATATTTCCATTTTGTTTCACTCCAAAAGCTTGTCTAGAGGCTGATGTCTAGTTGATACAAATTTACTGCCAGAACAACAACCATACCGAGAAAGCCTTTGCACTGATGGTACTTTTGACCTCGTTTAGCTTCCCAAATCTCTCCTTTACTCCTCAATAAAATTCAACTACATTAAAATGTGTTTTTAGAAGAATATTTTTTCAAATTTGTTTCACTCCAAAAGATTATCTAGATGATACCAATTTACTGCCAAAAAACAACCTTACCCGGAAAGCTTTTGCATAGCTGGTAGGTTTATTGAACTTTATCTCAACAATTTCCTTCTTCAGCCATAAGGATGATGTAACCACGATATTCCTCTATCTGCCTTGAGTGTTTTCGCCTTTTATTTCATCTCAAAGCTATCTAGAATAGCATTTTATGATCAGTGCATTTTGGCTGCCAGGATGAGGCTTACCTGAGAACACACTTGAAGATGATGCAATTTTTACTCAAGCCATGCCATATTTAGCTCGTTTTGACATTTAAGAGCATAGAATACTATATTAAGGTTGTCACTACTAGAAATACAGGCTTAAATGACGGTCCTCAAACCGTCGTTTATGTTAGTAGGACCGTCGCTTATGTCTTAAACGACGGTTTTTGGTCTCTCGTTTTAAAGTACGTCGTTTTGGGCTAATACGCCAGTTATGGTCCGTCGTATTTACTATAAAACGACGAACGGTTGTCTAAAAAGAAAAAATATAGTATATGGCGGAATTATATACGATGCATCTCGGACCGTCGTGTATGTGTTAAATTATATATGACGGGCGTGAAACTATCGTATAAAAATGTATAGTAAACTTATACGACGGGCCAGAGGACCATCGTATAAAATATTATACGACGGTCAAAGGCCGTCGTATATAAGAAGAGTGTCGTATTTAATTTAAATTATATACGACGGCCAGAAGTCCGTTGTATATAAATATGATATATACTACATCTTGATGACCGTCATTGATATATTTTTGTCATATGCATTTAATTTTTTAACTCTTCACATGATTCATTAAAAATAATTTTTACCCTCTTCAAAAATCTATAAAATGTTGTATATTTACATTTAATACAAATTTACACAAAATAACATATCTATAAAATAACAAATTTACCCTATATCATGATACTAAATATAAAAAATTCAATATTAAATTGGTCATCGAATACAACATCCTAATCTGAAACATTTGGTTCTGATATGACAACCACTATATATACCATGCTTAAAAGTGTTGCACAATACAATTATAACAAAGTAGAAAAACTAGAAGGAAAACTGATTAACTATGTTTCTGCTCACACATATGTTCTAGAAATAGATAAAAAAAAATGGGCCTTCATATCCTGTTTCAAGTATTTGATCAAAACTATATAGTATCTTCTAATATCATCTCGGGTTAATATCCGCTCCACAATTAGCCCACCTACAAATATAGAAAACGTAATAAGAAAGAACCCCACTCAACAAAAGACTGAAAGAGTTAAAAAACATTAAAAAAATCACAGAAAAAGACATAGGAATATTACACCAAAAATGAATAGCATAAACATACTTTCTATCATCATCTAAGTGAATCCCATTACTTGGATACAAGGCTTGAAGCTGCATTGGGCAACCAAAATTATAGTGCACAGAAAAAGAATGAGCATTCAAAGGTTCATATTATCCTGCATCCTCATCTTAAATATATAATCAAGATTATCATTCATCACCACCATCATAATTCATCCTGCAATCTAAACTATATTAACCACCAGAAATATATAACAAAGACCACAACAATCAGGAGTACCATTGTGAAGGATTTCAACAAAAGCTTACTATGAAGCAGTGGCAATGACAATTTGTGAAGTTCAATGATTAATATATTTAATAAATGACTTAGAAATTCCACAACAATTAGGTGTACCATTGTCACTCGAGTAAAAGAGTGCAGAGCCTTCAAATCCTCAACACAGAAAAAACTATAGCAAAAGTAGAGGACTGAAGACTAAACCAATACCCACAATTATTTATATTTGTAACATGCTAATTATGTATGAAGTTTCCATCAGAAAATGAAAATATTTAAAATTAACACCAAATAAATTATTGTTTTAAAATTACCTCATCCTCACGGTGGACTAATATCAATTGCATCTTCACTCTCTGTCATTAAATCGTCTAACTTTGGTCGCTTGTTAGTGGAGCCTACACCAGGGGAAATATTTGAATCTACATGTGGATGCACATTACTTAGAACAAGATTGCCAATATTTGGCTCCAGCTTGGAGAAAATGGCATTTAATTGTTGTTGAAATTTTTTCTCCATTTCTTGCTGCTGTTGCTGAAAACGAGCCAACAATTCCTCATTTTCACGTTGTTGAGCTTCTTGTACACATTGTAAGATATGATCCATTTTTTCCTGAAACTCCAAGTGCACCCGTTCAACATGTTCATCAAGATTCGATACTGCAGCATTCCTCACAGCAGTTGCAGTAGGCCCTTTACCCATGCACCTAATCCAACCTTTTTTATCGGTGCCTATTATACTCTTGAAAATCTCCTGCTTTGCTGATTCAGTTTGCTCTTTCTTGGGCAATTCCTTAACCCCTTGCTTCAATTGGCTCTGAAATATAATTGTGATACATAATTCTTAAATGCATAAAATGAATTAAAGAGTATTATGAAAATGCATAAAACGTATTAACGAGTATTATAATAAAATCTTACAATGATATCAGATGTTCCCTCATCACAAGAACCATCCTTCCTCTTCCGTGTTGTAATGAAAACATCATATTGCGTGATAGATTTGCCTTCAGAGGACGTCTTCATAATTTATCAAATGATTAGTTATAATAGAATTGGAGACTTAAATATTTTCTACTAAAGAATTACAATAAATTTACCTGTTGTCGAACAATAGGAAATGGAGTTCTTCCGGTGAGAGGGGGAAACAACGAGCAGGCCCGGTTGGCAGAATTTTGTGAAGCCATCTCCTACATAAAGTGAAAATTAATCAAATATTATTTTTGACAAATTATTTTTAAGTTACTGATGAATTCAAATGATGGTTTTCCAAATATATATATATCTAAAAACCTTGACTTCTTGCAACTTCCAGTATTGACATATAGTTTGCCATTGTTGGGGATCAACTCTATCATCATGGCATGGTGGGATGTCCTCATCATCTATGAAGGGCTCATAATATTTCTTCTTCAACCTAGATTTAAAGTCCTTCCAAATTGAAGCCATAATTTTGAAGGTCACTTTTCTAGCCACATAAGAATCAGGTAAGTTTGTGTTTTCCTGCAATGTCATGATTGACCACCCACCACATAGATATGTTATGTACATGTCTATGATAGAATCACACTTATAATGTAACTTTCGAAAAATCTTGAGACATGAAAATATGCCAAAGTAATATCTTTCAATAACTACTTTTTCAGGCAAAAAAAAACACCTAAACAGTTAGACAATTCTGAAATAGAAACATGTCTGTATTTCAATCAAACAAGTTAGCAAACAATACCAAAATATCGTGCCACAGTGCATCCTTAATTTCAACAGGCACATCATCCCATCTTGTGTAAATAATTGTCAACTTGTTCCCCATTCGTGCCAACACACCTAAAGCTGTGGCAAAGCTGTTATATTCTTCGCCAACAATTGTGCCTTCTGCTGTCAAATCACATGTATGCGACTGCCCGTTTCCCATTTGGATGGATACTTTGTAAATCTACGACTGTTTCTTCCAGTTGAACAAGACGCCTCAGTTGTATTGAAATTGAGACAACACAAATTATAGACAGAATCAGATGGTTTCAAACCATATTAAAATTGATTGTCTACAAATCTGATTCTTTTCAAATATTAATGCATTTCATCAACTAAAAACTCCATTTTTGTAGTGAGATTCAATATGCTGGATATTTTTGTTGTTCCAACTTGAAGAGCATACCAGATTATGTAGTTGGGGTATTCTCAATGGGCTTCGTGTGCCCATCTGAAACAACTTTCTCAGCTTGTTGGTCTTCTGCCCGTTGTCTTGACTGGGGTGCTGCTTGAAAAGATTGTGAGTTGCTCCCATTTGAAGACTCTTTGACAGCTATAAGTTCCTTCATGGAACGACCAACTTTGGCAATTTTTTTCATGCAAGGTGCAGTTGCACTCCTTCCTCCAGATGATTGAGTTCTATTTCCCGATGATAGTTGAGATCGTGTCATCGGAATAAGACCTTCCTGATGAACTGCAGCTTTTGGGGCCATAACCTGTAAAATAATCAATGGTATTAATCAATACCTAATAGAATAATTATGTCACATAATATTAAAAGATAATCTTCATGCTAAAAAAATAGTGCAATCAATGAACAACTTATGTCGCACCTTTGGACAATCCACAATGTGTTATTCTTTAATTAATTGAACTTCATCAGAGGAATGCTCATCAAATACTTCAGCGTTAATAGAAGAGACATTTATGTTGTTTTCAACTTCGACCAAGCTTAAACTAAGACGAAATTCATTTAAATTGTCCATCGTAAACCAATCACGTGTCATCTGTATGTTAAAACAGTAAATCTCACAATGAATGTAGCTGTCATATAACTTATCATACATAAGTAGAAAGGTAAAAATGTAGTGAGATAATGGAAGAGCTCACAAAATAGGGATAACCACTTTCTTCCATACTAAATCTACCAGGGGCATTTTGGATGAACAATTTAGCATAATATAGTGCAAACACTCCACATTCCACACTGCCCAACTGCTGTGGAACCTGCAAAATAATGCTTGACTTATTGTTTAAAACAATAGACACATATATGTTCCATGTCTAAAGACTAAAAACCAATAAATATAATGTCAGCCACTTGCCTTGGGAATTAAAAATGGAACTTCAGGAAGCGATGAACAAGCAACAAACATCTCTGCTGCTTCCAATTATTCAGAGATGAACCTTTTCAATTGTGTATAAATGAATGTCAATGAAAAACTTATAAAAAATTTACTTAAGCACATAATTGAGTAGCTAACTACAAAATTATTTAGAAAAATAATTGACAATATGCCTAATAAAGGAAAAATATTGAAGTTAAAGCTTGTGCATCTACTCACTTTCTGATCATACGTTCAATGTGCGCATGACAAGTTTCTTGAAGAGAGTCAAGCAAAATCATACACTTGAAATCAGTATTCGTGTCATCATCAAAACCACATAATATTAAAAGACTCCAATACGACCTAAACATTTCCAGAATAAACACATAAATAGGTAGTTAGTACTTAAACTGTAATAAATCAAAATTCATAGTTATTTACTGAGATGTAAATTGTAATAAATGAAAATAGGTAGTTAGTTACTTATAACGCACCATATAACAATTGGCAATATGATATAATGTTTGCTGAAAAAATCATTTTTCATGATCCTTTTCGCAAGATTTCCATTCTGGCCAATGGCATAAGCATGAAACCAAAGTGCGTCGACATAAGCAAAATTTTTTACTTTATCTTTAGGCAATCCATTCCATATTATCCTGCAATGGAATTGTGAAATTGATGTTCAAATGTACAAACAATTGTAAAAATAGACAAGTCACTTAATCATGATAAATATTCATGATTTTGCATACTGAAAATAATCATCAAACTGCTTAGTGTTCAGCATTCCATTCAAAATGCTTGAGCCCGTCAATTTCCTAGATAGCCTCCCTCGACCATTTGGCCGGACATATTCTGGAATAATGTTCTTCATCTTGGTGCGTTTATTTGGCATCTTCAGGTTCTAATTTAACTGTAATAAACATTATTACATTTAGAAACAATGAAACAGAAAACAGAAAATGGAAAACAGAAACAAGTAAAGAGAAAATAGGAATGAATATAGAAGATAATGAAAGCCCAATTATGTTACTATGTTCTTCCATTTTGCAGTTTTAGAATTTTGCTTAATAACAAAAATAACTTCAGACATACAATCCACAAAATTGCCCAAAAAAAATCACACATAAACACACATATATCAAGTAAATCATAATGATAAATTTTAGATCATATTGTATATGTCATCTCACGTTGCCACTTCCATTCGTTTGCTATTTAAGTCAACTTCTTCACCTTGAATGTCATCTCGAATCCAAGAGCTATCCTGTTCTTGAACAATGGATCGGAAATCTAACTCTTGGGTTGGAAAAGCATCAAGTACATTTTTTGTAGAGTAGACACCAAAGTTATCTCTCCTCATCATTGGCATGGCCACATGCCACTCACTCTCAACAAGACAACGTGAATACCAAACTTGTTCAGCTTGGTTAGATAGTATGAATGGCTCATCAGTCTCTTTGTTTTCTTGATATAATAATCGATTGAAGTTGACCAATGTGAAGTTAAAAACATCAAGTTTCCTTCCACGTTCCAAATCCACCCAATCACACTTATACAATATGAATGTAACTGAATTAGTGTATCGTATCTTGATAATATCAGTTAGCACCCCGTAGTACGCAATGGTATCCGCCCTAGGATTCTTATCCTTACTACTAGAATAACTTATTGTATCGGCTCTACAAATGACACCACTATTTTGTGTTGATCTTGTCGACTCATGACTTTTCGTGCGGAACTTGAAACCATTGACAACACAAGCCTTGTAGGACCATCCTTGGTTGAATGGACCAGTGGCAAGGCACTGCACCTTGTTAGAAATATCAACCTAACATTGAAGGACATGTTAGATGGGACATCATGAGAGGGAAAAAATTTTCATGAAAGTAATGAAGGAAAAACAACAATCAATGAACTTGTAATTTTTTGAATTATCTAAACCTACATAAGTTTTTAGCCATGTATGAAAACTGGCTGAATGAATACGTTGTCTTTCATGCTCCTTGGCTTGTGGATTTTCCTTAGAGACAACACTCATATGGATGCTAGGAAAAAAAAATGTAATGAATCACATTGAAAAGTAAAAGTTAACTATACATGGATGACAATCAATGTTCTAAGGGTTGACTCACTCTCTATATGAATTTAACTCCTCACAATTGCCAAGCACCCAACGATGAGCTTGTGTCGAAATAATACAGTCAAATACCGTAATAAATCATTTACCAAGTGTTTTTCCACCATCAAAATTATCATATTTATTCCTTGGCGCCCTATTTTCTTTAGTCTCCACATTAGTATTCAGGTACCTAGAAAAAAATGTCATGCATTCCTCCACAAGATATCCTTTGGCAATAGATCCCTCTGGACGTGCACGATTACGCACATATCTCTTCAAGGTCATTAAGTACCTTCAAAGGGGTAACATTATATTACTCATTAAAGAATCAGTAAATTAATATAAAGGTTTAGAAAAAGAAATAAAGGAAAATGTTGTTGGGATTATTAATGAAGCAATAAAATTTTACTTTTCGATTGGATACATCCATCTACATTGTACAGGCCCTGCTAGTAATGCATCTTCAACCAAGTGAATTGGAAGATGCTCCATAATATCAAAGAAGCCTGGTATGAATGTCTTCTCAAGAAGACATAATGTGACCGCAAATCGATCTTGTAGTTGCTCAAGGGTTCCAACCCTATTCACCTTTGAACTTAGGTGTCTAAAGAAACCTGCAATTTTGATTACAATTTGGACCACATCCTTAGACAAAGTAGTTCTTGTAGCCAACCAAATGAATTAGTTGCTGCAATAAAATGTGGCAATCATGAGATTTCAAACCTCCAATACTCTTTTTTTGCAAGTTCACACGACACGATATGTTGGAGCAATAACCATCAAGCACACGCACATTCTTCAACAAATTTAAAAATCTATTGACTTCTAATTTGCTCATTGTATAAGGAATTGGGGGAAGAGTATATCCTGAACCAGATGGTTTCAATAAAGGATGTAGTGATTTTTTCAAATTCATCACCTCCAAATCTTGGTGAGCTTTCAAAGTATTCTTATTGCAACTGCTAGCTCCCAAGATAGTATACAACAAATTATCACAAAAATTCTTCTCAATATGCATAGGGCCAAAATTATGTCTCATTAGATTCGTACTCCAATATGGCAGCTCCCAAAATATACTTTTTTTCTTCCAATTATAACTATTAATTCCACACTTTTTTTCATAATCATGCCTAGATATTTTTCTCACATCATCAATCACGTACTCTGTGAGATAGCCATCTAATTGTGTCATTATTTGCTCACCATCAAGCCTTGTTAGTGCAGAACGCATTTCTATGCCCCCAAAATATAACACATTTTCCTTACGTAACCTATGACTTAGTTTCCAGAAGTGTCGATTATACAGGAAGCAAAATTTTCCACTATTAGGCAATCTGTAGCTTAAGCAATTCAAACCACAAATTGGACATGCTTTGTCATTTTGAACAGAGTAGCCTGACAAATTACCATAAGTTGGAAAGTCACTAATAGACCACATAAGAGCAACATGCAAGCGAAACCTTTCTTGCGCAATAGAATCGTATACCATTAAACCATCATTCCACAACTCATTCAATTCCTCTATCAATGGTTGCAAATAGACATCAATTTTATTTCCTGGAGACTTTGGACCATCAATAAGAGTTGACAATAAAAAATATGGTTGTTTCATGCAAAGCCATGGTGGTAAATTATATAGGAAAAGAATCACAGGCTACGTGCTATGGGGAATATGCATGTTAGAAAAAGGACTAAAACCATCAGCTGATAACCCAAAACGAACATTGCAACAATCACTAGCAAATAAAGGATTCACCTCATCAAACTTTTTCCATGCCTTTGAATCTGCTGGATGCCTGTACACACCATCTCTCACCCATCCATCCTCATGCCATCGCATAAGAGAAGCTGTTTTAGTGGACATAAATAAACGCTTTAAACGAGGCTTAAGAGGAAAATACCTAACTTGTTTGAAAGTCACCTTCCCACATTCCTTAGTGTACCTAGGAGCTTTGCACACCTCACAAGAAGTAAGCCCTCTCTTTACCCCCTATACAACATGCAATTATTTTGACATGCATCCCAAGTAGTGCATTTCATTCCAAGGATATCCATTATCTTGCTTACATCATAATACTTTTTAGGTATTTTTGCACTAATTTCACCAAATGCTTCATTCAACTGTTCCAGCAACATGCCAAATGAAATATTTGACCACCCATACAAAGCCTTCGCGTGCAATAATCGTATTAGGAATGACAAGGAAGAGAACTTTGTGCAGCCTAGATACCATTCAACATTTTCCTCTTCAAAAAACCTATGCATTTTTTTAATGTCATCTGGTACTTCACTTTCATTACATTTATCATTTATGCCGGTATCATCTAAACTTGCATTAAATTCAGAATGAGGACTTCCTACTTGAGGTTCTGCTCTAGGCTGAAACTTTTCACCATTACAGTGTCAATTCTTATACCAATGCAAAAACCCCCACATCTTACAGTGTTGTCTTATTTTTACTCGTTCCTTATAGAAACTGAAAAAACCTAAGAGGGGGTGAATTAGGTTTTAAAATAATTTTTCCTAATTTAAAATAAACTGGCTTTCTAAGATAACAAATATCAAACACTTGGTGCTCAAATAAAGTGTGAAATAAAGAGTTCAAGAAATAGGCAAAGGACACAAAGATTTATAGTGGTTCGATTTATCCAACAAAACCTAATCCACTACCTTGAGCTATCTATTCAATGATTTCACAAAATCTTTCACTAATTTAGTAAGAAAGAATACAATAGAGGCTCACCCAATTCCCTTAGGGTTTTACAACACAAACCTCTTAACCAATCAAGGTTCACTCAACACTTTGAGTTTTACAATATAACCTTGTTTACACACATATCTCTATTACAACAATTAATGAAAAAGATACTCTAAAAACAATCACAATTTTCTATGATTCAAGGCTCACTCTAACTCTTAGAGTTTTAAGAGTTTGATATAGAAATCACCTTAATGTGAAGATATACCAATATAAAGCATAAATACCTCTTTGAGTAATATTTTCTTCTAAGTTGCTCAAGAACCCCAATGATTTAGTATGAATCCCACTTTGATGAATTTCACAATATGAATGTTATGATTTGGTTTCAAAATAATCTCCAGAAGTTCTATGAAGTGTTGGAATCAGATTTTTGCTCAAAAAGTCGTGTTTATGAGTTTTTTAAACAATTGGGTATTTATATGTATGCACCAACGGTCATAAAAATGGCTGTTTGAATCCCACTCAGGAGAAGTGCGGTCGACCGCATATCAGAAGAGTCGTCCGCACCATCATCCGCAAATGTTCCAGAGATCTCTGGATATTCAGCGGACGATACACTGAGGGGTCCGGTCGACCGCACCATCATCCGCAAGTGTTCCAGAGAGCTCTGGACATTCAGCGGACGATACTCTGAGAGGTCTGGTTGACTGCATGATCTGTGGTCGACCACACTTCAGTTAGGTCGACCGCACATGCAATGAAACTGTGCAAAACAAGATTCCAAACAACTCCAAGAGTTTGTGGAATACATTTTATGAAATTTAAAGTATGTGCATGTAATTTGAAAATCATTTCAAATGCCCAACTCATGTTTTATCTAAATGAAATGCATTTTGAAAATTATTTCACTTTTATTGAGCAACCTATATAACTTATTACTCATAGAGGTAGACCTAGAGATATCTAAAGATAAATAAAGAAATAAAGCTACACGTCTAGATCCTATCTAATCCAGAAACGCTTATCTTCAATGCTTGAGATAAAAAACTCCTTCCTGAAGATTTGATACTTCGATCTTGCATGGATTAGATATATGAATCCTAAAAGATCATCACTAATACAATAAAACTATTAGTCCTTATCAATGTTTGTCATTTAATCAAAATTAAGATATTAAAAGCTTTAGAGCTTTCAGAAACGATTCTGACACTTAGAACAAGGGCAAAGTATTTTTTCACCCTTAGGTTTATCAGTATAAGCCCATTTAAGAAACCCTTTTAAGCCATCATCAAATTCTTTGCAAAAAAAATCCGATAGGTCGATCCAAGACTTATCCATGCTCATAGTTAATTCACTATTAAAACAATATTTAGTTAGTTTATCATGTAAGTATAGAAACTAGTTCACACAATCAACTTTTTATAAATAAGTAGGATATGTAAATAGCAAATAGGAAATTACAAATACAGTTTCATAACAGACAGAATAAGAAATGAATGACCAAACATAAATTCAAACCAACATATTCAATCACTTGAATTCACAACAATCCCCTTAATATCTCAGAGTCATTCAATCACAATGTACTTACACAACAATCCCCTTAATATGTCAGAGCCATTCAAACACGCAAAATCTTTATTTATATTTTGCAAAAAAAACACAGTAGAAACATCCATAAACACTACAGAATATCTAACACTTAATCTAACCATAAAACAAAAAAACACAACAGCACACCTGCTACCTTTCAAGGCCTACAGTGGTCACGCAGCCAAAAAGAGCAAAAGAGAAGACAACTTGCAGCTATGTCACACCTTAAGTTGGTACGCTGAGGGAGTCAAAGGCCCTGCTATAGTGGCGTTACAAATCCTATCATACAACAAAAGAAAGCATTACACCATTAAACTAAACCATTCACAGTCAAATTATAACAAGAAAGACCGAAATATACACTAACTCCTACCTATAGAGCTTCGGATGAAAATAATTGGATTCAATCATTCATACATGCCACTACATTGCATATCCACTCAAATAAACAATAAGCCAGCATAAATGAAACCAAAGACTAAATGAACTGCATCTGGGAACTCAAAAGTAGCTTAACTCCTACATTCTTTTATTAAAAGGTTCCAAGAGGCCACTCGTTTGCACTATACAATCAGACCAACAAGTTTGAAATGACAATTAAAGGTACAATTCAGCTAAAACTACCTTTTGCTAGATAAGTGAATAGATGTCAAATATTGAATTCTATCATCTAAGAAAGTAGAATAGTTAGCCACATGCACATGTGACATAATCACTAATCAGCAAGTGCAAATGAAGTTTAATGCCATTTTGAACAAGTTTTTGTTAAATAAAAGGTACTGAAGAAAAATTGGTACC
This sequence comes from Apocynum venetum, assembly GCA_019593545.1. NCBI lineage: Eukaryota > Viridiplantae > Streptophyta > Magnoliopsida > Gentianales > Apocynaceae > Apocynum > Apocynum venetum. The sequence continues at coordinate 1,741,430 of SRSM01000144.1, read as the reverse complement.
TCTACTACTGCTTGGACCGTTTTGTCCACTTGAAAGCATTGCTTGACTTGCCCAACCAAAAACGAATTCTCTTGATAAGATCGTGACAGATTCTATGCATGCATGTATTTAAAGCTGCTAGAAATATAATAAAGAAAACAAATAGTAGCCTGGAAATAAATTTAAAGAAAATAATGAAATTAAAGATTTATCAACTCTTTAATCAAAATTGAAATACAATATGATCTATGATCTAAGGCTTGTGAATCTCACAGTGTTCTTAAGACAAATTGGTCTCATTTTGTGCAAGTAATAGTTAGACGTATGTCTCCCAACATACATTGGATTAAACAAAGTTTTGAACTAAAGCACATTTCAATTAAGATTTTGCACTATGGCATCAATTTCACTCTTGATGAGCTCTTTGCATAAAGGATCATCAGGAGAATTTACAACTTCTGATGAAACAAAGTTAGAAAGATCCACTAGTTTCCAAGTATGATTTTGCAATATGAAATCAATTTCACTCTGATGGCCTCTTTCCATAAAGGACCCTTAGGAGAATTTACAATTTATTTGAAGCTTTGAATTCACCTTTTCACAAATAAGTCAAAAAATCAATACCAAATTATTTTTGTTTTCATAACCTTTTGTTGCGTGTAGGTTTATCCTAAATATCATGTTCATTGTCTTGGTCCAATCTATCTTTATTTATAGATTCATGAGTTTAGACGAATATGTTCCCTCATTGGACTTATATGGAAATGTATGTTAAAAAATGTTGCATTTCTCAATTCGTCATTTTTGCCTCAACACAAGTTTCACACTAATGTTTGAGATCAATTTGAAATTTTGGAATATGATTTAAATTAATTAATCTTCGTAGAGAATTATAATTAACATGTCCTAGTTTACCTTGAATAACCCATTGACTACATTGCATTTTTCTACAAACATTCAAGACTTAGACAATACGACCTTATCAAACTCGAACACCAAGCGAAATCCAGGCTTGTTCAAAAGTGATCCAAACACAAGAATTTTCCGAATCTTTGGTACATACAACAAATTGTTCAGAGTCAGCCCTTTTTCAAAGGTCATTTTCAAGACTATTTTACTTTTTCCTTGGATTTCAACTATTGCAGAGTTTCCCATATATAACTTTTTCTCATTCTCAACAAGTTCGAAAGAAGTGAAAATTCTTTTATTTGAGCACAAGTGGCGAGTCACACCGGTATTGATCTACCATTCTTTTGGATTTGACCCAACCAAGTAACTGCTATAATTGAGAAGTTGTCTCCCACATGGAAATACTTCAAGAACTAACTTAAACACAAGCGTAAGAAGATGAATGTGATATGATCGTTAGACTTAAAATTGAAGAAAACAACAAACAATCTAAAAAGAGACTTACATCTCAAATTGAGGACGGTGATAATTCTAAGACAAACATTTTGGAGCACCATAAAAAATCAAAGAAGAAGACTAGTAAGAGATCCAACCTTGGACCGAATGGGGGAATATCAAATAAGCAAAAATTTTGAAGAAAAATGCTTCAACTATGGCAAGATGGGTCACAAAGTGGTAAATTGCAAATTGTCAAAGAAAAACAAGAATAAAGAGTCAAATATGATGAAAGATATATCACAAAGATTGATGATTTAGATCTATGTGCATATGCCTCTAAAATGAACGTGGTTAGGTCAAACCCTAAAAGAATGGTGGATCGATACTGATGTGACTCTCCACATGTGCTCAGATAAAGGAATGTTCACTTCCTTCTAACATGTTCATCTTCAAACTCTTTTACCTTTTTCTTGGACTTCAGTTGTGAATTAAAGCAACTTTCAAAACTTCATCTTCTCTTTGAACTTGAAGAATGCCTCACTCTATCATACAAACTAAGACAACATAAGTATATGAATTCAGATTTTTTTTCCCAATTTCTCAACTAGCAAACCTCTCCTACTTATAGAATAGGTGGGAGCCAGAAAACTAAATGCAAAGAGGAGTTATAAAATTAAGAGCCATGGGAGTTACATAGATTACAAATTCAAAGGGGGTGATTACAAGAATTTAGAATAAATTCATGAGGAGTTGCAAGAATTCAATTCATTGAAATTTTCAAGAAAAACAATATTCCAGAATTAATTTGCCACCTTGAATCCATTAGAATGGTGAAACATTTGTCGAAGATTTTTCAGAACACTAGCGAGTAGACTGTTTTGAGTACTTGTGTAATTTATTCATTTTTACAAGTTGAGATGGACTTTTCTTGGTAGTAAAATATAAAATCTATATAACTTTATGCATTTAAAACATTGTTCCATAATTGATTTGTTATTCTAAGCCCATTAGAATAATGAAAAACTTGCTGGAAATATCTCGGTACGTAACCGAGTGGACTGTTTTAAGGCACTTAGAACATTCATGAAATTTTGTCATTCTTAGCAAGTTATTACGCTTTGAAATTGACTGAAATGGCTGAAATTCAATTAAACCCATGCTGCCAAATTAAACCTCTTGTTAGAAACACTGTTTTAGCTTGACATTATAGGATTAAAAACGAATAGCGACAATAACGATTTAGATCTAGAATGTTTGTACGTAAAAAAAAAAAAAAGATTATTTATTTATGTTATCTTAGCAAGTCTAATTACGATTATCATTAGAGGATCGTTCTTAAATAAATGACTCTCAGATCAAATAACAAAAACTCTAGAAATAAATACTTTAATATAATAGCTTAATTGTTCAAATAACAAGATAGCTTAATTGGTGCTTTTTTAGGAATTAGGCACTTATTAATTAAACTTTTTTTTTATTTAGGTCCGAAGAAACAAGAATCCTAAGAATCAAAAGTTTGAAACAAGAAGTTCCATTTTTCGAACTCAAAAAGACATGGCTCCTGTTTCGTTAAACGTATTTTTATCCGTTTTACTTGAGAAAACATGTCACATGGCTTTATATATAGTTACCATTTAAACTTGATTTTGAAATCATTTGGACAGTATTACTATTATTGAATATGAAAGCATTTTAAAATTTTCTTACTAAAAGGGGTATGTGGTCTAAACGTAATTGCCTCGGTTTACATGCAAATTATTTATTGTATTACGAAGACATCCTATTAATTTGGAAATTGTTTTAATGCACGTACCTCTTTGAAAAATAATAGAGTCAGTTTCGAAACCACAATTTATAAAAATATATTTTAAGTGATTGTGCCCTAAAACATAAAAATCGATTTATTAAGGCCTGAGTACTCATGGGACTCTGGTAGGTAAGAGCTTTTACTGAAAAATAAGTTAATTTTCATCAATAAATCCAGAAATAGGGTAAAATATGTGTGGGTTCCAGAAACAGGTTGATGTGGCAGTATCAGTACCGAATCACAATGCAGTATGATGCGGCAAGGGTCATTCGGAACTAAGAATACAGAATTTTGATTTGGGAACATTCAACTTCCTTCTAAGATATAGAACTTGGAGTAGAATTTCCATGAGGAAATACGTACGTAGTCCTTGAAAATCAAAGTAATAAATGACTATGAGGGCTACATTACTCAAAAAGTTTTCAAATGCCACAAGGAGATAAAAGAGAAAATCATTTGCTCCACATTAAGAAGCATAAGAAAGGATGTGGAAAGCACATTCGGGTGCTCCAATCTCGATTTGCGAGATTATACATGAATCGATTCGTTCTTGACATATGAAAACATTAAAACATATAATATTTGCATGCATTATCCTACATAATATGATGGGGAAAGATGAACAAGAAAATTATGAATGCAATTTTAATTACTAATACGATGCTCCAAATAATGATTTATCAACAATAGAAGTATTTAACGAAATATATTCTAATTTTGATACATACTTACTAGGTAGAACTGATTTTGAAACATACTTTGAAAAATGAGCATTTGTTCGTTTCCAAAAAATACATTGTAATATTCAAGTGGATCTTGGAGCATATTCGAAAACATTTTGGGTATCAATTTGGAAATCAAAGTTACAAGTTATTTTAAAAAATATATTTTATATATTTTGTGTTGTATTTTTGTTATTTTTTTATGTTTGCTATCAAATAAATTTCATATTTTAATAACATTATTAAAAAATTAATGAAATAAATGCAACTCTTAGGAATTGCATTGATGGAGATGCCCTTAGGCAATTGGCTACTCAGTTGATATCCTAAGAGATAAGAGAAGGATGCATGGATATGATGGAGGAGAATACGGAGATGTGTTTTGAGAGAGAGAGAGAGTGTGTGTGTGTACACAATGGGAGAAATAAAGTAGGTAATAACGGAAGCACCGTGCAAGGTGCATACACCCATAATCCCTACCTCTATTACGTGATATTGATTTTTTATTATTATTTTAAAACAAAGAATTTTCCTAAAGTAATCCTTAAATGATAATTTTCCAAATCATTCATTAATCATTTCGCCATTTCTCATTCACTAAGGTTTTATAGCTCTCCTTTTTTTTGGGGGGGGGGGGGGGGAGGATTAACAGATTACAAGAATGATGATGACCGCAGCAATTGGAATAATCAGGGTTCTGTTTGTATTCCCTTAAAGAATCCATGTCGGGAAGAACATTATGATAAGATTTGGGAAATTATGACAGAGTGCTCTAGAAAATTTCAATGGGCTACCATGCTCTGATGGAAAGGCCCAGTTAACACTAGCCTGGTCAATGAGCCTAATTGAATTAACACCTTAAATCAGCCTATCTTTCTTTCATATTTTTTAGGTTTTTTTTTGTTCTTTTGGATTAAAACTGTTTAAACTCTGCAATACAGCCCTTTTCATCCAATCAATTTTATTTTTGATTTTGTCTTAAATATAGAAAAAGGCTCAAGTACATGACCATGTAAAAAGCTATAAAATAATAAAAAAAGAATAAATAGATGAACAACGTGTAATTAATCAAACTAAGACTAATTGTCTTATAAGGAGAGTCTCTAACCAACATCGTACTGCTAGAAATGGACGAGTACCAAAACATGGATGTTTTTTTTTTTTTTTTTTTGAGGTAAGAAAATGGTTAAAACACGAGTTTAGACTAAAATATTTGCATGCAAATTCACGTGATCATATACAAGAGAGCATACGCAAATGTCTACATTTTCAAAATTGCAACCATTCCATCCTCCATCTGGTCAAAAATAGGTTTCATAGTTTGAAAATGCTATGTTGACAATGACGATTTCCTTGTGTTTCCATGTCCAGGGAACATATATGTTAAAGATGTCTCATGTGTATTCTCTTCAAGAAGATTGAAAACATGAAAGATGTATGGAACAAAAATGCTTCTCTACAAAGAGAGGACACAACAAGGGAAGAAAGAAACCCAGGAAAAAAAATTAATTAGGTGAAAGATTAGTCCTACACTAATGCTAATGTATTTCTCAAGATTTGACAAGGAAACTTCAATCAACATGGGGTGGGAAGGAGAAAAAAATGACCACCACGGAGAATTGAAATTTGAACAACCAAATCAACAAGATCAGTTTCGAATGTAAATTAATTGAGGTTTCTTTTTTTTTTTGGAGGAGGGGGGGGGGTTGGGTATTAGATTTTTGGTGTTGACTAACCATTGAGGAGAAAATGATTTAAGTACCAGATTGGACCAGACAAGAAAGATTTAAATTTATCATAATCAAACAAAACTTGAACAGAAAGAAATGATATTCAAATAAGACTAATGCGTTAACAAAATTTTAAAAATGGAAACAAAATCAAACTAAGAAAATAATTATGCTCAAAGACGCCAATTTTTTCTTCCATGGAAATCCATTGAGTGGTCCAAAGTCTCCAACTAAAACCTTGAATATTTCTAATCATTGGCGCCATATATTGATGAGCACATTTCCCTGAAAGATAGCTTAATTAACATGGTGAACTAGAATTAAATAGTGCTAAGAGAATAATTTTGGTTGAGTACCTTCTAGTGCAAAATTGTGTGGCGTTCTTCGGTTAGAGTTGTTGTGAGCCTGGAGAAACTGAGGAGGATGGCTGGATGGATTGAATCCCGGGCTCATCTTCACCGTGAATTCGGGCTGGAACCTGAAAATTTGAGCCAAAATGGAGACTGTATAATGAAGATTGGTGCATGGCCTGTGCATTTTGTTGATCCTCAGAGGGGAATTGTCTTTCATTCCAGGAATTAATCAGATGTGGATAGTTGGACTGAAGGGATTCCCTTTGAGAAAATGCTGAATTTTGGCCATAAAATAACTGTTGTGACATTGAATTCGGGTTGAAAATGAACCCAACATGCCTAGTTTCATCGTCTTGAGCTCCATTCCATTCCTCACTTTTTGCATAATTGGCTTCAAATGGTACAGAATTTGTCCCAGATAGGAGGACCTCATCAGTGTAATTAGACCTGTGGTTCAAATTCCCATCTTGCAAAGTCTGAAGGGAAAGCCCAAGATCTCCAGTCTGAATTCCGGTTCTTGACACTCTATCATGTGAGTAACTTTGCAAATTCATCAGTGAATTCCCAGAACTCAAGGGGAAAAAAGATTTCATCATAGAGTCCGCAGCGGACCGTATCTCAGCTGGTGGTGCCATGATGAGTGAAGAATTACCTCTTAAGTCACTACCTCCTAAATCCCTTTTCTCAAGACCGGTCAGATGGTCGTTGGGTAAAAAGACCAAGTCCGTGACATTTTGTACCGGAACTGCATACTTAGAAGATGATTTATCAAATTTTCGTTCCGTGGCGGCCTGGCTGGTTGAACCTATTTCGTTGGATTCTTTACTCGGCTCAATTGCTACTTCATTTGGTGGTGACTGAGACAGCTTGTCAATGGCGTTTTTCGCTTTGTTGATGAGCCAATCGACGGCCTTACTTGGTCGGTCATAGCCTAACCGGTCCTGAACGTCATAGAACTGAATTGCAGTGTGAGCAGACAATCTAACTCTCCGGTCTCTCGGTCCCTTTGCAGTGTAAACTTTGCTGTGGCGATCTTTCCTGCCTGTGGCTCGGATAATGTGGCCTCCTTGAACTTCAATTATTTCACCACCTCCAGTTCCAGTGCGCTTCATCCCAGTTTTTGGTGCTGCCTTTGCATATTCACCAGATCTATTTCCGGATGAAATCTTTTGATGGGATTTTAAGGCTTGGTCATGTTGCTGCTGCTGCTCCTGCTCAAGAAGTTGGAGATGCTGAATTTGGTGGCTGTATATGCTTTGTCTTTCTTCTTGGGATGGAAACTTCTTTTCATCCTCTGGTTGGCGGTGATGATAATTCCACTGCAAATCCAGATTCAACTGATGTTCTTCTCCAAAACCCTTTTCTTGTTTAACAGTTAATATTCTTGTAATCAATCTTCAACCAGCTGCTCCTTCCTGTAATTTATCGAGATTTGCAGTGGTTTATGATTTGCAACTGTAGAACCTAATACTTCTGCTACTGTTACAGATGATGATGATCCCCAAAACTCTTGCCAGTGATATCTCTAGATCCCAAAGGGCAAAGGCCAATGATACTTCTCTATCCAAAATCTGTACTGAACATAGAGACAAAGAGGGACAACAGATTTTTTAAGACAAAATTGAAAAGGAAAAAAAAAACCTTTGGGTAAACTTAAATCACTTTCTCCTTCCGACCAGTTCTTGCGCTGAAAATTTTTCTTGAAATGAAATCTATAAAGCCTAGACTTCAAAGATTTGTGTTAAAAGTGAGTCGTAATGAAGTAAGTTTTGGTGGGATTTCACTGCAGTGGCTGTACTTGCTTCAGGAGAGTAAAGATGAAGAAGAAAGAAAAAAAAAAATGAATGGAACAGTAGATTTTAGGAGAAAGAAAGTACCCTTGGCCTGACTAAGGCCATTCATGCTTTAATGAATAGTGATAGCTCTTTGCCCACTGAGAAAATATTAAGGAGGATAGTTTTCCATATTGGGTCCACAAGAAATATAAAAATTAGGAAATTCCACTATGTATAAATATATATATATATATATATATCATATATTAACATGTCTTTTGCATAAAAAAGTTAGACATAACTCATAAGCCTTAAATATACAGGACATTCATGTTCATATTCTTAAGATAGAGTATGTAGCGATCTCCCTATCTGCTCTTCTTTGGAAAATCTTTGTTTACTAGGACCGGATATGGGACATTTATCGATTTTTCATCTCCTTTCTATTAGGCAGTTTGTGAAGCACTCATACACTTCGAGTTTTTCAAGTTGTGGATTGTGGTTCGAGTTGAAAATTATTTTTTCTGTCAGTTATTCAAATATATAGGTGAAGATGCTTAGACATTTGTTTTTAATGTATTTAGCCTTATGTTTAAGAGATAGAGGTGATGTATTTTCTATTGCCATGGGTGTTCAACCTATTTGTATAACTTTCTTCTGTTTCTTACATAATTAAATTTATCTTGCTCATAAAAAAATGTAGTGATCTCTCTATTGAGATATTTTAGTTGATTTTTTACTGTAAAAGAAATTTTTATAAGAATTTAATTTCATAGATCATATAGTTTAAGAATATATATATATATATATATATATATATTATACGCTGTAATCTTTTAAAAAATACGGTTTTTAAAATAAATAATCAATAAAGACCAAGTTTTCATATGTATGTTTTTGCTTCATATAGATCCTGCATTGAATGTAGTAACATGATTGGAGGGGGTCCCTAGAGTTCACACCCCATCTCATTGAAGCTTGATGGTGATCTTTAACAGCTTTCCTCGTTTCTTTGCTATCTGTACTTAGCATAGGTTTTTTTCTAAAAAGCTCTTCACTTTTGTTAAATCTAAAAGGCCTCCTTCATCTACTTGCATTTTCCAGCATCAACCCACATATACTATTTTCTTATATATCGTCTCTTTCAAGTGTTCCAAAAAAGATGAGAAAAATAAAGAAATTCATGCATCACGTATGGAATGGAAATATGGTAATTTACATAATTTAGAAGTTGTTTACTACATAGAAAGTGAACCATGTCAATCCCTCTCTTCGAATACTTAATATGTACACAAAGGGGTGGGAGAAGAAAAAAAGATTAACATGAAGTAGTGAGAGAGGGAATGCTTGGTTTTTACTCCCTCGATCTATAATTAAATATTTACTTTTGATTTTTATTAAAAATTTAAAAAGATCTTTTGACTTTAATTAAATTATTTAATTGCCTTTGATATTAATGTAATGGATGTTTAAATTTATAAGTTAGTGAGAAGAAAATCTTTTAAATTAAAATGGTGAATGATAAGATACATGAGTTTGTAGGATATGATTATCTTAAATTAAAGAGGTTTTCAATGAAATTTTAGATTAAAAAAATATTTATTTAAAAAAATCAGACATTCAATTTTCAAGAAATTAAAATAGAAATCGAAGTGAGTATCATTCTAGGAGGGTATGAGACTAAAAAGATAAACCTCCCTCAAAGAAGAAGAAGAAAAAAGGACAAAAAAAAGTGGAGGATAAGTTCAAAGCCTACATGGCACGGAGCCGACAATTGAACTTATAGGTACACAGTACAATAGTTTTGCAGCAATTTTCATTTATGAGCCGCTTTGGTAAAATCCTAATGTAGTTTAATATTAAGTTTATGTTTAGATGCTTAAAAAGAGGGAACAGCAAGAACCTGAAGAGTCTCCTTCAAATCTACAGTCTTTTTTTTGGATTAAAAATGCAAAATGCACCAAATGCAAAGGAAACTCTGCACAAAGTCTGGTTACCAGTCAATTTGAAGAAATCTCACAGATATTACTTAAGACCTTAAAAGCAAATGCAGTTTAGTGGATAAAATTGGTATTAACTGTTGACATATTAAGTTAAACAACTTCACCAAATAAAAGAAACCTTCAATTAGTTAGGAGAATCACTATATTATTATTTGGAAATAGTTTTCTAACTTTGTAAAGTTCTATATTCAAATTTTATTAATAAAGGAAATTCAAGTTTCGAATTTCTAACCCTCCGTGAGTAGTAGATATAGGTTGCTTGAAAGTCTAAGACTTATTTCGAAGGTAACATGTAAAATCAAGCTCATGAAGACTTGAAGGGCGATGAGCACAGACGTGTTAAACTCACCTTCCGAAGCGAATTCCCTCAAACTTTAATAGTAAATCATGATATGAACCATCAAAAGTACAAAAAATACCTAATTTTTTTGTCAAGTATGATAGCAATTTGCAATGTGTTGAAATCAAGTTATTAAATATCACATACATAACCATTATTTTGTTCAATGGGTGGAAGTTGAGAGTAGCATAATTGCAAGGTGTATGAAGTTTTTAGTGCATCAGCGTTATTAGCCCAATTAGACTATTATGATTGATGAAAGAAACAAACCCTATTGGTTCATGTTCATCACCATTTCATCTAACACATATACTAAATTAAGAATGCTCTCAATCTTGGGAAAATGATGATCATTGATACAAATGGTCCCTCAAAAAAAGAAAAATGTAAAAAAATAAGTAATTTAAGACTACTCTTGATGATGTGGTGGGAAAATTAGGTAACAAATGTACGGGGCTCCCCTCCAAGAGGCAGCAAGTGTGAGCCACCATAGCACAAGATGATTGATTGGTTTTGCTTCACAACTCCGAAGTACAAGAGTGCGTTTAGAAAAGTAATGGCGTGACCATGAAAGATGGGTTCCACTATTCTTTGATAAAGATTTATTTCTCTTTCGGCATTATTATTATTATTATTATTTTGCACTCATTTTTCACTTTGTCATTTTTTTTCCTTTTGATAATACACCCCACCGCCCTTGACTTCTTTGCCAAACACGTGGATATATGTCAATTAGAAATTATTGTTTGCTTGTCAATTCCCCAAAAAATGAAAAAGAGAAAAATCTCAAAAGTTGTGTTAAAAGTTAGGTCAATGATTACAAAAGAAACTCCTCCCATTTAAAAATTTAAGAAAAAAAGAAAAAGAAAAAGGAAAAAAGCTGAGTTTGCTTTGGAAAAAAAAACTTTCTAAAGGTCCATTGCATCAAGAAAATGATCCTATCCCTTCATTAATTAGGGTTTTACAAATTTTCATGATATTGTCAAAATGTTTGATTCCGTATTGGAATTGAACAATATGTATTGGTCTCTGTTCAGACTTGTATTACCACATGCATGTTAAAAGAAGATTGACTTGATAAAATTTTCGTTTGTAATTTATAAACATGGACTGAAAAATGGATTTAATAATATGTGGCTTTGAAGAATTGCAACAATTTTCGTGTGCTTCTCTTGAAACATCTAGTTGCCAAAGGACTATGGTTCTTTTGATTGTGGGAAGAACAATTGGATCAAATCAATCAAAAGATTTATTAATAATGTCCAAAAGGAATTGACACTAGGCTATGTTTGGATGGAAAGAAATGAGATAAGAGAAAACAAGAGAATTAAATATTTGTCGCCTTTCATATTTGCAGAGTTTGCAACTTGCAAGGGAGAAATGATAGAAAATTGACTAATTTATATCTTTATCCGTATTTTTAGACAAGCATAATTGTTTTGTAATTCAAATATTTCAGTCACCAATTCACCATGAAAAAGATTTATTAAAAATATCTTTTATTTCCACTTCTACCCTCTTTTGGAGCTAAACTTTTTAACTAAAGTAAGTACCTCCATTGCCTTCTCTTTCCTTTCCTTTCCATCCAAGCAAATAAAAAAGTCCAAACTAATAATTCCTTCTCTTGTCTTTTCCTTTCCAACCAATTCCTGATTTCCTTTTATCCAAACAAAATTTAAGGCTCAATTTTGATTGTTTTCAAAAATACTTTTCTCTGTAAAGTTTGGATCGAAGCATTGAGAGGAATTGGAGAAGAGGAAGAGAGATGAGATTGAAGGGGGGGAATTAAATGTATTTATCATGTTAGAATAGTAAGAAAGGAAAATAGAGATCAATTATTACTTACATATTTATTTATATTTTTATAAGTATTTTAAAATAATATCATTATAATTTATACCAACAAATTATTAAAAATAATCTCCTTTCCTTTTGCCCCCCTTTTTTAAATAAAAATTAAATCAAATTATTTTAACTCAATCCCTCAATCTTTTTCCCTCCTATCATAACCTTAAATGAAATAAAACAAAACATTTAATCTATTTCTTTTTTTTTCTTTTTCTTTTTTTTGTGCTTTGGATCCTAACATAACGTTCTAGTCCATTCAACCGCGTGCACTATAAAGTTGGGAAAGAACAATAGATAGTAAAAGTAGTATGAAAAATATCTCTTAATATTGCTTTGCTCCCAACTCCCACAGGCGTAGGAGTGCGATAGGAAAAGTTATTCCCATCCCATCATTCATTTTCATGACTTTGGACAATGATTGCTTTCATTTTATTTTATTTTTTCCCTTCGACAAAATGCCTTTTTCCTTATCATTTATATTGTGTTATAATCATAAAAATAGTGCTTCATCATCTCCTGCTTTCATTGTTCTTTGGAATGAGGCCCATGCCCTTTTTAGGAAGACTCGGAGGATTGTTGAAAACGAAGATCGTGAAAATTTCTACACCTCAAAAGGGGGAAAAATATTCTTTTATGTTATTTCTGTTATAAAACGTCTAGAATAAATGCAGACTTTACATTACCTTAAAACTTAAGCTACTTAATTTATGTCATTCATGATGTCACATAAAGATTACACCGCTAATGTTTGATGTATCTTTTATTATAATTCGTTAGATAATTTTTACATTATCATTATTTCTAATTTTTTAATAGATATAATTATAAAAAATAATTTATTATCATCACCAAATCATGCTAAAGTCAAATTTTTTAAATGTCATCGTCTTAATGAATACCTAAAAGGAGGATATCTTATTGTGAATGATTCATTTGTTTTCTAAAATAATTTAAAGAATAAGTTTAATAACCAGATGTTTATTGTCCTTCCAAAACACAATATGATTTGATACAATTACGATTGTAAGATTTTAAATTCGATAGTGTCAGTGAATATAATTTAATTATGTTTAAAATTATTTTACAATTAAGATTATATGGAGAAAATATCACTGACGCTAATATGTTAGAGAAAATATTACCTATTTTTCATGTTTCAAATATTATATTGCATTAGAAATATCAAGAAAAGGGTTTTAGAAAATATTTTGATTTAGTCTCTTGTCTTCGTGTGACGCAGCAAAACAATGAATTGTTAATGAAGAAATATGAAACCTAACTAATAGGTTCTACTTCATTTCCAAAAATGAATGTCATTAAAACTCACCCCAAAATCGTGGTCCTAAACGTGGTCATGATAGAAATGTCCCTTATCATGGTGTTGGTTAAAACAAAATATGATATGTGAAAAATAATGATAACCACAAAAATTGTGCAAAAAATAATGAGAAAGGAAAAATAATGGATTTGGTCCTTACAAATATTAAAAATAGATGTTATCGTTTGTGGCATGAAAGGTCATTGGAATGGTACCCTTCATACAACAAAAGATTTATTGGATGATTTGCCCCTCAACGTTTGGGTCTATAGCCTAATTGGTCCTTAACATTTTAATTTGATCAATTAGGTCTCAATGTTAATAATTCTTGGCCAATTAGGTCATTTCAAGCCAAATCCATCATTAATCTGACAAATCAACCGTAATTGTATTTTGTAGTCAACCCACTAAGGGAAAATAAGTAAATATATTATTCACCTAATATTAAAAAAAAGGACAAAAGAAGACTCATCTGCTTCAAACCATTTCACTGCTAAGTGACAATTGAAGCTGAGATTTGTGGAGATTGTTGAGGAAAATGAGACCCGTGAGAAAAATGCACATAAGTGAGGATAAAAGTGGTGAGTATTCCATCAATCTCATGCATCAGACTAGTAGAAGTCCTCCTGCAAATCCTTTATTCTGCTACTGTAGAGTCTTCTCCCTAGTTAGAACTTCACGGACAGATCTAAATCCGGCAAGGCACTACGTTGGTTGTGAAAACAGAAGACTATGTGGAAATCATCTTCTTGTGACTCTAATGTTATATTTGCTTCCACTTTAAGAATGACATTATTAAATATGTTCCCTTTCAATTTTATTGATGGAAGGCTGGCAGAAGATGTGGGTTTTTGAATCGGTGGACTCTCTAGTTTGAGAGAGAGCGAGGATGGTCATTCCAGGTCTGTTGAAAAAAATGAGGAAGTTGGATGGGATCGAAGCTTTGCATCAGAAGAAGGTGAAGTAATTTTTGGTGGCATTGTATGTGTCTTGGGTGGTGATTTTGGTCTTGTGGTGCACTCAAAAGTAGGTGCCTACTATCCCAGATGTTTTGATGATAGGTTTTGTGAGCCATCTCTTTGGCAACTGTGTTGGACTAGTTTAGGTTAGTAGGAATTGTGTAATTGTCATTTATTTTAGAGGAAATTATGTCAATGTAATGGTAATTGGGACTTCCATTTCCAATTCAATGTTAAGTGAAGTTATTATTGTACAACTACTATATTGATTTAACCTACAATAGAAAAACAATGTAATATATTCCAATTGAATAACAAGGGAAAGTGAAATGGGAAGTGAATCAATATCAAACATCAACTATGTTCATTAACATCAATCACAAAACACCACACTAAAGAGTTTAAGCAATATTGATACATCCTTGTGGCCATAACAATGTGCGAAAATAAGAAGCAAATATCCCGAAAAAAAAAAAAAACCCCCCACCAAATTGCAACCCACGATAAACAAAGAGTAAAAAAAAAAAACATATTCAATAATGCATTTGCCTCTTTTCACTTTCCCATTTTCTTCCTATCATTTGAATATGAATCTTCATAAGAAAATATTAAACATGTTACCTTTTTCTCTAAAAGTATAATATAACTTAAAGCGCATTGCTATTTGTTAGATATGCTATGTCCAGGACTTGGACCACAATATTTTAAAAATGAAGTACTAACATGCAAGAACATTACAATTATTGAACAAATTAAAGATAAGAGAGCAAAATTGTATTCCCAGAACTACATAGATATTAGATAATGCATAAGAAAAACAAAGAAGAACATTCACTTACATCTTGAAGAGAAAAGAAAAATTATATGGACATAGAAGAAAAGATAAATTTGTCACGGAAGAATGAAGATAATAGAACAAACCAACCTGTATTTCTCTGATAATAAAGGACAACAAAGTAGAAAATTCACACTTTAAAATGTTGAAGAAAAAAAAAAAAGGAAGAACTCACAAAACAAGTCACAGAACATAACAGAAACTAAGAACCTAAGTGCCAAGTGCTTCTTCTCATGTGATTTTTGTTCAAATTAACGACGCATAGCAAAGGATTAATGAAATGGTTGAAAACTACTCTAGCTAAAGACAAAAAATATTGTACCAAGTAGGGTAGCTTGGTCAATTTCCTATGAGAGTGAAATACACTCCAATTTCATAATGATTTTGTATAAAATTATGTAAAAAATTGACTTTAATACCCTTTAATTAAACAATGAGAAATTACTAAATGGACTTGTAATATCCAACTCAATCTTTTTCTTTATAAGTAATATCTTGTAGAGTGATAGACAACATTAAAATAAATACTCCTTCTATTCCAAAATATTAGTTGTAGTAAGATTTTTTACACAAATTAAGAAAATATTATGTTTCATAAGTTACCCTTATTTATTATATCTTGAAAATAAGAAAGAGAAAATAAAGTTTGTTTTGAGAAAAAAAAAACATATAAAGACTTTGTTTTAGAAATAAGAAAGATGTGAGAGGAAAGATGAAAATAAATAAGAGTAATATTGAAAATCAATCATTAAATATTTATAAAATTTTATAAAATGATTTATATTTTGGGACAAATAAAAAGTCATATAACATACTTATATTTTGAGGCAGACATTGCATATACCCCCAAAAAATTAAAATCCTTTTATAGGACAGTTGTTTCACCCCGCCAAATTTCTATGCTTGGTTCCACCACTGCGAACAGAGTATGAAATTAGCCATTTATGGCCTCTTTCTTACTATATTGTTTGGTTTGTGAACATTATTTCTTTGAAGGAACATGCTTGGTGGAAAGAAGATATTTCTTTGAGGAAAACAAATGTGAAAAGAACGTTAAATGGCTCGTGATCCAAGATGATCAATGTCCACTGATCACTGGAATTTCGAATCAGAAAAAAAAAGACAAATAAAATAGTTGCAGATTGGTTTGCATGCAATGTATTTGACTGAAACGTCTGCAATTACAAATATGCCAACAAGTCGCTTTCTTCCCTTCTTTACAAGTTACTGGCCTGCAGCTATATAGTTAAAGCCATCCATATTATGAGTGAATTTGCACCCTTCTGCTGATCATCTACTGTTTGCTTAGCTAGGGCTGCTCGAGGAAATTTTCATTTTTCTGCTCTCTGATCTGTACATCAGTGAGGAACATAAGATTCAAATCGAAAAATAATTACTTTAGTTGACCAAAGTTTCATCCCTTTTTTCTTTTTGATATTTTGAAGGTTTTATCATTAATTATTTCTTGGGAATCATTCAATTTGGGAAATTCGTGAAATATACCAATAAAATATTTTTAATGCATTGAAATATTCATAATATTTATTGTTTTTTTTGCACCAATAACCTATTTTCGAATAAAAAAAAACCTAAAAACAGTGATAGATGATGGTTTTTACAGTAAACCAAGACCTATACCTCATGTAATATATAGATTTGAATGACAATTTTACCCCTACACTTTTTTAACATGAAATTAATATTTTGTTATTCATTTTATTTACTTGCAGCCTCACAATTTTGGATTTAAGAACATTGACCATTGTCATTTTTTGGGGTCAAAGGAGTCAACCCACTTCTCTCACTATTTCAAACATGTAACTCGTAAGGTGGCTGGGTCAAGTAGTAAGTTATCCTAAAGAACATGGAATAATGGAAATAAGATCAATGAAGATGAAATAAAGGATTCATAACCACAATCTAACAACTCAATTTTTATCAAATTACTTTTTCATTTTTATCTTTCTTGCTTTTCTTAAATTTAGAGTTTCTTTAGATACTTTTCTTTACTACTTTCCTTTATCGCTTTATAGTTTCAATCTTCGTTTTGCATTAAGTTTAAAAACAAATTAATTAGCTGGAGAGTTCTTTGTAAAGTGTTTGGGTTATTCAAAGTAATGAAATCCATTCATCTATTCTGTCAATTTCAAAGTCCTATTATCCAATAATTTATTAATTTACATTGAATTCGAAATATTGAGACAGTTTATATAGTTGCTCCGAGAATTCCATTCTTAAAAAAGATTTCACAAACTTTAGGCTAACTTAAGTTGAACCTCAAAAACGTTTTGTAACCATTAAAATTAGTCAATTCATGACTAAACCACTATTAGACCCATTTGATTATTAGCTCAATTGTTAGGTGGAAATTTTAGCACCGAGAGTCATCAAGATTGATGCTAGTCAATTGTTGAAGTTAATTATTAGAGCTATTATCTAAATGTGTATATTTTGTTTTTTCTAATTTTGAAGGTAATAAATCGAAACCAAGGTGAAATTCCTACATAAATCTAATGAAACCAAATCGAATTTTAATATAATTGATGGAAAAAATAAAATTCCGTGCAATCTCGATATGGTATTGGCATGCGTTAGAAAATATGAAAAATCTAAGGCAATGCGGCACGCGTGTTTCTTTTATGAGGCAAAATCCAATGTGTGGCTCTATATTTTGCCATTCGTTGAGATTTAAAACCCAAAAAGGGAAAAAGGAAAAGGAAAAAGAAAAAAGAAAATCTAAAGAATAGTGAAGACGGTTGTTGTGGGACCACTATACATTTTTGTCAAGTGATGATTAAGACAACACAAGTGGGGGCAAGAGAGGTAATGTAACCATTCATTTTCTAAAGGGAAGGATTTATGCAATTTTGCCAAAATAACTGTGCCACGTCATCTTGTCTTGTCTTTCTCACTTCTTTTGTAGCCTTTTTCATTTCCATTTCGTCAATTTAATATTGGAAAATTAGCAATTTTGAAGTATATATTTTTTTTTACTTTTGAATTTTATCTTACTAGTATTTTATTTTATTTTATTCATGTTCTCTGGGGACTTTTGAGGATTTTAGTTTGAATTTTTTTAAAAAATCAATGAGGGGTTAAGTATAGAATTATAAAATTTAGAAGTTTAAGTACAAAAATTATTTAACTAATTCTAAAAATAAAATAAAAAATAATTTTCAAGGGTAAGTCATTCCTTCATGGATCCACCCTGGATGACACTCTTTTATTTTTTTTTTTAGGGACATAAATATCTTTTCAACTTTCTCTTCAAAAAAAAAAAAAAAAAAACTACTCAACACATAAACCCATCCTCTTCAACATTGCCTCTTTGAAGCGTAAACAACGTCCATGGCAATCATATAAAATCCAATCTTGAGTTGGAAGAGCGAACAAACTATTTTTTGAGTAATGGATCGATCGATACGTTCAAGCAAGAAATCCCTTTTCTCTGGTTGTTGATCAGCAAAATGTGAGGAATGCAAACTTTGAACCTAAATCAAAGGCAATTGATTTGTACAGCTTGCCCTTGCACCTTGTTAACAATCTCTACCGGGACGCTGGAAGCTTCACTGAAGAATTGTAGATCAAAACCATTGAATCTATTCTTGTTGAATGGGCTTCCGCTTGTTGTCCCTGTTGTTTTTGTTCTCGTTGTCCACCACTTGAGAAAAATAACTACAAGGGCAACATATTAAAGTACTAGTCTACAAGAAATTTACAGTGAATTTATAAAACAAGCCCTAATTGGCAACCAAAATTCAAAGGCTCGAGAAGGTGAGTAATAGTGAAGAAAGTCGGCGGAGACAAGGAAGGGAAGGAACGAAGAAGACAAGAAGAATGGAGAAGAGGGAAAAGGAAAATAATATGTCCTTGTTTATAAATATAAATTGTTGTATTCATTTTTCTGCAGACTAATTAGTTTTTTTTTTAAAAAAAATCTTAATTATTATGTTTTAAAAATAAAAAATAAAAAAGAAAGTTTATCTTAAAAAAATTGTAAAGACTTTGTCTCGAAAATAAGAAAGAGGGGAGAGGAAGATGAAAAATAAATATGGACAATATTGAAAGTTAATGGTGAAATATTCATAAATTTTCGTAAAACGACTTTTATTTTGAGATAAGAGTAATTGATTTAATAACTTATATTTCTGGATAAATGAAGTAATAAAAAAATATTAATAGGCAAGGAAGGGAATTTCAATTTTCCCAACAATCATGTTGGGGATTTTTTTTTAGGAAAGTAAAAATATTTTTTATGCTCCTAAAAAAAATGAGAGTCATCCGTTATTCATGGTTTAGTTGAAAAACTACTCAGATTGACCAAACATGAAAAATAATGAAATACTGATGCTGTAAAATTAAAAATTAAAAATATGTTATCAAAGTGAAAAAATAAAAAAATATAGACCCCAAAATTGTTAATTTTTCTTTTATATTTTATTTTAAAATTGATTCTTAAAGTATTATTTAAAAGTCATTTACAGTCTCAATTTTTTTTTATCATTTGCATCGCTTAAGTATTGTAAAATAAATCATTTATCTATTTACTTTTTTCTTATCATTTACATGGTTAAAGTATTGCCTAAAAGTGAATTTTTTGCCAAATGTATTAAATATGTAAATGACAAGAAAAAATAATAATTTGAGGATATAAATGACTCTTAAACAATACTTTAGACATGTAAATCACAGAAAGAACTTTAAGGATACTAAATAATTTTTAGACAATACCTTAAGTAGGAAAGTGATTTATTTTCCAATTTTTTATATTTTAAAAATGGGTCAGTATTTGAATGGGAATTTCTAGTAGAGTTGCTAATTAGTAATTATGAAAAGGGCCGAAAGTATGGATGTTGGATGAGGTTCGTTATAATTGGGCTTGCTTCTTTCTTGATTGGTGAATATTCCTGGGTTTGTAACACTAATGAAGAGGTTATGTTTTTCATGAGAAATTTCTCTTTTCATTTCCAGCCCAACCAATCTCTGAAACTTGTGCACAAAAAAAGCCCATGAAAACCTTTTGACAAGTCTTAGCGTAGTGAGGTTTTTCTCAGGTTAAAAAAGAACGGAAAATTTAGGTAAACTCGATTAGGTTTCATTAAGTAATTCTTATATCAAACATTTTGTGTTTTTCTTATTATTTTATAGCTTTTTATTAACTCAGGCAAGAGATATGATTCCTTCAAAAAAAGATTTTTTTTTTGATAAGTTCGGGTTTTATAGTCAATATATAATAATGCAATTTCAAGAGATATTAAATACAAAATCGAATTATGTTGAAAGTGTATGAATCGAGCTTCTTAGCCATCTTCCTTCAAGAGTCGAAATCCGTCGAGTGAAAACCTATTGAAGAGATTTGGGAAAACCTAAAATTTGATATATGTTGTAAATCCTTAAAGATTTGGGAGTTTCTCAATTTTGCACATTCCTTGACTAAAATTTAGTGACTGAGCATTTTGCTAATATTTTTAAGTTTAGGAGAGTGGTGAGGTAGGTCACTTACATATCCCAAATCTACAAGGCCGGCCCAAATTAATCCAAGCCCAGCAAACGACATGAGACCCAACAAAAATTGGATTAATCTGAGTCATAGCATATGATCAAGTTTACAGATACAGAAAGTGAAGAGATCATATCTCATTGTTACCCAGAAAAAACAAGTACCAATCCAAACCCATTATATTTGAATTGAATTTTGAAAATATTTTTATTTTATTTTTAAAATATTAATTTTCCATGATAATATTTGTGTGCACAACAAAATATATGAACCTTTTTCTTATTCTCGGTTTAAAATTTGCATATCTGAGTTTGCATCCCAATTTTTCAGCTATTGCTATATGATTTCTTCTCAAAGATGTTTGAAAATTGTTTGCTTCTGCATAATAATTTTCCTGAACTGTCACTTTCGTTACAGCTCTACAAATGTAGTTTGTTGAGTGGACGCAAAGCTTGGCTAGAGAGGGGGATTTGGGTGGTTAAGGGCGTGGAGGGGAGAGAGGGTGTTTTGGGAATAGGGGTAGTTTGAAAATTTCAATAATATAGAGTGTTGGGCTTATTAAAATGGATATTGTGTTTAAAAGTTATATTTTTATTAAAAATTGAAAATAAATTTATATCTTTTGGATCACATATCATCTCATAGATAATGTATAAAATATAATTAATAAATTATTTGAATTTATAATTTTAATATAAAATTAATGCAAAAAATTTGTTTATGTAATTAAGTGAGATAATATGTAAGAAAAAATATATATATTAAGATATGTTTTTATAAAGAATTAAAAAAAATAATATTTAAAGTTCATTTCGAATATAGCCCAACTCTCTCAAAGTACTGATCCTCCAACTAAACTAGGGGAAAATTATGAACTACCACCTAACATAATTTATAAAAACTGCTATAGCATTTACAATTCGGCCTGAAAATTGACTCAAATGGGCCAAAACAGATAAGGTTAGCTTAGTTTGAAATTTTACTAGTCTAAAAATATAAAATTCAATCAAAATTTAAAACTCAGATCAAACTTAAATTACCACCCATGCCTTCAGCCTTCAAGTGACTTGAGTGTTATAGGCCGGAGACCCCAAAAATACCACTTGTAGGTTGGCCCTTTCTCTTCATCACTGCTTCTTAGGCCAACAGGTCTAACTAATTTTCCCTTTGTACACATCTAAACGGCTCACCCTTTATTCCATTTTATCATTGATACCATGGATCTATTTGGTTGTACTTATAAATATCTTATTATTTATGCAGAACATTCAGTATCATTGATCTTCTCTTTTCTTTTTCCTTTAATATCATTGGCCTTTTTAATAGTTGATCGGTATATGAGCTTCTTAATATAGTCTCATTTTTTTTTCATATTTTTTGACGTTTGTGCATATTTTATGTGTTTTTGTATGTTAATTCTATTAACGTTTGTTTATTTTGTGTATTAGGTACTATTTGTGAAAAAAGAATGGAATTTGGACACAAAAATGAAGTATTCAGCAGAGTTAGAGGCAAGCCACCCTCCGTAGTTTAAAATATATAAAATAAAATAAAATAAGAGAGAAAAGTTTGCCAATTTAGTCTCTTTCTTTTGATGTTTTGGTTGATTTGACCTCAGCACAGGACATAAAAGGTGAACAAGCATATTTTCATTTTCAGACCAATCATCAAAAGTCAAAATTCTATTGGGTAAGCTAAGCAGAAATGAAGTAAAGAACAACCCTTTAGGTTGAGTTTAGAAATCAAAACCCAAAACAAGAATAAAGATTTAAAGGGTGATAATAAGCAGTTTAGAAGTAAGATGAGATATGTTATCTTGTTAAACAGTACTCATACTAAAAAGGAATGTTGAACACACTATGTGATAGATCAGGTGTAACTCGTTCAAAATTATAGGGCTAAATGGTCAACTTAGTCTATTATGTTTGTAGTTTTGGTAAAATTAGCCCTTCATGATTTTTGGATTAATATCATTTAATCTCTTAAACTTCTCATGAAAAAAAATTTCCCATTAAATTTTTAATTGTTTCAATATGCTACATTCATTTTTTTCAATTATTTTTGTTAAGCACAATTTTTTTAATTACAATTTATCATTTTTTTGTCAATTAACCTTTTTTTTTTCTTAACTCTCATCAATTAAAATAAAATATTACTAAAAGAGAGAAAATTCGATGAACTTTTTTATTTGCTTAAACGTGTGAAGATAACAAATCTTGATTTAACGCATTACAAAGTTAAAAGCAATCAAGAAAAGAAATTTTTTTATATAAATTTATAAATATAAAAGTTTTAATAAAATTTTCATAATGCAAAATAAAGTCCTTGTACATCAAATAAATATTAAAAATAGTACTAATTCATCCAAATATATAAAAATGTCCAATATAGAAATTCAAACATTTTATAAAACAATTTTCCTTTTTTTCAACTGTTTTTTATTTTTCAATGCTTTAAATCAAGTTTTTTTGTCTTCATATATTCAAACAAATAAAAAAAAGTTCATAGAATTTTCCTTCTTTTAGTAATATTTTATCTTAATTTATGAGAGTTAATAAAAATAATGTTAATTGACAAAAAAATTATAAATTGTAATAAAAAGTATACTTAGCTAAAATAATTGATGAATTGAGCATATTGAGATAATTGAAAGATTGAAGACAGTTTGTTTTTTATGAGAAGTTTAAAGGGATTTACCAATTTAGTCAAAAGTGCAAACATAATGGACTAAAACCATCGATAAAAAATATAGGAGATTAATTTGACAAAAAGTGCAAATATAATAGACTAAATCAACCATTTATCCAAATTATAATTGTGTGTATAAAACATTAAACTAACACAATTACATTGTTGTCCTTTTGTTCTCCAAATAACTAACCTTCAAGAGTAAAGAATGCTTTAGCTATTAATCTTGCATGAAATAAAAAACGTAGCACTCAGAGAACAATTATTCACCATGAGATTGTGAATAGAGTTGCTCTCCAAGGCAGATATGGACTGAGTTAGGGGCGACTATCGTGTCGTGTCGGGTTCGTAGGTTGATGGGTTACTAACGTGTTAATCTAAACACGACATGCAAATAATTGTGTCAATCCGACACGACACGCGAACTTGTAAGTATTAAATAGGTGCTAACCCGCTAACTCGTTAATTTGCCAACCCATATAAATGACACGATTATATACCTATTTATGTGCAAAAATCATACCATTTGAAAACGAAAAATCCTATTTAAATGATAAAACACAAATAAAAGAAATATAATGAAACACAATTAACTATAACATATTGAAACACAATTAGACAAAAATAAATACAACCAGCAATACAAATATCCAAACATTCCAAGTTCACTATACATCTAACATCCACATAGCTGAATTAAACAAATTTTAAGCTCATTACAAATCCAATTAAACTAATTAAAAGTTCAAACACAATTCTCCAAATCTTAATACATTAAATTACATATCAAATTTCTTTCATCAAACATTTGATGCATTTGAACCCTCAAGAGGTGCTTCACTATCCTTGATGTCCAAAGTCAAAATGTCTTCATTAACTTCATCCAAATTTAGTTTATCACCTAGTGCCTCTGCAATAAACATTAAACAAATTAATATTATTAATCACAAAAATATTAAACTGAATAATGACAAAAATCTAATAATTCTTTTACCTCTATAAAACCAGTCCTTAACACACATCAAAGACTTAACAATATCATATGACAAAGAACTTCTGAATTTGTCAAGAACTATGCTACTATTGATGAATGCAGATTCATAAGCAACGGTAGAAGCTGGAACAGTAAGCACATCTCAAACCATTTGAGCTAAAACAAGGTATCTATATTGATGAGCCCTCCAATGAACTAGAATATCAAGTTTAATTGTTCTATCAACCCTAGGCTCATTAAGATATAATTCTAACTCAGATTTCTACATATGGTGCAACATATCTTCACTTTCAAAATCATCAAACTCCTAATTTAAGAAAAAAAACAAATCATAAAAAGAATTAAATATATAATTAACAATATAATAACAATTATAAAAAGAATTAAACATTATAATTAAAAATAATAACCTGAAATACACTTGATTTTTGTGTGCTACTTTCATCTACAACCTTTCTAGAAACTGTTCTTGAATATCCTTGAGTCTTAATGCAAGAACTTGATTCTCCACTAGTAGATATATTACTTTTGTATGCTTTAAAGAGAGATGAGATTTTCTATCTAAGTTTTGCACACTCTAATACACCATCCATACCATAAAGTTTCTTATAACAGAATTCAATAAACTGCATTTTATATCGAAGATCGAACACAACAACAATGGATAAAAGTGGGTTGTACTTATTCCAATACTTGTCAAACTTTGAATGCATATCAATTGCAAGTTTCTTTATGTAGTAATCAGAACTTTTCATTCCTTTTGTCAACTTCAACTAAATCATAAATACATTTGGAAAATACAAATTGGAAGTAGAATAATTCACACCAGAAAATGCATTTGTTGTCTTATAAAATAATTCAAAAAAACTACATATTTTTTCCACTTTATCCTATTCTTCTTTAGAAGGATTGTGCTTAAAATTAGAGTCACACAATTGTAAATGACAAAATGCAAGTTTGTAATAAAGTGCACTCGAAAGCATCAAATATGTAGAATTTCATCTTGTAGGAACATCTTGCTTTAGAGATCTCTTGGAGTCAATAAAATTGTGTGCCACACACTTTAAAAACTTTTTCTTTTTTTATGGTGAACCTTTCACATATTTCATGCACTCCCTCACTTTGTCAACTAACTCATCAATTTTTTTAAGTCATTCTCTAACAATCAGATTGAGAATATGTGCACAACATTTGACATGGAACAATGAACCAGAATCCACTAAACATCTTTGTAGATTCAATTGACACTTTAATAGCTCAACACATGCATTATTTATAGAAGCATTATCCAAAGTTATTGAAAACAACTTCTCATCAATTCCCCAATCAGCCACCAAATTATAAATTTTTTCAGCCAATTCAACACTCGAATGAGGTGGGGACATGTATGATAAATTCAAAATCCTTTTATGCAATATCAAATTCTTGTCCAAATAATGTGTAGTTAAACTCATGTACCCATCTGTAGCTATCGAAGTCCAACAATCAGAAGTTAAACAAATTATACTAGGACATTGTCTAAGCTGAATATTGATTTTAGAAATATAATCAGCATGCACATTTTTTACACCAAGCTTGCAAGTATTCCTATTAATATGACACACCTCAGGCTCTAAGTAAAAAAAATATAGCCCTAACACCCTTATATTCAACAAAAGACATAGGTAAATCATGATTAAAAATAGAAAATTGAATAAAAAAATTAGAGCCATACTTATCAATACTTATCATACGGTGTGGTCATGACTCAATATAAGATTGAATAAAAAAAATGTAGAGATCATCATTGCAACACAAAAAAAAAGTCACAGAGAAGATAAGAAAAGATATAAAAAATAAAAAAGAGATCACCATCGCTACTGGAAATAAAATTAGCCAAAAAATCATTCAAATCTAAAACTTTTAGTAAATTTTCATAAGATTACTGGCTAAGCATTCAGTAAATTTTCATCACTTTTCCAATTTTAATTGTCAAATCCATCAAGCAAGTAAAGGGTATAAAGCTTCACAGACCACAACTAATCAAGCATCCAACCAAAAATTCCAATCCATGAGCAGTCACGATTAGCAACCAAAAGAAAAGGAAAAAGGGAAGAGACTAGGCAAACCATTCTTGATTCTACTAAGACAACACATAATTTGTAATGCAGACAAAAAACATACCAAAAATTGAAGTCTCCATAAGCACGAAGGAGTCAGGGACTGATGTAGCAGTGGTGACTGAAAGCTTGAAACTTCACCGGCACGAGGGTGATTGGGAGAGAGAGAAATAATGAAAGGGGGAGGGAGAGAGAGAGTAGATCAGCGGCGACTAAAGAAACGGGAATAAGAAAATGGTGGTGGGTGATAGGAGGATTGAGAAAGATTAGAAGATGGTGACTTGGTGAGTGGCGACACAGAGAAAGAAAGAGTGAGAGACTCAAATGTGAAAATGGAAAATGAGATTAGGGTTTGATGTGGTGAAATTGAATAGTGTATTATGTTTTGTGTTTTAATATACAAAAATAAAAATGGTAAAACATAATATATTATATTTTTTTATTAATGAAAAATAATAAACTGGTTCACGAGTTGTAAACATATTACGCGGGTTGACTTGTTTATAACCCAAACACGATCTATGTTAAACGAGTCGACCCGCGAAACTTCAACCCAAACCCGTTAATAACGTATCGTGTTGGCGAATCGTGTTCAATATTGTAGCCACTAGACTGAGTCCCTCTCGTCCTTTTCTCTCTTGTCCTCGAGAGCCTTTCTATTAGATATATAGGAGTGATCACAGTTCAATCGGAATTGTCAAATCGAACATTGGTCAACGGTTAATTTTCGATTTCAGTATCATTTGTTAGTTTTGATGAACCTTAACTAGCGGTTCATCAACCGAAACAGACAATTCATGAACCATTAAATTGATAGTTCAAACTATACCTTTTTTTAAAAAAAATTTAAATATCATTCATAAATTTGACAAGATAACTTTGATTAATAAAATTTAATATGACAAGAGAAAATAATCACAATTTTTTTATAAAATTTAAATATCATTCATTAATTTGACAAGATAACTTTGATTAATAAAATTTAACATGACAAGAAAAAAAACTTTAAATCTAATTCATTTGAATTTTGATTTGACAAACAACTTTGATAAAAAAAAACAAGAGAAGAAGACACCGTTTCTTTTGATAATTCTTTTAATTTTTTTTTTGAATATGATGCATTTGAATTTTCAAATTTGATAAAAAAAGAAGAGATTTGACTAAAATCTAAAATAGAGACAAGATTTCGTATAAATGGTATACCAATAAGTGAATTACAAGGATTTTGATTCATATATATACTCAGAGATATGTAGGCAACTTAATTTTTGTAAATAAAAAATAAGTTCGAGCCCAATTTTATAAAATCACTAATTTCTTTAGTGAAAATTTAAAATGTATTTTAAGACTTTTTTTAAAATAAAATATGTGGTTGAAATCGAAATTAAAATTGAAAATTGGAATTAAAATTGTAACTGTAATCGAATCATGTTGAAACTGTGAATCGTCAGTTCATCAACCATCATGAACCGTTACTTTAAGATTTCAATTTATCATTTTTATAAACGGTGAATCATGGTCAGGCCTATATATATGTATTTGAGGATCATATCTTGTTTCTACTTTGACAATCTTTTTGCATTGGTTCGCAATCTTTTTCAACTTGGTAGACTTCCTTTAAGGTTCTCCACAAATCTTGATAAGATTTTCCTTCCTTATTGCACATCTTCACATATTCTCCATATGTATTCCAATCTTATTGTGATTTGATAAATCCAAAATACTCCTTTCCTAATTTCAAATTGCCTAAAATCTCCTGTCTTTAACAAATCTCCTATTTATTCATAAGGTAGAATTCAAAATTAACTTGAGATGTAAAAAAGTCAAGTAAAGTTAAACTCATTTTAGATGATCTCACAATTTTATTTCTTCAAAATATAAAACAATTTTGGAGTATGAATTAAACTCACGATGTTTAAAATCATAGGTGAGAATCTCACAAGCTTAAAATAAAAAAAATCATTTAAGAATTAAAATGATTAAAATTGTAAACTTAAAGTAACAAAAATGATTAAGATTGCAGACTGACTAAATTGGGAAATTGCCATGTTGAATTGATAATAAAATTGCTCTACACAATTGTCACGTGCGTGTTTTGAGTTTCCACCTAATGCTAGTGTTTTTTGAAATGACGAATACAGTCACTCAAGAAAGAACCCAAAAGATTAAAAAAAAAAATAAAAGGACCAAAATGGACAGGATACAAATGAAAAGGACTAAATTGATGAATTATTTGAAAAATATATATTTCATGTTAAAAACCAACAAAAACGAAGAGATCATTTGGGAATTTATCAATTGACAATTGAGGGTACAATTGAAATTAGTTACTATAACATTGTAATAATATGTTAAATAGTTTAAAAGGTTAGTTTTGAAAAAAAAAAAAGACATTAAAATGACTTAATTTGACCTAAAATGTCATTTTTTGAAATTAACCTTCAATTTTTTTCTTCATTTCATTAATTGAACATCTATTTATTTAATTTTATCAGAATGATATGTTATTGACAAGAATCTAAAAACATAGGGGTGTATTGTACTTAAAAAAAGAGGGTTTGTGGCGAAACTTGGTACAACATTTGCAATGGATCCTTCCCAATTACTACATTTAAAACTCAAAACCTTCCCTCCTACTTACCCTCGCACCCCCGCCCCCAGTACCCAAATTTTTTTGTTTTTCTCACATTCTTTTCAGTATCAGAAAGGTCAAAAACAACAAACGCCCGCCAAAAGATCTCTGGACCCCGCTTCGATTTTTGGACTTCCCAAATTTTTAACGCTCCCTCCTAACTTCACCAAATCCTCCCAATTCTTCTCCCTTCTTGAATCAAAACTCAAAAAGTTTTGAACCAAAGTGTGCAAAAATGGTTACCTAAAACTGAATTTTTAAACCATCCCTCCAATGCCAAAATGTTCAAGAACCAACCATTTTATCTCTTCTTACAAATAGCCCAATGAGATAACTATTTGTCCCACCCCATCAATCTGCCATCTGATTTCTTGCTACTCTCCCTTCCCCCTTCAAATTGAAACACAGAAAAATGGATGCAGCTATCTCATGTGGTGAGCATGATAACAAGGAGAACATCCCACCAACCTCCGGGACGGAAATGAATCCTGTTATTCAAGATTTCAAGTTATCTAGTAATGTTAAGGTGAAGAGAAAATTCAGAAGACCACTGAGAGATATCACAAATTTGTTCATCGTTGGCCAACCATCCCAATTGGCCCCTGTTTCATTCCCAGATTTTGGATTACATTTTGTTCCTTCTTCTGCTGCTTTGAATTGTAGAAAGCGGAAAGCAGCTGATGGTGACATTGATGGGAAGCAGAATTCTCGCTCGAAGATTTTGAGGAAAGAATTCAGATAGATCTAGTTAAATTCTTTTATAGGTTGAATTTATACAAAATATACTCAACCATCAAGAAAGGTGAATATAGGAAGAGGAGATGAATTAGAAGATTATTGGGTTCTCTGTTACACCCATTCAAACTGTTTTATCGATTCTTGAAAATATACAAAACAGTTCATTTTACTTCGTTTACCTTGAGTTATACTCTTATCAGTTCAGACTAATTTGCAGGTTGAATTTGCAACATTTCACTAATCCCATAATTATGCTAAAACTATGTTGGTGCATGACCAAATTAGGCCCAAAATAGAAAATAGGGTGTGATTGATTTGGTTCTGAAAACATTTCCATATGGAACTTTTTGTTATATTCTCTTTAATTTGGGTTTCTGAAAAATGGACTGGTAATGGGATGAATCATGTATTACCCTGTTATTGTGCTCTTCATTCTCAGCATTTAAAAAATGGATCTAACCTATTCTTTTCCTTCTCGTTCTTGAAGATAATAGGTGTAAGAAAGGCAAAATGCGAAAGGGCATTGACCACGACGCTCTCATTTCATTTTCATCGAGTCCCATAAACGCACATTTGAGATTTCCATTTCATCAGCAATATAGCAGATAAAGTTTGAAAGTGCAAGCTAAATAGGACTTGAACACTTTTAGTGGATCTTGAATCGGAGAAAGCTTATGCATTGTCTTCTTCTGTCAGTTCACGTCAATAAAATTACCTTCGCCAATCAAATTTAACAACCAAAAATTCCGAAGTTCAGAGTTAATAGGTCTATCTCCATGTTTGTACATCATAAACTTTCTCATATTCTGTCTTCTTTCAAGACCTTTTTTGCAGTTTTCTGAGTTATCATTTGTTAACTTGATTCAAGAACAAGAATGATAATGACATTGGGTTAAACCAATTTCCAAGTTTCGAAAGACATTGACATTCAACACGTCATTACTAACAGTACCATGGGAAAAAAGCACAGATGCAGATATTACATAGGCTTTGTACTTTTGTTATTGTCCAAGATTATTGATGAGTAACTTAGAGCAATATTCCATAACGACCAGTAATTTAATCATCAGCTGACAAGGCAAAGTTTGTCATCTGCAGTTTCCTTTGTCTATTTATTTAGTGTTTCATCCATTTGGTCTGAAAGAAATTCATGAAAATACAAGCACTTGATGGACCTCCAATAGCATATTTAAACAAAGTAATGGATTGCACCATTTTCTGCGTGTCATGACACATGTATTGCCTAGTCTAATGGTTTCCATCGCAGAACAAGGTCTTCGTTGATTGCATAACGAGACTATAATAATTAAAGATACATAAACGTAGGATTATATGTGGTGCACACGACGAATAAATTTAGCTCCAAAAAACTGAGAGATGCCTTTTCTTTTGGTCCAATCAGCATATTATCTTGAAAATTTTTGTTCACGGTTGAATACATGATCACTCTTACAATGTATGTAGACTAGTTTGGGAAGCCTAGAGTATATATCCTCAAATTCCTTACGGCATTCGTTTCCCTCAAATTTTTTAGACATTCGTTTCTCTGGTAACTTGAATCCATGACCTCTTCGTCATAGACAAAGTTGTTCGTCATTTCCAACTGCACTGCACTACACTTGCTCGTCTAAATATTGTGTTATTTTCATATGGAAAGATATTGAATTACTGTGTCTATAGGTCTGGAGTATATGACTATTGAATCAAGGGCATGCTTATGTCTTAAAAGCATGTTTTCTGATAACACGATCTTCCCAATGGTTACACAAGACTTAATGGTGCTGAAATGCCTTGCATATCCAAATACTTCATGGACTTTATTTGCAAAAGATCAGTGCTGTATCCTTCACAGTCGCTATAGAGCCTTGAGAAAAGCCCATTTTACAGAATTTTGATCTTCTTCAAAAGTTTTTAGAATCTCAAAGACAGATCAGTGCTGCATCGTGGCTTAAGTTAGGAGGCAGAGTGGAGGGAAGGAGCTAAAAGATAGAATCTCAAGTTTTTTAAGGTGCTGACCTTTCGGTACTTGGCAGGGGAGTTTCAAAGATCAAATCCTAAATTAAGATTAATACATAGGGCTCTTCGATAACACAAGTGGCTAAGGTTGCCAAAAGCAGCTGACTAGACATACACTCATTACTTTGGAATTTAAAATGGGATGGAACTATCAAATTGTCAATAGAATCTCAACAGTTTTGGATCATAGGCAAAAGGTCTAGGTTGATGTCAGCATGTGAATTCAATGAAATGTTGAGCTCATACAGGGTAAGAGATTGGCTGCATTGCACTATTGTCTGCCACTTTTTTTTTCAACTTAAGAGGAATTGTCTATATATACCTAGCTTCAGATTATCATGTTAATCAAGAACTTATCAACTCTTGTTCCATATACCATCATCACTCCAAGAAAATATGTCTTGCTCAAAATTCTTCTTCTTTCTAGCATTTCTTCTGCTAATAATAGCCCGATTAGAAGCTCGGCCTCTTCTTGCCAATCGACAGAAAGTAAATGCTACCCAACATTTCCAGGCATACTTTGCTAAGAAAAGAGCACTGGGAGATTCAGAATCAAATGACAGTGCTGACGGTCACTATAGACCTACACGTTGGGCTCCTGGAGGGCCTGATCCACATCATCATGCTATGATTCATTAGCTTCCATGAAAGCAAGGACACTCTCATGAGGGCATTTTTACAAACAATCTTAGAAACATATCAGGCCTTATTTTTACTAATATTATGATTTTGGAAGAAGGGACGAGGAAAAGAAAGCTTCAGAAGTTGTTAATAGAAATGTAGTAGCTAGCAACTTCCAAGTATGCATGTCTGTGCCTACTGTTTTGGCGATTTCTTTCTGTTGTCTAATAAGTCCGTCTAATGGATATGAACTTCTTTAGCATCCTTTCTCTTTAGTTTCTTCCTAGATATGGTTTGACAATGATACCCTTTCTATATGTCACTTTTTGGTGAATGATAATTTTTATTTGAATATGAAAATGACTAAACTTAACAAGAAAAGTAGTACTCATTTGAAAGGTGATATGAATATGAACTAGGTATACATCATTTGTTTGGCATAGCGAAAATAATTGCTCAGAATAAATACCGAATAAAATAATCAAGAAATAAATTACACATCTCAATTTTGGACTACGTCCACATCTCAAACTCCAAATATCCTTGCACTATAAAATAATAGATACAAAAATAGTCCTTTAGAATAATACTAGAGACAATACAAAGTGAGATACAAAATAGTGACACTCAAGTATTTGTATTTCCAATAATACCCCTAAATAATTTTTCTTTACTATTTTTATCCCTCTTCATTTTAAAAATAATTCCAAAAGCTCACAAAATAAACTCTCACAAAACTTGCTTCTTCATAAAACTTCTATGAATATCATATTGAAGCTTGAATTGAAATTGGATGATGTGAAGACTTACAAATGATGCCTATTTATAGACATAATTGGTTCATAGGTTTAATGAATCAAAAGGGCAATTTGATGGATTATTTTTTTGTTCTTTTTTATTTCATGGATTTTCACCTAACAATGTTAGGCTAAGCATATTTAATTCCTCTGGTTTTTGAGAAAATCAAGTGAAGGAATCACTATCAAATCTCCCACTCTCGACTACATCGAAGGGATTCACTATTTCGGCAGCTGATCGACAGAATTCAAACTTTTTTTTGGGTATAACTTTTGTGAACATATTCGATCCATTTTCATCTGTATGAATCTTGTTATGTTGTAGTAGCTTCTTGTCCAATACATCTCTGATCCAATGATATGTCACATCAATATGCTTGAATCTTGAATGAAATGAAGAATTATTCCCAAGATGAATAGCACTCTGGCTATCACAAAATAATTGATGCTTGTCTTGTTGCACACCAAGTTCTTTTAAAAACTTTTTCATCCACAACAAATCTTTACACGCTTATGTTGCTGCAATAAACTTCGTTTCAGTAGTAGAAAGAGTAACACGTTTCTGTAATTTTGACTTCTATGATACGACTCCACCTGCAAATGTAACTAAGTAACCTGAAGTACTCATTTTTGAGTCTATGTCACCAGCCATATCTGCATCGGTATAACCAACTAATACAGGTTTGACATCTTCAAAGGATAAACAAATTTTGAAAGTATCTCGAAAATACCTGAAAATCCATTTTACATCAGTCCAATGTTCTTTTCCAGG
The DNA here is from genome assembly GCA_019593545.1 of Apocynum venetum. Taxonomy (NCBI): domain Eukaryota; kingdom Viridiplantae; phylum Streptophyta; class Magnoliopsida; order Gentianales; family Apocynaceae; genus Apocynum; species Apocynum venetum. Next base: position 1,707,557 of record SRSM01000144.1, on the reverse strand, counting down.
ATTTGAAAGAAACCTACTCACATTTCCAACTGTGTGAGTAATATCTGGTCGTGTACATACCATAGCATACATCAAGCTTCCAACTACTGAAGCATATGGAATCCTTTTCATATTTTATTTCTTTTTATCTGTGGAGGGACACTATTTATTACTTAGCTTAAAGTGATTAGCAAGAGGACAACTAATCATTTTAGCTTTATCCAAATTAAATTTTTGAAGTACTTTTTCAATGTACTTCTCATGTGACAACCATAGTTTCTTAGCACCTCTATTTCTGATAATATTTATGCCAAGAATCGGTTTTGCTAGACCTAAGTCTTTCATGGCAAAAGACTTTCTGAATTGCTCTTTCAAATTTTCAATTATATAAATATTATGGCCAACAATCAACATGTCATCCACATAGAGTAAAAGAACAATGAAATTACTTTCAGAGAATTTCTGCACAAAAACACAATAATCTGAAGTAGTCCTTTTGTAGCCTTGCTCTCCCATAATAGATTCAAACTTCTTGTACCATTGTCTTGATGCTTGTTTCAAGCTATAAAAACTTTTCTTGAGTCTGCAAACACAATCATCTTTTCCTTTTTTCTTGAAACTCTCTGGCTGTTCTATGTATATTTATTCTTCCAAAGCGCCATGTAGGAAGACAGTTTTGACATCCATTTGCTCAATCTCCAAGTTAAGACTCGTTGCTAACCCAAGCACTATTCTGATAGATGTCATCTTCACAACTGGTGAGAAAATCTTGTCAAAGTCAATTCATTTCCTTTGATGAAATCCCTTGACAACTAGTCTGGTTTTGAATCTTGGATTGAAACAGTGTTCTTTGTGCTTGATTATGAACACCCATTTATTTTTCATAGCTTTTTTTCCTTTTGGTAGCTTCACTAGTTCAAACGTCTTATTCTCATGCAATGATTTTATTTCATTTTGCATGGCTTCAATTCACTTTTGTTTGGATTCATAGTGCATAGCTTCTTCAAAGCTTTTTGGTTCTCCCCCATCAGTGAGTAACACATAATCATTGGTTAAATATCTTGTAGAATGTTGTTTTGTTCTATCACTTCTTCTTAGAGGAATTGGGGGAGACCACAAGTATTGGCTATGATTGATGAATATCATCTTCTTTATTTTCAGAACCAAATTCTATAGAAGAATCATCTTCATCAGGTAAATTAACTTGACATTCTTCTCCAACGGGTCTTGGTACCAGTGTTGGAAGAATTAATTTTAGATCTAATGAGCCATCATTGGAATTAGGAACATCCTTCTTTATTTTGTCAATGTCTTCAATGGTCTCATTTTCAATGAACACGATATCACGGCTTCTGATGAGTTTCTTGTCAACTGGATCATAAAATCTATAGCCAAATTGATTTTGACCATAACCAATAAAAATACACTGTTGTGTCTTGACATCAAGTTTGGAACTCTTATATTTGGGGATTTGTACAAATTCTTTGCAGCCAAACACCTACAGATGACCGTATGAAACATTATTTCCTGACCATACTTTTTCAGGAACATCCAATTCAAGAGGGATACATGGTGAAAGATTCAACACGTATGCAACTGTGTATACAGCTTCACTCCAAAAGGTCTTAGACAACTTTGGATGTGAAAGTAAACATCTGACTCTCTCCATCAAAGTTCTATTCATCCTTTCAGCCATGTCATTTAACTGCGGTGTTTTCAGATGTGTTGTCTGATGCCGAATACCATGTTCTTTGCAGCAAGCATGAAATGGTCCAATGTATATTTTCTACTATTACCTGTTTAGATGCACTTTAACTTCTTCTCAGTCTCTCTCTCAACTGAGGCATGAAATTGTTTAAAGATATCTAACATTTGATTTTTTGTCTTCAAATAATACACTCATGTCTTTCTTGAATGGTCATCAATGAAAATCACAAAATACTGAGCACCACCAAGTGACTTAGGCATTGGTCCTTGCAAATCTGAATGAACTAAATCTAACACATTTTTCATTTTGGAATGAGAGAAACTTTTGAAAGCAACCCTGTTCTGTTTGCCTGTTCGACAGTTAACACATTTCTCCTAATGCACTTTATATGTATTAGGTAACAATTTCTTCTTGACAAGACTTGCCAATCATTTTTCACCCATATGACCAAGTCTCTTGTGTTATAATTCAACAACACTATATTTTTCCACAGCACTTACAGTGTTAATTGAGAGCTTTGTATTCATTATATACAAGGTTGTATGCTTTGTACCTCGGGCCACCACCATAAAACCTTTAGTAAGCTTCCACTGGCTATTGAAAAATGTATTACAAAAGCCTACATCATCAAGCTTTCCTATAGAGATTAAATGTAGACGAATATCTGAAATATGCCTGACATCTTTTAGGATTAATTTGGTGCCATTCTCCGTTTGCAAGAAAACGTCTCATGTGCCAACAATTTTTGATATATTATCATTTCCCATTTTGACTGTGCCAAAATCTCATGTTGTATAAGATGAAAATAATTATTTCCGATATGTAGCATGAATAGTAGCACCACTGTTAATCACCCAACTAGTCTCGTGGGATGCAATATTAACAATATTTTCATCATAAAAGGCATGAAATTCATCATTAATAGTATGTGTTTGTTCATCATTACTGTTGACTTTCTTACTTTTGTTATTCTTCTATTCATTTTTTAACTTTCGACAGAACCTTTTTATATGAAATTTTTGTTTACAATAATGACATTTAATATTGACATATTTGACTTTCCTTTGCTCTTTGCTCTATGGTTCTATTCCCTAGACTGACTCATTCTCTTGGAGTCTGCCACTAGAACATCTGGTTGTGAAGAAGATGAGATTTGTGATCTCTTTATTTTTTCATTTAAGATTTCACTTTTAACAAATTTCATATTTACTATACTATCTGGTGCAGTGTTAGTGAGTGAGATCTTCAAAGTTTCCCATGACTATGGTAGAGAGGCTAGTACCATTAGAGCAAATACTTCGTCATCCAGCTTTATGCCCAACCTGGATAGCTGGTCCAGAATACATTGCATCTCGTTTAGATAGTCTGCTACAGTAATTCATTCCTTGTATTTCAATTGTATCATTTTTGTTAGATAAAATAATTTATTATTTCCCGTCTTTGATGCATACAATTGCTCAAGTTTACTCCATAGTGTCCGGACATGGGTTTCATTACAAATGTCGTTGTAGACATTGTCTTCAACATATTGACAGATGAAATTACATACCTGTTCATGCTCAAATTTCCACTCTTCATTCGACTTTCCTTCAAATTTAGCAATTGCAAACACTGAAAGCTACATTTTCATCACAAATAGATGATCCTTCATTTTGCTTATCCACATGTGATAATTTGTGTCGTTTAAGTTGATCATTTTGGTATTCTTTGCCTCTATCGTGATAGACATAAATTCTAATAAAATCTTTTCTAATGTGAAAGTTCAGTCAAAACTGCAACCACATAACATACTAAGAGTTTTATAGAACTAACAAATAATAGCTTTGATACCACTTGTTGGGCACAACGAAAATAATTGTCCATAATAAATATTGAATAAAATAATCAAGAAATAAATTACATCAATAATTTAATGTGGTTCACCCTTAATTTTGGGTTACGTCCACTTCTCAAACTCCAAATATCATTCAACTATAAAATAGTAGGTACGAAGGGAGCTCTAGAATTTTAGAAGCAATACAAAGTGAGATACAAAATAGGAACACTCAAGTATTTTCTAATAATACCCCAAATAATTTTTATTCACTATTTTTATCACTCCCCTTTTTGAAAATAATTTTAAAAGCTCACAAAATAAACTATCACAAAACTTATTTCTTCAGAAAACTTCTCTAAATCTCATATTAAAGTTTGAATTGGAATTGGATAATGTGAAGACTTGCAAATGATGCCTATTTATAGGCATAATTGGTTAATAAGTCTAATGAATCAAAAGGCCAATTTGATAGATTATTTTTTGTTAATTTTTCTTTCATGATTTTCATCTAATAAGGCTAAACGATTTAATTATCTTATTTTTTAGAAAATTAAGTGGAGGAATCACTATCATCATTGTTGTCTTACCCTATGCATTATTATAATTAGTGCTAAAGTCAGAGAGATTTGAAGAGCGTTTTCCTAAATATATTAATAGACAAGACCTAGTGATGTCAAAAGGCACAACACTTTTTTCTGAAAAATATTATTATTCCTTGAATTGCCATATCAACGCAACTTATATGAAAAGGAAAATTAGCCAAATGAGGTCATTGAAGTACTTTTGTACTTGTTTGGATTGAAGAAAGGAGAGGAAAAGAGAGAGGGGGAGGCAATGAAACAATTGAGTACTTATTATTATTGGACAATTAGTAAGAGGGAAATGATAAATAAATTATTAATTTAAATCTTTATACGTAAGTTTGGATGTGTATAATTGTTTAGTCGTAATAAGATTTATTAAAATTGCTCTCATTTCCTTCTGTTTATGCCCAATTTTGGATGGAAAACCAAATTGGGCCATTTTAATTTATGAAATATAAATGGTTTATTAATATCTATAAACATCTATTTATTCATATAATTTTATTTTTTTAGAGTTCATTTTTTGCAATTGTATTCAATTAAATTTCTTAATGTAATTTTTATTATTTAAACTCATGCTCAATTCATTTTTTTAATATATAATTTCATATGTATTAGAAATACCTAAAAATGATAACTACATTATTAGCTGATTATTTTTTTTAAAAAAAACAATTTCTATCAAAATGAAATGAAAATTTGTCTCACGTCAACAAATTGCATAAAATGGGTAAAGTTGTAAGTTTTAAAGCTAACTTAGCAAATTTATGTTAAAAAAAAAAGTTGTGAGCTAATTAGTAAATAAATAAATAAAATAATAAAAAATAAAGCTGTAAAAATAATAATACTTATATAAAAAACTTAGTTTGATATGAAATTTAAAATTTTTGTACAAATTGTTTATTTTGGAATTTTATAAAAACTTAATTATTGAGTTTTATGTGTTTGAATAATATTGTTGTTTGTTCATTATTGAACTTTTTGAATATATGTATTTTTGTCCAATGTTGAATTGATCATTAAAAGAAAATTAGACAATAAATTCGAATACATTCAGGGAAAATCATCACAATCAAGATTGAAGATTCTATTTCTATATGAAATTTTTTCTTTTACTTTTTTTATTTTTTGAAAAAAACTCCACATGGAATTAATAATACATAATAAAACTTCTCCTCATAAATGACTTATAAATTATGATAGTTCTAGAGAGGGAAAGAGTGAGAGTTTTTTTTTCTTCAAACATGGAATTTTTTTATAGAGTTAAAGTGAAATTTAAAATATATATTGGGTTAAAGTGTAATTAATTAAATTTAATTAATGGATATTGACCAACTTAGACTTTTTAAAATGGATGTTTATTGGATTTCAATGAATATCCATTAAAATCTATTAGGATAAATGGATTTAAATGAATGTCCATTTAAAACTATTTAAGTTATATGGGTTAACCAAATCAATTTAATATTGGATGATTTTGAATGTTTGTTGAATTATCATCCATTTTGCCACCCCTAATTTTAACTAAATTAATTCATTCAGCTTCCTTTCCTTCTTGTCCAGAAAATCAATCTAAATGTTTCCCTCCTTTCTTCACCATCCAAGGCTTTTCTTTACTAAGAGAACTAAACAAAAACAAGCGACCAACCACTCCTACAAATTTATCCAAAAGCTCAAGCTGCTTCTCTTGCATGTCCAAATTTAGAAGGAAGATAATTTTTGTCCAACAAATTCTTTCCCTCCAAAATTCATGTAGTCTCCAAGACTAAATTGACCGCCATAAAAAGTTTTGAAATTGAAAAAGAGTAATAAAATTAAAAAAAAGTTTCTAGAAATAAAAATGATTATCCAAAAATAAGTCGGAATTGTAAAAAGGAAAAAAAAAAAAAGAAACAGAAGAGATTACCTAAATTTGATGGGACTATTGAATCCTCATCCTCATAATCTTCATCACAAGTCAAGGAAAACGTCGGCCCTCTAAATTGGGAGACTACCAAAATGCTTCCCTATTGGTTAGACGGTGATTGAGCACAACTTGAATGGAAGAGCATTCTGCAATTTCTGCTATTTTTCCATCACAGAGAAAATAAAGTTGTTCAAAAGTGCATTAAATCAAGCAAAGCCTTATAGCCAACTCATACCACAATACATCCTGAACCAAAATCAATGCTATATATTATTGACACCCAAAATGATTTGATTGGAAAACCTATAATGTGAAAGGATCGACGGATATTTGTCAATGATCTGTTTTACTTTTTTTTTTTTTTTTTTTTTGAGTTTTGGCAAAGAGTCATAGTCTAATAAGTCAACTAGATTTGTTAGAACGACTAAAGATTTGTTCTAGGATGTTGCTTGTGTTAATATAATGGAATAGTACATTAGAACATATTTTATTTTCGTACATTATGACATAAGCATGTTATTTTTTCAATGAATAATTTATTTTGCTCGTGATAGTTATGTATGTGAATTGATTTTAAAATTTTAAGTAATAAAAATATTATTCTAAGAAGTCCTAACACAATTTAATAGATGATCATGTTTTAATATAGTCACAAATACAAGATATTATATTAAAATATAAATACATGTTTGAAAACTATGCATATATTAATGTCATAAAATTTTCATTATTTTAATAATATTTAAATCCTTATTCCTCATAAAATTAAATATCATCTTTAATCGAATAATAAATGTTATGGTTGGTTATTTAATGAATCAGGGAAGGAAGTGATACGAAGGTATTTTGTCCCTTTTAACTCTATAAAGAGAAAGAGATCCATGGATCCCTTGATGAATTGAAATCTAGAAATTTTTTACTCTGTTCAAATATATTAATAAAAAATTATCGATACTATTTGTCTTTTAAGTAGTTTACTCGAAGATCAAGAATTAAATGTGGCTTATATATACTACGAGAGAAGGGAATTGGGGCTATCAACAATCCAAAACAATCTTCAAGGAGAAAGCTTCCTTGACAGCAAAAACCTCCGCCTCATTCGATTTAGGAGAACCAACAAACTTGGGAAATGACAGATTGATAGCACCGTTATGAGCCCGCCAAAGATTGTTTTCTCTTGATCTCTTGCATGTGTTCCGGCAAAGATTTTGCATAATTTTATTCCAAATTACCAAGTTGGCTGATTAAGAAAATGAAAGGAATTTAAAGGGTTAACCGAAAGAAAGGGACTAAAACGGCGAATTGTCAAAAACAAATATTCAGCGAGGGAGAGGATATTCAGCATCCTTGCTCATGTAATTGTAGCGGCTGCATGAAAAAGACAACGTCACTTGTCTACAAGAATTTACACTTGTTTAATACCAATCCCTGTTTCACCTCAAAGCCTCACTTCTCAATCGCCCAGGGAAATCATTTAAGCAAAGGAAATGGAGAAGAAAACACCCGCCAAAAACTCATTCGGCTACTTCAAGAATCCGCTAAGATTCAATCACTCAGCAAAACGAAGGCTCTCCATGCAGTTTCCATTACCCTGGGATCGGACCCATTACAACCCATCTTTCCCTACAACAATATCATCTCAAGGTATGCAGCAGTTGGGGAAGTTTCAACTGCTAGCAAGCTATTTGATAGGATGCCTGAACGAAATGCTGTTTCGTATAATACTATGATAAAGGCTTATTGTCGTGTTGAGGGCCTAGGGGAGGCTTGGAAGTTGTTCTCTGACATGAGGTATTGTGGATTTAAGCCGACAGAGTTCACTTTTGGGGGGATTTTGACATGTGCTTCAATGATTCTTGTTCAAGGATTACAGTTGTTTGCGTTGATTGTGAAGAGCGGATTTCTAAAAACAGATGCTTTTGTTGGAACTGCACTGATGGGTATGTTTGGGCATCACGGATGCTTAGATGAAGCTATTCATGTGCTTGAGGAAATGCCTGAAAAGAACTTCGTTACATGGAACTGTTTGATATCTTTGTTTGGGAAACATGGATTTGTTGAAGATTCTATTATGGTCTTTCTCGATCTCATGAGAAGAGGAGAGGTATTATCTGAATCCACCTTTGTAGGTGTTTTGTCTGGTCTTACAGGGATATTTGACCTGGAGATGGGGGAACAAGTACATAGTGTAGCAGTGAAGTTTGGATTAGATGGATCTGTCTTAGTTTCTAATTCTTTAATCAATATGTATGCCAAATGCACGGATATTTGCGCCGCAGAGAAAATGTTTGAGTGTGTCCCTATTAAGGATATTGTGTCATGGAATACTGTCATTGGAGCAATGGCAAAAGCTGATAGACCAGAGAAAGCATTTGAATTTTTCTTGAATATGTGTCACAAAGGAATCTTGCCTAATCAAACAACATTTACTAGTATTCTTAACTCCCTTTTGAGCCTGAAGTTCCCATCATATGGACAATATTTTCATGCGAAGACAATCAAGACAAATTTGGAGTTGGATGTATATGTGGGTAGTGCTTTGGTTGACTTCTATTCTAAAAGTGGCCAGTTAGAAGATGCATACATTTGTTTTGTGAGTATACCTGAGAAAAACCTAGTGTCCTGGAATTGCTTGATAGCGGGATATTCAAATAGAGGTTCTTCTCTTTCCCTTCTGCTGCTGAAAGATATGATTCACTTGGGTTATTGTCCAAATGAGTTCTCATTATCTGCAGTTATTAAGTCATGTATAGCTACAGAAGTCCAACAGCTTCATTCATTGATAATGAAGATGGGCTATGAGGATAATGAGTATGTATGGAGCTCCCTTATCACCTCGTATGCTAAAAGTGGTCTTGTAGCTGATGCCTTGACCTTTGTACAGCCTAACAACATTCCATTTCCTGTTGTACTGAGTAATGTGATTGCTGCAGTTTATAATAGGACTGGGCAATACGAGAGGACCCAAGAACTATTTTCTGCACTTGAGGAACCTGATACTATTTCTTGGAATATTTTAATTGCAGCCTGCTCTCGAAATGGTGATTATAAAGAAGCTTTTGAACTGTTTTATCACATGCAGAGAGCTTCAATCAGACCTGACAATTACACTTATGTTAGCCTCTTCAGTGCTTGCACCAAACTCTGCTACCTTGCTTTGGGTAGTTCTCTTCATGGCCTTATACTTAAAAATGATTTTAGTTGTTGTGATACATTTCTCTGCAACATAGTAATGGATATGTATGCCAAATGTGGAAGCTTTCAGAGTTCAATTAGGATCTTTAATGAAATGACAAACAAGAATGATATTTCGTGGACAGTCCTTATTTCTGCACATGGTTTACATGGTTTTGCGCATGAAGCACTTGAAGGTTTCAAAAGAATGGAGATGGCGGGGTTCAAGCCAGATAAGGTTACTTTTCTCGCTGTTATTTCTGCATGCAGGCATGTTGGATTGGTAAAACAAGGGATGGAATTATTTCATCAAATGAGATGTATGTATAAAGTTGAACCAGAAATGGAGCACTATCTCCTGGCTGTTGATTTATTGGCTAGATATGGCCATCTTAGGGAAGCTGAAGAATTAATTAATCAGATGCCGTTTCCTCCAAATGCCCTTGTGTGGCGCAGTTTTCTCGAAGGCTGTCGGAGAAAAAGAACGTGGAAGCTTTCAGAGTTCAATTAGGATCTTTAATGAAATGACAAACAAGAATGATATTTCGTGGACAGTCCTTATTTCTGCACATGGTTTACATGGTTTTGCTCATGAAGCACTTGAAGTTTTCAAAAGAATGGAGATGGAGGGGTTCAAGCCAGATAAGGTTACTTTTCTCGCTGTTATTTCTGCATGCAGGAATGTTGGATTGGTAAAACAAGGGATGGAATTATTTCATCAAATGAGATGTAAGTATAAAGTTGAACCAGAAATGGAGCACTATCTCCTGGCTGTTGATTTATTGGCTAGATATGGCCATCTTAGGGAAGCTGAAGAATTAATTAATCAGATGCCTTTTCCTCCGAATGCCCTTGTGTGGCGCAGTTTTCTCGAAGGCTGTCGGAGAAAAAGAACATTTATGAATCCACTCTTGCCAGTTAAGCTAAGGCAAGGCACTGATATTAATCATTAACATGGTTGTTCATATGCTTTTCAGATAGAAGCTCTTGGAGTGTGTGGATGTGTCTCTGACTTTTTCCTTTGGTGCACAAGGCTCAGTAGATGCTTCTTATGTTCACGCCCTTCAAAAGATTGATATACTAATTTAGGTTAATGTAATTCACATAATTCATCAAAAAAAGATAATAAGTAATTGGTTAAATTCTCCTTCTGTTAAGCTCAGTTTTCTTTTAGTAAAAATTTGCCACCAAAGTAATTTTCTTGTTGACATTTGAGATTCAATCTAGGAGATTCTGTGTCACCATATAATCTAAAACAGTATCACAAAATAGGATAATTTGTCAATTTAGTTCCTTAAATTCGCAATTTTAACATTTTTTTATAAAAAACTGCTGCAATGATTATTAAAGACAAATTTGTCAAATTACAATGACAATTTGCCTATTTAATCTATTTAAGTTTAAAGTCTTAATCATTTTGGTCCCTTAAATTTGTAATTTGAATAATTTGGCCCTTAATATTTTTTTAACTTATTTGATCCTCTAACAATTTCTGATTGATCTTTTTGTTTCATCCCTAATATACACAATATGCATATCCTTCAAGATTTTTTTTTTAAAAAAAAATTTAGATCTAATAAGTTTTCTTTGACCGTTTTGATTTCTTAATTTTTATTTTTTATTTTTATAAAGAAACAGCTTAGACTAACATTTTTCTTTTATCCTTAACATTATTTTTTAAGTAATATATGTGCATGTATAACTTCAAAGTCAATGCTTTTTAACTAATAGTTGACTAATTTTGCATTATTCTAATTTGCGAAGATGTAGGAAGACAAATAACAAGATGCTAATGATGAACTTTTGGTAGTTTTGAGCTACAAAGCGAGATCCTGGAATATGGTTGAAATAGCACAAAACGATTGAACAACTTAATCAGAGTGTCTAGATCTTTTTTATTTTCTTGAGGTATGATTTTTGAACTCAACCTATAATACTGTCCTTTATTTGATCAGTTCTTTGCTTGTCTAATTTGGTTTCTAATTATTATCTTTTTGATGAAAATGATATTTGGCGCTCGTCCATATTTTTATGACTTCTGCTGAGGTCATTTACTAAGATAAATAAGAAAATTAGTTTTTTAATTGTTTCTTAAATACATATTGGGCAAAAATAAACAATCTATTTTACTAAAATATTGGGCAAAATAAATGCATATTGTAATATTTTAAAATAAAAGATTATTAGGGATGAACCAAAAGGTTCACTCAAAATATGTTAGTAAATTAACAAGTTAAAAAAACATATGAATTGTCATTGTTATTTGTAGAGGGCTTAACGTGTCCGTGTCGTATCGTTTCATATTGTGTAAATACTAGATAACACTTAATATGCAAATTCGAACGTGACATGATAAGTAAACGTGTCAAAATTTACAATGCGAACACGATTTGTAGATTAACGTGCCAACACGACACGAATACAATAAAATGAAAATGAAATAAATAATGTTTTAACCCGTTAACCCGCTAATGACATGAATACGATATCTATTACATGTTTGCACCTTTTGTCCCCAAACATATTATTTACCTATTTAAAAGATTAAATAAATAAATAAAAATCTAATTCTAATATGCTTAATAACAATAAAACAATTTTACCTATTTAATTTTACATTTTAATTTTAATCTTAAAATGTAAAATATTTTTTAATAATAATAATAATAATAATAATAATAAAAAACAGGTTGGCGAGTTGAAATCGTGTTATCATGTTAGACACGATTTCAGTCTAAACACGATAAGAACTTATCGAATTAACACAATTCCAACTTGAACATGAAAACACCAAAGTCTAACATGTTATTAATGTGTTGAATTCGTGTCATATTAAAGAATCGTGATAAATATTAAAGCCCTTAGTTATTTGACATCTACGTCCTTAAAAATTGTTGATCATTCACGTGTGTGTTTGAGTTGGATTTCAATGATTTTTTTTCTTTCACCACCGCCTACAATTCCATGAGAAATTCCACCACCACCACCAATAATCAATGGGAACCCTTCACCTCCAGCTTCAATTATTTTGTTTGATGCTTTCTTAATCAAATCTTGTTTTGCCTTTCGAGAAAAAAAGGTTTCAAAAGCTGGGTTAAGCTTAAAAAAAAAAAAAAAAACTTCCAATCCCTACACTTTCTCCTTATACCTACCAAAATTGTTGCTATTGCCCCCAATTTGAAGGGCAAATCATAAGGGCCAATTTTGTTGAACCTAGTGTTTGATGGGTCAAAATGGGTGAAAGGGATTAATTGAGAATGGATTGATTAAATCAAATTTTGATATATTTTTATGATATTTAATCATGTTATTTTAGTTATATGTTATTTTATAGTTATTTTGAATTTCCAGTTAATATATTTTTGAAAGCCCTAAAGCTTTTAATATCTTAATTTTGATTAATGATAAACATTTATGATTGTTTTTTATAAGTGTTGGTCTTTTAGGATTCAAATGTTTAATTCATTCAAGATCGAAGTTTCAAGTCTTTAGGGAAGATCATATGCTATGTATTGTTATCACTTAGATATATCTAGGTCTACCTCTATGAGTAATAAATTGTATAGGTTGCTCAATAAAAGTAAAACGTTTTTCAAAATTTCATATAGATAAAGCATGACTTGGTATTTGAAATGATTTTCAAAATACATGTATATGCTTAAAAATTTTATAAAATATATTCCACAACTCTAAGAGTTGATTGAAATCTTGTGTTGCATGGTTTGGATGCATTTGCGGTCAACCGCAGATCATGCGATCGATCGGATTACTCAGTTCATCGTCCGTAGAATGTTCAGAGCTCTCTGGTACACTTGCGGATGATGGTGCAGACGACCAGCCTAAGATGTGATCAACCGCAAGTCTCCTGATTGGGTTTCAAACGGTCATTTTTATGATTGTTGGAGTATATATATAAATACCCGATTGTTTGAAAGACTTAGAACCACAACTTTTTGAGCAAAAATCTTATTATTACTAAATATAGAACATCTTAGAAACATTTTGAAACCCTTTCATAACATTTACATTGTGAAAATCATCCAAGAAGGGTTTTTACTAAATCATTGGTGTTCTTAAGCAATCTAGAAGAACTTATTACTCAATGAGGTATTTGTGTTTTTCAAATTGATATATCTTCACATTAAGGTGATATCTATATCAAACTCTTCGTATTCTCATTTTGTAAATTTCATTCAAGGTTGCATTGGGCTTAAAATTCTAAGAGTTAGAGTGAACCTTAACTTATAGATAATTGTGATTATTTTAAGCATATAAATTTCATTAATTGTTGTATTAGACATAAGTGTATAATCAAGGTTGTATTGTAAAACTCAAGAAGTTGGGTGAACCTTGATTGAGTAAGTGGTTTGTTATGTAAAACGCTAAGGTGAATTGGAATGGGCCTTTTTTGTAATCTCTTCTGCTAAATTAGTGAAATGTTTTGTAAAATCCTTGAATAGATAACTCAAGGTAGATGATTAGGTTTTGTTGGATAAATCGAACCACTATAAATCTTTGTGTTCTTTGCTTTATTTTTGCTTGAACACATTATTTCACACACTGTTTGAGCACCAAGTGTTTGATATTTGTTGTTTTAGAATGTATTGATTTAATTAGGTAAAGAAAAATCGGATAAAACCTAATTCACCCCCTCTTAGGTTTTTCAATTTGTTTGTAAGTATTTTAATGTATTTTATGATTTTATTGTAAATTGTTTTTGCTGCAGTGACACTTGGCATTGATATCTAACAAGATATGTGCAAGACATATCAGTCACTTGACTTTTCAAAAAGTCAAATGATATCCTAATTAGAAGGTGACATGTGGCAGAGACATATGATTAATAAAAATGCAGTCAAATCAGAGTGTGACATGTGACCCTCCAATGTTTTGAAATTATCTTGTAATAGTTTTTCTTTTGTCTTACTCATTTGGCCCTATATTTCCAGAAATCCAACTTTGGCCCACAATGTTTTTAAATTAGTCATAATTTATTTATTTTAATTTCAATTTTTCCTTATAAATTTCTATAAATTAGGCATGAGAGTTACTAAATTTATACATTATTTCACAACAAAAAAAAAATTTCATTATCTTGTAATAACATTTAGGTATTTTTTTAAAAACATTAGTGTATGTTTTGGAAGATTTTTGGATTAGAAATTAATCTGTTTGAGTTGATCGAAATTAATCTAATTAGTAAGGATATTAGTTTGTTTGAGCTGATTGAGATTTTAAAATCAACAATTCAATAAGTTTTTTATCAATGATTTATCCCATTAAAAATAATAACTTAATACAAGTTTCTTAGTAACTTTTTTATAAATTTGTTTTAAAAATCCTTTTTATAATTATTTTTTTTAAAATATAAAAAATTCTAAAACATTTCTTTTAATTTTTTGCTAAAATTAGTTTTACTTTTAAAATATTAAACCCTTCTCCCAAGTAGAGATATTAAATTTAAGAATTTTAACAAGTTTATGTGGATACGATATTACTTGCCCAATCTATATATGAATATTTATATTAAATTTGATAGTCACACGATAGGTTCGTCATGAACTTTGAAGTGGATTTGAGGAAATAATGGACTTGAAAAATGGTTTTGAAGGGGAGAGAAATACAGGAGAGGAATGAGATTTGGGTAGGGATTTTTGTCTTTGCTAGCTTGAAGGGGATTATATTTGGGAGGAAAAAAATGAAATGATCATTTTTCCCTAAAAACAATGTTAATTTTTTTCTCACAAAATCCACGTCGAATTCTGGCCGAAAGAGGTTGGAAGGACCTTCATAGGCACCCATAAATTGTTTGAGGACCTACAAAATGAAAAATAAAGAATTGGGACCTAGACTACGAATTGAAAATGGTTTGGGGACTAGATATGAAAATTTTCCAAGTTTTCTCTCTTCTTTTACTTTATTATGAAAGCTTTCTCTTTTATACTAGTTTTTTTGAAGGGAAAATAATGAATTCTACTATCAAACTATTTATGATTTTTTATTGATATCCTTAATTTTTTATTTTAATTTTTTATATCCTTCAACTTTTTTTGTTTGGTTTTTATATCCATATACCATATGTTATGGTGGTTTCCGACAATTAAAAGGCACAAGTTTTTCACATGTCAAAGAATGAAAGGGTAAATTAGTCAATGTACATCATTTTCTCCAATTACCCATTTTTTTGTGGTATGTGAAATGGGTTAGCCCAAATCAAAAGCTATTTTCCCAAATATTATCATAGCGAATCGAATATTTCATCCTGCGATGATGGTTCTGCCATTTACATTACTGTGGCCATAGAATCAAAATCAAGTCTCTTAACCCCACAACAATATCAACTTTTTCAAGCAAAATCAAGAGGGTAAATGGAACATTAGGTTTTCCTTTTGGTGGGATTAATTCAAAGATTGTTAGGGTTCCAAAACGACACTATTGACAAAATCAATCCATGTACCTACGCAGATATCTCAGGCCTAACGTAGGACCAGCAGTATATGGTAAGTTATTGTTCATGTAATTTGCTATGAAAAAGAGACTTATAGCTAATATATATTTCGTTGCTTGTCAATGCACATGGTGCAATATATAGAGAGATTTTATTGTTTTTGTTGTATTATGGTGCAAGCTTGTCAATGCACAAGTTGTAGTGCTTTGTGTGAAGTCTTTATATGGTGGTCCTCTCGTGAATATAGTGGTAATATTTGGTTGTTCATGTGGTCTTTTTTTTTTTCTTCTAATGATTATTGTTCTTTTAGTTGAAGATGATTGCTTAATAGATTCTTTCAAATATTAGGTATTGACTTTGGTGAATTCTCACTTAAAATTTACCACGGTGGTAAATTAGTTGGCACTAAAGATAGGAAATATGTGGATGGTGATGTTGATTATGTGGATTATTGTAATGCAGATGTATTCTCTTTGACTGTGTTAGACAAATTGGCTAGGATGTTGGGGTACACAGGGTAAACATGGTATTGGTATAATATTCTAGGTTCTTCTACGAAAAGGAAAATTGTGTTTGCAATTATTGATGGTGATGCCTTACTAATGGAAAAAATTGGTCAATCTTTGGGGTCCGTAGAAGTGTTTTGTTTTCATATGAAAATGATACAAGGTCTGATTTGATCATTTTAAAAGGTTCTACTAGTCGTGTTTGTGAAATTGGTGAGAGGCCTAGTGCAACTAATTCTCCATCAAAATAAGCAGATTCTAGCTCTAATGATGAAGACTACAAAACTAATCCAATTGATTCAGGCTCATCTGAATGCAACTCTTTTGTTGAATATGAGTTTGAAGGAAGTGACAACGATGATGAGATATGTCATCTCCATCTTGATAAAAATTCTAGTAATATAGGAAAAATGGGGAGGCCACATAAGATGATCATGGGAGATGAAGCTAATGAATCCTTTCAGATATTTGTAGACCATGAAATAAGCTTTGATGGTGAGTCATCTAAGTATGATTGTAATGAGCGATAAAGTCATCATTTATCAACAAGTGAAGGGGATGAATTTGAAGAGACTAATAGACAATTTCAGCGATTTAAACCAAAATAGACATGAGAAATCCAGTTTTCAAGGTTGGAATGATTTTCAGCACTAAAGGCGTCTTCCAAGAAGCCATAAAGTCCTATAAAATCAAAATGAGAAAGGCAATAAAGGTTAAAAAAAGTGACAATGACAGAATCATATATAGATGTCAAAAAGGATGTCCATAGAGAGTTTATGCATCCAAAAGAAAAGGAACTAGTGACTGGCAGATAAAATTCTTGAATCCCACACACAAATGTGACAGGTCTTTTAATCCAATAATCATTGACCCTACATATTTAGCAAAGCGGTATATTGAAGACATTAGATCTAGAAAAGGATTTGATGTATCAAAGTTTATTGGAAAGGTACATAGGGAATTGAATTACAATCTGAATGTTTATCAGGTTTATAGAGCACAAACAAAGGCAAATATATTAATTGAGGGGAAATACAAGCAACAGTATGGAAAACTTTGGGATTATGTGGAAGAATTAAGGAATGTTAACCCACAAAACAAAATTATACTACACACAGAAACTGACTAGAAAGGAAAATAAAGATTTCAGAGGTTCTTCATGGGTCTAGTTGCACTAAGGAATGCTATACATGGATTTAGACAAGGATGCAGGAATGTTGTATGCTTGGATGGTTGTTATTTCCATGGACCACACCTTGAGATGTTTTTGGCAGCCGTCAGAGTGGATGCAAACAATTCTATCTACCCAACAGTGGTTTGTGTTGTAGATAAAGAGTACAAGACTACTTGGAAATGGTTTCTAGAATTCCTCATTCAAGATATTAGAAATTTATGAGCGAGAAAAATGGACAATTATATCAGATAGACAAAATATAAAGTTCATTCGTACTATTCACATTTCATGAAATTTATTATTTGATATATTTAATCAAAATTAGATATGTAATGTAATTTTTTTTCCTTTCTTGTCGGGACTTATCTCAGCAGTTGGGAAGCTTTTTCCAAGGGTAGAGCGTAGGTATTGTGTTCGACATTTTCACAATAATTTTAAGAAGTTGCATGCTGGTCAAGCTTTAAAAGACGATATTTTAGCTTGTACTAGGTCATCCCACCACAATCAATTTTTTGATAACATGGCAACATTTAAAGCATTGGATGAATTTGCACATGATTGACTTGTTGCTAGATCTGACCCTTTACATTGGTCTATGTCATATTTTAAGGCTTATATTAAGTGTGATATGCTTTTGAACAATTTGTGTGAGAGCTTTAATTCCACGATTTTGCAAGTTAGGACACAATCAATATTATGCATGTTGGAGACTATTAGGATCTATTTGATGACTAGACAGAAGATTAAGATAGAGTGGTTGAGAAAAAAAGAAGGAATGCTATGCCCAAAGATAATAAAATATATTGAAAAATTAAAGAACATGTCTGCTGATTTTATACCAAGGGGTGCAGGGAGTTCAAAATATCAAGTAAAGCATATTTGGAGAGATGCATATTCGTTGCCAAGACTTGTAGCTGCAGGAAATGGGACTTGTCTGGGATCCTATGTGTTCACGCTGTAAGTACCATAGCATGCCCGAGAGAGGAGATAGAACAAAATGTATTTCATTTGTATTATATTTCCACATATGTAAAGGCTTACGAACCTGTGGTGAAGCCTATTAGTGGCCTTAATATTTGGTATAGAACTGGGAAAGTGCCGCCATTTCCTTCTAAAAAATTGAGATTTCTTGGCAAACCAAAGCATGCTAGGAAAAGGGATGAAGATGAAAATAGACAAATAAGAGAAGGAACTGCTAAACTTTCTAAAAGAGGTGGTTCCTTAATGTGTAAGAACTATCAGCAAAAGGGGCACAATGCTAGGAAATGTCTTAGTGTGAATGAAGATGGAGCTGCAAATGAAGATCAAATTGTTGTACAACCAAGTAATATGAACAAGTGTAGGAAATGTTGAGAGTTTGGTCATAATAAAAGAACTTGTGATATTGTTAACTCTCAAGTGGATAAAACTACAAATCATGAGGAGGATAATCTAGCGGCTACACAAGCTTCTCAAAGTTCTAATATTTGTACTCTCATTTTATTTTGTGCACTTGTAGGTATGCCTTTTCTTTTCTTCTAGTTGATACTTCATTTTATTTGATACTCTTTATTTACCTCTTAAATAGGTCACTGAGTTGGTACATGATGGAATTACAAGATTGCAACAACCACATGTTCTATATTAAATTTGTCAAGTGTATATTGTAGTTGTTTCATTTGTAGCTCTTGTAAACTATGTATTAATTGTGTAGGTTGGTAAAAATGGCTCATGGACAGTACCAACAAATGAAAATCCATCGAATACTATAATGGAAAACCAAAAAACAACTAGTGGAAAAAGACCAAGAAAATGTGGGATATGACCATAATAAACAGACATGTGAAACTGATCAAGCAAAGAGATGGAAGTCTTATTCTTAAGGCCATTTGCAGCTACCAAGTATATCCTGGAGTTTGCAGATTAGGTGTGGTGGCTATTGCCATGTTGTTATATACTAAAATATCAATGACTTGTACTGTTTTGACTAGACATGTTGGAGGTGGAACCATAATGTTGTGTAGTTGAAGTATTCATTTGAATAGATTCAATACATTTATTCTTGTCCCTATTATATGCTTAATTTCACTTGTGATGTTTGTTGAAATATGATAGTTAATTATTCACTTCAATTTATGAAAAAGCCAACACAAGTAGGGGTGTAAACGAGCCGAACCGAGCTCGAGCATGTCCATGCTCGAGCTCGAGATCGAAAAAAAAGTAGTAGCTCGAGATCGGCTCGAGCTCGATCGAACTGTATATAGTTGTGCTCGAGCTCGGCTCGTCCAAATTTGAAAGGCTCGAGATCGACTCGTGAGCTCGAACTTTTCAGCTCGAGATCGAGCTCGACTCGTGAGATTGAACTTTTCAGCTCGAGATCGAGCTCGAGCTCGATTTCAAATTTTTTTTTTTAAAGTGAGCTAAAATTTCCAGTCTTACCATTTATTAATTTAAATTTCCAGTCTTGCCATTTATAATCATAATTCCTGCAGCAAAATGACCAAATACTATAGCTAGACAGACATCCACAAAAGAATCATAATAATAGAGCCAAACAGCAAGATTGACCAATAAAAGATTCATAATAATCATAATTCCTGCAGCAATATGACCAAATACTAGAGCCAAGCATCCAGCCACAAAACTCAAAAGTCACAATCAAAAGAATCCCAAAAATAATAGAATCAGCCACAAAAGTCACAATTATAAGAATCCCAAAAATACTAGAATCAGCCACAAAAGTCACAATCAAATAATCCCAATAATACTAGAATTAGCCACAAAAGTCACAATCAAAAGAATCCCAATAATACTAGAATCAGTCACAAAAGTTACAATCAAAAGAATCTCAATAATTTAAACTGGCCAACCTATAACTCAGAGTAATCATTCAAAAATATACATATCACTAGAATAATCATTCAAAATTACATAGAAAATATGTCAAGCTCCTTGGATTCTTTGGGAAAAACTTCTACCCCAGACATTAAACCTGCAATAGTATATGTAAAAATTAATTATTACTCTAACAAATCTTAAGTAAGCTGCAAAAAGTTACCAACAAAGATGTTACTTCTCTAAGAAAGGTTAACCAATCAAAATGAAATTGATGTCAACTGCAACAATGTCTTTAACTGCAATCAAAATCAGCTCTTTAAAACAACATCAACAATATATTTAACTGAAATTAATATTATAACTTACATTCATGATGTGGACATAGGAAGAAAAATTTCTTGATATGATTTATCTTTCTACAAAAAAAGAAAAAGAAATGAGTTAATATATGATTAAATGAATCTTAAAAAAATAATATACTGTAACTTAGAAATTAACCAAAGAAATTAACTTACTTTCTTCTTTTTCACTCCATGCATATGTCTTAGCCAATCTCCTCCACAAAGTAAGATTTGTACAGTTTCCGGTGATAATGATGCACGATAAGAATCAATTACCCTTGTTCCAGCACTAAAAGTTGCTTCAGAAGCCACAGAACTTATAGGAATGGCTAAAATGTCTATTGCCATTTTTGACAATATTGGATATTGAATTCTATTCATTTTCCACCATTCTAAACAAGAAAAATCTGCAGGAATCTCATTTTCCTTGAGACGAGACCTTTTCTAAATAGTCTACTAATTCTGATTTTTTAGGCACTGTAGTTTCAACTTCTGCACAATATGCATAAAAATCACTCCACTTATGCGAACTTTGGTGGCACTCACGAGAGCTAGAAGAACCAAGACTTTCTGAATTTGATGAACGAGAACATTCATTACTAGATAATTCAACAACATATTCTTCATAAAGACTAGTGATGGCATCCTTTACTATAGAAATATTCTGTTGTGAATCATCCTTTGAATAAAGCCTAGGAAAGCAAAATTCAACTGCTAACATTTTTAGGGTAGGATCTAACACAGCAGCTATAGCCATCAATAGATTACACTCACCCCAATATTTATCAAATTTCAGTTTCATTTTGCAAACCAAAGCCCTAATGAAGCCATCTTCACTATCTAAATAACTATCCAATGTTGATTTAATTGTTTGAACTTCTTGAAGAAATAGATTTGAAGTAGGATACTCAGTACCTGAAATGATATATGTGGCTGTCCAAAAAGGCTTCAATATTGAACAAATTTTTCAACCTTATCCCAATCTTCTTCTAAAGGACAGTTGACATAATGTTGATCACGATCGCTGAACATTTTGAAAGCTTGTTTGAAATTGAGCGCGCAACTTAACATCTCAAATGTCGAGTTCCATCTTGTTTTGCAATCACGAATCAATTTTTTATCTTTCAATCGCAATTGTTGCACACAATCTGTAAATTGCAAGCGTCTTGCCTCCGAACGATTAACATATTCTACACTATCTCTCACATTACTAATGATATCTCCAATCTCATCTAATCCATCTTGAACACACAAGTTCAATATATGTGCACAACAACGAACATGAAATATTTTTCCTCCACATGCTAATTTTATAGACCTTTGAATTGTATCTTTCATATAACGCATAGCAGAATCATTTGCTGATGCATTATCCACAGTAATTGTAAATATTTTATTCTCAATACCCCACTCTTTCATGCACTTGAATATAGCATCAGAAATTTGAAGACCTCCCCTTGGTGGTGGAATGTTGACGAAGCTTAAAACCCTCTTATGTAATTTCCAAGAATAATCAATCCAATGCCCAGTAACAACCATGTACTCAATTTTCTGATTTTTTGATTTCCAACAATCAGTTGTCAAACTTATTTTGCAAACACTTTCAAAATTCTTTTTCATCTTCTTCTTTTCAAGCTCATAAACCTTGACACAATCTGTTTTGCATGTAGTTCTACTAATTTTTTGCCACTCGGGCATTCCCCGTTTCATCATAAAGTTGAATCCCTCTTCATCCAAGATAGTGAATGGATGCTCATGCATCATTACCCAATGAGCAGCTGCTTCCCTCATTTGTTCCATGTCAAATTTCCCAAAATGCAAAGGATGAAGAGGAGATGAAAATTCATTGCTTGGCAAAAAATTCAACTTTGTTTGTTGTTCAGAAACCTGCAAAACTATTAAATATTAATTGCTGAAAATAATATATACCTATTAAAAATCAAGCTAACAAATAAATGAATGCATTTACCCGCATATTAATCTTTCTCTTCACACATCTATCTTGATGTCTCTTAAAACTTGTTGTGGTACCAGTTTTAGTTATTGCAAATTGGACTTGGCAATGAGTACACTTTGCCTTCTTTTTTCCATCCAATGTGATAACTTCAAAATCTTTCCACACAGTTGAAGTTTTTTTCCTCTTATTTGTTTGGAATCCATCTTGCTCTTCTTCTACTTCCAATATCGTTTGTGCATTATCATGCTCTAAATGACTATCAGATGGCCCAATTTGTATTTGAACCTCGTCATTCAGTTCGTTACTTTCAGCTACAGCACTACACAATGTATGTTGAATGGATATCGCTTATGTGGACATTTTCTTAAGATACAACACTACCCAAGAAAAGAATAAGTTCTAGTTCTACCAATAAAAGAATGCATAAAATAAGAGCTCCAAACAGAAGATATTTACTGCAAACATTTTCAGTAATATTTACTCCAAATAATTACTGCAAATTCACATGAATTACTGCAAATAAAATATTTACTGCAAATATTTACTCCAAATAAAATAGACTGCAAATTCTATTTACTGCAAACATAAGAATTAATTAACATACTGCTTTAACATTTTCACTTTAACATTTTCATTTTAACATATGCCAAATGTTTTAACACATGCCAAATTTTAATGGAAACAAATGCACAAAGAGATTAAATGCAGAATCATGAAGACTGCTAATTAATTGAAATCACAGGAAGACTGCTACATTTATGAATTAAACTAAGAAGAACCATATTTACTGCATACATGATCAATCAACTCCACTGCTAAACAAAAATAAAATGTTTTAAAAAAAACAACAGGTACATAAAGTTTAAATTACCAAATGGAAAATAGCTAGAAAGAACGATTATATGAGCTGATGCACGCCTGATGGCATACCAAAGAGGATTACTGCTTTTGGAGGCTAGATAAGGTGTAGGGTATCAGCGGAGATACGATTTGAAAGGAATCACTTCATCCTATAAATAAATTTTAAAAAAAGGAACAAATTCAAGGATAGATAGTAATTGCATTATAAGCAAAGGTGTAGAAATGTTCTTGATGGCATCCAATATATTATCTTCAATAAGTATGTTTGATAAGTCATACTAAATACGAACTTTTGAATTCTGTAAATGTAACCATACTAAATTCTTATTACGAACTCATTAGAAATTATCATGGAAATTTCATGAATATATTTAATGTAACCTAGCAGATATTATTATCTTGTGGAAAGGGGCAGTTGATAAAGCTCTTATTGGTGTAACAGTTAAATCAAAGAAAAGAAAAGTTGTGACAGTAGAAACTGATGATGATTTACAGTAGCAAAGTGAAATATAATTCAAGACTCAAGAAATTATCCAAATTCTGTTTCGCTACAATTGTGCATAAGACATTTGATCTTCTATGTAGCTTAGTAGATACTACACCCTCCACTCCACCTTAGATGTGTTTTTCCTCATGCTAAGGAGCCACTATTTTGAACCAACGTCAAGCTACAGGACAAACACTATGCTTTTACACAACATAAAATTAAAGGGGATAAAAAAAGAAGAAAAGAAAGTACCTTGTTAAGATAATGAAGGAACTGAATCTCCAACATCAAACAAATCCCCTTAATAGATCAATTTCCACATCCACAGAACATATTGCAATTCAACTAAGCAAACGCAGTCTAGGAAAAGGACAAGGCCCAATTAATGTTGAATCCTTGTTCTATACCTAAATAAAATCCACTTAGTAACTTATAACAATTCCATCTCATCTTCATAATGTTGCATTTTTCTGACTAGATTTTATCCTTGCAATATAGTCCAATAAATTCTTCAGTTACATACAGTATATATCATTCATTCGCAGGCACACAAATAGCTCAAGACCTAATTAAATAGAGCTGTGCAACTCAAATATTAGCACAGTATATAAATAGACATAGTAACTTGTGCAATGGATTATATACCTATGAACTTCTGAATTCTGTAAATGCAAATGAGCTACCATAGCATTCTACCATAGCTTTTAAATACTACTATTACCCATACTAAATTTTATACAATAAAGATTAATTATGCACTTTTCAACATTTAGGATGAACTGACAGACAAATAAATACACTATGATCATACTTAGAAATAATTCTCATCACACAAGATTCAGTCAGCTATCATAAATCAATATCTCCTTTCTCTCAAGGGAGCAGCCCACAAATAAATTAATTGTGTCAGTATGGTTTAGGGAATATATACACATACCAGTAGGGGTTTAACAGTTTTAAAAACAACATAACTGAACTAAGAATCTCTCTCAGCAAGTTTGAGGCAATTTCAGTAATCAATCCAACAGGACAAAAGTTGAATATAAAGAACAAGGTAGCTATGCCCAAATATTCTAGGATATAAATTTCAGAGGTCAACTTACAGAGAATCTTCTATGACAAGACAATCAGCTGCGTTAAATCCCATTCTATTTGCCGCCTCAAGAAACCTGATGGCAAATTGATGGTTTCACAAGATACATTCAACACACAGAAAAATGCAAAACAGACCTATCCAAAAAAGGGGAGAAAAAAAAAAGAAAGAAAAAGCAACTGTTTGATTCTCTTGATTAGATAGAAGATTATCCATCTATATTCAAATAAGTTCTGAACAGTCGGCCAATAAGTGCTTGAAACAAATTTTACTGCATTGCGTTTCTGGAAGAGTTTTTTTTGTGAAATATGTTTCAATAATTTTGAATAAATAGAAGATTATCAGTCTATATTCAAATAATTTTTAAACTGTCAAACAGGGATTCTTGCACTGGATACTGGAATATCTTTTTCATCAAGCATTCCAGACATGAAAACTGAACCAAGTCACCAGTATCAGGGAATCTTTTGCTCTGAAGATGGCACATGAAGGATCCAAAGGCAAACTTCTATTTTATGTGTTACACCAAATTCAATCAGTTCCATTTTCTAAGAGCAAGGAAACCCAAAGAAAAAGAAAACTCATAATGAACTTACCTCCGATATATCTTGCTTGGATCTGTAAATTGTGGGAAGCAAACAGAAGACCTTCTTAAGACAGGCGTAATCGGTCAAGTCAGCTACCGAAATCGAGAGAGGTGTGTAATGGCCTGAAGATAGATTCTCTCTTTCAGGCTTTCAGCTGCTCAACAGCAGAGAGGAGTCAGAGGACGGAATTTCCTTGAGAATAGACCTTTCTCAGGACATGAATTTTAGCTGAAGATGGGGAAATGTGAGGGAACTGGTCGGGAGACTCTTGATTCTTGAAGCCCTCTCTCGATTCCTTCTCTTTTCTAGTCCGATCATGGCATGTGGATGGGACAAGAGATGGGGAGAGATCAGAGAATTAAGAGCAGGGTTGACACTATTTTTAACCCCTAATCGGGAGAACTCAAATAAACGAGGGCTTACAGTTACAGAAATATGAACTCCAACGGCGGACGCTCACAAAGTAGGGTTTCTTTCTTTTTGTTAAAACTTAAAAACACTGATTAAAAAAATTAAAACTAAAAACATAATATATATACATAATATTATAATGTATATAAAAATATTATTATATATATTTACGGCTCGCGAGCGGCTCGACGAGCCACGAGCTAATTATTTCTTGGCTCGAGATCGAATCGATTAGATAACGAGCTGGCTCGACTCGACTCGAGCTCGAATTTGACCGAACTCGAACCGAGTTTTGACCGAGCGGCTCGCGAGCCACTCGAATCGTTTGCAGGCTTAAACACAAGTACAACCATAACTAGAGACAATTCAATACACTTTTTTCTTAGGAATTACATATTCAAGGAAAACTTCATTTCAATAGCGCATATAAAGTACCAATTCGACTGATTTGGATTCTAGACTTCCATGCTTAACAAAGTAAAAGCATTCTTCATTTTAACTACCCGAGATACTACTACATTTACAAAAGCTCCAATTTTGCTAATTCCATCCCTATCTACTTCAATGGTTGAAGTTCCATCTACTTCGACTGGCATGCCAATAAGATTATGACAACCATTGATAACATTATTGATATGAAAATGCACATTTTTAGCTTTTGGTATGTTCCTCCGCAAACTTGGAACTAATTTAGCAGCATGATGGCACAGTGGAGGATCATACCATTCGAAGAATCCGCAGCCACCTCCATTCTAGTGTACATTATAAATATAAACAAAAAAAAAAGACTTTTGCACCAAGATCCTAAACATAAAAGACTTTAGCAAAGATAAAAAATTTGTAAAGATCTTACATCGTAATTCTCACACAAAAAAAAATCTTCTTTTTGGATTAGCATCTATCCAAGATATTACAGATGTTCGTAGTGGAGCAACACTCTCACATTCACATGTTTTTCTCTATCTCAAAAAAGGAATGAGAAGATGATGATGATGCCATGCTAAAGGTAGCAAATCCTTCAATAGGTTTAGAGTTTACAAATGGGAAAATTTACCACATTTATGAATATGGGGATAGTTAATATAACAAGTTTTGAGGAGTAAAAATGAGTGGTTTGACGCTTTTACCCCTATCAGTCACCTCAAGAGTATTTTTGCCAGAAACCATCATTTGGTGGTGTAGGGATATAAAAAAACAAACAAAAAAAAGTTGAATATAAAGTATTAAAATAAAAGATTAAGAATATAAATAAAAAATCATAAATAGTTTGATGGCAGAATTATTTATTTTCCCTTTTTTAAATACCTCTATTATACTAATTACAAAGAGGAATGTCATATTGCAGGAATAAAAAAGACAAAGGAAAATGATAGAATTGCTCAAACTCCGAAAGCATTTTCGATAAGCTCACTTTGTAATGGACTCTAAAAAACTTTTACTGGGAAAAGATAAATCTATATATTTACCATTTTTTCTGATGTGGAACTCTACAACTATTCCGGGGAAACTAATATATGTAGCCATTTGCCATGTTCAGAGATGGCATGCATGTAAAAGGTAAAAGGTAAAAGGTGAGCACCGAGTAGTTTAGTTAGGAGTTGGAACACATCCATAGCTTCATTTATTTCACTTTGCTTTTTCCTCTTTGTCACAAAGTCATATGTATGAAGAATTTTATTGCCATAATGGTTTGCTCAATTCCTAGAATCTGCACAATTTCTTTTCGATTCTTACACGACCTTATAAATAGAGGCTTGCTTGCAGCAGAGTTTGCATTCCTTCATCCATTTTCAATAGCAAAATATGGCAGCTGAAAGTCAAATAGCAATGATTTTCTTTGTCTTTGCATTCTGTTCAGTTCCTATGAATTCAAATGCACGAATTCTCTTGACAGGCGAACACATAGATGGTTCGACTCTCTTTCGTAAGTTAGGTGTTGAAGTTGGAGTACCCAATATGAACAAAACCAACATGGACCGAATTTCCCTTGGTGAATCTATGAGGAAGATACCAGGTGGACCGGATCCTCTACACAACCTCATGATTCCATCAGTTGATGTTTTACCACTAGGATCATCCAAAGTCGATCATATTTCCTTGGGTGAATCCATGAGGCGAGTACCAACTGGATCGGATCCTATACACAAGTTGGATCAAATTTCCCATGGTGAGTCCATGAGGCAAGTACCTGGAGAATTGGACAAAATACACAACATGGACCAAATTTCTCTTGGTCGAACTATGAGGAATATACCATTGGGACCAAATCCTGCACCAAATATGAATACAAAAGTAGATGCAGCAGATGAATCCAGGATGTCTTCACAAGAAGTAGTAGATCATCTAGATCCTAGCTACTAGCCACGAGTGGACTGGGCACTCATCATCAAGCAATTTCATGACCATCTGTAACACCTAATTATTAATAAAAGTTAATGGAAATCGTCTAATTAAAAGTAAAAACAAACTTATGAAAAATCTTGCATTGTCAAACTTATTTTGATTAAATGTAATTTTTCCCTTTGATCCAAGCATGCGAACTCTAAAACAAAAGTGTGGTTTCTTTTTTTTTCCCCCCTCTTTTTATGCTTAATATTAAAATATCTAAAACGCGATATATTGTCAAGGATGTCATACCTATAAAAAATAACGTATATAAACAAATACGGAATTTACCTATCTCATGGACCAATTTTCCGTAGGTGAATACATGGGGAGAAGGTACAAAGTGGAACAGATCCTCTACACCACCTCTTCATTGCATTAGTTGATTATGAACTCGCCCAAACCTACAGGGAAAATATCTCCATCTGATTGGCAGCGAAACAACTCTACCCATTGACTACCAAAAGAGTTAAAGAAGTTGCCATGCCATAAAATAAGAGGGACATTCTATAATTTAACCCAAACATGATCAAAATGGCTCTTGAAAATCCTTGGACCAAGGCACAATCAAAGAAAACAAAATATTAAACTTCTCAGAGTACTGTCTAAGGATCAGTAATCTATCCTCCATAGATTCAACTCACTCAACTGGGAAAATTTAATAACTCCAATACCCTGTTGGGAAAAGTGGTCTTTAATAACACGAACAGAGAGACTGGATTCACTAACCTCCCAATAGCCAACTTATGTCCTCTGGCGGAATAGATATTTGTTGACAAACATCTTATTATCATCGTTAACCAAACGCTTAAATAAGAGAACATGAAGGAACAACCAACCCATTCACATCATCATCCACAACAATATGACTAGCTAGACGGAGATACATCGTCACTGGAACAACCCTCGAGTCCACTTCCATAGCCATGTTAGATATCCCCATCTCCACTTAATTTGATAAAACAACCTCCTTGAACGATCTTCCATCCATCCACAATCGATGCACCAACCTTCCAAGAAGCACGATTATGAATGGTATTATAGATTTTATGAATTTGGTTTGTTATGCAGTTTATGAATGTATTGTGAACATTGTTTATTTATTGGATATGTCATTCCTATGTCCCACTAAAATAGGCAATTCTCATTTTTCACACATATTAAAGAAGACATATTTAATGTTGTTAAAATTGTTAAACTTTTCTATATTTTTCCTACTTTGCCCTTAAACTAGAATTGATTCAACAATTATTTTTTCATTAAAATACTAATTACATTTATCATGCACCAATAACTAATATTTGACATGAGGGGGAGGGAATGCCAAGATGAAGTTTTTTGACTCTTATAACACATTTAAATTGTCGTGTCTTCTCTTGAAAGCCATTTGAAACGAACTCACATAATTCATCATGATTCATACACAGAGCATAGTTATTGGTTAAACAATTTCCTCTTAAGCTCAAGTTGCTTTTCAAGTTGACGGATGGAATATTTCTTATTATCGATTAAGAGCGGTTTAATAATGAGGAAAATCACTAAATATTCATCAATTATGTGTGTGAAAATATCAAATATATTTTAACTTTAAATATTCAGTTATATTTTATTAATGACAATTTTAATTTAGAGTGTAAATTAGCCTGTCAATGAACTATTTTTAAAAGTATTCGATAAAATATAATTCAATTTATCAAATTGAATGGGTTGAACTCAACTAATTCAAGTTTTATAATAATTAACCGTACAAGTTTGAACTTTAAAATTAATTAACGTTGTTAATTAGCGGACAATATTGATGTTTCAAACACCAAACTTCAAACAACTTGTATTCCATTTGAATCGGTTAAATTATAGTTCGAATAATGGAAGTATATGAGGTTCTAAGTTCATTTTGCGTGAACATCACATAATCTTAAGGCCAACACTATATATAAACGGGTAAAAGCCCTTACATGGATAAATTTGCAAGTTTTATCTATTCTTTTTCTTTAGTTTATGTTATTATAAAGGAAATAAGAATTTTAGGAGTGCATTCTGCTTTAGGGTTCATTCTTATTTGTTTCTATTTTTTAAAAGGAAAATTAGTCATTTCAGTCCCTTATTTTTACTGTTTTAGCCGATTTAGTCTCTTATATTTATTTTTTCATCCATTCTAACCCAGTATGTATTTTTTTCAGTCATTTTGTTATTTTTTATTGGTGATAGTTGACTCTTGAAGTTATGATAATATAAAAAAAATAAAAATTCATAAAAAAAATACATAACGGATCAAAATGGCTGAAAAGAAAAAGATAAGGTACCTTTCACCGCAGACCATCAACTAATAGTGCAACATCTTTTAAGCAATGGCCTCCCTATTCTATCTGAAAAACCTAAGAGGGGGAAGGTGAATTAGGTTTTATCTTAATTTTGCAACCTAATTCAAAAAATCACATCTAGGATAACAAATATCAAACACTTAGTGTACAGTTCGTGTGTATAATAACATGTTCAAGTAAATTTCATAATTTGAAACAATGAACACAATGGTTTATAGTGGTTCGGTTTGTTCAACAAAACCTAATCATTTATCTTAAGTTAAGGATTTCTCAAAACCTTTCACTAATCAAGTATAAGATATTACAAAAGAGGCTCATCTAATTCACCTTAGGGTTTTACACAAAACCTCACAAACTATCAAGATTCACCCAACTCTTGATTCTACAACAATCTCCAATACAATAATTAATTAAATGCACACAGACAAGATAATCACAATTATCTTTAATTCAAGGCTCACTCTAACTCTTAGAATTTTAAGCTAAATACAACATTGAATAAGTTTACAAGAGATAAAGAAAGATGATTTGATATAGATATCACCTTAATTGTGAAAATATATCAATTGTAGAACAAATACCTCTTTGAGTAACAACTTCACAAGATCACTCAAGAACACCTTTAAATGTATAAAACTCTTTTAGGATGATTTTCACAATATAGATGTTTAGAAATGGTTTAAGAATGTTTCTAAGATGTTCTATAATGAATGTGTATCAAATTTTTTGCTTAGAAAAATGCGGTTCTTAGTTTTTCAAACATTTGAGTATTTATATGAGTGTTACAAATGGTCATAATATGATTGTTTAAATCTCATAGGTTGGTCGTCCGCATCATCATCTACAAATATATCAAAGTGTTCTGGATAATTTGCAAACTATGAACTCATCAATGTTTATCATGAATCAAAATTAAGATATTAAAAGCTTTAGAGATTTCACTATTAACTCAATCTATCTTGCGATACACACCTCCTTTAGCCACTAAAGAAAGCAAAACGAAAAATGATCGTCAGGCAAAAGAAGATAATATCATAAAAGACTAAATGAGGATGATGTAGAAGACCAAGTCTTTTACTCAGCTAAACACACCCACAATGGAAGTTATTGCAGTTATTAAAGATAAATTTGGTGTGCAAGCCCCAAAGCCCATGAATCCTAATACTAGAAATTAGACAAAAAGAAATAATGCTATTCTCATTTCCGTAATGCATCCTCCATTTACTTGAAGAGCATTTTAGAAAACGTGGAATGAGTACAAAGTACTTATTGGAAGCATTTATACTTCAAATTAAATATTATTATATACATATAAATATATACTTTTAAAATTTTGGTGGCCGAAACCTAAAACATTTTTCCTTTCCCATTTTGAGGCATAGTCACCTGTAGATGTAGTATGGGCAAAAGCCCTTGCAGTTTGGGTCAAAGATCCCTGTAGATTGGACTGAAATCCACTGTAGTTTGGGTCAAAAACTCTTGTAGATAGGATTGAAGTCCACTATAGTTTGGGTGAAAGCCCCCTTTTCCATTTGGACCGAAGTCACTTTTTTTGTAAAACATTTTTATATGCAAAAACATTTTCATTTAAAATATGTCATCGGGTCGAAACTCCTTTTTAATACAGGTAAAACCTCTATTCGTTGATAACATATATAATAAAACATTTTGATATGCATTAATAAATTCAATGTAGACATTTTAAATCATAATTTAATAGTGCACAAATAATCGTATAAAATATAACACTTAAAACATATATTGAATGTGTTTAAATAAAATAGAACTCTTGAAAGTTTAATGAATTGAAATTTCTTTTTTATATATATAGATACCATATAACATATGCATTTATAAATTAGATACATATCTCATGTAAACAATTAAACATATTTAACTTGGACATAAATATTAAAATTAGTAGAGTAAAGATTTTCCCACCTCGACTATTGCAAATAAATGTGAATTTTGTGGAAAAATGTGGAAAACAGTCTAGCCTTTTAGTTCCTTGTTTCCAAAAACATGAATAACATTTCTAAGCCTCAAAATAAATTTCTATAATTGAACTAAAGTCTAGAAATATGAATTTGATGGAATTTAGGTGATTTCGAAAGCTTTGTAACTTTTAGGTCAAACTGTAATTTTATAAAAGTTTATGGGTCACATCCTAAATTTTTAAACATCTGAAATTAAAGTAATGATGGAATTTTTCTGAAATATGTGGGTGAATATATATATATATATATATATATAAAATAAAAGGTATTTTTTCAAAATTGGATAGAATATGAAACTTCTAAAAGTTTAGGCATCAAATTCAAAAGTCTAGAAAACTTTGGGATTGTTGTGTAATTTTATAAAATTTAAAATTAAAGTATATTTGGATTTTTCTAGAATATTGGAGTCAATTTGTAAGTCTTAAAAAGGTTAATTTGGATTTTGGAGTAAATCTAAACATTTTTGAAACTTTTGCTTACTTAATTTGTAACCCAAGGAAGAATGTTAACTCACCCATCATGCTCATTTCAAATTCATCATGCATTGTCTTAGAGAAATCTTTGCACATATTTTCATTAGTAGCTCCGAATATAATGTTATCAACATATATTTGAACAATCAAAATATCATGTGCTTTATTTTTAATAAAAAGAGTAGTATCAACTATACTTCTAGAAAAACCTTTTTCAATAAGAAAATTGCTAAGTCTATCATATCATGCTCTTGGTGCTTGCTTTAAACTATATAAAGCTTTAGAAAGTTTGTACACATGATTTGCATAGGATTCATGAATAAAACCAGGAAGTTGTTCAACATACACTTCATCTTGGATGAAACCATTTAAAAAGGCACTTTTGACATCCATTTGAAATAATTTAAAGCCTTTAAAAGAAGCAAATGCAAGTAACATTCTAATGGACTCTAATCTAGCAACTGGAGCAAAAGTCTCATCATAATCAATGCCCTCTTCCTGATTATATCCTTGAGCAACAAGTCTAGCCTTATTTCTAGTCACAATACCATATTCATCAAGTTTGTTTCTAAAAACCCATTTTGTACCAATAATGGTAAGATTAGAAGGTTTAGGTACAAGTTCCCACACTTTGCTCCTTTCAAATTGATTTAATTCATCTTGCATGGCAATAATCCAAAAATCATCATTAAGAGCTTCAACAATGTTTCTAGGTTCTATATGAGACAATAATGCAAAATCATCAACAAAGTTTATAAAGTGTCTTCTTGTTCTTACCCCTTCATTTGGATCACCAATGATTTGATCCTTTGGATGGTTGTGGACAAATTTCCATTCCTTTGGAAAATCAAACTTTGTTCCTTCTTCAAGTGAGGTAGATTCTTGATTGTCAAAGACTTCTTCATTCTCATCCTTTGATGTTGAAGGATTTTCATTTGTTTGAACAACATCTTTATTCATTGACTCCAAAGGTATTTCTTGAATTTCACCTTCAATCTCATCTCTTGGCAAATAGATGTTAGATTCATCAAAAACAACATGAATAACTTCTTCAATAATCATAGTTCTCTTATTATACACACGATAAGCTTTTCTTATTGAAGAATAGCCAAGAAATATACATTCGTCGGATTTCTTATCAAACTTACCAAGATTGTCTTTGACATTTAAAACAAAATATTTACAACCAAAAACCTTGAAGTAAGAAATAGAAGGAGTTTTGTCAAACATGAGTTCATAGGGGGTTTTCTTCACAAAGGGTCTAAGAAGCACTCTATTTACAATGTAACAAGAGGTGTTTACAGTTTTAGCCCAAAAATACTTTGGCAAATTATTTTCACATAGCATTGAACGAGCCATTTCTTGTAAAGTACGACTTTTCCTCTCAACAACACAATTTTGTTGAGGAGTTTTAGCAACAGAAAAATTGTGAGAAATCTCATTCTCATCACACAGTTTAGTAAAGCTACTATTGCAAAATTCTCTACCATTGTCACTTCTAATGGAGATAAGTTTGCATCCTATGGTGTTTTGTACTTGTTTAAAAAGCTTGACAAAAGCTCCAAAAGCTTCATCTTGCCCAACAAGAATAATACCTAAGTAAATCTAGAGAAATCATCAACTATCACATAAGCATACAATTTGCCACCAAGACTCATTGTTCTCATAGGACCAAATAAATCCATATGTACAAGTTCAAGAGGTTTTGGGGTAGAAACTATCTTCTTAGATTTAAAGGAACTCTTAACTTGTTTATCATATTGACAAGCATCACAAACACGATCTTTTTCAAAATAAATGGCAGGCAATCCTTTAACATATTCATGTTTTGACAGGTTATGCAAAGTATCCATGCTCATGTGTCCTAATCTACGATGCCAAAGATATGCATCATCATCTTTCAAAGCAAGACATTTAACATCTTGTTCAACTAAATCATCAAAGAAGAGATCATACATATTTCCATTTCTATTTCCAACAAAAACAGTTTTGTTAGAGCAATCATCAATAATTAAACATGAATCCTTCTTGAAAATAACTTTATAACCATTATCACATAATTGACTAATACTAAGCAAATTATATTTGAGATTATCAATAAGAAGAACATTTTTAATAAAGGGAGAAGTACTTTTACCAACATTGCCAATGCTAATGATTTCCCCTTTCTTTTTGTCACCAAAAGTCACAAATCATTCATCCTTTGGTTTAACATCATTAAGTATGGATGCATTTCCAGTCATGTGTCTTGAGCATCCACTGTCAAGAAACCATTTGTTCTCTTTTGTTTTCAATTGAAGACACACCTACATCAAGGAGGTTAATAAGCCTTTTAGTACCCAAATTTTCTTGGGTCCATTGAGGTTAGTTCTTTTAACCACCCAAGTGTTTTTAGCACAATTCTCAATCTTTTTCTTCACATAACATCTAGTCATCTTGTGACCATTTTTACCACAATAGGTACAACATATTTTTGAAGAAGTTGAGACATGTGAATAATATGCATGAGATACTCTCTTATGTGCATGTGACATATTTTCATATGAGTGAGATAAGCTCTCATGTGTGTGTGAGACATCTTTATAGTTATCATAAAAACTAAGACCTCTCTTATCATGAGTGAGTCTTTGCATACCAAGTAATTTGTTCAAATTGTCCCTACCACATGTAAGTTTTTGCAAACTAGCACTTAAATCTCTCATTCTAACTTTGTTTTTCTTGATAATCTTTTTCATTTCTTTATAGAGATTGGAAATGAATTCATCTTTATCAAACATGTCACAAATATCATTATCACTTTCACTATCAACTAAAGTAGGAGTTTTTGAAGCATTTACCTCATCTTCAATAGCCATGAAACAAGCATTTGCATGTTCAGTTTGTTCTTCATCTTCACTTCCTTCTTGATCCCAAGTGCAAGCAAGTCCTTTCTGGTTTTTGGACTTATACTTCTTTTCTATCTCTCTTAATTTTGGACAGTCAGCCTTGAAGTGATTTGGACTTTCGCATTCATAGCATTGCTTTGAGTTGATATTTGTTGATGTCGATGGCTTCTTTTTGAATTTGTTGAAGTGTCCCTTTTTGAACATTTTCTTGAAGTTCTTCATGACAAGAGCTATTTCCTCATCATCCATTTCTTCCTCATTACTAGAAGATTCATTTTCGTTGTTCTCTTTGGCTTTGAGAGCAATTCCTCTTTTCCCTTTGTCTTCCACTTCTTGATCATTTGACCACTTTATCCTTATTTCATGAGTGAGAAGTGATCCAATAAGCTCTTCCACTGGTTTCTTCTTCAAGTCATGAGTTTCTAGCATAGCAGTGGTTTTACCTTCCCAAGCCTTTGGTAAAGCATTAAGTATCTTCATGTTTTGTTCTCCTGTAAAATATGACCTGCAAAACACTTTTAAACCGTTAATAATGTTAGTAAAGCGAGTAAACATATCAGTAATATTTTCATTTGATTTTATAGTGAAAAGTTCATACTCCTTTGTAAGCATACCAAGTTTTGTTTCCTTTACTTGGTTTCTACCTTTATGAGTCACTTCAAGTAGTCTCCACATTTCATGTGCAGATTCAAAACATCTTACCTTGTTATACTCATTCATATCAAGTGCACAAGTAAGAGTGTTCATGGCAAGAAAATTAAGGGTCATTTTCTTTTTATCTTCATCATCAAATT
Source organism: Apocynum venetum (assembly GCA_019593545.1). NCBI lineage: Eukaryota > Viridiplantae > Streptophyta > Magnoliopsida > Gentianales > Apocynaceae > Apocynum > Apocynum venetum. Next base: position 1,670,853 of record SRSM01000144.1, on the reverse strand, counting down.
CCTCAGATAATTTGTCAATCTTGATAGCATCAACAACTTTAAAAGGCACATAAGGTCCATTTTCAACAATATTCCATAATTCATAGTTTAGAAAAGATATATAAATTCTAACTCTATTTTTCCAGAAATTATAGTTTGTGCCATTCAACAAAGGAGGTCTAGTAGTAGAGTAACCTTTTACCATCATAGTGTTATCTAGATGTGCCATAGAATCTTTGCTTCTAGGAGCTTAATCCTTATAAACAAGAAGACCTGCTCTGATACCAATTGAAAAACCTAAGAGGGGGGTGAATTAGGTTTTAACCGATTTTTCCTAAATTTAAATCAAACAGTGCTTTCTAAGATAACAAATAACAAACACTTGGTTCTCAAACAGTGTGTGAAATAATGTGTTCAAGAAATAGGCAAAGGACACAGAGATTTATAGTGGTTCGGTTTATCCAACAAAACCTAATCCACTAGCTTGAGCTATTTACTCAAGGATTTCACAAAACCTTTCACTAATTTAGTATAAGAGATTACAATAGAGGCTCACCCAATTCCCTTAGGGTTTTACAACACAAACCTCTTACCCAATAAAGGTTCACTCAACACTATGAGTTTTACAATATAACCTTGATTACACACCTATCTCTAATACAACAATTAATGAAATAGATACTCTAAATACACTCACAATTTTTTATGATTCAAGGCTCACTCTAACCCTTAGAGTTTTAAGTTCAATGCAACATTGAACAAAACAAACAAGATAAGAAGATGAAGAGTTTGATATAGATATCACCTTAATGTGAAGATATATCAATATAAAACATAAATACCTCTTTGAGTAATATTTTCCTCTAAGTTGCTCAAGAACCCCAATGATTTAGTATCAATCCCAACTTGATGAATTTCTCAATGTGAATGTTATATTTTTGTTTGAAAATGATCTCAAGTTGTTCTATGAAATGTAAGAATCAGATTTTTACTCAAAAAGTCGTGTTACTAAGTTTTTTAAACAATTGGGTATTTATATGTATGCACCAACGGTCATAAAAATGACTGTTTGAATCCCACTCATGAAAAGTGTTGTCGACCGCATATTAGAAAGGTCGTTCGCACCATCATCCGCAAGTGTTCCAGAGAACTCTGGACATGCTGCGGACGATGAGCTGAAAAGTCCGGTCGACCGCACCATCATCCGCAAGTGTTTCCAGAGAGCTCTGGACCTTCAGCGGACGATATTCTGAGAGGTTTGGTCGACCGTATGATCTGTGGTTGACCACACTTCAATTAGGTCGACCGCACATGCATTGAAACTATGCAAAACAAGATTCCAAACAACTCCAAGAGTTTGTGGAATACATTTTATGAAATTTAAAGTATGTGCATGTAATTTGAAAATCATTTCAAATACCCAACTCATGTTTTATCTAAATAAAATGCATTTTGAAAATCATTTCACATTATTTGAGCAACCTATAGAATTTATTACTCATAGATGTAGATCTAGAGATATGTAAGAATATATAAAATAATACTACACCTCTAGATCCTATCTAATCCAAAAACCGCTTATCTTCAACGCTAGAAAACATCCGATCTTGCATGGATTAGACATAAGAATCCTAAAAGACCAACACTTATAAAATAAAGACATTAGTCCTCATCGATGTTTGTCATTAATCAAAATTAAGATATTAAAAGCTTTAAAGCATTCAATATTGTATTTAATGAGTCTAACATTTACTTGCCAATAGATGAAAATGAATATTATCTTCAAGAACAATATACTTATGGAGTCAATGAACAAATATATTGTTCAATCAAATAAAGATCATTTAATTCCTAAGGATGAAAGTGAATAGGTCATTGACATTCAAGAACCAATCTTACATGAAAGAGAGACAATTCATGGCCTTCAAAAGGAATGGAAATACGTCCATAATCATGCAAACAATCAAATTATTGGTAATCCCAATGAAGATGTGACTGATAAGTTCTTGCAATGTGAGATCCTTCTTCTCTTGTTTCAGTTGATTTATGTTGTCACTCCAAGACGGTGGGAACTTATCCAGTAAGACATGAACATGTAGTATTTCACACATCTTCATTCCTTCTTTTAGATCATCGGTAGTCAAATTTTCGTACTGATACACTTGGTCCATGATGGGTTTGTCATCAATCATTTGAAATTGCAGCCATTTTTCCCACAATATATTTCTTTTTCCCTGCATCATCAGCACCGTATCTCTTTTTTAGCAATTTTTACATTTATTTTGCATACTTATGACTGATAAATATATCAAAGAGAGGGTTAGTCATGTGGTTCTATAGGTGCCCTCTCACTATTTTGTTGTCTTTCTCAAATTTTTCATTTGATTCTTCATCAGACTTTTTTGTATGAGTAGTAGAAGGTGTAGGGATAGATGTTGCAGGAAGGTCAGTTTGTGTAGTAGATGGGCAATTGAGGTTCCAGAGCTATGTATTTTAGTGGAAGGGAAATCTGACAATAAGACATAATCTACTTCCAATTGTTCAAAGAAAATTCGCAGTTTTTGGGGCTAACGTTTATAATTGTTTCTATCTATGGGTTTGAGCTTCGAAATATTTGGCAAGGCTTTGGACAAAATAGATACTATCTAATCGCTTTTAAAATGTAGAAAATAATAACCATAAACATGACTTACAGAATAAATAGAATGATTAAGGCAAGATAAGATGAAGTAAACTTAATGAGATAATTTGTTGTGTCGTGGAATACCGTTGCCTTAAAAGCGTCTATGACAAACCTCAAAGCAAGTCTAAAAGCTGGTTGCTCCCTAAGTTTAACACAACATTCCCCAAACACGTGCATTTATGGCTAGAGAACTAGATATACTAGTAGAACAAGCTAATGCACAAAAAACATAAAGATAAACAAAATATAGCTAAATAAGAAGGTAAAAAGCTCTGACGAGAAAAGTAAATGGGTTTCAAACTTAACTACCATTATGAAATTTTAGCCCCTTTATATAATATAGTTTCCAATCGAAAAGAGCAGAGAATAAGGAATGAATATTTTCTCAAATCAATGAATATTGTAACTAAAAATCTGGTAGTTTGGATAGGTTCAAACAACATTGAAATGGTATGAATTTGGTGGTTACGATAACATTGAATTGGTAAAATATTGTTGAATGGACTGCTGCCACTTCTAACATATGCATGTCTTCTTTTAACATTATGAAAGAATATGAGAATAGTTTTCACATCCCAGATTTCCAAAATTACCAAAATAGTTAATACAACTTAATAATCATGTCAAAGGCAAAATACCTAATTAGAAATAGCCAAATTCCCCAATATAAATCCAGAATTATAAATTAAACCATTGAACAATATTCCAAAATGAAAACCCTAATTTAGTATAAACTAACAACATAAATCATAGTTCTAAATAAATACTTAATTAAAAAAAATTGAAGTGAAATTTTGTTGATTGGCCATCCTCCATCACCGTCTCATAACCCCTTAACTTCTAGATGATTTTAGGAAAAACATAGGTTGAGTACAAAGTACTCATTAGGAATAACATATGTCAATTTATACATGAATATGAAATATTTCGTGTCATCGAATCAAAAGCCCTTATTTAATCTGATCGAAGTCCTTGTTCAATCGGACCGAAGTCCTTGTTTAAATGAACTCAAGCCTTGTTCATAGATGGCATATACAATAAAATTTTCATTTGCATTTATAGAATCAATGTACACATTTTAAAACTTGATTTTAAAAGTGCATAAATAATCATATATTAAGACCTTGTATTTAAATGATATAATAACTCCCGCCTCAAATTAGAAGATAGAAGTTTCATGGTAAGTTGTGCAGAAGTTCTAACTCTCTAACTCCTCATTTCCTACATTGAAAGTACTTGAATAATTTATTACCTTGAAAAAGAAGTACTAATCAAATGTTAAAAAGGAAATTTAGAAAGTAAAAAGGGTTTTGGAAAAGTTTAGAGGCATAATTGGGAATTGGGGTCAATTTGAAAACCCTAAAACTATTAATTTGGGAATTAAGGTTGATATGTAAAATAAAAAAGTTAGATTGGAGAATCTAGGGTTTAAAACCCTAGGGACCTAATTGCAAATGGGGAATGGTTTGAAATTATATTTTTACTCCTCTTTATAAATACTATTTTTCCAAAATCTTAACCCTAAATATATCATCTTCTTCCCTCTCCTGCCAAACCCTGTCGTCAACTCCTACTCCCTTTCTGACTTCTGTCACTGCCACCAAACCCATACACATACACACAATGGCGACAAGCAAGAAGAAGAAGAGAGGAAGAAGCATCGACCATGGGTGGAAGAAAAAGAAAGAAAAAAAGAACAAAAACTTGATTTATTGAAAAAAAAAGCAGCCATAAATGACTCAGGGTTGAAGAAGATGAAAATAATATAATTTTTTTTGGCTTTATTCATTGTCGACAGCCAGCCACAAGGCGTTGCCAATTGCTGTTGCCAAAGGGGTAAAAGCAAGAGATCACCTCTCTTTGTGTGCTCTGAAATAATGAGTAAATTTTTTTCTTGTAGTGAAAATTATATTTATATGATGAATTTTGCGCCGGGCTTACGGTAAAAAAAAAAGTAATTGGATAATCCCATTTACAAATCCCAATCAAATTTCTTTTTCTTGAAATGTGTATTAAAGCTTAGGGTGGCAAAATCGGCCCAGTTCGAAAAGCCTGCAAAATAAATTGGGTTGGGCTTCAATATTTGTGGCCCAAAAAAATCGGGTCTAAATGACCCGACCCTAGGGGTGGCAAAACAATCAGGTCGGGCCGAAATGAGCCGAGCCTAGCGGATTAAGAGCGTCAAATGGGCTGGGCCAAAATTACACGGGCCTAAAAAAACGAAACCCAACCTAACTATTCTACGGGCCACGAGCTAACAAGCTGAAATGGCCTGATGGTTTTAAAACTTTTAAGAAATAAATTTGACATTAAAAACAAGTTCATCCAAGAAATAAGCTCATCTCTTTTAAGTCATGTTTATTTTTATTTTTTTTTTTATAAAATAAGGAATCGAGCCTGCCCGTGAGCTCGCGGGCTAATTTGGTCCAAACCCATTTGGCCTGCAAGTTATACGGGCTTGGCCATTTAGGCCTGACTTTTTTTTGCCACAAATATTGAAGCTCAGCCCAATTGATTTTGCGGGCTTTTGGGGCAGGACCGATTTTGCCACCCCTACCCGACCTGTATAACCTGCGGTTCAAATAAGTTCAGGTCAATTTAGCCTGCAGGTTGATAGGTCAACCCGATTCCTTATTAAGAAAAAACACAACAACTAAGAGCCCTAAGTCCCTAACGCTGTAACACAACAGTCTTCCCTCAACTCTGCCTCACACTGTCACTATCTTTATGCGACTGTGCCTCAACCCTCAGCCCTCCCTGTCTCTTCTCTTTTTCACTCTTCCGTCGCAGTCGCCTGTCGCCGTGGTCTGGTCTCTGCTTGTGCCTGGCGAGCATCTCTGGCTCTCTGCCTTTTGCGTCTCTGCAAGTTCTAGTAAGAACTAATATGACAGTTAGACAGAACTTGGTCCTTTTTTTCCCTTTTTCAACAAATTTCATTTCAATTGACATTAGTTAATTAGTTTAGTTTTTTTTTTATTCAGTGATTTACTTTGCTTAACAGTTAACTCATGTGATTTTTTTTTCTTTTTCATTGAAGCATAATTTCAATTTTCATGTGATACAGACATACAATGATAGTTATGTGTTATTTATTTCTATGATTTTCATAATTTCAATAATTAATGTTTTTTTTGTTCTGATTTGGGATTATACTGAGAATTAGGGGTGATTTTTCCACCTCTAATAAGTATTGATTTTACTAAGAATTATGGGTGATTTTGGCACCCCTAATGAGAATTGATTATCTTGAGAATTAGAAGGTGATTTTGCCACCCCTACTGAGAATTGACTATATTGAGAATTGATTTGAAACTATTTTTTGGGGATTTTGTCTTTTTAATTAAATAGAAACCTCATATTAAATTGTCAACATGTTGTACTGAATTTTTTAAACTTTCATCATGGTGTCACTTTCGCTTTGTTTTACTGATTTTTTTTAATTTCATTTAGAATTGTCCTTTGTTTTTCAGGTAATTATTTTTTAAATTGCAATATGGATTTCATAATTGATTGTGAGGATATAGATTATATAATGAAATTGGCCAAAAGTACTATAGGTAATGACTCTAACGATTCTACTGTTGTTATGTCTACTACTAAAAGTAAGAAGAAGAATAATGATGATGGAAAAAATATGTTAGTGGAAGCTCAAGTTCTAAGAAATGTAACTCTAAAACATCATAAGTGTGGGAACGCAATACTAAGATTAGTATGGTAAATGGAAAGGAAACATGTAAATGTAATGGTTGCGGAAAAGGTTATAGTTGTAAAAGTGTTTTGGGAACCACTCATTTGTGGCGACATTTAGATAAATGTCATGCAATCCCTAGATATCATGATGTGAGAAGCTTGTTAAACAGACAAGCTACATTGGCAAAGTTTAAGAAATTTGATCATAAAATCCCCCTACTCAACCAAGTCGTCATGGGCAGGACTCCACCCATAGCATAATCGACAGATCCAAGATGTACTCCTACAGGTAAAAGGAGTTCAAATAGATATTGGTTGTACTCGAAAGGTTATGAATCGATTTACAAGTGCAATCCCAAAGTCTCAATTTTGAGTGGCAATACAACGTGGACCCATATATATATCATTTGCTAATACACGATCGATTAATGTTTGAATAAAAATCCTTTCTGGCATTTTCCCATTTCGAGGACTCACATAAATACTCCGGGACGTGCCACAGTCCGTTCGGTGTACAACAATGTGTTGTACTACTTCAACAAGTCTGGCCATGAGATATCCAGCATCTGATGTTCGTACAGCAGTATCCACAACCCCTTTCCGGGCTCTATAGCAGGAAATGATATATTTTGTTAAAGAGAGTCATTTGCGTAAGTTGTTTTGAATGGGTAAATCAATCATTTGACCTTGAGGATCCGACATTAAGCCTCTCATACCTACTAATATATGTACCTGAGATGCATTTCCTCTAGCTCCTGAAAAAGGCATTATATGAACTAGATTAAAAGGGTCAGTCATCCTAAAATTCGGATTCATTTCTTGTCTCAAATAATCACTTGTAGTATACCATATTTCAATGGATTGGCATAATTTTTCTACTACGTGTACATTCTCATAATGGTGGTGTTTTTCTAAAATCAAACTTTGTTGTTCGGCATCTTGAACTAGCCATCCTTTCGAAGGTATTGTTAAAAGATAATCAATTCTTAATGAAATGGATGTAGCGGTAGCTTGGTAGAAACCCAGAGTTTTTACTTGATCCAGAATGTGTGATCTATATGTCATTCCGAATTGATCTATTAATCAACTAATAAGTCATTTCATGGCAGTTCTGTCTATCGCTTTATTGTGAAATACCATATTAGCCCGTTTTGCCATAAATATCTCCATAATCGGCTGAGTAGGATTCAACAATGGGTTTGGGTCAGTGATTGAAAAACTGTTTTTTCTTGATCTCGATTCGCGCATCAATTCCATAACTATAATCCTCGAGAGATCGGAATTCCTACCGGTATTATACAATTACTTCGCTTAGTTAGGTACCATAACGGGCATGTGAAAATCCCTGTAAGGCTTTGTCGATTTCTCGATAAAGAGAAATATGACCAAGAGTGGTTCGAATGTATATAAAAAGAATTTTTTTTATACTTCTCACTATTAGATAGTGTCCATAAATTTCATAGTAAGTTCCTAAAGATCCATAGTGAACTTGAATGGGAGTTTCTCTTGAAGCAATAAGGCGTTGATCTAGTCACCAACGAAACCACAAAGGGCTATCTAAATTTATTCGTTTTTGCCGATAAGCTCCAATTGCATCATAGGAATTGCAAAAAAAAGGGTTCTTTCGTATAATCATAGTTATTCTTATCACTTCTTTGATTTTGATAGTTTCCGCGATTACCTGGATTATGTCTATTTACACAAATACTTCGACGATTTCCGCTCATTAATACATAGAGTCCCAAAAGCATATCTTGAGTTGGTACGGAAATGGGATCCCCAATAGCTGGAGAGAAAAGATTCATATGAGAAAACATAAGTAAACGGGCCTCCGCGTGGGCCTTCAAAGATAAAGTTACATGAACAGCCATTTGATCCCCATCAAAATCTACATTGAATCCCTTACAAACTAATGGATGTAAACAAATAGCACGCCCATCCACTAAAATGGGCTGGAATGCCTATATGCCTAATCTATGCAGAGTGGGCGCTCTATTGGCTAAAGTTGTCATTCAACAAGATCTTCCATTTTCTTATGATGAGTATGAAGGGGTGCATGAGGTGAATAGGTACTTGCAACCTGATTTTAAACCCACTACCAGAAACACTTGCAAAACTGATTATTGGAAACAAAGGAGAACAAATGGTTTCTTGACAGTGGATGCTCAAGACACATGACTGGAAATGCATCCATATTTAATGATGTTAAACTAAAGAATGAAGGATTTGTAACTTTTGGTGACAAAAAGAAAAGGAAAATCATTAGCATTGGCAATGTTGGTAAAAGTACTTCTCCTTTTATTAAAAATGTTCTTCTTATTGATAATCTCAAATGTAATTTGCTTAGTATTAGTCAATTATGTGATAATGGCTATAAGGTTATTTTCAAGAAGGATTCATGTTTAATTCTTGATGATTGCTCTAACAAAATTGTTTTTGTTGGAAATAGAAATGAAAATATGTATGATCTTTACTTTGATGATTTAGTTGAACAAGATGTTAAATGTCTTGCTTTGAAAGATGATGATACATATCTTTGGCATCGTAGATTAGGACATGTGAGCATGGATACTTTGCATAACCTATCAAAACATGAATATGTTAGGGGATTGCCTATCATTCATTTTGAAAAAGATCGTATTTGTGATGTATGTTAATATGGTAAACAAGTTAAGAGTTCTTTTAAATCTAAGAAGATAGTTTCTACCTCAAAACCTCTTGAACTTGTAAATATGGATTTATTTGGTCCTATGAGAACAATGAGTCTTGGTGGCAAATTGTATGCATATGTGATAGTTGATGACTTCTCTAGATTTACTTAGGTATTATTCTTGTTGGGCAAAGATGAAGCTTTTGGAGCTTTTGTCAAGCTTTTTAAACAAGTACAAAACACCATAGGATGCAAAACTTATCTCCATTAGAAGTGACAATGGTAGAGAATTTTGCAATAATATCTTCACTAAACTATGTGATGAGAAAGAGATTTCTCACAATTTTTCTGTTGCAAAAACTCCTCAACAAAATGGTATTATTGAGAGGAAAAATCGTACTTTACAGGAAATGGCTAGTTCAATGCTATGTGAAAATAATTTGCCAAAGTATTTTTGGGCTGAAACTGTAAACACCTCTTGTTACATTGTAAATAGAGTACTTCTTAGACCTTTTGTAAATGAAAAAGTCTTTGACAATCAAGAATCCATCTCACTTAAAGAAGGAACAAATTTTGATCTTCCAAAGGAATGGAAATTTGTCCACAACCATCCAAAGGATCAAATCATTGGTGATCCAAATGAAGGGATTTCTCTAAGACAATGCAGGATGAATTTGAAATAAGCATGATGAGTGAGTTGACATTCTTCCTTAGGTTACAAATTAAGCAAGCAAAGGAAGGAACTTTCATTAACCAAGCTAAGTACACAAAAGAATTACTGAAAAGGTTTGGAATGGCTGACTCAAAGGAGATTGATACTCCTATGGCCACATCTATTAAATTGGACAAAGATGAGAATGGTAAGATAGTTGATCAAACTACATACAGAGGTATGATTGGTAGTCTTTTTTATTTAACTGCTAGAAGACCTGATATTATGTTCTATGTTTGTCTATGTGCTAGATTTCAATCATCCCCTAGAGAATCTCAATTAATTGCTGTCAAATGTATTCTTAGATACTTGAAAGGGACTATAGATTTTGGTTTATGGTATCCTAAATCTATGTCATTTGAGCTAGAAGCATTTACAGATGCAGATTATGCGGGTTGTCGAGTAGAACGTAAGAGTACTAGTGGTCACTGTCAATTTCTTGGTTACTCTTTAGTTTCATGGTATAGTAAGAAACAAGCTTGTGTATCTCTCTCTACCACTGAAGCTGAATACATTTCTGCTGGTAGTTGTTGTGCACAAGTTTTATGGATGAAAACCACTTTGCAAAATTATAGCTTGAACTTTGATTGTATCACTATAAATTGCGATATTACTAATGCCATTAATCTGACAAAAAATTCTATACAACACGCAAAAACTAAGCATATAGATATTAAACATCACTTTTTGCATGACCATGTTTTAAAAGGTGATATATTACTTGATTTTGTTCCTACGGATGATCAATTAGCTGATATTTTCACAAAGCTTTTGGCCGAGAAAATGTTTTGTTTACTTAGAAAACTCTTGGGTATTGGTTCTTTCAATTTCTAACTTGTGCGTTTTTGTGAAGTTTGTGGAAGCTATTTTTTTTGTGTTGTTTGGATGATACCCAGTGCAGATGCGGTCGACCGCATATGAGTAAATAGTCATCCACAGAACAGACAGTGGACTTGCGGATGATCATGACAGAATCACCGGTTGACCGCTGTTCATCACTCATCAACTGCAAAGGTTCCAGAGGACTTGCGAAAAACCCATATCAAACGTCCGGTCGACCGCATATGAGTAAATAGTCATCCACAGAACAGACAGTGGACTTGCGGATGATCATGACAGAATCACCGGTTGACCGCTGTTCATCACTCATCAACTGCAAAGGTTCCAGAGGACTTGCGAAAAACCCATATCAAACGTCCGGTCGACCGCATATGAGTAAATAGTCATCCACAGAACAGACAGTGGACTTGCGGATGATCATGACAGAATCACCGGTTGACCGCTGTTCATCACTCATCAACTGCAAAGGTTCCAGAAGACTTGCGAAAGACCCATATCAAACGTCCGGTCGACCGCAGATTCAAATTATCGACCTCAAAGGTTCTAGAGAGACTAAAATCAATGTGCGGATGATACAGCGGACGACGATCCGGTCAACTGCACATCTAGGACCGTTACAAATATGCCTCATTCGGACGCAACCTTTCACTTTCCAATCATCCCCACCTCTTCACTTATCAGCTGCATCTCTTCAAATTCCTATAACCCACCAAAAATTCACCATAAATACACTTCATTTCTTCTTCAATTCATCTAATCTTCCTATATATTCTTGTTTTATAAATCTCAAAACCCTAGAAATGGCAAAAACTCAAATTGACAAGAGTAAAATACAAATGGTTCAAGAAGTTCCAAAGAAGAAAAGAACCATGCCAACTTCTTCTCAACTCTTTAGGAGCAAGCATCATGAGGCCCGTTACAATGACTTTCTCAAGAATCGACAGGTAATTTCTGGGAGTACCATTGATAGATATGAGTTTCCCTTTGATAGAATTCTTACCTATATGGCTTGGCAAGGATAGGATAGCATAATAGATCATGAAGAGCCTTTGTACACTGATCTTGTATATCAATTTTATGTCAATCTCGAAAAAGTGATAGAAAAAGAGGGTGAGATGACTATAAGGACCAATTATATTTCAAGGGTAAATGGGATAGATTTGCATTTTACTTCCATTGGCGTAGATAAAATTTTAGAGATTTCTTTTGATGGGGTTGAGTACTTTAATACTCATCAAAGGATCAGTCACAAGGACTTTTCTACTGAGGGGTTTGAGAAGATTTTCACTCAAGGCAAACCTTTTGTAAACTTAGTAAAGAGAGAAGCAAATGTGTTCAATTTTGAGCATCGCATTCTTCATCATATGTGCACTAACATTTTCATCCCAACTGAAGGCCATAAAACTACAGTCACGTTTATGCATATATTTCTTATGTATTTGTTGGTGAAGAGAATCCGGGTGGATTTTGGATATATAATGGTACAACACATGATGGCTACAATTGAGAAGAGCAAAGGTATTCCCAAAAGCTTACCCTACGGACGATTGTTAACCAAAGTTTTCAGACACTTCAACGTTCCATTCCTAGAATTGAAGGGGACAAAATATGTGCCTAAGTTCAATTTTGCATCTTTTAAAAGAATGCAAGCTTTGTGTCTCAGTGGCACATGGGACTTGAAGAAAAATTTGTCTTCGGAAGAGATCTCTGTGGCAACAAAGGAGACAGTGAGGCTGATGGGAAAAGAACCACCAATAATTCTCAAAGAAGGCGTTTCTACTGGCGAATTTTGACTCAGATGAAGGTGAGGGCTCACAAGGTGTTAAAAGATCACTGTATCTAGATGAGGAAGAAGATGTTCCTCCTGAGGCTCCAGATTTGAAAAAGGCTAAAGATAAAGAAAAAGTTGGAGAGGAAGACGTTTCCACTCCACATCCTGCCATCTGGGTGCACTGGAAGAAATCTCATCTCAGATAGGTTCGATGTTCAGCACTTTTAACAATCACTTCAAGACACTTCACTCCAAGATCGACGATCTAGCATCACGGGCGGAGTACCATGGCATCGAGATCATAAATATCAAATATTATCTAGAGGCGCTTCATGGCATTCCGGTTGATATCTTTACATTGCCACATTCACGTGATATGCCCCCGCCTGATGAGCCGCATGCTGGACCATCATCTTCCATGGCCAAAGTTTATGTGCGACGGCCTAGGAGATAGTTTGTCTTTCTTGTACTTTTGATTTGCCTAGACATTTTATCTCTCTATTGTATCTTTGAATTTTTTTTTTAAATGCATTTTTTTCCCCATGATGACTCATTGGTAGTTGAGGGATTTTATTGTTAATTGACTTAGTTCTATCCTTTCTATCCATTCTTTTTTAATGATGACAAAGGGGGAGAAAAAACTATTGTTAATTGCAATACATAAATGTTATGAAACTAACATTGTGTTTCAGGAAAATTGAGATGAACTTAAAAGTTCAACTTCATCAAAATCAAGAGGAAGAAGAAACAGCTCTAAAAGGTTAAGTGTAGCTATCCTTGGTTTAAAATTCTGTTTTTTATTAAAGGAGAATGGGAATTGTGTGTTGATGGCCGGGTTGGCCTTATGTGTGATTTTATGTGATATATCTCATCTTTTTTTGCATTGTTGAGTTTGTGTTGTGACAAACATTGAAAAGAACTAATGGCTTAATTATATTAGTGTTGGTCTTTTAGGATTCATATATCTAATCTTTGCAAGATCGAAGTTTCAAGTCTTCAGGAAAGAGCGTTTGGTGCCAAGCGTTGAAGATAAGCAATTTCTGGATTAGATAGGATTTAGAGGTGTAGTGTTAATTCTTTATATATCTATTAGGTGTCTCTAGGTCTACCTCTATGAGTAATAAGTTCTATAGGTTGCTCTATAAAAGTGAAATGTTTTTCAAAATGCATTTCATTTAGATAAAACATGAGTTGGGTATTTGAAATGATTCTCAAAATACATGCACATACTTTAAAATTCATAAAATGTATTCCACAAACTTTTGGAGTTGCTTGGAATCTTGCTTTGCATAGTTTTAATGCATGTGCGGTCGACCTAACTGAAGTGTGGTCGACCACAGATCATGCGGTCGACCAGACCTCTCAACTTATCGTCCGCTGAATGTCCAGAGCTCTCTGGAACACTTGCGGATGATGGTGCGGTCGACCGGAATTCTCAGCTCATCGTCCGTAGTATGTCCAGAGTTCTCTGGAACACTTGAGGATGATAGTGCAGACGACCTTTCTGATATGCGGTCGACCGCACTTCTCCTGAGTGGGATTTAAACAGCTATTTTTATGACCGTTGGTGCATACATATAAATACCCAATTGTTTAAAAACTTAGTAACCCGACTTTTTGAGCAAAAATCTGATTCTTACACTTCATAGAACATCTTGAAACCCATATATAACATTCACATTGTGAAATTCATCAAAGTGGGGTTGAAACTAAAATCATTGGTGTTCTTGACCAATTTAGAGAAAAATATTACTCGAAGAGGTATTTATGCTTTATATTGATATATCTTCACATTAAGATGATATCTATATCAAACTCATCTTTTTCATATCTTGTTTGTTTTGTTCAAGGTTGCATTGAGCTTAAAACTCTAAATGTTAGAGTGAGCCTTGAATCATAGAAAATTGTGATTGTATTAAGAGTATCTATTTCATTAGTTGTTGTATTAGAGATAAGTGTGTAATCAAGGTTGTGTTGTAAAACTCAAGGGTTGAGTGAGCCTTGATTGGTTTGTGAGGTTATTTGTAAAACCTTAAGGTGAATTGGGTGAGTCTCTAATGTAATCTCTTATACTAAATTAGTGAAAAGTTTTGTAAAATCCTTGAGTAGATAGCTCAAGGTAGTGGATTAGGTTTTGTTGGATAAACCGAACCACTATAAATCATTGTGTCCTTTGTCTATTTCTTGAACACATTATTTCACACACTGTTTGAGCACCAAGTGTTTGTTATTTGTTGTCTTAGAAAGCACTGTTTGTTTTAAAGTTATAAAAATCTGTTAAAACCTAATTCACCCCCCCCTCTTAGGTTTTTCAGTGTCTACTAGATGGAATGCTTCATATATAATGCTTGAAAGTGCTTTGAAATATCATCATGTATTCATGAGTTTCACTTTTCATGATAGAAATTATAAATTGTCCAAGTAATGAAGAGTTGGAAAGAACGGAAAAGATGTGTGCTTTCTTGGCCCCTTTTTATCACATTACTAACTTCATATCCGGATCATCTTATCCACAACAAATTTATATTTCACGCAAGTTGCAAATATTGAGATAAAATTGAATGAAAATTTGACAAGTGAAGATAAAGTGATCAAAGTTATGGCATGAAGCATGAAGGGAAAATTTGAGAAGTATTGGAGTGATTATAGTGTAATTATTGCACTAGGATCTATTGTTAACCCACAAAATAACTGGAGATTTTTTAACTCTGTTTATAAGAGGTTTTACCCATATAATTATCAAAAAAAGGTGAATAAAATTAAAGATGTTTTGTGTAAGCTATTCTGTGAATATGAACAAAATGGAACTTCATCAAGTAAGGACCAATCCCAAGCACAAACAAGTGAAACAATAGTGTCATCGAGGATATACATTGAAGATATAAGATATCTATCATTCATTGTATTGTTTTATTTTTTATTGAAACATGAGGAATATCATGTAATCTATTTTTTATTTTTCCAAGTATATTTATTGAAACATGTAATCTATTTTTGTAATGCAATTATTTTCCTTAGGAATATCATCAAGAAATGAGGCAAATGTCTTCGAATGATGGGAAGTCCCAACTTGAAATATACTTGGAAGAAGGGTGTACAATTAGAGGTAACTTAGATGTACTCGAGTATTGGAAGTTGAATAAACATTATTTTCCTCAATTTGCAATAATGGCTTTGTGACATTTTGAGCAGTCCAATCACAACAGTGGCTTCGGAATCTTCATTTAGTATTGGTGGTCGAATCTTAAACAAGTATAGAAGTTGTTTGCTTCCAGAAAACGTGCAAACCCTTATTTGTACACGTAATTGGTTGTATGGTTTCAAAGAAATTGGAAATCCCGATAATTATATACTAATAATTCTCTTCCTATTTTTACATGGAATTTGTTGTTGTTTGCATTTTATTATTTTCATTTTAGTTATTAATGTTGAAAAACCTAAGAGAGGGGGTGAATTAGGTTTTTATCAAAATTTTCAACTTAATTCAATAAAACACCTATTTGACAACAAATATCAAACACTTGGTGTGCTAGTTGTGTGAGTAAAAAATGTGTTCAAATAAAATGCAGAAAGTAGAGCAATAAACACAATGATTTATAGTAGTTCGATTAATCCAACAAAACCTAATCCACTACCTTGAGTTACCTACTCAAGGATTTTACCAAATTCCTTCACTGATAAAATGAATGAGATTACAAAAGAGGCTCATCCAATTCACCTTAGGGTTTTACAAATAACTTCTCAACCAATCAAGGCTCACTCAACCCTTGAGTTTTACAACACAACCTTGATTATACAATAATCCCACCATTCTCCTTAGTGAATCCTAAAAATACAATTCAATTCAAGTTTTACCCAAAGGTTTTACAAACAAACCTTAAAAACAAAACAACCTACACAAGGGTCACCCTAACACTTATGGTTTTATGCTACTTGTAACCTTGATACAATTACATTCAATAATAAGAGATAAAGAGTTTGATAGATATCACCTTAATGTGAAGATATATCAATTTAATCACAATAATCTCTTTGAATAATGGCTTGCCAAGATTGCTCAAAATTTACCTTTGAATTTAAAAACTCTTCTTGAATGATTTTAACAAGATTGATGTTTAGAAAGGGTTTTGGAATGTTTCTAAGATGTTATAGGATCAAGATATACAATGTTTTTGCTCATAAATTGTTCTTAGAAAGAATTCCAAAGGTTTTGGTATTTAAAGGTTTGTTCCCAACGGTTAAAAATGAAACTATTGGAAACCCACTCAGGAGAAGTGCGGTCGACCGCATATCAGACGAGTCGTCCGCACCATCATCTGCAAGCTAACTGGACAACCTTCGGATGATAATTTTCATCTTGCGATCGACCTCACCTCACTTGCGGTCTACCGCATGGTCGTCCACAAGTTGACAGATGAGCAAATTTGATAGCACATGCATCTACAAGATAAACTAACTTGTGGACGATACCTGGACCACTTTTGGTTGACTGAAACATGTTCATTTGTGTATCAACAATACTCTAACACACAGATGATGATTTCAATCAACCATATAAGTTATGGTATCAATCCAACAATAGTTTATGAACCATTTAAGTTTTGAAATCACGATGCATGGTTTTTGAAATACCAAAACATATTTTAACATATTAAAAACATTTTGAAATAACATTTTAAGTTCATAGAACAACCTTTAGAAACCATTATTCAATTAGAGGTAAAACTAGAGATATCAAAATATATTAAACTCTAAAATTATACATCTAGTTCCTATCTAATCCAATAAAAGCTTGTCTTCAAATCTTGATAGTCTTGACTTGTATACTTCCTTGAAGACTTGAAATCTTGTCCTTGCATGGATTAAATCATGAATCCAAAAATTTTATCACTTGTACAAACAAGGCATTAGTCATCATCAATGTTTGTCATTAATCAAAATTAAAACATTAAAAGTTTTAGGGCTTTCAAACGTTTTCTTCTTTTTAAGTGAATTACAGATGTACAAATACAATATGTGAAGAAGATACAAGTGTCTAAAGCTAAGGAAGAACTTGTGAATTGTGTGGATTTTTGAATTGAGAACTTATGATTTGTGTGGACTTATGAATTGAGAACTTATTTTCCTTTTGCATTTTTTTTTTGTGGCTTGAAGATGGTTGGTTTGTGTTTCTTGTTTTTTCTTATGTTTTGGCTTAAAGGATGTTTTGGTGTAAATTTGTTTATATTTAAATTTTGACAATGAACATTCTGTTTCACAAAATCACAATAGGTTTGTATAATTGTATTGAATGCATAATGCATTGTTTGATGGAAAAAAATGTAGTCTAGTGGGCTTTCAAGCTATTTAGTGGACTTGCTTCTTAGATAAGTTTGTTTTTATATCAAATTCATGTCTTAAAATTTTTAAAATCATCGGGTCATTTCGACCTATTGGCCCGTTGAATGGTTGGGTTGGGCTTCATCTTTTAGGCCCATGTAATTTTGGCTCGGCCCAGCTGTTTTGTCACCCCTAATTATAGCCTCCCCTCTTATAAAAGTTTTAGTAAAAGAGATTTGATAAGGAAAGAGAATTAAAAGAACAAGT
This sequence comes from Apocynum venetum, assembly GCA_019593545.1. Classification (NCBI taxonomy): domain Eukaryota; kingdom Viridiplantae; phylum Streptophyta; class Magnoliopsida; order Gentianales; family Apocynaceae; genus Apocynum; species Apocynum venetum. The sequence goes on along the minus strand of SRSM01000144.1, from coordinate 1,652,942 downwards.
CCTACAAGTCAACAAGAATATGGCTCTAGAAATCTAGTCAATTATTCTCTCTCTCTCTCTCTCTATATATATATATAATATATATATATATATATGTTTGTTTAGCGCATTTGAGAATTCATCGACTAAAACTTCTCTCAAAATTAAAATTCTTTACTTGTTTGTTAGCATTTGGGAAAGTTCCGAATGACAATCAAAGAGGAACAAACAAGGATAATTTAATTTATACTTAATCAATTATAGCTGAAGGTACGATCTTCTTATTTAATTTTTTTTTGTGCATTATGATGTGTTTATTTAACACATTGGTGTGTTGAACATCAAACTTCAAAGAACTACTATTTCATTTGAATCATTTAAGTTATAGTTAGAATAATGGAAGTATATGAAATCATAAGATTCTTAGTTCAATTTTCCTGAGCTTTACATAATCTTAGGGCAAACACTATATCTACGAGTAAAAGCCATTTACTTGGAGAACTGTTCAAGTTTGTTGCTTCTTCTTCTTTAGTTTGTTTATGTTATTGTTCAAGAAATAGTAATTCTTTGTTTACATTCTACTTTATGGTCTATCCTCAATTTTGCTACTTTATATTAGGCAAATTAGTCATTTTAGTTCCTTATTTTTACTGTTTTAGCTTATTTGGTCCCTTTTTTTTTCCCATCCTTTTTAAACACTTTGCATTTTTTTTCCAGTCATTTTGGTGCTACTCATGAGCTGATTATGAAGTTTTGGGTCAACTTATGAGGAAAAAGGTTCAAAATGGATGAAAAAAATATACATAAGCAATAAAATTTTCTAGGAAAAAAAGATCATAGATCAAATTGGCTAAAATGATAATGATAAGGGGCCAAAATTACCATTGTACCTTTCTTTCTAAATTATTGAAACAAATTACTTTTCAAAAGTTAGTTTAAGCACTATTATAACATTTTTATTTTTAATAAATCAATAAGCAGACAATTAGATGCAACTTGGTTGGTAAACGGCCTCAATTATATATCTAAAGATCATAGGTTCATGTCATACTTTCAAAAAAATTTGTATAATTAAAAAAAAAACATAAAGTAGCATGAAATTCTAAAAGCATCCCATGGTGGTTTCCAAAACCAACCTTTTTAGCTTTTCTTGCTAAAAGTAGAAGTGAAAACAATTGATGACAAATTAAAATATCTTTTAGTTGAAAATAACTAAAAATTCCTTTTTATAAAAATAAAAGACAGTGCCTATACATAATCAATAAAAAAAAGGAACAAAAATTTAGAAGTACTCAAAATTAAAGGCATTTGGGCAAGCTCACTTTGTAATAATGGACTCTATTAAACTTTACAAGGGAAATTATGAATATAGAAACTTTCATCTATTCTTTTTTTAATGCGGATTCTATTAATTATAGATATTTAAATATGATTTTTGTAAATATGACTGTAAAAATATTTAAATTTCATGATATAATATAAATGCTTTCTTTAGAAAATATGAAATATGACAAGTCGGCACAACTTAATTGATAAAGTGGTATCATTTTTTATTGTAAATATTATGGGTTCAAGTCATATTCTTGATCATGTATTTCATAAAAACATGAAATATAAATCCTAAATAAAGCTTTCCACCTTTTAAATTATTTAGGCGAGCTAATTAATTAAATGTCCTAATCTTCTAATTAAGTTATATATTACTTGGCGTGTAGTTATTTCCATATAATAGTTAGAACATTAATTGTACTATAAATAAGAGAGAGATCATGATAAATTACAAGCAATTGGAAAAAAAGAAGAAAATGGCAGCAATCAAATGGCTCTTCACACTAGAAAAAGCGTTAGTAATCTTCTTCTTGATTTCTTGCATGGCATTTCCAGCCAAGATCAGTGTGGCTTCAGAAATCCCCATGCAGAACGGCTTTCATGAGTATAAACTTATTTATGGAAGATCAATGCATAAAGTTCCTTCAGGGCCAAATCCTATCGGAAACGAGAAAGTAACATCACTACCACACCCACCAACTGGAGGCAGAGATTAACTGCCATATTCCCAGCTCTAATCCACACTGATGGATTTATTGAAAAATAAAAGTGGTCGTCCGCTGCATTTTTATCTTAATCCATTATCTTATTGTACAATTATTCATATCTATCAATATTAATTATCTATTTATGCATTTTTTTTGAGACATAACAGTAAAAATTAAATTAATCCGCTAGACCACATAGCAGTAGCCAGTAGGGTAATTACTATTAAAACAGTGTAACTTCATTAAAAAATGAAAATTTGATAATTAAATTGTCAGAAATTAAAAAGTACACGAATTAATATTGTTCCGAGAGGTATAATTGAGTTGGTAAGACATAAGGTGATGTGGGGAGAAATCATCTGGCAATGCATATTCGATTTCATGTGGGGCAAATTTTTCACTGAAATATTATGAAGATTTGTCCTGAAATTTGAATCCTACTGGCTCTCTCCCACATGTATTTGTCATTCGAGCACAACTCTTAATTTACAATCCACCTAATTAAAAACCTTCAAATACAGATGAGGGGTGAGGGAGATATTGTCCCTCATCAAAATGTTGTCCATAGACTTAGTTATGCTCACTGCTAATATTGCACGAAAGAATTAAACTAGGGCAACAAAGCACTCAAACCATAATGCTTTCTGTAGCACTGAAACCAACAAAAGCACTCAATGTTTTTTTTTTTTTTTTTGCCTTTCAAAAAAAAAAGAAGCATATTGCTTTGTGTAGACCGATTCATCTGTTAAACAGTCACATCTATAAAAATAAAATAAAATTAAAGCACTCACTTTTTTAGCAAAAGTTTAGGTGTAAATTGTAGTCCTTCATGCCTATATTTATTGAAAACTCATTTATCTTTTTAGGGGATATATGTAGTTTTAAATATCATTTCTCTTATGTTATACTCCTCTTATATCTGAGAGATAAGAGGTTTAAAGAAAATTCTCGTTATCTCAAAATATAAAATATTTGATTACTTTTTAAAGTTATTTTGTATATTATTTTTAATATTATCCTTATATATTTTATCTCTCATATTAAATTATTTTAATTTTAAAAAAAGTAGAGATAATAAATAAAAGAACATTTTAAATATCTCCTTAACATGTATTTAATTCATTTCAATATTTTATATTTTGGGATTAAAAAAATTGAATGTTTGAGATTTATTTGAATCATGAATTATACACTCGACTATTAATTGTTGCGTTCTTATACAATTATTAAGATACTTTAGATTTAGGCTATAATATAACTTTAGGTCCTATACTTGGCGCCTAAGCTAGCTTGCTTTTTCAATTTCATTTTAAAGCTTTTGTGATTTGTATATTCTATAACCTATAGGTCTACTAGACTACAACATCCAATTGGAAAGGTACTGGCTATTGTGACCTGTGAGTGCTAGAATCTACACTTTTAGTCTTTTATAATGATATAGAGGCATCAGTCCCAAATACGAGGCGACTCGGATAGGAAATGAGCCCTAATGAATATGTGTATATATATATATATATATATATGCGACTATAAGTTATAATATGCAACACCACAAGCAACAACAAACTTTAGTGCTTAAAGAAACCCAATCAAAATTGAATCATTTCTTGCATTTTGTCTAGTTGACTTGAGATGATAAGCCAAAGATGAATGAATAATACATATTTTTTATTTAAAAAATTAAATATCAATAAACTTTTGTAATATGAACTTTTCTATTTTACCACTTTAAATAAACTTTTTTAATATAATTAGAAAATCATACTAAATAGAACTTGAATTTCACTATTGACAAGACATTTTTTATGGGGACAAAACAAAACAAAATTTTAAAAAAGTTGGTCCAAGTAACGTAGCCGACTCCGAGCACTTACGTGAGGGAACCAACCCTTATCGGGCACCGACTTATGACAATCATGTTGATGCTTTTTCAAGCTGGTAATGAGCACCATGTGGGAGATACATAGAACGTGTCGAATTCGCCTGCATGAGTAGGGATTATTTTGTTCTTTAGAAAGTACCCACAATTCGAATCGACCATGCTTGGATGTCAGAATAACAGTGGAGAGATGCTGCTCTCTATTCTTTGTTTTGATTGATTGGCTTTCGAGACCATCAATGAAAAAAATAAACACATGCAATTTGATTTGTTTGCAATTCTTGCATTTACTTAAACCTAGTTTGTTACAAAGGCAAGAACTACTATATATTGGTAGGCAGAAAGTAGTTTACTAGTAAAATCTTATGCATATAAGGTGCATTCATGAGAGAAAATAAAAAGAAGTAAAATATTGTGAAGGTTTGTCCTGAAATTTGAATCATGTTGGCTCTCTCTCATATCTGTCCGTCATTCAGGCACATCCCTCAATTTACAACACACCAGCTTAAGGAACCTATGATACATGGGAGTTCTCTCTCTCTCATCAAAAGTAAAGCAATTTTTGACGAATGGCGAGCATGATTGGATTACACACGAGTCATTAATGCCATAAATTTTGTAACATACAACATGCTAATTTATTTTATTGAAAAACAATACATAATAAGCACATATATGATACGTACATTTAATATATATATATAGTCTTAAAATTGACCGGATCACCAATCAAACCTTGCTTCAAATTAATAATCAGGGTGTATGGTCTATTGTCTGAATTGTGTTGCAATACGAAAGTGTTCAAATATACGTGACAAAACAAGTAAAAATAATAAAAATTAAAATGAACACAATACACAATTTGACAATTAAGCTTACTTTAGAGTAGGTGTGTAAACGAGGTAGCTCGAGCTCGAATATATTATGATAGCTTAAGGTCGATCTCAATTGAGTTTAAAAATTCAAGCTCGTCAAAATTTTAAAGAGCTCGAATAAATGATAGGTTTCGAGCTCTAAATTTTTTTAAAAAATTTTAATATAAATTTTAAAAAAATTTTATATAAAATTTAAAAAATTTAAAATAAAAATATATATATTGATGTAACTCGCGAACGGCTCAACGAGCCACGAGCCAATTAATTTTGAGCTCGAGTTCGACTCGATTTTTTAACGAGTTGACTCGAGTTTAATCGAACTTGACTCGAGATTTGACCGACCCACTCGCGAGCTTCTCAATTCGTTTGCACCCTTATTTTGGAGAACCCTCAACCAAATAATTCACTAGTGATATTAAATTATGTAAATATCAAAAGTTTTCCCAACTACAATTTTGTAATCTGACTAATAAAAAATACCACAAGTCGCATAGTGTATAATCTAATTGGAATCCTCCGCCCCATAGCTCAGTAGCTGAGTGTTAGAGGGTTGTGGTGGCCATCTTGTTTGCACCTTCGGTGTGGGGGTTTCATTCCTATGAAAAATATGAATTAATATTTTATGGATTACAAGTGTACAAGTAAGTTTTAGAGGACAATTTATATAGGCGCATCCTGCAATTTGCATCATCAATAAATCTCTAACTGTGGGGAAATGGAAGCCCTCACGCAGGTTCAACGCAATTTAACTATTCGAGCCATTGCATCGGGCACAAATTGACACATCTACTTTCAATGTAGCAAGTCCTTCACCCAATGACTTATAGTGTTGCTAATTTTTCTTCCCAAGTTCTTGAATGGCTATATCAATTCTTCTTCCTAAAGAGTTATATACCGATCTTTTGCCACATGACTTTTTCTTCCACTAAAGAGACTTTTTCCACATGACTTTTTCTTGAGTGCCTTCTTAGTGGAAACTATAGGGATATATACCTCTATGAATGCTCGTGTATCTATAATGCTTCTGATGCTCCGACATTTCTAATATTTCAATACCAACCTAAAACATAGGTATAACACATCACATAATTAACTTTGTCTTTAAATTTCATTTTCAATACATACAACATGTCAATTTGCTTAATAGGCTAACTCAACCAATTAGGAATAATAACTAACAAATGTTTCGTGAGTAGGGCAATTACATATTAATATTATATATTAAATATGACTCTTAAATTTTAGTATATGTTCATTTGACATTTATTTTATATTGATTGATATTTATATTATTTATTTTCGCGTGACTTAATTTGTTCAATAATAGTTAGCATTAGATATGCTCCTATATATTCATGCAAACGATGTTAGCTGCCAAAGTCAATTTAGAACTTATAAGTAATACCACATTTATAGTTCCTTTGCTAAATGGAATTCGATCGAAACTTTTCTCCAAAGCATTTGCAATTTGAATTCTAGTTGGTTTCCCCCATAAGAATTTGTCAACCTTTTTTCTGATTACAGAATGTAACCTTAACACCAGGTTATTATAGTCCACTCCAATCACAAGCACCATATTAATAGGAATTTGACACGAGGGTAGCAAATCAAAGCGATGGAATTTTTCTGTATATTTTTTAATAGGCAAATTATTTAAATGGCATCTAAACTTTTCAAAAATCTACTTTTTGCTTCGAAATTTTCTTGTCCAGCTTTTACACCCGAAAAGGTTGACATCTTGCCTTTCCATTCGAAAATTCTGTCAAGTCGTATTCCTATCCAGTATGTAAGAATCAAATAACATTTTCTTGGAAGGCATTTTGGTCTTTACAGAAAATTGGTATAAATTGCCATAGAATTTTTAGAATTTTTTTCCGCCTGTTTCGTCTTTCTCCTTTTCTTCTTCTCTCTTTCTTCTCAAAACTCACAAAGACTGCAGATGTTATGTGCAAAGCTCATTTCGAGAACAACTTTAACTCGTTATACACTTTCACACTTTTCTTAAAAACTATGGAAGGAGAGAGAAATGGTATTAAGTTGAGAAGAAGAAAATCAGGTATAAATCCTAACCAAATATGAGAGTTGATGCTGCTGGATATCCACGCGTGCTTCAACAAGACCCTGCTCAGAAAAGATATCTGTCCCGGTTTTTAAGAAGTTAAAAGTAATCTTACTTTTCTTAATTTTAAATTATTTGTTAATTAATTAATTATACGATTGCATAGTAGATGACTAATGATCGCATGATTTATTCCATTTATGAGTAGTTAAAATCAATCTTACTTTTTTCTAATTTTAAATTGTTTTTAATTAATTAATCATATGGATCGAGCTGACAAAGTAGCTGATTAATGCGCTCATGATCCATTTATGAGGAGTTAAAAGCAATCTTACTCTTCTTAAATCTTAAGTTATTTTTTAATTAATTAGTTATATGGATCGAGCCGTCAAAATAGTTGACTAATGCGCTCGTGATTCATTTATGGGTGTTCAAATTTGAATCATATTTTCCTCCCTCCCCTCTTTACTAAAAAAAATTAATTAGTCATATTTTATCAATTGTTTTTAATATTAATTTTATTATCGTTATCTTTCAATTGTCACATTTTTTTTATTTTCAAAAGAACTTATTTTTTCTTCGCCTTTTTCTTATTCTCAAAATAAGAGTTTTATTCCTTTTATCTATTTTTTTCTCTTTTTTATTCCAAAAACAATTCTTTTTATCTCTTCCTTATTCATGAGACAAAATAAATAATAGTATTTTAATAATTAAAATACTTCCTTGATTTGAGATGAACGGAGCACTTAATAAATAAGTAATAATATAATATCCATTAATACAAGTCAGTTGTAAAAAAACAGGGGTGTAAAAATGTGTAACGAAATACTATAAATGTTCTTGGCATATATATAGCAAGAGTCTTGAAGACTCAATGTAAATGTAGCTATTAGATGAGCATGTGTAACCTTAGCAAGAATTTGTTGCATCAAATCTACGTAAGAATGAAAAGCTGGAAAGGTGACGAAACATGAGATTCATCAATTTTTACAAACTTTTAACATTATGAGAAATGATTTTGTTTGTAAGTAATGGCGCCGCCAACGCATGATAAAATCTGATGTTACTGGTAACTAAAAAAATGCCTTTTCCCTTTGGAAAATCATACCATGACGGAACACCATTTTGTGCTTCACAGCAAGAACAACTTGCTTTACGCATGGGAATTTCCATTGAGATCAAAGGGAAGAGAAAAACACTGTTTGGGAAATATGGCTTTTTCGATAAGAACAAAGTTAAAAAATGGAAATAAATAAAACAATCTACTTTGTGGTCAACTCGTAACAAATACCCATTTGCAACTTCTTGCAAGAGGAACATAGTCCAATTGCCAGTCAAACCGTCCAGCCAATGTGTGTATTTCTTATAGGAATTCCTAAGAGGACACTTTCCAACATATTCATTGCGCTGGAAGCACATGAGAGGAAATAAATTAGGGAAGTGCTAGATCTTAATCAGGAAATTTTCCACCTCTTGCTGGCCTTGCCATAAAGTGAGAGATAGTTAATGACAAATTTTAATTTTAGTCCGTCTATTTTTTAGTTTCATTTTGGCTTATACATTTTCCATCCAGAATTAAACATCTGCATTTAATTCAATACAAATAATAATGAGAATCTTTTTCTTTTTTCTTTTTTTTTTCCTGAAAGGCAAATATAATATATTCATACAAGAAGGCTTGAAGGAACCAGAGAGTAGAAAACAGGTAGAGAAGGTACAAGAATCAGTCGTACCTGCCTAGCGCACACAACTGAACAAAATTGAAAAAAAAAAGAGTACAAGGAGGTGAGTCTTTGATCTTAAATAAGTTATTATACTGTTAATATAGTTGCTGATGAGACCATATGAGGTTATCAGTGAAAGTTTTAAATAATAAATATATTTATTTTAAGAAAATAAACAGTTAACTTTAAATATCTTGAAATAAAAATGTAGACATTCAATTCTAGATGGAGAAAATAATTGAATTTTCTAGACGTGCATATGAGTATCAAAGAACCTTTCTGGATAAATCTTGCACCATATTCCAATATTGAATCCAGTGTAGAACTCTATTTTTCTAAGAGAAAAAAAAATGATAATCTCGGGAGCAATTTGATAATATGAGTCAATAACAAAGGGTATATCAGGAAAGTCCAATGCAAAATTATTGATTTAATTATACTAACTATTTTGAATCCAATGTACAAGGCGGGGCAGGCAATAGACTATCTTCATGTGAACGAGGTGGGTGGTGTAAATGTTTTTATGAATATTGCAAACCACCATATCATTTTGTGCAGCAATTCATTATTTCATTGTAATGGGAATATTGGCAGGGAATACAAACCTTATGAATTGAATCCATGCATAGAAAATGTGACTCCAAGCATATTGCAGTCTACGTTTGGATGTCCAAAAAAATGCTGAGGTAAAGTAATACACTGTCTTTACTTTTAACAAGTAAAATAAACAAATTATACATCTTAAAATCCTTTTATAATTTTTTTTGTAAACATTAATCACGATGTTCTACAATTTAATTATAAATATTTTTCTTCTACAGATTATAGGAAATGAAAAGTCACATAAACAGTTCTCTGTCTTGGTTTCATTTTTTTTATGCTCAATTTTACTGAAATGAAAAGTAATTTAATACTAAAATCTTTAAATTCTGATCTCACTTTCTTTGAGAGACAAAGCACGCTGGAGCACTAACTCGAAGATACACAACAGAGGAAAAATGGAGCAAAGTACTGAATCAAGAAAGTTATCTCTCCTGTAAGAATATTGCCTCATTTAACTTAATGATCCCTCGACTTAACAGTGGCAACTAATTCTTGGTATTAGCTCCATGCAAAGTCATGTATAAAAATTTGTGGGTTTTAGGCGAAGATTAATTTTAAGATGGCCTTTACAGATAAGAACAAATAACCTAGAAATTAAAAAAAAAACAAAAGATTTTAGAGCAACTCCGGAAGCTCTCCAGTCAGGTCATTATTAAAATTTTAAAAAAATGATAATAAATGCCTCCATAAAGGAGAGTTGATTTATTGATCCTCTTTGATAAACAAGGATTGATCACTATCTTGGTTCAATACCAATTCCTTTTCTTTTCTTTTTTTTTGGTCCAAAATCTATCAAGAGGATAAATTGGTGACAAAATCAAACTAGGAAACTCTTTCCATTAATTTGTTCGAACCCTTCCAAAGTGATTGAGTTGTCTGGATCGATCAGCTTATTGGTGCAACTTAAAGGTATAAAGATAACAAAAACTGGATTAGGATGAGGGCCTTGACCTGTCATTATAAACAAGCCAAATGTGATCAATGCATCCATTTTATCCTCACCGACCTGTATAATTTCAGAAATTTACATTCTATATAACAAGATTGTATCCGCAAATAAGAGAGTAGAAAAATACAGACAAATTTCCTATTTAATGCAGTTTGGTAACCTCGTATTTAAATATTCAAGATGGATTGACCCCATTATTCCATAAAGCAACCGAATTGCGCACAAATCACAAAACTTTTGGGATTTGATTTGCAATGGACTTTTACATGATTGAATTAGAATAACTCGACAATTGAACTTTTTCATAAATTTATTTTAAACAATCAAGACAAGAATATTTACTTAGTCTTCATTAAATAAATTTATTTTGATCTCAAAATATTACCATCCACTACCATCTCAAGTAACCTCACTATTGATTGATAAAAAAACCGGATCCATAAAGGAAACATATATATATATATATATGTGTGTGTGTGTGTGTGTGTGTGTATGTAAAGTAACAGAAATGCATAGGGGAGATGACACGTTCCTTTAACAAAAGATTTAATAGCATGCGCTATTTCTTTTCTTTGTCTTAATCTTTGAGTCCTTTAGTCCATGCCAAAAGCAAAAGAAAGTCTCATACAAAAAAAGATCAAATGTTAGCTGCATTTAGTAAATAGTATCAGATGAATATATTGCTTTTCACGTGGAAAAGGAGCCGATTATAAGGGCCCTTAGAACATCTCTACTTTGTAGGCACATTGTAGGGACATGATGAGTAGCAAAGTTAGTTAAGATTCTCAGAATCTATAACTAACCAATTACCATTTCCTTTGCTAATTACCCGTAGAAATGGCATTAGTCCTGCCTGCTATCTTGTTCTTCATTATTTATCCTCATCTTTATTTACCCTTAGGAGGGTACGATAACTCTCTTGATGTTATTTCAGCTTTCCTGGCTGATTCTATCTAGTGCAATGGTATGTTTTTACTCCAAAAAAGAAGAAAAAGAAAAAGAAATCTATAACTAACCAATTACCACGTCCTTTGTTATAATTACAGCTAATTCAAGTCTCACATGATATTGATGCAAAGAAATTCAGATCAAAGATTAACCAAATTGGAAAGTTAGCAAGTAATTCTAAATTCAATCTACCTATATATATATATATATATATATAATGTAAAATAGATGCGCATGGTGAAAATTCTTCTGAATATAGGGAGGACATTGATCAATGTTGGTGAAAAGAGCTAGAGAAAAAAACCAAAATAAATAAATAAAAGAAATCGGCAGGGGACAATCCTTTGAATTTTGGTATTAAAGATTGAAGTAAAGAACATTTCTTGGTGCTGGATTTTTTTGTCGGTTTGGATAAATAAAATAGCATACTACTTGTTTACACGAGAGCTCCACTATCATTTGTTTCTTTGACTCCTCTTATAAATACCAACAGATTAATTGTCTTACAAGTATGTACTGCATTATTTCCTCTGCTACCGCTCCAAACCCCAGTTTTTCTTCTTGTTATCTTATTCCTTTAGCTACTTCTCTGCCAAGTCATGGCGACCTTGGCCCGGGCACGGTTAATACTGCTGCTGTTCTTGCTCTTCTGCTTTACTTTATTCTTCACTTCCGATGCGAGGGTTTTAGGGTTTCCTGAGTTCTCCTCTGTGCAGGAGGATATTGGCATTGGCAATAACCAAAAGCTCCTCAGAAAGATAGGTTTTTCTCCATCAGTAATTCAGTACTACAAAAGAAGGGCACTAGGTGGATCTTTGGATAGAGCAGCACCATGTGGACCTGATCCCCATCATAACTAGGTATTCAAAGCTTATTACAAGAGATTCAAATATATTTTCCCTCTTTTTTTTTCTTTTTTTTTGGGGGGAGGGGGTTGGGGATTCTCCTCCACTGTCAGATTATGGATGTACCACTGTAGTTGCATGCGCAATGGATATAAGCTTACTCATCATGCCTCTTTTCATATATTTCTCAAAGACAAAGTTCCATTTTATGAAATTATGTCTTGAATGTTGAATAAAGCATATTGTTCTTAGGCCGATTAATATTCCTGCAAAGGACTCAATCCGGAATCTTTGTTACGATCTCATAAAATATTCATTATGAATATGCAAGAACAACTTTTTACTGCTTTAGGCTTTAGCATTTTAAAAATGTCCTATGAAAGAAGGTTAAGGTGAAAGAATCCTTATGAAAACGATACGCATGGGATGACTAGTGTTCTAGTGGATAGATTTACTAGGTTTCTACAATTAATTGGATGCCCTATTTGGGGATAAGTTAAATAAATATAAAATGATCGTACAAAAAGAAGATAGAGTCAAACGCATGAATATACAATGGAAAAATTGTACATTAGTTATTAATTAGTTCTTTAAATGCTGTTTATATTAAAATGAAAGTGTATTATCCATAGGAGAGATCTTTGCCCTTTGGCAACAGCCAAAGATCATTGAGATGAAAATCCAATCAAAAATCTTGTATACTGGGTAACTTTCATTTTTTGCAATTTTTTTTTTCATCCATCAATATTGAGATTCGTTATATAATTCCATTGATTTTCATTTAAGACGAATTAAAATATAAAAATATTAAAAAAAAAGAAAGGAAAAAACACAATCTCACTTGTGCACATGCAGTGGCGGAGGCAGGATATATTACTTGGAGCGATATGATAATTTAGACATAAAGTGAGACAATACTCATATATATATATATATATTATAATTTATATAATTTAATTTATTCTAACTATTTGTTATATTCTAACATCATATATTTTATAATTTGAAACAAAAGCAAAAATAAAATATAAACTTAATATATCTAACTTGATTTAACCAATACAACCAAAGGTCAATTCATCAAATGATAATGATATTATCTTCATATATAATTTCTCATGCATAGCAAGAAAATATCACTAATAAAAAAAATGATCATATTTAAAATTAATGTAAAACACAAATAAGAATGAAAAGCTAATTACTTACATGTATTTTGATTAGGAAAACTTAAACTGTAATATTTCTTTCATATCAGCAAATTCATCAATAAGGGAATCATTGTCAAATGTTTGTGCAATTTATTTTTCAATATATATGATCAAATAAATCTTTAGAAAATCATATTCCATCTTATTTCGAAGCCTAATATTGACAATTTTCATAACAAAAAAAAAAAACATTCACTGGTAGTTGTAGAAACAAGAAGAGTTAGCACGAGACAAACCAATTAATCAAGAAGAAGATATATATATATGTGACTTTCCTATCTTCTTTAACTCTTAGCAAAGTTATGAAATTGTTGACAAGTTTTACAATGTAGTATGTCAACAGATATCGATCTCAAAATGCTCTAACTGATATCTCAAATGTAATTTCTCTTGTTCAGAAAAATCTTCAGGATAAAACTCCTCAACAAGCTTGCAAATGTCATTAATATTATAATATATGTAATCATCTCGAGGATCTAAAGTTGAACAAAGCATAAGCAATTCCATCATATTTTTTCTGAATCTTTCTTTTAATTCTTGCAACTGAGAATCAATTGTAGTAAAAAAAATCAACTCGAAAATAATGTTCTATTGTAATTAGATCCTTTTAATGACGAGATCGAGCTCTACTTGCATTATAAAGAGCAATCATATCGGAAACATCTATTTCACATTTCCTATAAGATGATTTCACTTTTTCAAAAAGAAGATTACATTCATCTTCTCTTAACTTTTGGATCAAAGTTTTTGTTGTGGAGACAAGATGCATTGCATTTACAATATCTTGAGACTTGCATTATAAAGCTTGACAAAAATCATATGTGATTTTCATAATTTCAATAAGAAGATACAAAATGAATATGAAGTCAAATGTTGTGATTGCCTCATAAATTCCATATTGTTCTGCATTTTGAGAATAAACAACTCCATTAGAAATTATATTATTCAAAACTGAATATGCAAGCTCAAAAATGATTTTCATACTTTAAAGGAAACTCAATTGAGAACACCACCTAGTGTCACCGGCTCGCTTTAATGTTCCAATTTGGTTCAATCCCCTACCGATCTCTATCTCCTCAAAAGAAATTAATTTTTCAATTTCAACAGCTCTTGCAACTTGCATTTGATCATGTCACTTACAAGAAGCACGAACAACCTTGACAACTCCAATTAATTTAGAGAAAAATTGGTAAATTGGAATATCTATTAATATCAATTGTATGTAATAAGCATATAGACACTCATTAGAGACAAGTGCTTGTAACCCAAACCATTCTCCACTCATATTACTAGCCCTATCACATCCTTGACCATAAATATCTCGGACATTGAGATAGTTTTTCTACTTGACATTTCAAGACTTTGTTTTTCTTAATAATCTTTTTCATTTCTTGATAGAGGTTGGAAATATATTCATCTTTATCAAATATATCACATATATCATTATCATTATCACTATCGACTAAAGTAGAAGATTTTGATATAGTTACCTCATCTTTAATAGCCATGAAACAAACATTTGCATGTTCAGTTTGTTATTCATCCTCACACATTTCTTGATCCCAAGTACAAGTAAGTTCTTTCTTGATTTAGGACTTGTACTTCTTTTCTTTCTCTTTTAATTTTGGACAGTGCACCTTGAAATGATTGGAACTTTCGCATTCATAACATTTCTTTGAGTTTTTATTTGTGAAAGTAGATGGCTTCTTTTTAAATTTGTTGAAGTATCTCTTTTTGAACATTTTCTTGAAGTTCTTCATGACAAGAATCATCTCCTCGTCATCCATTTCTTCCTCATCACTGGAAGATTCACTACCATTGTTTTCTTTGACTTTAAGAGTAATCCCTCTTTTCCATTTGTCTTCTACCTCTTAATCATTTAGCTATTTCATCCTTATTTCATATATGAGAAATGATCCAATAAGCTCTTCCACTAGTTTCTTCTTCAAGTCATGAATTTCTAGCATAGCAGTGATTTTGTCTTTCCAAGCCTTTTGGTAAAGCATTGAGTATCTTCATGTTTTGTTATCCTATAGATATGTCTTACTACTGTTAGTAAAGCGAGTAAACATATCAGTAATATTTTCATTGAATTTTATAGAGAAAAGTTCATACTCCCTTGTAAGCATACCAACTTTTGTCTCATTTACTTGGTTTGTACCTTCATGATTTACTTCAAAAAGTTTCCACATTTCATGTGCGGATTCACAACATCTTACCATGTTATACTCATTAATATCAAATGCACAAGTAAAAGTGCTCCTATTAGTAAAGTTTAGAGTCATTTTCTTTTTATCTTCATCATCAAACTCCTCAGATATTTTGTTAATCTTAACATCATCACTAACTTTAAAAAGAACATAAGGACCATTTTCAACTATATTCCATAATTCATAGTTAAGAGAAAATATATAGGTTCTAACTTTATTTTTCTAGAAATTATAATTTGTATTATTCAACAAATGAGGTTTAGTAGTAGAGTAACCTTCTACCATCATAGTGTTGTCTAGGTGTGCCATAGAATCTTTGCTTCTAGGTGGCTAAACCTCTTAAACAAGAGGACCTGTTCTGATATCAATTGAAAAACCTAAAAAGGGGATGAATTAGGTTTTATCCGATTTTTCTGTACCTAATTAAATCACTACTTTCTAAGACAACAAATATCAAACACTTGGTGCTCAAACAGTGTGTGAAATAATGTGTTCAAGTAGTTAGCAAAAATAAAGCAAAGAACACAAAGATTTATAGTGGTTCGATTTATCCAACAAAATCTAATCCACTGCCTTGAGCTACCTACTCAAGGATTTCACAAAACCTTTCACCAATTTAGCACAAGAGATTACAAAAGAGGTTCACCCATTTCGCCTTAGGGTTTTACAACACAAACCTTTTACTCAATCAAGGTTCACCCAACTCCTTGAGTTTTACAACACAACCTTGATTATACACTTATCTCTAATACAACAATTAATAAAATAGATACACTTAAAATAATCACAATTATCAATAATTCAATGCTCACTCTAACCCTTAGAGTTTTAAGCTCAATATAACCTTGAATGAAACTTACAAGATGAGAATAAGAAGAGTTTGATATAGATATTACCTTTAGTTGTGAATAATATCAATCATTGTACAAAGACCTCTTTGAGTAATATGTTCATCTAGATTGCTCAAGAATACCAATGATTTAGTAAAAAACCCTTATTGGATGATTTTCACAATATAAATGTTATGAAATGGTTTGAAAATATTTCTAAGATGTTTTATATTGAATATGAATTATATTTTTGCTCAAAAAGTCGTGAATACAAGTTTTTCAAACAATTGAGTATTTATATATACACTCCAACGGTTATAAAAATGATTGTTTGAATCTCACTCAAGAGACTTGTGGTCTACTGCATCTTAGGCTGATCGTTCGCACCATCATTCGTAAGTGTACCAGAGAGCTTTAGACAGTCTGCAGACGATGAGCTGAGTAGTCCGGTCGACCACATGATCTGTGGTTGACCGCACATGTATCCAAACCATGCAATATAAAATTCTAATCAACTCTTAGAGTTGTGGAATTTATTTTATAAAATTTTTAAGTATATGCATGTATTTCGAAAAGCATTTCAAATACCCAAGTCATGCGTTATCTTTATGAAGTGCATTTTGAAAGCCGTTTTACTTTTATTGAGCAACGTATAAAATTTATTAGTCATAAAGGTAGACCTAGAGATATCTAGCTGATATCAATATTTAACACTAAACATCTAGATCATATCTAATTCAGAAAATGTTTATCTTCAATTATTGATAGCATATGATATTTCCCGAAGACTTGAAACTTCAATCTTACATGGATTAGACATTTGAATCCTAAAATGCCAACACTTATACAATTAAGATATTAGTCATCATCAATATTTGTCATTAATCAATATTAAGAGATTAAAAGCTTTAGTGCTTTCAATTATATTGAATAATTTTCATAGGAGTCACAAACAATATAACATAACCAAAACCATGGGTTCAAGATAAACTTTTTGATTAGTGTTCAAAGAATCCCCTATCATCTTAGATAATATTAGAACACCTTAAGTAGAAAAAGCATGAAGCCCCAGACAAACACGAAACATTTAGACTAAGATTGTGAAACCCCCGCTAGAAAGAGAAAAGCATAACTTAATTGTATGATCCAAATATTCACAATGGAAACAAAAGTCATGCATCGTTCATATCGAACAAGTACATTGAACCAAACCATACCATGGAAGGTAAGAGAGATTCCTCTTTTCAGAGCCTTTGAAAGATTACAAGTGATGTGAAAATGAAAGAAATGCTCCTTAGTCTCAGATAATTATCTAATCTGAACAATTGAAAAATCATTGAAAAAACTAGCAATTCGACTACAAACATTCCTTGCAATACACTCCCTAGGCACACTACGAACATGAGCCTTGAAGGGAGAGGAATCAAAAGAAGCATCCGAAGACAATAAGGAATAGTTCACCTTTTCTAAACAAGTAAAGTATGATCAAAGTACTAATGACTCTCCTGAAGATCGCGATTCAAATCAGTGAAGGATTGGAAGAAAAACTAATATACATTATCTCATATATTTGCAATCATCAAACTCTTGGATTACCAAATATAGATTACGAATATTCTAGAAATTTCTAATGAAAAAGTAACACATTCATAAGAATGTTTAAAGAGTCATGGCAAGAGGACAAATAAATGACTCCATAAGCTAATGCAGATCTCAATTATCCATGGCAAAACTACACAAACCCCGTAAGAATCAAGAAACTCTAACAGGGATAATAACATTTCATCAGCCGCAAAATCATGGTTTGAAGAAAAAAGAATTGATTAAAAGAGAAAGAAAACCAATAAAGAATAAAGATCGCGGGCCTGTTGACCCAGCCCATTTACTACTTTAACAGTAAGTGGATGCCAACCAGGATTGGACCATAAGTTGATAACCAACAAGCGTATCTGCTCCACACGCGCCACCAAGCACGCGTGGGTCAAAGCACACACTAGAATACCATACATTCACTTTCACCACCACATCACAATCACAGCCGTCAATTCACACTCAATAATCGCAATGCTAAACTCTCAGCCCAGTGATCTCAGCGTACCTGCACGCTCATCGCAAGCGCGTGAATTTCTTCACCCACTTCCCTCAGCTCTGCTCTCTAGTCTCAGATTCTTCTTCCTCAACTCGGCCTGCCTTCTTCAAAGATAAGCAAAATATAGCAAAGGAGAAACCGAAGAGAAACTGTGGAGAAAGAGTGAAAGATCCCAAGAAAAGGTATGGATTTTAACCCTACTGTTAGCTTTCTGTGAACCACATATTTTGCTTTTGTAGATGTGCTTATGGTTGTATGTAATTGATCTATGGAATGGTTTAATTATACTCAGTGATTTTAGAGAAAGCAAGAGGGAGTTGAAGTGTTCTTGGAAGATTAGTTGTATACGGGGAAAGAAGAAAATTGAATTTTAGCTAAATTTAGTGTGTTTATGTGTATAATTGCTGGGTGTTTCAAGACAATTTTGGGTTTCCTGCTGGAGTAGTTTGGTTTAAAGAGGGTATGTATGCATTAGTATTTGAATTTAAGAGTGGATTATTCAAGATAATTCAAATTTAGGTTTTGGAGGTGCATGAATGGCTTCGGGGACAATAGCAGGTGGAGGAAATGGAGAGAAAGAAGGTTCTAAAGATAAAGAGAAGTTGGCAGAAAGCAAAGTCTATACAAGGAAATCATTTAAAGGATTGAAAACTAGTAGCAAAATCATTAATGTAAATCAGCTGCCACAGAGTCATACTGGTATGGTAGATTCTGAAGATACAAATTTATTGCAAAACACTGCATTTGGTGTGGCCTCAGGTGATTCTTCTAGTCAGAATCGTCTGCTGGGGAATTGTGATGGTTTTGGGGGAACTGTAATGGGGAAGATGGGGTTTATGAGGCAGGAGAGTAAGGTTACCATCAATTTGTCTAAGAAGTCCAAGCAAGAAGCATTGGAATTGAGAAGGAAGTTGGAGAGTGAGTTGGGCGAGGTTAGGAGTTTGGTGAAGAAGATTGAAGGGAAAGATGGTCAGAAAGCTGGGAATGGTGGTCGTCGCATGGATAATGTTGGTGGGCTGAAACGGGTCCATTCAGAGTATGGGTCTGTTGGGGCACCTCGTTATACCAAGCCTTTGAATCAATTAAGTTTGTCAGTAATGGAAAATAATCCGGGCTTGAATGATATTACGGAGAAAGAAAAGCGGACGCCAAAGGCAAATAAGTTCTATAGGAATTCAGAGTTCTTACTTGCAAAGGATAAGTTTCCACCGTCAGAAAGCAACAAGAAGTCTAAATCCAATGTGAAGAAAGGTGCAGGGGGTGAATCAGGGCATGGTTCTGGGTTGGTTAAGTTTCCAAATAAAATACTCAAGAGCTGTGCCACTCTGCTTGATAGGTTGATAAAGCACAAGCATGGCTGGGTGTTTGATAAACCTGTAGATCCTGCGGCTCTTGGCTTGCATGATTACTTTGACATTGTCAAGAATCCAATGGATCTCGGTACTGTGAAATCCAGGCTGAACATGAATTGGTATAAATCTCCTAAAGAGTTTGCAGAAGATGTGAGACTTACATTTCAGAATGCTATGTTGTACAATGCTAAAGGGCAAGATGTTCATGTCATGGCAGAGGAGCTACTGAAGATATTTGAGGAGAAATGGTCTGCCATTGAGGCTGATTTTATGCGTGAATTGGGGATTCCAGCAGATTATGAAATGAGTTTACCCACTCCAACATCTAAAAAGGCTCCTCCTGCAACTGTACGACCTCTTGAAGTGAGAAGACCTCTGGGCAGGTCAGAATCAATGGCCCATCCAGTTGATACTAGAACAAAAACTACGACTTCTGTTCATCCAGTTAGGAGTGCAGCACCAAAAAAGCCAAAGGCAAAAGATCCCAACAAAAGGGAGATGACATATGATGAGAAGCAGAAACTTAGCTCAAACTTGCAGAACTTACCTAATGAAAAGCTAGAAAGTATTGTTCAGATCATCAGAAAGAGAAATCCTTCTCTATGCCAAAATGATGATGAAATTGAAGTGGACATTGATAGTGTTGATACTGAAACCCTCTGGGAACTTGATAGGTATGTTACCAACTTCAAGAAGAGCTTAAGCAAGAACAAAAGAAAAGCTGAGCTCACTAAACAAGCAAAGGGAGAAACTTTGCAAGATGTTCGAGAAAAGGTAAGCTGCAGTTGTGTACCTTTTAGTCTTTCACTGGTGTATTGTTATCTTAATCCATTTTCTTGTCATTTCTCTAGAGTCCTGCCCCTGCTGTTGTTGAAGCTTCGAAAGAAAGAAAGATGGGTAAGCTGTTCAAACAATAGAAAAAATTCATCCTTGGCAGGTGATGAGCTTATTTTAAAGCATAATTTCATTTTGCTGCATATGTTTCATAAGCAGAGGCAAAGAACATTTCTTCATCTCAAGTTCAAATGGAGACTAAAGGGGATAATGCGAGTAGATCAAGTAACTCAAGTGGCTCCAGCACTGACACAGGATCTTCCTCAGGCGGTATTGCATATAGATTACTTGTTTTCTATCTGGGTCTTCATTATGGTGGTTTGTTTAATTCATCTTTCTTTTAGATGAAGGTTCCTCATTGTCTTTTTGCTTCTGATTGCAGATTCTGATAGTGGAAGTTCTTCAGGATCTGAGGCATAACATTTGAATAGGTAAATTACTTACTCAGGAAGGATTAGTTTCATTATAGCATTGCAGTAATCGTAATACCATTCTTTTCTAATCTGGTATTGTGGTGAATGATGCTCCTGATACTTCTTTTTCTTAATGTAATTTAGATGCATTTTGGGGGCAGTGATTGCTCAAACCTGGGATCTACTAGTTATATTTCTCTTTAAGATCTAGAAGAAAAGGTTCAGTTTTATAGTACGTGCTTCTAAAAACAGTCACAGTTAGTTGTTCTTAAAGTAATCATTAACATTTTGGAGGACTACTCTAGATGATAATGCTTTTTTGTTTAGTCTTATATTTCATGAGTTCGTTGGTGTTATATTGTGTCTTTTCGCATCCTTATTGGATTTGGGATCATGTGAGCCCGATCAATACTTGTTACCATTTAAATGATTTTCTCTTCGGCGTTTAGCCTTTCTTTTCATATTTACATGCAACTAGGAAATATTCACACAACAAATTAGAGCGAGTAACTAGAAAGTGGAAACATTGTAACGTGAACTGTTGCATGAATGAATGTAAATAAAAGTAAAGTAGAGTCTTCAATGTAGAAATGTAGCTTTGTGATATCTAAGCAACAAGGCTAACAACTTTCTTTATTGGCTTCCACACTATATTTAATAATTCTTTTTGCGTGGAGCTTCTATGACAATTGAACAGGATATCTTTCAAACCCACTGACTAAATCATGAAGCAATAAAGATGTTTGTCCTGTTTTTGGGGTATGAATATCTTTTTTCCTCTTATAAGAATGTGAGTATGCATGTGTGTGTGTGTGTGTGAGAGAGAGAGAGAGAGAGATCTTTTTACCTCTAATAAGAACATGATGTCTTTTTTACCTCTTATAAGAATTCTTTCAAAACCACTGACTAGTCTCTTTAATGTAGAACTGTAGCTTTCGATGTCTAATAAAAAGGCTAACAAATTACTTTCTTTATTGGCTTCCACACTGTATTCAATAAGTCTTTTTGCATGGATATTCTATGACAATTGAACAGGATATGTTTCAAAACTGCTGACTAAGTTATGAAACAATAAAGTTATTTGTCCTGTTTGAAGGGATGAATATCTTTTTATTCTTAGAATGTAAGTACGTTTGTGTGTGTGTGTATCAGAGAGATGCTCCAGTTCCATGACTTCCTGGATGCATGTAAATGCAATATATTGGAGTTGATTACATGTTTTCCCAGTGTCCTACTGTATTTTCTGCTAGTATTACTTTGTTATGGTGTTTTAATTTTTTGGGGTATGCATAGAGGGTTGTCATTGTATCCCTGAGTCTTAGTTGGGTAAGTAGTATAACAGCCTAGTGTTCTGCTGGTTTTTTTTTTTTTACATTGTATCATTGAGTCTTAGTAGGGCATTACCAGCCTAATAACATAAACCTACTTTGAAACAAATTAAAGTGCTTCAAATATGTTAAAGCTTTTGATGGATAAAGAAGCCTCTTGTATAGTTAAGAGTTCTCTTGAATTTTCATTTTGGAGAGAGCACTTTCATCTTTTGTTTTGGGTGGATTGAGAACAGTTCTGGTGAGATTGTTTGGATACATGATTTTCTCTGGGCATCACTAATACTTTTGAGTTATGGAAGCCTGAAAAGGGCAGCTGCAGTGAGGGCTGCAACCCTGTGACTTTTTGTTATCAACTTCTTTCTTCCCAAAATTTATACTTCTAGTACTGTTTTTCTTTCTTTCCCCTTTTCTCTGGACAAAGCCTTTAAAATACTAGGTATACCTGAAAGGTCTTTTGAATTTTTTGTACATTGTTGTATTTGTCTTGATATTCACTATATGTGTTTGTAATTTAATTTGTTCTTCTACTTGTTATGTTTTTTTACCTCCTGACAGAATTGCTTAACTTTTTAGTATTTATTGTTTTAGCTTTATAAGTTGTTGTTTTTGCTTTATGCTTACCTTTTGACTTGGAGGATTTGGGATGACAGATTTTGCCTTTTCCCTTTGCATCACGATAAATCACCATTTTACCATGTTGAAGTTTGGCTTTCTATATTCTTTGTTGTTCTGATATAATTTACTAGTGCTTCATGAGTTGATGAAGCCACTTCTCCTTTTTAATATTAATGGAGCTATTGCTCCTGAATTAAGGATACATGTATGATTAAAATGTGGTGTGAGTACAAAAATGGTGTAGCTCAGACCAGTGGTCTTGTCAAATGCATTTAATGCTTGAAACTGATATGACATGCATTTTTTTCTTTTCATAAGACAAAACAAGTCTTGTCTAGGATAGTGCTAAGGTTCCACAATTTCTTCAAGAGTCCCCCTTTCTTTTTTAAATGATTCCAACAGTACTTTCGAAGAGTATTTTAGGTGGAGTTACTATTGACTCCCCCATCCCCCTCCTTTTTCTCATGGTTTATTTTATATTTCTTATCTGCTTCTTTTGATGTTTGTTATAAAAAACTAATATTAAAATCCTTTTCTTTTTAGTAAAGACCTAGTATATAGTTTTAATAGATTTTGGCTTTTAATTTTCTCAGGATTAATTGTTTGCATGATTATCATTTTTGTCGTTTTTGCAGATCTCAAGAATTTCATAAATGGTAATAAATCTCAGACAATTGAAAATCTTTCACGTAGTTCTGCTTAATGTATTCTCATATTTGCAATGCATCGGACTTCGCTTCTCCTTTGGGTGTCCTACGAGAAAAGGTTGTAAATGATGTGGCGACGATTGTGTCAACAGCTGACTTTGTACAATAATTGTATGGATTGTAGTTGTATTCTGCTTAATAGCTTCTGTACATGGCTAACAACTGCTTAGCTAGCTAGTTCTGTATTGGTTAGTGGTTCTGTAGACTGTATCGGTTTAGTGGTTCTGTAGCAGCTATTTGTCCCACGTTCAAAATTGCTTCGTTATGCTTCAATCTCTGTGTGACCAAGGTCCTGTTCATAATTGTTGTAATTGCTAGAAATCTGTTCTTCTTGTAACGGTGCTGTAAATTATTTTCCCAGTTCTATTGATGCTATATGTTATGCAATCTGGCTATAGAATTTCCTTTCCTGGTTTCCATTTAGGTAGCAACAGGTTCATTTTATGATCTTTTCCTCTCAGCATCCCCATTGTTAACGAGGAAGTTCATTTCTGGACAAAGGGTTTATTGATATGGACACCCATATGGTTGGTAGTTGATACCTATATGTTGGAAGCACTATTTTCTGGATATTTTATACAAGGCTTATAACTTCCTATAAGTGGTTTAATTTCATAGAAATTCTATTGTGTGACTGAGACCACCTCTAATGAAAAAAGTATTGGAGTCCCTCATATTTAGGGTTCATTCTGTAATTTTGTAAGAATCGGTCTCCTAGGGCTGGTCATGGGTCTTGTGGCTCTGGTTATGAACGTCATGTTACCATGCAAAGAAAAGAAAGGAGAAGTTGCTCTTCCTCATTGACGCTTCATCTACTACTGAAAATATTCCACATGCACTAGACATTATGAATTCAAGTTTTATTATTTTTTTCTTTTAAATTTAAGTACTAGTCGTTGCATTCATCTTCCATGAGTGTAAAAGTTACATAAAAAGTACTTTCTTTATCACACCATATTTCATAACGGAGTAAAGAGGCAGGAATATTCTAAATTCGCTGTAAATTCTAGTCTAAGAGGCGTTGTTAGCTTATTACATTAGTTAAGCTATCAATATTTCCTCTCTCAAAATTTTCCTAGATTCCTCAATATAGCCTATAGAGTGCCATTCCATATAGTGATCATGACATTTGATAGAAAGGATAATGCCTAGGGCATTACCTTCAATCACAGGAAACAGGAGATTGAGCTCAGTAGCCATCCTTAGACTCTGCAACATGGTGAAGGTTTCAGTTATGAATATATCAAAGGCAAGGGCTGTATCTGCCAGCTCCATCATGATTCCGGACCACAGCAGCAGCCGTGGTCGATTGCAGTGTAAGAGAAGTATCAAAGTTGATATTTGAGCACAAAGCTATTACCAATCAGGGGGTAAAATTTTTAAAAATATCCTTTGAGCGGTCATTTTTAAAATCATTTCCCAAATTTAGAAATATTTAATTTTTAAACACAGAATGTGCTTACATACTTAATAATGCATTTGTGATATAAGTTAATGATTTTTCAAACGTAAAATAATAGAAGATAGACAAAATAATGTATTTTTCAAATTGAGGATTCTTTAAAGATACAAATAAGTTGTGCATTGCCCATAATTGAAAAAAATAAATCTCATTAACAAGAATGTACTAAATATATTTTTTATTGAGATTTTTTTTTTCAATTTTGGGCAATGATCACCTTATTTGCATCTTTGAAGAATTTTCAAGGAAATGCATTATTTTGTTATTAAGCCACGTAAGCACAATAACTCATTTAAAAAATGAATATTTTCTTAATTTGAAAAATGATTTTAAAAATGACTCATCAATAAATATTTTTTAAAAATTTTAACTCCTATAAAACTCTTTGAGCATACCAATTCATAGTGGTATCAAAGATTCGAGAATACATAATTGGTTTTCTCTGTGTTCTTAAAGAAACTGTTATTTAAATTTTAAATGAAAATTTATTTATTTTATTAAAATAGACATTTATTTTCAGAGTGTTACAAAATATAAATGTAGATATTAATTTGAATAGAAGTATATATCAACAAAGATTAATAATAAAAATCGAGAAAGCTTGTTTTAAAAATCCAGAAGTCTCATTTTGTTTTTATTAATCTCGACTAAACAAGAAAAAATTAAAATATTCCTTTCAAGTCATATTTAAGAGAAATTTATTATTTTCTAAATATGGAGAAATTTTTAAAATGACTTGGTACATTTTGGACCGGAGGTGTAATAAGGCAACTTTTCCTCCCTTGGAAAAATACTTTTAATTTTTCCTAATGAGCAAAAATCGTACCGTATTGTATCGAAATATTTCGATATGGTACAATACGGTACGGTATGTACCGAATTTTTAAATTTTTTATTCAAAATTTTTTTTATCATTAAAATACTTGTTAATTTATCCAAAAAAAAAACACTAAGAAATGACATCTATGCCAATAAAAATTCATTTTGGACCTCTAAAACACCTATAAAAAAAACATTTCACACTAAAAATTTTAAAATAGAAGAGTTAAACTTCAATTAGACAAATATATTGTCGACAATTTCTATTAAAGATATATTTTATCAAGTAAACAATTTCGTCTATCAAATCTTCTAACTTTAACAAAATACAATATTCAAATTTTATTCATTCATAAAAAAAATTATATTTTTTATTTTTAAAATTAATATTTCGGTATTACGGTATGGTACGATTTTAATTTTGAAAACCGAAATACCGTAGCATATTGTATCGTAATACCATAAAACCGAACCAAATTTAAAAATACAATAAGGTATAATAGGATATTTCAATTTGTACAGTGCACACCCCTATATCTGAGCCTTTTCCTTTTTCCTTTTTTTCTTTTTACCTTGTTTTTTTTTATAATCAGCATATCTGAACTCCAAATTCTTTAAGCGAGCAACTCTAGTTCGTATGAATCAAATGCATTCCCTCATTCTCAGACCCATGTTTTCGACCCCGCTAAGGGACAAATTTTGCTCCCCAATTTTCCAACTCCACAAATCTTTCAATCCAAAGAGGCCCTTTTCTTCTTCTTCTTCTTCTTCATCATCATCGTCGTCGTCGTATCTACAGTATCCAAACCAAGAAGCACAGTTGCACCATCCATGTTGGTCTGGTCTTGATAACTGGAGAAATAGTCCCCTTAATCACAATCGCTTCTGGGGTCCCAATGGCCCCCAAGCATCTACACTTCTTGATGAAACAAGGGAGACTGTTAATTTGGGCTCCTGTACGTCTTTGGCAGAAATGGGGGCTGTAGTGCTTTCTACTGCTGACCCTCTTATGAAGTCAAAAATTTCCCACTTGGCTTTCACCAGATGGTTTCAAGAGGGTCTTCCTATTGGGGTCTTTGAGCCACCTCAGAAGCCTGCTCGTCCTCTTAACCCCCAGTTGGTATGTTTCCTATGATCTTGTTAAAGATGTGGTCTTTATTTTTTTGGCTGCGTAAATCAAATTTTACATGAATATTATCTTTTTTTTGGTACTAGATTGTAGTACCGGCAGTATTGCTTTAAACTGTAATGCTTGATTTTTTGAATTTGTACATTTCTAGTAAATATATATTGGTATGCTTGAAAGGGATTGAGGTGTTTGTGGAATTTACCATGTCGGGCTGCTTTTAGCGAACTTATATTGGGTTTGGGGCTTTAGTGGATACATGTCTCTCTCTTAAATCATGGAGAATTGGGTGCAACTCATTTTTCATACTTTAGTTTCTGAGCATCGGTGATCAACTGATCAAGCATTTCCGTCATTGGAAATTTTATGGTGGTTTGCTGCTAAATTTTTCTTGTTTTCTAACACGTAGGTTTAGAAATTCGCTGTATCACTTGATCTTGTAACTGCCTTTGTAAAGAAATACTGCCTTTCTAACCATTTTACTCGTCTCTCTTGATAGGACGCACATCCTTCGGTAATAGTATGTTCTCTTCTCTTTAAAGAAAATCCTTTACTATATAGTTTTCTCTTTCTATAGAGAGACAAAGATACCTTTTCTACATCTTATCAACATTGGATATTCTACTTCTAGGTTTGATTTTATTTTGGAAATGGTAGGAATGATAATGTAAGGATTGAATGAGCCAAGTTTATAATAGAAAAAGGCATAAGAAATCTTATCTTGATTATATAGGGTGATCGTAATTGTGTTAAAAAAGTAAAAGCACTCAAATTGTGATGAGTTAAAAAACGGAGGCGGTATTTACAAATGGCATCTTTCTAGATTTCCTTCAATTTTTGTGCAAGTATATTATGAAGTTAGATTAAGGTTGATAGTTGAAACATCCAGGTGCTTGCTGCTTTCCTGCTAAGCTGTCTATGAGCCTCTTTTTCTCTTTTTTTGTTGCTTTGAATACTGAAACCAGTTTCACCCACCAGGTTTCCCCGAAGGAAATTCCATCTCCAAAAAGTTTGGGCATACCTCTTAATGCCTATATGCTTCACAATCTTGCACATGTGGAGTTAAATGCTATTGATTTGGCATGGGACACCGTTGTTCGGTTTTCTCCATATCGTGAGCTTCTTGGTGATGCATTTTTCATTGATTTTGCTCATGTAGCTGATGATGAAAGTCGACATTTTGCTTGGTGTTTACAGAGATTGACTGAGCTTGGATTCAGGTTATATAGCTTTCAATTTGTTTGTTTGACTGGTTGAAGGAAGTATGAAGAAGGTCAATTATATCACTTTATCGCCAATATTACCCTTGAACAGCTACGGCGACATGCCAGCTCATAATTTGCTTTGGAGAGAGTGTGACAAAACGTCAGACAATGTTGCTGCACGTCTGGCTGCAATTCCACTAGTTCAGGTATTTTCTTCAACATTTTAATGTAGCCTCTTATGGTTTCAGATGATCACCATCAAAGTTTATTTAGTTTTCATAGTGGCAATTTAAAAACTTAGTTACTTTTGTTGTAGAAGATTATTGAAAATACCATTTGCTTAACCCACTTCCATTCTTTTGGAGGATGCCAAAAGAACTTGTCCTGGATACTAAATGGCAAACCATGTTGGACATGTCTCTGTTGTTTATTTACAGGCACGCTGACCAAATATCATTTACCTCACTTTTTCATTTATTATGTCAAAGGAGGATTTAACCAATTTTCTTTACGCATTGTTTCTATGATACTTTTTGCCCTGGATTTTCCCATTAAAGAAGAAACTTCTTCCAGTTTTACATTTTGTTTTGATAGTATAAACTCAAAATTTTCTTGCTATTGCTTTAGGAGGCTAGAGGACTCGACGCTGGGCCTCGACTTGTGAAAAAATTGATTGGATTTGGTGATCATAGGACTTCCAACATTGTGGCTAGAATTGCTGATGAAGAAGTTGCACATGTTGCTGTTGGCCTCTGCTGGTTTCTCTCAGTTTGCCAGAAAATCGGATGCACCCCTTGCTCTACTTTTAAAGGTCTAAGATAATTATGGTTAGAGAGGCCAAATAGTCCTTCAAACGTCTTTAGAGTCTCAAAGTCGTTCTTGATCTTTTCTCTTGAGGATTTAATCCATCAACTTTCTACAGAGTACCAAAAAAAATCTTGAGGGCCATTTTCCTGATCCAAATTTTAAAGGACAAAATGGTCACAAAAATCATTCCCTCAGAAGTTCAACAAGGCATATGACATTTTTGTCTAATCATCTTGACTTTGACTAACCTAAAACCTCTGAATTGTTCTTTTGCATCATCGATCTAGCTGGTTGAATTAATATAAGTTAAATCAGAATAGTGACAATAATTCTGAATTATTGGTTAAAATTACACGATAGGGGTAACTTGCCTTTTGCATAAAAAAATGACTTTGAGATTCCAAAAAATGTCTAGGGACTTTTATGTATTTTCCCTACAATCAACACTGATTATTTAGTTAAAGAAAGACTTCTGTGAATCCTTCGCTTAAGCATGTATCGTTTCTTTTGCAGACTTGTTAAGAGAGTACAACGTGGAGTTGAAAGGACCCTTCAATCACTCAGCTAGAGATGAGGCTGGAATTCCACGGGAGTGGTAAGCAAGGAGTAATTTTGGTCATCTGAGAATTCCTGGGTAATAAATTTAAGAATAGTTTTTTTGCTTGTGTACAGGTATGATCCTCAGATTTCAAGTGAAGAAGAGCAACAAAATAACCTATCTGAGGTAACTTCACCTACCTGGATTTCAGAAACTCAGAAATGATTATGCAAATAATTTTGGAAGGCATTATAAAATTGTCCTTAGGGAGACATGGAATTTACACATCCTTCATTTGCTATGCAATGCTAATATCTCCTATAAAAATTAAAATGCCATGGCAGGTTTATGATAGATTATCATACATAGTTTCTATGGAACAAGAGAACTCAAGCTTGGGCAGGCCTGAAGGCTAATCTTTTGGGTAATGAACTGGATGTTAACAGATGGAAGAACCCTCAATCGCTTAACGAGAAATCAAGTGCTAGAGAGCATCCTTTCAAGGTCTGTTGGTAGTAGGCAACTTACCAGGCATAATGCATGTCCAGATCATTGCTCACCCTACCACTTGCTTTCCCAAGATTGATAGGAGTTTGGCTTGTTTCTCTTCCTCCGTCGCAAAAGGTCAGGAGGGTTATTGGACCAAGATCAGTGCTGTCTCGTTTTACTTGCTCTTTTCTGATTCTTAGGAACATGCACCTTTTATCAAGAAGTTAAATAAAAAGAAAAGAGAGAAGGGGGTGAGTTAATGAGTTTTGATAAAAATAATTTTCATATTAGATTAGACTGGCAAAAGGTTAATATTTTAGATGGAAACATAAGATTGATTATCTTGTTATCTCTATCCTCATTTTATATATTAATCTGAATGAACAGATAGTGATCTTTACATAGCTACACCAGTTTTCATAAATCCCATGTGTGCTTAGTTCATATTGAATCCATCATCATTCTTAGGTAACACCTATTTCAGTGAATAAACTTCAGCAGTGTGAGGTTCCACTTAACCATAAACACCTCGAGACACAGAAACCCAGCACACAGTAGAAAAAATCATTTATCATGCTTCTCCGGGAATCAGAAAAATGACATTGATCAATTAATGTTTATATATATATATATATTTATATATATATATATTTATATATATATATATATATATAGTTTGAAATAATACATTAGATGCACCCCCTTACTAATATAGTTTGAAAAATATAGATCTCCAATGAAGGAAGCTTTCTTTTTCTCAAAACTGAATATATTTAGCGAGTAAATGTGTTGCGTTGTAACAACTGAATTTGAAGAAACTAATACAGTTCTCAAGTTAATCTGCTAAATGAGTTGCAGGATCCTGTATCAGCTCTATACTGACTTTGGCACCATAATGAGTTATAGGCCAGGAAAGGAGTAGGGAAAAAGAAGGGTTGTAGTTTAGCATCAAATTTGAGACTAAAATTTCATCTGAGTCTTTCATTTTTCTTTTTAATATTTAATATGATTATTTTATGAGACTAAGGAAAATTCTTTTTGATAATTTTAATGTATGTATGCTTGACTGTGTAAGCATCATTATATGCTCAAACAACAGACTTACCCACTTTGGCTGGGAAGGGACTTGAATGCTTTAGGAGTTATCTTGGCTCTGAAGGGACTCAAAGATCTTTGAAGTGTGGCTAAGCTTTGGTTCAAAGAGAAGTCTACTAGTTTTAGCTACTTAAATTACATATTTAAATAAGAATGCACTGCACATAATGCTTTACAATGGGTGAAATTACAATGTTCTTTTGGCTACATTTTTGTATATTTACTCTCACTTGATGTGTGGTGTAATTATGGTGATTCTCCAGTATCTAATTGTAATTTTACCCTTGGTTTTTCTAGTACATAACTCTCAATTCATAAAATAAAATAAAGTAAAATAAAAACTGTCCCACTTTTCTTTGCCCTTTAACAACCTATTATTCTTCCAAAGTCGAAGCTTTTTCCATTGACAGGATGAAAAGATTAAAGAAAGCAGAACACAACTTTATCTTGTGAAGCAAAAGAAAGTGATAACGAAGCCGACGGTATCCAATTCCATGTCCTTGAAATCTTTACATCTGGATTTTGACAGCTCCTCCTAGAAGAATCTATCGATACACACCACAGGATTACCAAATTTTTCTAACGATAATTTTACTATGCTTAGAAAACTACTCACGTTCTCAATCATCTGCTTTCAAAAGATTAGGTTGTCTCTGATTCTTGATTGGTCATGGAGAAACACATCACATCTCCCTAAACCATAAAGGAAAATTACGAAATTATCAATTCCGACCCTTCTGGTCTTTTTATTAAACACTATTTAATAATTTTGGCAATAAAAGAAATTACCAGGTGTAATTGAATACTTTCTTTAGAATCATTACACACGTGTAATTGGCCCTACCCACACAAAATACACATATTTATGTAACAAGATCGAGAGAGAGAGAGAGAGAGAGAGAGATCACCATTATGTGTTGTTGCGATGGAGATTGTAGGCCTTTGGCCTTCTTACTGGGACTGCCCTTTGCTTTCCTTTCCCTCATCGTGTCCATGGTGGGCATCATCGTCTGGATAGTCGGGTATGTAATTATACAATCATATGGATTGATTTTTCACTTGTTTTTTTTTTTTTTGAATCATTTCATGAATTTTCACACATGGGTTTACCATTCTTTTTTTCCTGATTATTTTTGTAGAATATTACTGAGTCTGATATGCCCATGTTGCCTCTGCGTGACTGTGCTGGTGGAGATGGCGCTGGAGTTGATCAAAGCCCCAATTCACGTCATGGAGTGGTTCACTTCTCAGATACCTTGTTAAAATTCATGGATATGTATACATTTCTTAATTTCCCTTGATTTCCTCTGTTGATCAGTTAGGTTTTATAGATGTTTCTTATATGTAAATTCAATTATAACACATGAACTCATCGTTTCTTTCATTTATTTTTTATCATTTTCAATTGTTGCTTCACTGATTTAATAGGTTGCTTCTTGTTCTCCTCTACTGGTTAATAGTTTTTTTTTTTTTTTTGGTTATCAATCGTATTCGTATGATTACGTGGACAGTGGACTTGGGCATCATCCTTTACGGAAAACTAAAATAGGAAGCTTTTCTTTCTCTTTCTTTCTTTCTTTCCCATTTTTCAGAGGCAAATTGGTGAATTTAGTCCTTTTTTTAACTTTTCTTTTCTTTTGGTGACTTAAACCTCTTAATATTATTTTTAATTTTTGAATAATTATCCAATTTAGTATTTTAAGTTTAATTTTTTAGTCATTTTGATACTTCTTCTTTTCAGGTAATTTTGTTTTCTTATCTTTTGTTTTAGTCATTTAAATATCTTTTGTATTGTTTTTTAACCATGTTGATCACTTTTATTTTTATTTAGTTATTTTAGTCCTTTTTATTCATAAGTCAAATGAATCAAATAGTTAAAAAAATAATAAATAAGAAATGAAAATAGCTAAACACAATATGTAGGATGTAAATGGCTCAAATAAAAAAGAATATACCAAAATGATTATAAAAGTTGAAGATAGAAGTACAAACATGGCCAGAAAAACAGAAGAGGTATCAAAATTATCACAAAATTTAAAGTATTAAATTGACTAAATTTTCTGAATTTTTAAATCCCTTAATTTTTTTTGCAAGGTGATTTATATCCTTCTGACTATAATTCCGTTAGTTGTTCGTTAATTACCAATCCAAGTAATGAAGGGTAAATTGGTCAATGTACCATGCTCCTTCTTCCCCAGTTGAACAGTCTTTGTATTTCTTCTGAAACTTCAGGCCCATGGTGGGATTGTCAAATTCAATATGAAGGTTGCAAAGATTTTGCATCCACCAAGCTTTTCTGCAAAAATATCTATCCAAATTAGGGGTCTTCCATTTGACATCCTTTTGCACTGATGAAAATTATCCAGATTTCTTCACACCTGCAACTGCTTCAAATTCATCAAGAAGCCCCAAGCCTCGACCCAAAATAGCTTTGTACTGGTTTTTGTGCACCTTCAAATGGCATAATGCTCCTCGAATACAAGATAACTCAAGTGACCATTCCAACCTTCTCATAAAAATTCCCTGTTGCACTGCTCGTTTTCCAACAACTCAATGAATTTTAGCCATGAAATTGCCGTTTTCACTAGATTCTGGATAGCCAATCTTGATTCTAACAATTCAGCCTGCGAAAAATTACACATGAAAAAAAAAGAGATCAAATTCCTCGAAGTCAAAGCAGTGTATTCAGGCCAAATGTTGAAGGGGTTTTCCTTTCTTCAAACCCATTGTAAAATGAAGATCTTTGTAAATTATTGAAGATCTAATTACCCTGTGATTGTGGGTAACATGAACTTTGGAGAAGGAACATAGTGCATTG
This sequence comes from Apocynum venetum, assembly GCA_019593545.1. Classification (NCBI taxonomy): domain Eukaryota; kingdom Viridiplantae; phylum Streptophyta; class Magnoliopsida; order Gentianales; family Apocynaceae; genus Apocynum; species Apocynum venetum. The sequence goes on along the minus strand of SRSM01000144.1, from coordinate 1,619,094 downwards.
ACCAATTTGCCCTTCATAGTTAACGAAAGTATTAACAAAAGGAGCTAAGTCACCAAATCAAAAGGTTAAGGAATCTTAAAAATAAAAAATAATGCTAAGGGACTTAAGTCACTAAAAGAAAGAAGTTAAGGGACTAAAATTCACTAATTTGCCTTTTTTCAGCTCTCAAGATATTTTTCACTTCTAATTTTATGTTTTAAAAAAATTATTGAAAATACACACAAAAATTGTAATTCTCGTTAGTATAACTTAAACAGATGCCATAATGATATTACATTGCTTTAACAATTAAATTATACTTATTTGTTAAATCTAGTTTTTTTTATAAAAGAATTATAAATAATTTTCCCTCTTACAAAAATAGAAGAGATTACTTACCGATTAAGTTGCGCCTCTCACCTTTTTAATCAGTTACTTATGAATATAATAATTACGAGCATAATAATTACTTATTATTGACACAATTAAAAATAAAACTTTTACTACTTTCTAATTCAAAAGGTTAAGAAATCTTAAAAATTAAAAATAATGTTAAGGGACTAAAATTCACTAATTTGCCTTTTTTCCGCTCTCAAGATATTTTTCACTTCTAATTTTATGTTTTAAAAAAATTATTGAAAATACACACAACAATTGTAATTCTCGTTATTACATTACTTTAACAATTAAATTATACTTATTTGTTAAATCTAGTTTTTTTATAAAAGGATTATAAATAGTTTTCCTTCTTACCAAAATAGATGAGATTACTTACCGATTAAGTTACGCCTCTATCTTTTAATCTACTTATGAATATAATAATTACTTATTGACACAATTAAAAATAAAACTTTTACTAGTCTCATTTTGTTAAATTAAATATTTTGTACTACTTACAGAGAGTTACTAACTCCAGCATACCCATGTGACTTCATGATTCTTAAAATCAATGAATGGAGTTAGGAGTGGAAGGCTCTTGACTAGGGGTGGGCACTATTCGGTCCGGACCGATTGTTTGGATTGGATTGGATTGGATTTTAAAATTTTGTTCGGTTTTCGATCAAACAATCCAATCCAATTCGGTCTTGAAGAAATGAAATTATTTCGGTTCGGTCTTCGGTCTTCAATTTTAAAGACCGAATTGGACCGAAGACCGAATTACTATTTTTATAAAAATAATAATTAATCATTTTTTTTTCTAATTTCATAATTTTTTTTTTCTATTGATAAAAATCTTGCAAATGATACAAGAATTTCATATAATGAGATGATTTTATTTTTATTTTTATGAATGAAATGTAAATTTTATGTAAATATTATATTTTAAATATATATAAAATAGAATTTCGGTCTTGACCGAACCGAATTGGACCGAACCGAAATATTTCGGTCTTCGGTTTTTCGATCTTATAAACATTACGGTTTGGTTCGGTCTTCATCAGAAAAAGACCGAAAACCGAATAGACCAAATTTTCAGACCGAAGACCGAACCGGAGACCGAATGCTCACCCCTACTCTTGACAATGTGCCTAGAATCAATATGTTATATGAACCAGCCTTTAAGACCTTCACTTGTATGATTCTGTGCAAAATGAAACATGCTCCTACCTTATGAGAATGTGAGATGGGAGAGATTCTCAATTGTTTTAGAGAGGTTTAGCCTTGGGAGGACAATAAGTGGCTGATGGGGAAGTGATATGTTTTGTGGATCACTTTCCAAAATCCCTTTGTCCAAACTCCTATGATTAACTACTATATGAATTAGTTGATGTAACTCTATAGCTTTGAAGTGATATGTTGCCATTCTGAAATCAAATTATCATCATAAGAAGACAAACTGACGGGGTAGATGAATACTTGTGCTAGAAAACAAATATCGATTTCTATTGTACCAAACCCCCCAAAGGATATATGTTAATGAATAGCACAATCTCGTTAGTTGGCAGAACCATAATTTCCTACATCAAACAAAGAAATGATGAGTGTAGCTTAGCCAAGGAAAAAAGGAATGAACTAAGTGCCCAGGTCCGTTTGGCAACATAGCAATCATGGAACACCAGCTTCATGTACTGTTACAAAAGAAGCATCGCAAAAAGGGCAATGCAAAAATATATCTAGCGTCCTCTTTTGAAGATTGCTTCTAACAGGTAAATATTATCATGACAAAAGTTTCATAAAAAGTGGATCAACTTTGGTGCTACTTTTAATTTCCAGAATTTGGCCCAAAAAGTTTTCGTGTGTGCAGAACAACCAAGTCCAAGATTATTTATTATATTTGTATGTCAAGTGCGATTATGATAATTGTGAGTCTTTAGATATGTGAATAAGCTTCCTATAAATGAAAATGCTTAATATTAACAATTTATGACAATGGATCAATCATCCATAGAAATCATTTATTTAATCGGTCCGAGCAAAAAATGTTAGAGGAATATAAAGAGTCTCACCTCTTGCATTTATTGCTCATTTTTAAAGTCAACAATTAAATTCATCGGCTACTATGATACGATTTGATCTATATGTTACTTTACTTCTTTTTTTTTCTTTACTTTCGCATGCTACTTAATCATAGTCATCGGAGGAAATTCCTGAGACCGTTCCCAATTACCTTTATCGCAGGTTCAACAAGCGGACTTTAAAAAGGAGCTTTGGTAGGACATCTCCTTTCGCCCTACATAAGTTTTTTCACCATTTGTATAAGACCCTTATGTCCAGTTGACCGCAAACAATGCCTCATAGTAAGGTTACATCCAGAATACACACTGTATGGTGTGACCAACAATCACATCCAGGCCCTTCTTTCAATTTTTATTTCTTTATTTTGCAATATCTAAAGCTATTGATTTGTCCAGAGTCTTTTAGATTGTCTTCAGATATGAGATGAAGGTGAACTCACATGTTAATGATGTTGAAGATTGTGAGGAGGGTGACAAGAAAAAAAGTAAGAAAAAAAGTTAGATTGTTTGTTCTGTCTATTTTTAATATACATTACCTACCTAATTTATAAGGTGTGTGTATGTTCCGTTTCCATTTGGGAATGGACATTTGTTCATTTGCCTATTTGTGTAATTTGCTTCTACTTGTAGTTTTTTCATCTATCCAAATAAAAAAAGAAGATCAACAATCACATAACAACACATTGTCTTTCCAAATTTTCACTGCACAATGATGACCAATTTGCCATTTAAGTCTTACAAAAAAAAATAAAAATGACAAGGAAAGTACAACTAAGGAGTATCTAGCATACTATTTGAAAGAATAATATGTCCTTTTTTTTCGGGGGGGGGGGGGGGAATGCATATTGGGGAATGCAGTACTGCTGAAGATGGGTGGGAATGGTATTCAGAAAACTAGAGCAAAATATCTACATAATTGAAGGAAGAAACAGGTGGTGATCATTTTGCTAACAACACTAGAACATACATAAAAACACTAATAGGAAACTACACACATAGTGATATAACCATCTGATAAAACACTGATTTTAATTTATTGGATACGTGGAAAAAGAAAAAGAAAAAAAAGTTAGTGTACTTTCTATGAAGGTCCACCTGCAAGTCTCAAAATACATATATAGGCTGTGCAGAACATGAAAACAAAGCTGGTAAGAACCATCAAAAGAGCTGATCAAGTTTATTTGCGCACTTCCCTACCCTGCTCTTTTGATTCATCCGGCTTTAAAATGTGGGTTGCGTCCTGACCCACAAGGATATCTTTTGTAGTTTGCCCAATTTCAACTATAGTTTCGCCAATGGCTTGCAGAACTCCAGCCCCTTCTGGCCCCTGTTCTCCTCCTTTAAAGACTCCCTGGAATTGTCCTGCTGGCTTTGTTTCTTGGCCTCCTCCCTCGATCTTGGAACTATCCATTTTGGCGCCAATGAATTTTTCTGCCTAAATCAACCATATCATGAATTAAAGAATCAGATGCCAATTTCATTAATTGAATTGACCTAATTAATTAATTAATTACCTGGGGTGGAGTTGACTTCTTCTGCTCAAAATCTTTCTGCGCCTCTGCTTTCTTCCTAGCAGCATACTCTGCAGCACTTTCTTCAGCTGAAACAATGGTATCCTTCACACCAGCCAATTTATCCCCAGCATAATACATGGCCGTCTGTCCAGCACCGGCCACCATATCCTTCGCCGCCACCGTTTTGTCTCCAGCATAACCCGCAACACCAGAAGCTACACCGGCCATGGCTTTTGTAGCCCCCGCTGCTTTTTCAGCCGTGTAATGCGCCGTCCCCCATGCAGCCACAGTAGCAATATCCTTTGCTCCAACAGCCACCTTTGCCGCGTAACCAGCAGCAGTTTTACCAGTTTCCACAGTGATATCTTTAGCTGCCGCGACTTTTTCCCCTACGTAGCCAGCTGTTTTCTTAGTAATGTCAGCCGTAGTGTCTTTAGCCTTTACGGCCGTTTCCCCGGTGTAATCTTTCGCTTGCTTTGCTGTCTCTGCTGCCGTATGATATCCTTGTTGTCCCCTCTCGGCGGCAGTATCCTTCATAGCACCAGCCTTCTCAGCAGCAATCTGAGCACCTTGTTTAAGAGATTGTTTGGCTTGGCCTGCCTTCTGAGAGGCAATCTGAGCTGTTTCACCAAGCTTCTGACTTGCAGTTTCCCTGGCTTGGCTTGCCTTCTCGGAAGCCGTCTGAGTTGCTGAGCCGAGCTTCTGTGTAGCAGTTTCTCTGGCTTGGCTTGACTTCTCGGAAGCCGTCTCAGTTGCTGCACCAAGCTTCTGAGCTACGGTTTCCCTGGCTTGCCCTGCCTTCTCGGAAGCCGTCTGAGCTCCTTGTTTAACAGCTTCTTTGGCTTGGTCTGCCTTCTGGCCAGCAGCGTCTTTGACATTCTGCACTGTGGAAGCATGGCCAGCTTCTTTTGCCTTCTCAGACCTCTCTTCGGCAGCTCTAATGGCTTCCATAGAGTTCTGCTGTGCTTGTTGTCTCAACTTCGTCACCTCCTCCAATGAAGGCTTTTCCTTCTCTCCACCACCACGTCCCTGTCTTCTTTCAATTTCACCACCAGTCTCATGTCCTCGCGTCTCACATACTTTCCTCCCGATTTCTTTCGCTTCTAATTTAACCCCACGTGGCCTCTCCTCATATGCACGAGCCGCCCCTCTTCCACCTTCCTCTTTCTGATCAATCTTACCAGCAATAGACTCAAACTGGTGAGGTATCTCTTGGTGTCCTTCCAAAGATCTGCTAGGAACATCAGACCCTACGGCTTTCACTGTCAAAGATTCAAAATGTGTCGCCATTTTAGGGACTTTGTCTTTTTCCACCTCAATGGCTCGTTCATCAGTAACATTTTCCCTTCTCATTTGTTCCGCAGACATTTTCTATCTCTGGATGAAAAATTCAAAGAAAATTAAAGAGATGGATATACGGAATTACGAAAATAGAGATTGATAGATATCGATCGAGAGTGTATTGAATTATGAGACAAGAAAGAAACATGCAAGAATGGTTTATAAAAGGAAGAATAGGAGGTATATGGCGGTTGAAGATGAAGATCTATTCTGATAAAGATTGACGTGTGGGGGTGCTGAGGCGACGTGTTGTGGAGAGGTTGTAGCCTTTGGTGCAAGACTTGAATTGGCAATGGCTGAATCAGCATATCTAGCCATGTGCTGGTAGTACACGTGTTTGTTTTCAAGGCATGCATGTTCATGTGCTTTGGGTTTGTGAGTTTGTCTTGTCAAACTCGAAGTTTTTTAGGTTTTGGGTGGATATTATTTGTAGCTTTTTCTTGTTTTTTTATTTCCTTGGCGAAGCATGATTAATATTTTTTTAGTTTTATTACATATTTTTACAAATATACTCTTATTATTCTTAACTATTTATTAAATAATGCATTTTTTATAATAATTAATACAGTAACTTAGAAAGTTTAATTACATAATTATCATTTTTAATATTTAATTTAATTTTTATTCACATTTAAAAATGAACAATTGAAATAAGAGGAAAGAGGAATAACATAATTGGTAAAGTTGATTGTATGTACAATTTGTGGGTAGATCAAATGAATTATCAATGTCAAATGGGTTTTGACACCTATTGTTAGAAACGACAATGCACTTAAATAACAATCACGTACAAACAAAGTTTGCATTGGAGAAAACACTCTAAGGCTATTTTTGTTGGTCACTCTCAAATGCTTCAATTGTATATCCTTTAGTTGATCTAGTTTCGAATTTTTAAAGAACTAGTTTTTTGAACGATTATCATGATTTGACATATAAATGAAACCGTATACTTAACAAAAAAAAATTTATATAATTAAACATTCATATATTCACACATGTCATTATGGTGTAATTTTAGGAACAATATATATATTAAACAAGTCTAAAAGAATCTTCAACTAATTCCATAAAATTAGGGAATGGATAAAATTAAATTCCTTTTGAATTAACCTTTCTCATTTTCAGATAAAATTAGTTAACAACAATCTTATTTGAATTTCAAAATTGAAACTTATCAACAAAAAAAAGAAGTCAAATATGTTGTGACAAGGTCCGAGAAGAATTGTTAAAACAAGGAAAATTTTCCTATTTGGTCCCTCATTTTTGCACTTTTTTCCAATATAGTCTCACTTTATTTTAATTGAAATTTTAGTTCCTCATTTTTTCACATATCACCCAATGTGGTCCTTCTGACGAAATTAATGTCGAAATTCGGTAATCCTTAAAGAAAATTTCCCTATTTGGTCCCTCATCTTTACATTTTTTCCCAATGTAGTCTCACTTTATTTAATTAAAATTTTTAGTCCCCTATCTTTCAACATATCTCCCAATGTGATTCTTCTCGAAAACTTAATATCAGAATCCGATAATCATATTAACAAACTCAAGAACCATTAGAAAACCATATCTACTAACCTTATAAGGTTTCCTCATAGGTCGTTGTCCACTTACACTAAATTTGGTCAGAATTCATATTTTTATGTTTAACTATCTAAATTTTGTCAAATTTATACTTTTGTATGTTTTTGTGGATATGGTTTTCCATTTATTCTGTTATTTAATATGGTCAAGTTTTTTAATATGATTATCAAATTTTGGTATTAATTTTGCCAGAAAAACCACATTAAGCGATATGTGAAAGACGCGAGACTAAAATTTTTAATTAAATGAATAGGACTACATTGGAAAAAAGTACAAAAATAAGGGACCAAATAGGACAATTTTCCTTAATGATTATCAAATTCCGGCATTGAATTGTAGTGAGACTACATTGAAAAAAGGTGCAAAAATGAGGGACCAAATAGGGTAATTTTCCCCAAAACAAATATATGCTTCAACCTTCAAAAATACCTTTTGGACGAACCAATCGGGTTAAGTGTCTATCTTGGGCCTATGAAGTAGTAGTGGCCTCATATGTGAGGGCGACATTGGATACTCATAACTCAATGTGATGTGGGCTAAACTTTAACCCGATCAAGTGTGGTCCAAAAGTAGGTTCCAAAGTAGAATGAAATTGTAGTGGCCAAAATTGAAATCTTTAACTTACTCATAATTCTTGAGGTTACAAAATGGAACATGTAATTTTATTGAGAAAGATAAATTGGATTAAAATGGCTGAATTACCGATGAGGAACACACTCCATTCAAATATTTGATCATGAGCTATTACCTCAATTGTATACGAATACTTATAATTTGAGTAGTCTTCTGATCTAAATAAAATAATAGAAACCACAATGGAACCAAGATTGAAAACAATTCTTCCTATATGCATTGATGAATTGGCTTTAAAAACAACTTTACAAAGTTCATGATCATCAAATGTGGGCAAATACATAATTTAGGCATCTATAATGCCAAAAGACAATTCACTACTTACAATTAGAGCATCAAATCTCCTTATTTCCCACTTTGAATGAGAACAATAAAAATACAACAAATTCCACCTTTGCAAATGAATGAATTTCCTATGGAAATTTTACTAGGAAAGAAGTGTCAGAAATTTCTTGGCTATTCCTTGATCATTGTTTCAACTAAAAAAGAACTGCATAGAGAAGTTCATTCCATGTATCAGGCAATCCAGGAAGACACCAATGGCTGCAATCTAAGCCATGGTGATCACTGTAGTATGTTGGATGGGCATCTTTGCGATATTGCGAAAGTCCTGTGATGTCCAGCAAATAAACTGGTTTCTTGATTCTGCTCAAAACTTTGTTCATCACAACCCATGACAATGGTGTCCCTGCTGGATACCTACCTCCAAAGAATGGTTGATTTTGCCCAGCACATGATTGTGATGGTGAATTCCATTCCCTTCCCCTAAATTTGCAAAAGAAAAACAAGTACAGTTCAAGTAGCAGGACTAGCAGTGCTTTATATTAACAATTTGATCACTAAACTACAAGACCATTAACACATACTAAAAACATAGTGACAAATAAGGGGAAAAAATTGAGCTGAATCTTGGCATGTTCGAGCTCGATTATGGTATTTCAAGTGCTTCGATTTGAATATAATCTATGGCTTTACATATTTGAAGATGAATCAGAATATTTTAAAAGATTTTGTACATAGATAAAAATGAACGATAGGTTTGCCTCAAAAAATTTAAAAATGAGAAGAGCTACTTACAAATAATGTGTGGGGGAAATTCCCTGGAAAATGACTTTAGTTTTGGAGGGATCCACATTTCGGTTAACCCATCTAGCCCATGTTGTCATCCCTTTGTAATAAGCAATCAAACGGTTCATATCTTTCTGCACTCTCCCGCCATCTTGAATGTAATCCCACCTGCATTCACGAAAAACCAAATTTGATCACAATTGGACCTACCAAATCAATAATTTCATCTACATATTATACATTGCACGTACTTATGTTTTTCAAAAACAAAATTTCTTAGCTTTTTTTTTTTCTTTCTTTTTCAGAAAACCGAAAGGATATTTCATTAGGTAGATGATCCGCTTCAACAGCAGAATTACATCATCAGGGAAGTTATTATACCATTTAGAACAATAACTAGAACAAAGCCCTATCCTAGCCAAATGATGAGGTAATTACCATCCCCGCGAATGAAAAAACAAACAAACAAACAAACAATTTCTTAGTGATTTTGATAATACTATGTTATTAGCAATACGATACATACATCAGCATCTGTAATTCTTCGGACATTCTTTGTAAAATTTGAAAAGAAAGTTGTAGACAAGCAGAAAAAGAAATTGAAATTGAAAACTTGGGGCAAGAAATTATTTTCTTTATTTGGAAAACCACACAGAGACTTACGGTTGGGAGTGTCCAGTGTGAGTCCACCAATGCCAAGAGTTGAAGATGAGAAGGTCCATCCCTCTCCATGCATTACCACTTCGAATTGAATCCAATTTTAGAACTGTCCCAATATTTTCATTAGCCATGTCTACTAGGTATGGGGTGCGATACAACAGCAGCCTAACATCATAGTCCTGTCCACCAAAATGCAGAAAATTTGAGACATTATCGGGCTAAGTGTGGTACAAATAAATTAAATTGAAGTTATACTCTCTCTCTCTCTCTCTATTATAATTGAATATTCACTTCTAATCAAATAAAAATTAAGGAGAAAGACTTTGAATATAAATCACCACACCAAAATTAATATTAATATATACTTAGAATTGCACTCGTGCATTACTCTAGAATATGAATTCCTTTCATAAAGTCAAGAAATTATCAATAAAACTTTAAATGAGACAAATTTTATTTTATTTTTAAATATATATATATATATATACTCCCTTCGACCCTAAATATAAGGATCCTAAAACTAATTGCTCAAATATTAATGAGATATTTTAATTCTTAAAATACATCAATTTATTACGTCTCTTATTCTAGAAATTAATTCTCTCTCCCAAAAAATATTTAGAGTAATATTAAAAATAATAAATAAAATATTTTTAAAAAATATTAAATCATCTTAAATTTTATATTAAGTGAGAATATATTATATTTAGGAAGTATATATTTGAACATTTCAACGTTCAACTTCCTCCACAAAGTCAAGCAATAAATTTTCCACAAAATGGATAAGATGTAATGGGCATTCTATAAAGAGTAGTGTGGACCCACATCAAAGAAGTTATGAAGAGAAATTTTTAACATGAATCTAGTTCTTAGATTAGGATTTTCCAATTTTATGGGGGTGAATCAATAGAGGATGAAATGACTTTCTTATACTTAACATGTAGGCTCAAACCCATCAAATAGGAAATGGAAAGATGATGAGGTATGATAGAGGAGGAAATCTAGGGAGGGAGAGGGAGAGGGAATGGGGGGGCCCTTGAAATTTGGTCAAGGACAGCAACATTTTTGGACCAAATTGTTACACATCTTTCATTCATATACACCAAAGTGTATCCTAACATTTTTATCGTTTTGCAATAAAACAGAAATCGTTAAATTATATATTATTTATTATTATATATTTTATTTTTCAATTTTAAGTTTTTGTATCTTTAAAATTTTTAAGAAACTATTTATATCTTTTGGTCACTTCAAATTAGAGTGTTTCCAAGCAGTCTCCCCAAAAATATAATTTTTCCACCAAAAATCATTATCTAAAGTAGTTGTGGGATATAAACAATTGTCCCAAAATTGTTAATGTAAAAAAGTTAAAATAAAAGATAAAATATATCAATTATGAATTGTAAATACTTTAATGACAGATTTCGTCATTTAATTACCTGCAATAAAACTACATCAAAATTCAGGGATACTAAGGATAGGGTTTGATTATTGCCAAAATAATTTTCATTCCAAAAGTTCTTCATGCGCCAATCATAATGTATGACTTCTCATTTTGCACTAGACTATCACAAAACCCTAAGAAAAGGGAAAATAAAAGAAAATAAAAGTCCTTTCCATGCATATAAAATAAGTAAAATGGTTATAACAAACAAATACAAGAAATCATGATGCATACACCACACTTCAGTATAATATCTATTTTCTCATTTCAAAATTAAATATTTACTATTGAGTTAATAAAAAAAATTAAGATGTATCTTTAACTTAAGCTTATTTATTATTAAGAGTTTTACTATAGATATGCATTTCTTAATATATATATATATATAGAGAGAGAGAGAGATTATTTATACCATTTTAAATGAAAAATACATTTGTTTTAGAAGATTAAATAACAATAAATTTTAGATTTTTAGTATTACTTAACCAGTGAGTTATGAATAAAGAAAAACAACTTTGTTCTATATAAATACTAATAAATATCCAAATGCAATAGGAGATGCATATTTATTCATCACCCTATAGTTAGTAGTAATTTAGAAAATCGCTTATCAAAAAAAAAAAAAAAAGCAATTTAGAAAATCAAAGTTCAATATCTAGAAAAGTGAAAAAAGAGGAAAAAGTGAAAGGGAAGTATTGAAAGGATTGAAAAATGAATAAGCATCGAGCACGTGCTAAGGCCACTAGCACCGGGTAATAAGAAAGCAGAAAATTACAGAGACAGTGTGGTCCATGAATGAGTTGTCTCAGTAAGTTGTTTTTCCTTACGAAGTTGCTATCATGTCCCCATCTCCTTTAGTTTCTTCTTCTTTCTTTCCACACACACACACACAACAAATAAAAGCCACATTGTTTGTCACCTTTGCTCTCCTCTCATGGCCATCTTTTTCAACACTCCCATGGATCTTTTTTTCTTTTTTCTTTGCTTTGGGTTGAAGTGTTTGCATTTATCATTTGAAATTTTCTATCATGTACCACAAACAATGTTAGCTAAAAGAGGGCTAATTTTTTTAAAAAAATTGTTTTAGAAAAATAAATTTTTTTATGATTACATTGATCATGTTACAACTTACAAGTTCTTTTAAGATCCGGCATAGGGTAATAAATATGTTTTTAATCAATACTCTTGGCAAATTATGTGTAGAAAAAATAAAGTAATTAAAAACAAATATAGAATAAAAAATCAATCAAACAGTCAAATGTTTTTACCGAATATAAAATCATCTCTATAAATAAATAAAAGAAGAGTAATAAGATTGGCACTGACCGTAGATTAATTTCTTGATTCATATTCATACGAAGATAGACACAGTTCAGATTTAGAATTTTTTTACTTTGAATCTCGAGAACTGACCCATATAAATTATAATCCTCTCTCTCTCTCTCTCTCTCTCTCTCTCTAGAACCATCATTACTTAGGAAACCTTGATGAGCGATGACGCCGTGATATATTGCTTGATTTTCCCATTATCCTTCTTCCTACATTCAAGCCTTCTCGATGTCTATCATCACCATATTTTAAAATTTTGCTGTCCCTTATGCTTGCCAACTTTTCATTTTCACTAAGAAGATACCGACCAAAAATTTGTTAATAAATACAATACTACTATACGACTCACACCTATAATCATTTGTTTTCTTGGGGCCATGACATTATTTCATCATTAACGCAAAAATATCTATTTTAAAGAAAAAAATTTGCAGTTGGTAAACTGTTGTTCGGCTATGTAGATTATGCTCAATGACAAAATATTGTATATTTAAAAAAGTTTAAATTGAAAAGTAGGATTGAATTAAGATGCATTGGCTCTTGTCGTGGTTTGTGTCTAGAGAAAACAAGAAAATAGAGCGGAGATGGTGCTGCCGCCTAAAAGAATTGAAAAATGTCACGAGACATTAGCAACTGTAGCTTTGAAAAAGTGAATGATTCTTTACCTTTGTTTTCAAATTCCAATTTATGACTCCAAAAGTTCAAAATCATCAAGAACTTCACCAAAAACAATTTAGTATAAAGGGTAAAAAACCCAACTGGCACAGCTTCACCATCAAAGTTAAAAGTGCATAAAGGCAAATTGCTACTACCCAAGCAAAGAGTAGTTGTAATAGTAATACTAACTCGGTTGGTAAAAACCATTAATAGGAGAAAAAAGCAAAAACAAATTTCAGGAGTTGGAAGTTATGAACATTTAGAACTTCACTTTCCCCCAAAAAGGAAAGAACATGCATGCAATAAATTATTTTAAAGAAAAAGAAAAAGAAAATTGTGGGATAAATTTGATGGGAAAGTAGGTTGAAGAAAACAGAGAGCTCTGTTCAGGTTGAAGAAAACAGAGAGCTCTGTTCAATATAAACTAAACTTACCAGAAATGCGATTTCTGCAAGGCCATCTTTCCTTATGAGACTAGTTCTAGACTTTGGAACCCATGAGTGAAGCATGCAACCCAATGATTCCCACATGTTCAAACTCAGTGAGTCACCCACAAACATGATTTTCTTTCCTCTCCATTTGTTCAAGAAATTCAGCCCATTAAACCTGCCAAAAAAAGATTCAATTTCAAGACTGATTATAAATATAGGGAACACAAATTAAGGGTCCCCAACAGCACTGAATTGAAGAAAAGAAAAGCAGTGGAAAGTACCTTGGAAGGTTGCAAGAGAATGGTTGCCATCTGTACTTGAGGTACAACTTATCAGGCCGATTGTACTGCAGACAGTTGAATTCTGCATCTATGAAGGGGCAATTTGAATAATCATAAAGAGGATATGAAGCATCATAAACCCATTTGCCTCTGAAAATATTACAACTTGAAGCAAGCTCTCTAGCTCTGATAGAACTTGTATTGGTGCCATTGAAGAAGAAATAATTATGCCCATCAAGCTGAGCTATGGTTTGGTGAGAGAGCAGAGAAACAAGTAAGGAGAAGAAAATAGCTTTGAAGAACAAAAGCCTCATCCTCAAAGTTGAAATTCAACCTAAAAGAATGTTTAGGGAATACAACCTTATGATGTAAGAAATTCTTTCAAACCATGTAATAGGATTTATAAAGTGATGACATTTATGGAGTGGGAAGAGGAAGCTTATAAGAAGGGGGCAACTAGGACATGGTATAGACCACAATGTCCTATTTCTTGTGATTAATGAATTCTTGTATGGATTTGATCTACTATTGCAGATGGGACAGAGTGAGTTTTGTTTTCCTATTAACCACTAGTAGCAGCATATGATACTCTTCTATCAAAAAAATAAAGTGTACTTTTTTTTATTTGTCTCATTATTGTCTCTTTCTAAAAAACAATTTAAAAAATATATATATTTATTCAAGCATCTCGTATTAATGGCTTAAATTTTCAAGAATAGTATTGAAGAGAAAAAGATTAAGATTCTTCATAAACTGATAGATTAATAGATTAACTTTTCTTCTTTCTATTACAACAACCTCTTGACTTTTCACATAAAAAAAGAAGAGAAAGAAGAACTAAAAGAAGGTATTGTGGTTTAATTAGAGAAGATTAGAGAAAGGTTATACTAAGTATATTTAGTAAAAAAAAAGAAAGAGATATCATTAAATAAATGAATTGATAATAACAGCCCAATTTACATTAGATAAAAGATTATAAAACCATGGAGAACAAAGAGTATTAAAGTTCTAAAATAATAAGGAAAAAAATATTATCAACATCAAGAACAATCAACTCAAAAGAAGTAGGATAAAAGTATCCATTAATAAAAGTGAATTAAAAAATCTTCATCTCTTTGCAGTAGATTCAGATCCAATTTGTTGAGAACTCAGCTTGAAATCCTAATCCATTATGGATGAATTCTATGAGGGGCGGTGGCATGATCAATTTGTTCATTAGTTATAGAATCATGATATCTCTTAAGTGAAATAGAAAACACTCAATAAGGGAAAAGAAAAGCCCAATAAAGAAAAAAAAACAAGATAAAAAGTAAAAATATTATGAAAAAACATAAAAATGTATATAAATCCTAGTAGTGTGTATAAAAATAATTAAGAATTAGAGCACTTACTTTTTGGCTGGAGGGAGCATCAATTTATATGCTCAATTCATGATATTTCAATCTGCTCATATTAGTAGTATCATGTTGAACTTATATTCTTCTTAATAATGATTATAACTCAAACCAAATACGTAGACAATAAAGGAAACAGACATGGCTATTCAGTATTCATAAAATAAGCGAGTAACAAAAACATCTTCCTCTCTCTAACTTTTCTCATGGAAGAATAAAAAAATATACACGCAGATATACATACATATATATATATATACATATATACATTCTTTTATATATATTTTTTTTTAAAAAGGAAAAGATAATGATAGTTTTTTCTCTTAGAAGAAAAGGGTACCTTTATAAAAGTAGTTTTTGTGTTTTTTCTCACATTTGGTTGGTGCTAATTATAACTTTTTCCAAAGGTGTCCATATGTTTTTAACAAGTGTTTGAGCCAATATCAATGCTTTCATAGAAAGTTTGATTAAATGGTACTATTTAGTTGTATCAAATCTTTGATTTCAGGTTAATGTCAAGAAAATGATTAAACAAAAAAGGGTTAATGTCAAGAATAGCTGGATCACTTCTGTTCTACATTAAATTATCATTTGAGGATTAAATTGACTGACAAAAGCAAACCTATCTACCAGAAGGCAGTGAATACTGGATTGCAGAGGTACTAACTCTTGTTTTATGAAAAGGGAAGGGAAAGGGGGGGCTTGTATGGGGTTAATTAAACATTTGTATTTCATTTAATATAAGCATTAATACAAAAATTAATCTTGAAATAGTTTTTATAATATTCCCGTTATTAAAATAGTTAATAGTAGAAGTATAAAAATAAATTCAATCTAAATTTCTTAAATTAAGATTTTAAAAAAAAAGGATTACATTAAGATAAAAATAATCTTATTTTGAAAAAAATAAAATTTTAATTTGTATACATTTTAAAATATAAATATAATCATTTCAATTTGAATGGATATTAAAATTGTCAGAGTTTGACCTTTGGCTACAGACAAGATGCAAGAAAACCATCTCGAAAAGTTCACGGTTTCTTTAGCAACATTTGAAAAATGAAAAAGAAATACTCAACAAAAGAAATGTCTTTTTTCCCTGTTTCACATTTGGGACAAGACAACAACTAAATTTCGACAATAAGCTTTATCTCCGATTTTATTTTATTTTTCTCGGAATTTTGAATAATTAAATTATCTACTCATAATGTTGAATCAGGCTTAGTTCATTTTTCTTGAGAATAATTCTCATCTACTCTTTCGAAAACTTAATATTAAAAATACTTAGAAATTAGTCATATATTACATATTAAATATTAATTTTTAATTCTTTTTAATTTAATCTTTTATACATTCACTTGATTTATTATTATTTTTCATTAGTATTTTATTATTTATCAAATCTATGAAATCCAAGATAAATGGGCAAATGATACTGGAGCCCGGAGAAGCTTGGCCATGGATGGAAATTCGTCATTCAACAGAATTGAATTATACATTTCTTATAACTAATCATGTAAATTATAGTAAAAAGAAAAAAAAGTCTATGGATTGAACCGAATCAATAGCATATTAGGAAAGATCGAAACACTTTACTCATATTAACCCTACTTTTTCAAATTCAAATTTAATCCACAATGACCTCAATTATATGAGGATAACCAAAATAACTATAAATACAATTACAAAGGAGCGTAAGAGGTTTTTCTTTGAAGAAACACCATTGGAAATGGTGTTTTCAAGAAAACACTGATGAGAATGGTGTTTTTTTAATGAAACAATAGTCAGCACTCCTTCAATATGCGTGGCCTGTCATTTTCCTTCCCCACAATATGTTTTTTCTTTGTTAATATATATATATATATATATATACATTTTTATTAGATTTTAAAAGCAGAAAAAATATTTTTGTTAATGTTTTTTTATGCATATTGAAAATGCTGTAAAATTTTAAAAATTTATTAATGTAAAAATGATGAAAATAAATATACAATAAAGATATTTTATAAAATTAATGTATTTAAATTAGCAAATGTAAAATAAAATATATATATATGGTGACCTACACAATTATAGTCATCAAATGCACTACAATCACCCAACATAGATGACACTCGTAAGTGAAATGCATAAACACTGAATTTCTATTAAACATCATCTTGAATAATCTTTATCTCATTTAAGAAAGGATTGTTAGGAATGTTGCCCTAGATTTACTCGTAATCAACCAGCAAGCGAAAGCAATAAAACGAATAACAGAAGACAAGATTTTACGTGGTTCGGCTAAGCCTACTCCACGGTGCTCTATCAGAGCAGTCTCTGTTATTTCAGTGTCTTTGTTTCACCCTCACTACAGACCTTCTCTCACACTATTCTCTCAAATAATCAAGTATAAGTTAAAGGTATACAGACCAGATACAAGGTTACAAGAACTCGGAAGTTCGAAGAGAAGAAGAAGAACAGTCGGGGTGGAAGAGAAGAAACTAGCAGAAATCAAGGTTTTGCCTTTGCAGGGGCTGTCTCTCTCTCTTAGGTTTACAAAGAAGAAAAGAATGAATATATAGTGGCTTCCAGGGTCGGGTCAAATTTGACCCGATCGGTAGCCCGTTAAGCATAAGACTTGGCCCCGCCTTTTTCTTCCAAGTGGATCAGACCCAAATTGGCTCCATCAACATAGTCCAGCATCATTGGGTATTGGTTGGACTGTGAAGTGGGACATAAATCCAACAAACTCCACCTTGAACACTTCAGCAGCATTTAGAAATGTTCATGGAAACACAGACAGAGAGACTACTTCAATGATGTCATTGCACTTTTCTTAACCAATTTCAGCTTTGATCAATGTATAGCAAGTTCCTGCATTTGAAGAACTTGTCAGTTCCAACAACTTTAGTTCCAAAATCAGAAGGATTATCATCAGTATTAATCTTTCTAATATCAACAATTCCATTTGTTATCTTTTCTCTGATGAAATGAAATTTAACATCAATGTGTTTAGTTCTTTCATGATAGACAGGATTTTTACACAATTGTAATGAACTTTGACTATCTGTAAAAATTACTGCATCAGCTCCTTTAATAAACCTTGAAGCCAAATGGCTTCTTTAATTGCTTCAGTGGCTGCAATATATTCAGATTCAGTGGTAGATAAAGCAACAACAGATTGAAGTTGAGACTTCCAAGAAATACAATTTCCAGCAAAAGTAAATAAGTATGAGGAAGTGGATTTTCTACCATCTTTGTCACCAGCATAGTCAGAATCAACATAACCAATCAAAACAGGAGAATCAGTCCATTTTGAATAATGCAAGCCATAATTACAAGTACCATTTAAATACCTTAATAGCCATTTCAAAGCTTGCCAGTGATCCTTACCTGGATTTGACATAAATCTGCTCAATAAACTGATGGAATAAGCAAGATCAGGTCTAGTTGAGACCATGGAGTACATTACTGATCCAATGGCCATCCTATAAGGAACATTGGCCATTTCAGCTTTTTCTCTGTCAGTTTCAGGACAAGTTTTGGTAGACAGTTGAAAATGTGTAGCAAGAGGAAGGTTTACAGGTTTAGAAAGATTCATAGCAAATTTAGAAACAATTCTTTTCATAAAGGATTTTTGAGAAATAATCAAAGAGTTTTCATTTCTGTTTCTACTTATATGCAGTCCTAGAATTCTAGATGCTGATCCTAAATCTTTCATGTCAAACTCAGATTTCAACACATTTTTCAGTTTAAACAATCTTTCTTTATTTTTGCAAGCAATAAGCATGTCATCAACATATAAAAGCAGATAGATAGCATCATTAATGCAATTACCATAGAAGTATAAGCAGCTATCAAAATTGCTTCTAACAAAACCAATTTTAACCATAAAAGAATCAAACCTTTTATACCATTGTCTTGGTGATTGTTTGAGCCCATAAAGTGACTTCTTGAGAAGACAAACTAAATGTTCTTTGCCTTTAACTTCAAATCCAGCAGGTTGAGACATATAAATAGTTTCTTCCAACTCACCATGTAAGAAGGCAGTTTTTACATCAAGTTGTTCTAATTCTAAGTCATAGAAAGCAACTAAAGCAAGCATAACTCTAATAGTTTGTATTTAACAACAGGAGAGAAAATTTCATTGAAATCTACACCTTCTACTTGAGTGAAGCCTTTTGCAACAAGTCTTGCCTTGAATCTAGGCAATTCACTTTCAGTTTCACCTTCTTTGATCTTGAAAACCCATTTGCAGTCCACTATTCTTTGTTTAGCAGGCTTGGATACCAGTGTCCAAGTCTTATTCTTGTATAAGGAAGACATTTCTTCCTTCATATCATTCATCCACAGATTGTAATTGAGACTTTTCAGAACCTCCTCAAAACAGGTTGGTTATGTTTCTTCAATCAAGTTCCCAGTTGCTAGGGCATAAGACATAAGGTATAAGTAACCATACCTTTCAGGTGGTTTGATATTTCTTCTAGTTCTATCTCTAGCAAGTCTGTAATCTTCCAAAGCCTGAGTTTGGACTTCTAAGTATTCAGCATCATTATCTGAATTAATTTCAGATTCAGGCCCAATTTCCTCAAGTATCTGACCTGAATTCTCTTGATTAAGTGTAGTATCTGATCCTGCAGGTTCAAGTTCTAACTCAGGATTGGTTTCAGCATGCAGTGTGGGCTGTGAGGGTGAACCAGAGGTGTCCTCCACCTCAATAGGAACATTCCTATTTTGGGGAAGATCAGCAGTATTTGGTGGACTGGTTGTAGGTTTGAAACAAGGCATATCTTGTTATTAAAAATAACATCTCTACTGATTATTACCCTCACACCTGGTTCACCTCTCAGCCATATTTTATAACCCTTAACACCATTAGGGTAGCCTAGGAAGACTCCCTTTTTGGATCTAGGGTCTAACTTACTTTCCCTATGGTGTGCAAAGGCAGCACAACCAAAAACTCTAAGGTTATTGAGGTTTGGTGAAGAACCAGACCATAGTTCTTCAGGGGTTTTGAAATTGATGGCACTTGAGGGGGATCTGTTAATCAGATACATTGCAGTACTAACTGCTTCACCCCATAAAGGTTTTGGAATTCCAGAAGAAATCATCAGACATCTAACTTTATCCATAATAGTCCTATTCATCCTTTCAGCAACACCATTTTGCTGAGGATTATGTTTCACAGTGTTGTGTTTGACTATACCACAGGAGGAACAAAGATTTGTAAAATTATGATTGCAGAATTCTAAATCATTGTCAGTTCTAATGCACTTAAGTTTCTTACCTGTTTGGTTCTCAACAAGGGTTTTCCATTCCCTAAATTTCTCAAAGGTTTGATCCTTGGATTTCAAGAGAAAAACCCAAACCTTTCTAGAAAAATCATCCACAATAGATAGAAAATACACATTACCACCATAGGTTGGGACCCTTTCAGGTCCCCACAGATCACAGTGTACATATTCAAGTATATCAATAGATTTGTATGTGCCTGTGGCAAAACTGAGTTTATGTTGTTTTCCCAAAATGCAGAAATCACAGAAATCAATCACATCTATTTGATCACCATTCAGCAAATTTTGTTTACTCAAGTAATGTAAACCTTTTTCACTGATATGTCCAATTCTCCTATGCCATAACATGGATTTATTATCAGAATGTTTACTATAAAAGGCAGAAGAATTACAAAGTGTAGAGCCATTCAAAATATATAAACCATTTTTCTTTTCCCCTTTTAAAATGACTAAGAAACCCTTACACACTTTCAAACAACCATTCTCAGCTTTATAAGAATAACCAGAAGTGTCAAACATTCCTAAGGAAATCAGATTTCTTCTGAGACCAGGAACATATCTAACGTCTGTTAGTTTTCTAACAACCCCATCATGCATTTTAATACATATAGAACCAACACCTTCAATTTTACAGAACTCATTATTTCCCATGTAAACTTTACCTCCATCAATAGATTCAAAAGAAACAAACCAGTCCCTATTGGGACACATATGAAAAGTACAACCAGAATCAAGAATCTAGTCCTCAGATATGCAATTATCAGATATACACAAAACTTCAGCATACATAGTGCTAGCAGAACTATCAGGTTCATTATTGCCATTGCTATCATGATAATTACTACTGCTATTTCCTTTCTTGTTCTGTTTCTCATCTCTGATTTCTTAAAACACTTGTTTTTCAGATGCCCTTCTCTACCACAGTAGAAACACTTTCTCTTTTCTTTATCTCTGGACTTGGACCTACCTTTACTTCTAGACTTATTCCTGTTAAATTGATTCTCCTTCCTATCAGGTCTACCTCTAACATATAGATTTTCCTCATTACCCTTGTTTTCCATTTTAAGGTCTAACTCTTTAGACTGAAGAGCAGTCTTAACATCAACAAGTGTCAGACTTTCCCTACCATATTTAATAGTAGACTTAACATCTTTAAAAGAATCAGGCAAGGAGTTCAACAAAATCACAGCTTGATTTTCATCAGAAATAGACTCATCAATATTAGACAGTTCAACAATAATTTTGTTTAAATCATCTAAATTATCATCTAATGACTTTGCAGCAGACATTTTAAAACCAAATAGTTTTTCTTTCAAGTAAATTTTGTTTGACAAAGACTTTCTCAGATAAAGTTCATCAAGTTTACTCCACATTTTATAAGCAGAATCAAGGCCAACAAGTTGTCTGAGCACATTATCAGATAAATGCAACACAAGAATACTATGAGTAAGTTCTAATTTTTCAGATAGAATTTCATCCTTCCAGGATTCTGGGAAGGACTTAGAGTCAGATATAGCATACTGAACCTTATTTTGAACTAAAATAGCTTTCATTTTCATTTTCCAAATTCCATAATCACCTTGACCGTTAAAGGCCTCAACATCAGCCTTAGCACTAGACATAGATGCACACAAATAGAATTCAGATATAAATTGAATCAGATGATCAATATACTGACTACACAGATTAACCTCAGGTAGCAAATAATCAGATAACCAGAAGCAGTTTCAGGGATAGTATTGACCTGGTGTTCCAACGCAGCACAGAGGAATAAAAAAAAATCCTCAAAAACAGAGAGCAAGTACTTAAACAGAGTAACAAAAGAAACAGCAAGTTCAAGGCATATAACGTATAAACACCCAGAACTAATTCAGATCACAGTATATACCAACAGTAGCCCCAGCCAGGGGAAAAAGACACTCACTCACTCAGAAAATGCCAGGACACAGATACGAATGCCTCTAAGGGGCACGCGCCAGGCCTGGGTTTTTGATCAATTTGAAAGGGAATAGCCCTGATTAGCTTATTCCGTTTTTAGAAAAATAAAAGCCCAAAAAAAAATGATTGGGCACAAGTGAGATTTAGGGTTTAGCAAAACCTACCTGTTGGTTTACCGATCTCAGACCTAGCAAAGGTCGAGAAGCCAACCAGTACCAATCTCGTATAACCCAGCCTTTGCAGGGGCTTGATCAAAGTGTATTATTTGAACTTACCAGATTTAGCCGAAATGAAAATGGAAGCAAATCAGATACCAGTCTCTGTCTCGAGAGACTCAGAAGGCAGATCGACGAGCAACAACAGAGCTTTGATACCACTGTTAGGAATCTTGCCCAAATTTACTCGTAATCAACTAGCAAGCGAAAGCAATAAAACGAATAACAGAAGACAAGATTTTACGAGGTTCGGCTAAGCCTACTCCACGGTGCTCTATCAGAGCAGTCTCTGTTATTTCTGTGTCTTTGTTTCACCCTCAGTACAGACCTTCTCTCATACTATTCTCTCAAGTAATCAAGTATAAGTTAAAGGTATACAGACCAGATACAAGGTTATAAGAACTCGGAAGTTCGAAGAGAAGAAGAAGAACAGTCGGGGGTGGAAGAGAAGAAACTAGCAGAAATCAGGTTTTGCCTTTGCAGGGGCTGTCTCTCTCTCTTAGGTTTACAAAGAAGAAAATAATGAATATATAGTGGCTTCCAGGGTCGGGTGTAACCCGTTAAGCATAAGACTTGGCCCGGCCTTTTTCTTCCAAGTGGATCAGACCTAAATTGGCTCCATCAACATAGTCCAGCATCATTGGGTATTGGTTGGACTGTGAAGTGAGCATAAATCCAACAAGGATAATTGCATAGACATTGATGTCAGAGTTGCAACTGCAACTTCCAACTATGAGAAATGAGCTAATCCATTAGTAGGGTCATATGGATGAGAAAAAATAGCAAATCCTCTAGCAAGTTCATGTGAGGATTGAGAGGCTACTTAATGTGCAAGATCATAAGGAATACTAGAATAATCGTGCCTAGGTTCTCTTTGATAGTTGTGGCCATAAAAATGTCCAAAAGTATTGTGTGATGATCCAAGAATACTAAAACGAACCATCTAAGATGGTATGCTCATGGAAGGCATGTGAGTAGAACGACTACGACACAATATATCGCCTAAGGGTAAGGGATCCAAAGAAGGTCCAACCCCAAGATTTGTCACAAAACATGTCTCTTGGGAAGTGTGCAAAGAAAAAGGTCCAACGTCACTATAATGTGCAACTATCATTTATCTCTGAAGGTCTATTAGTAGAACACTTATGAAGTAATGTTATTCCCAAATGATCGAAGTTTCATAATCTTATACTTAAAGAAGATCCAACATTAGGACTTGCTGCCATCCTAGGAGTAAGTTGTGAGTAATCCATCATTATTATATCGAACACTGAAAGTCACTTGCTTGAAAAAGGTCTATTTATACTGTGTCTTTAGCCTTCAATACCAATAGATTGCATAGGCTTGACAATAGTGAGAGCAACATTGCTCTACATGGATGACACCGCAAAAATGAATGGCGTTTCAACATCTTGGGAATAGTGACTAATGGGAGTAGCATTGAGAAAAAAGTTATAATAACATAAAAATAAAGATATAATATATAAAATTTGGAAAAAGAAGGAAAACTTGGGAGTAGAGATTGAAAACACGCCAACCTCAACTCACAACCTTCTCCGATTACCCAACATTGTCCGATCACCACATGAGACAACACATATAGCCTAGATCACTCTATTCTTTCTTTTCTTCCAAAACAACATTGACCACATTTAAAAAAAAAAAAAAAGAATCTTACATGTACTGGGCAGTGGACATAATGGATAAATCAACTAGATAAGGAAAAAGATGATGAACGCCTCTAAGACAAGAAAAGAATTTCATCTGGCAAAGAGAATGGTGGAGAAGACACAATGAATGAAGAACTTGAGGTTCTTTGTTTTTTTAGCTAAATGAAGGACTTTAGTTCAATGATCAGACGGAGGAGTGAATATAAATTGTAAAAACAATGTTACCCCGTGATCATAGGTTCAATCCGACAATAGATTAGATTTGAAAAAGTAAGGTTAACATGGTTAAAAACTCATGAGAATTATTGCTCAATATTTATATCTTGATTTTGATGCTTAGATTAAGATTAATTTTGTATTCAATCTCTTTTTTATATTCATTATCGTTCCTTCTTTTTTGTGTGAAAAGCAGGGAGGAAGAAAAGAAAAGAAAAAAACCTTCTGCTTGAGGTAATTACTGGATAGCTAACCTCAAAATCACGATAAATTTCCAGTTGTATAGATTATAGAAGGGTATGCTTTGTCTAGCAAACTTCAATGAAGCTTCATAATCTGTCCATTCAAGAAGTGACAGACATGGGGTGCGAAAAAAAAAAACAAAAAAAGAAGTGCAGGCATGTGAATTTGATTGGTTACCCAAGAGCCCAACCGAGGGGTGGGGTTGGGAGAGGATGGCCGGCAACACATGATGATGTTACCGATCCACCAATCTCAGTGAGCTGAGTCGACCAATCGAAGACATGTGCTGGTTGCATTTATAAATCCATATATTAACAGGTTGTTTTTTTAAATGAACACATGAAATATATTTTTTATAAATATAAATGCATATTTACAAAAAAATTGAAATTTAAGTCTTATTAATTATAATAATAATAATAATTCAAACAGTTTATCCAATAAATAGTTTCCATGGTAAAGTATGAGAGAATTGTTATTTGAAATTGTTGTGACCAACTTGGCTCTAGTATTAATTGTAATGAAGAATGGGATAGTTGGCTCTAGGTCGAGCCAGGTTGCCAAATTTTTTCTCAAATTGGTATTAGAGCCAAGCTAGTCATAAAAGAAATTTTGAATTTGACACTTTATTACGAGCTTTTTCTTTTCCTCCACCTTTCTTCTTTTAATTATTTCATTGAACGAGTAATTAATTTTTTTCTGCTGTATTTAATGACGATGTAATATTGTCATGTGACTAACAATAATAATTTTTCCTCAAAATAAAAAAAATAGTAATAATTCTTGGATCAATTGAGTCATGGGATAGAATAACGGTACAACGGGACACGTTCATTCATCAAAGTGGAAGCATCTATATATATATATATATATATATATATATATATATATATATACCATAATTATTATAACTTATAAGTTGGCCCCAAGCTGGTGGAAAACATGAGTGTAATTGATTAGGACCTCATGATATGTATGATTTTGAAATCATGTTTATTTGCATTACAAGCTTTACAATTCGAAGATGATGTATTTGTTTGAATGAGAATTAATTGAGATGTCCAAATTTTATCGTATTTGTAGTTTGCATCTGTCAAAGGTTGCAATCAGTCCAACATCAAATGGTCTTTCTCAAGCTTTCTTACATTTTTAGGCAATCCTTTTCCATGAATAATAATTAGAATCCATGCAGAAGTCAATTGCAGTATCAAATTCGGGGAGTAATTCTCTCTCCCATTGTAGAATCAAGCCAATGATACTATATATATAAATCAATATAAATTAATATAGAGAAGGTAAAATGTATTGTCCCTTTTTAAAGTAACTTGAAAGTTGAAACTACACAGGAAAATTAATAAATTTTATCTCAAAAAATTTGAAATTTCTTCAAACATCCATCATATTTGTAATACCTCAAACATTTATCTTTTCTTGTATTTTTTTTTTTCTAATCCAAGATATCTAATAGACTATTCTACAAATTATTTTGATACTGAAAGTTTGTTTTCTTTGTATTTGTTAATGTACTATGACTATATATATATGTATAAGATTGAAAATCTGTGGTTGCTTACCCATATTGTGAAGTTGTGATAGGGCCACAGACACAGTGATCATGATATGAACAAACCACAAAAGCCAACAGTCTACTATTTAATGGTGAAAACCTTGACAATGAGAATCCTTAAGATAAATTAATGTCATGAGTGGAGACGTGCACAATCCCTCTACCCCTGACCCCGTAAAAAAATGGAAAAAAGACAAGTAACTTTCTTTTATCAAAAAAGTAGCATTGGGCTTTATTATTTGTTCAAAATTATAGATTTATTTTTTATTAAAGAGATAATATATTTTTTAATTGATTAAAATATTTTTATTTAAAATGAGAGTATGAAATACATTTTGAATAATAATCAATGAGAAAGTATTTTTTCAATAGTTTATTAATATTTTTAATGTTTAAACTTTAAAATGTGAAAAAAGTATATTTAAAAATATTCTATAAAAATATATATTTTTAATAATATAATTATATTTTTTTAATCATTATAAAAAAAAACAAACTGTTTCAAAAAATTGGGTAAATAAAAGTACCAAACAAGTCAATCTTATTCCTTCCTTTGTTCCTATCCATTTTCAAAGAGAACCAAAAAGGGTTGCCACAAACTAATCATAAGTCATAAGTTCATAAGTCGGGGCGCTGTATAGACAAAGAAGAAAATTCAACAACTATGATCAATTTTCTGGCTTTTTGTCACCCTAATCATTTGTGATAGGCTCGTTTCCTACGTGTATTAATTGCTTACTTCTAGGTTTTGCTTTTCTATCATTTACTCATACATTAGTCCAAAAGCCAAGACATCCTCTTTTGAAATTTTGGTGTTGATGATGCAACTCTTGCTTTATATTGTAAACATTTTATTTTCTCTTATTTTAATATTCTGTCCATGTCTGAAAATCTCATCATAAAGTTCTATTTTTTATTGTTCTAATTTACTTGTTAATTTCATAAATTAATAGGATAATTATTAGTTTTATTCTAATTAGTGAATAATATGACTCGAATCTAAAATCTTTAAAATTATAAATAAAATTAATTTATCAAACTGTACATACTTGTCATTTTAATTTTATCTTTTTATTTAACTTTAAAACTTATTGAATACACTTATAATTCCAACCAATAATTAACTACTTTTTTAAAAAAAACATTTTTTATAATAAGAGAGAAAAATATACTAATAATTTCTGTTAACAAATATTAAATATAGTTACAAAATAACCTATTAATTACTTTTAAAAAAACGAATAAGAGAGAAAGAAAAAAAGAATAATGATATTAAAAACCTACTAATAGATTGTTAATTTTTATATATAAAGGTGCTACTGACATTTTTAATCATTTCTTAATTCTCGTATCATGTCCTAAATTAACAAGATTTTAAGAGTATTCTAAAATCCTACTTTCATTTACTTTTTTAATTAATATGTTTAAATGAATTTTATACAAAGTAGAGAACTGTAAAATATTACAAAAGACTATAAAGAAACTCGAATTGTCTACTTCTAAAAAACAAATCAACAAATAAAAGAAATGGTAATAAGAGTAGGGTCAAGCCAATTAAAGAAGCAAATTTGTACTTGTTTGTCTAGAGAAGCAATGTGCCCATCAAAAATCATCATCCTCTTCCCCACCTAATGCCAAGTGATGGCATTTTTGTTTCTGTATTGCGGCCTTCTTTCCCCACTTTCTATTCTATCCTTTTCTTTCTGTTTTCCCTGAGCTCACAAACAAATACTTTTTATTTCACAATTTTTTAGTATTAATAATTAATGTATTTTTAATTTTATCTCTATTTAAATGTATAAATGATAAGAGTGACTAATGGAGAGAAAAAATGCAATATTGAATTATAATATTTATTAAAGGTGAATTTAAAATTTAATATTTGTATAAATATTTAAAACGATACTTATTTTAAATAAATAAAAATATATAAAAAAATTAACAAATTCAGAATTTGATAATATATTTTTTATTTTAAATTTTAAAGTATTAATTAAGTGGAGAAGATGGTCCCAGATGCAGTTGCCTACTTTGGAAGTCTGTGGATGATTGATTGATTAGTTAAGCATACAGACAATGAAGGTTTTGATGACAAGAGCACGCACGCACACACACGCACACACACACACACAGATATATATATATATATACACGCACGCACACACACACACACAGATATATATATATATATATATATATGCACACACACCAACAAAAGAGTGTCAATTATCATTGGAGAGAAAACGTGGTTTACAATTTTAGTTTGATTCTTTCATTATGCTGGAATGAAAAGTCTGCAGCTTATCTACTTGCTCAACTCTTTAGGGTTTTTTCCATTTCTGATTTGTTGGATGACTTTCTCTCAGGTATAATTCAAGTATCTTTGCTTGATTCTACCATCTCTTAACAATATTTTTCTTTTTCTCTGCAAATTAAATCCTACTACTAATATAGATAGACAAGTAGTATTTTTTTTATCGCTTATTTGTGATCATTTCTACTAAAATGTCACACACACACACACATATCATTACATATTTATTTTTCAAAAAAAAACTACTAATTATATGATTGCACTTTTTTTTTCTTCAAAATTGCTTTTACAAAAGCACGTAGAAACCATAATCCCTAGAATTGAGGGACTGATGTTATTATTCTCAACCATAATAAAATGTAAGTCTAGAAAATGAGTCATAAAAAAAATCATAATCCCAATAGTGAATTGTCTGACTCATCATGTGGTATATTTAGTTTTTCTTTTTTCCCTACTCCAAAGATATACTTTTTCTGTAAATTAAATATTTGTATTTCTATTTTAATTTATTTGAAATTGAATTTTCATTTTTTATTTAAAATAATTTTAATGACTTTTTTAATTTAATAAATTTATGTTTTACTAACTCATTATCTTTATCATCACTATATTAATTTAAAGAATTTACATCACAATCACACTAACTTGTAAGTCCCATAATCTATTATTTTTTGAAGAGTTAATTAAAATTAATAATTTTTTAAAATTTTTAATTAAAAAAAAAAACAATCCATTACATAGGGAGTATAATAAACTGCTAAGCATTATATTATATTCTAAAGCTGTAAAACTTTATTATAAAGATAATATGGAATCTTGGAAAGGGCGGGCCCTCTTGAATGGTTTTGAAACAGATTGTTTTGATCTGAAAGAAGATGTTGCCTTCAGCTTTGGTAATATTCATTTGTTCCATTCTATAATATATAATATTCAAACATTGGTTGCAGTCTGACAAGTATTAAAGTGATCAAATTTGACCGAATTTGCCTAACCTTACAGTGTATGATACGCAGCCAAGTCTCACAATGGATTTTTTTATTTTTATTTTTATGAATAAGTTTCATAATGGATTTTGGTAGTAAGAATTATTCTCCAATCCTAACTTCCACTTTATCAAAAGGCCGTTTAGCAAATTTCGCCCTCAAATATTTTTCATTCTAAAGTTAGGACATTAATTTTTATTTTATTTTTTATAATACTCAAACTATTTTTCACCTACATGTCTACATATTAGGTCTTTCCAGCATTTTTGTACCAGAATCTAGCAGAGTTTTTTTTTTTTAATCTCAATTATGACTTACTCATTTCGTCCGTCTAAAATAGCGAAATCATTAGTTAATAAAATATAAATTTTTAAATTAAGAAGATGGTAAATGAAAGTATATTTATTTTAGAGAAATGGACGTTAAATTCTTTATGAAAAGAATAATTTTAAGGGGGAAAAGGAAATTCATCCCCATTCCAAAAAAATAATAAAAAAAATGACGTTGTGCTGATTTTTGCTTCTAATCCATTCAGATCTCCTTATCTTTCTTCGGTATTATCGCCATTGGAGGCAGCCATCACAACCGATCTCATATAAACTGCTTTTGAGCTTTCCAAGCAAATCAAAGACTATGCACCTAAACATATTATTATTGTCCCTAAAGTTTCTGGCTTTAATTTACCGTTGCTACTTCTGGGTTTTGATTAGGGTAACCAAATTAGCAACAAGTTTTTTAAGGAAAGTTTGGGTTTTACTAATTTGATTAAGAACGAGGGGTCTTTGAGTAAAAAAATACAGAAAGCCAAGATTTGCTTCATTCATGCAGAACACTGCAGTAAAATGTGGAAGACATGACAGTGTTTTATATGGCGGCCCAAAGGCCAATATCAATAATTTTACATATATATATATATATATATATATATATATGACCAATCGTTATTTATAAATCTATTTAAATGATAATTATCAGAAACCTTCATTTATAAGTCAATATGAATGACATTTTATGAGCGGCCATATATGTTAATTTCATTTGATGTTTTTTGGGCTATTAAATGGCCGCTTTAGGACTGCCATTTATATTTTGAGTATAAGTGAAGGTTTGGTGACCGCCATATATAAATTGGATTATAAATATGGTATTTAAGCTGCCACATATAATTTCATAATATGGAACATTTTTTTCGTTATATACGGTGGTTTTTATGTATATAAATGACGGTTCATTTATATGTACATTTATATGATTCACACTCTTGCCTACAATAATATGGTTCTATGGCATGTACATATTTTAAAAAAATTATTTCCTTATATATAGTTGTTTTTAGGTCTTATAGGACCTTCTAATATTCTAGTTCAATATAATTATAATCATTCTCTTTATTCACTACAATTTATATATATATATATATATATATATATCTCCCGTCACTAGTTAATTTAAAACAGAATGTTCAAATATATACACATTGTATATATATAGATTTACCTTTATATTTCATGAAGGTAAATAATAAAATATAGAAGACGTCATTTTAAAAGTCATGATTAAATAAGACATTAATTAATGAATTTCAATTTAGTTCTAATACATTGTAAGAAATTTGTTATGCACTAAATTTTTTATTTACATATCTTGCATATTTGCCTTTCCAATAAGAGCTTCGATAAAAATAGATTCGTTTTAGTTTTTAATACAATTTTAAATAAAATGGTGAATTGAAAAAAAAAGTTGGAAACCAAGTTCAAATATATATTTTTTCTCTTATAAAATGTAAAAACATTTAAAGTTGTGTTATATAAAATGATAATAAATGGCTATTGTAAAAAGAAATTTAATAAGAAATTAATTGGGAAAAGTTTTGGCTTTCAGGAGGGAAATAATCGCGTCTCTTTTTTCCCTTCCATCGTACTTCTTTTTTCATTTCCCAATGCTTAGTAGAATATTTTGAAAGTATTTTTTGTTTTATTTTAAAATGAGTTATATTTTGATAAAAAAAATTATTTATTAAAATTGAAAGTTAATTGATATGTTTTGGGTTTACATTATTAATAATATTATAAAATGTATAAAATAATTAATAAATTATTTGATATTTTAATTTTAATTTAAAAATAATAACAAATATTATTTATGTGATTGAGTGAAACTCATTTGTAGAGTTAGGAAAAAATATTTTGAGATATATTTTTATGGAGAATTGAGGAACTAGTTATGGCCTTATTTTCTCTTGCAATGCTCATCTTACCGAAACTCCAATCTATTTCATCACGGCCTCTTCAGTCCATCACTCACTGCCAAGATTTATCAATTTCAACCTTCGTGAGTTATGACGAACTTCATACCAAAAACCCGAGCTTCATGATTTGAAACCCAATAGGTTGTGCTCTTTTGATTTTCTTATTCGAAATACCTAAGAATGTTTTAGGCATGCATTATTTAAAGGTTTGTCATTTTTAGGGTTCCGCATAATTGTTTGTGCAAGAGTAGAGGTAGAATAATGAGGTTGTTGTGTTTTTGTGCCTAGGAAGGAAGAAGTGGTTGCCATTCATTAACTGGGATTGTTGTCGTAATCTGGAACAATTTGGTAAGTTGTTCTCCTTAATTAGGACCATTCTTCGAATGCTAATTTTTCTAGCTACTGTGTGCATAATGAAAAAGCTTGCTTGATTCGTGTTAAGGATGGTTTAAGTTATAGATTGCCCTATGTTGGAAAATATTATTTTTTGTACATTCATAGATTCTTGCAGCAAAGCCATCAATTGCGAAAGGACAAGGTATTGTTTCATGATGGCAAAAATATGTGTCCTTCGCTGAAAAGGTTGGATGGTACAAAAATCTTGTAGAATTGGAAGGTACCCTCATCGAATGCAGAAAAAAAAAAGACTTGAAAAGAAGATTTAGGCCTGGATATGGAAAAAATGAGGGAATAAGTAGTTTTAATGGGAAGAAGAAAAGTATATTTTGGGAGTTACCTTATTGGGGTGGAAATCTAATAAGACATAATTCTAATCTCATGCATATTTATTGTATACAATTTTGGGATATAGTAATGGGTCAAAAGATAACCTTAAAAGTTAAAAGCATGCCATAATTTGGAGGTTGTAAACTTAAAAAAGTCATTGCATCATACATTGAACCCTTCTGGTTACATTTTGCCCCCAACTCCTTATACATTTAGCAAGTCAGAGGCGGAAAGATTCTTAAATGTGTTGGAAGAATTACGTGTACATGATGGTTACTCTTCAAGTATATCTCACGTCATGAACTTGATAAGAAGGACTCCAAGGGTTTAGAATTTCATAATTGTCACATATTACTTGAGCAATTAGTTCCCTTGGCAGCCTAGACTTTTTTTTCCTAAGCATGTAGTCTAATTTTTAATTGAAATTGCAACATATTTCTGGCAATTATGCTCAAAGGTAATTAGGGGTGTTTACTATTTAGTTTAGATCGAAATATCGAATTGAACCAAATGTTTTTGAAATTTGATTCGATTGTTTGGTCCAATTCGGTATAGTTCCAAGAAAAATCTAGAATTTTGATTCATTTTTCAATTTTGAGATTAAGAAACCAAACCGAATTGAAAACATGAAATTATATAATTAAATAATTAATATATTTATTTTTTTAAAAAAAGGGAAAAAAAATCACTATTGTTTTGATTCTGATTATTAGGTTTTTTTTCTTCTTATGATATTTTTTTCCTTCTAAATTTCTAATGCTCTTGGATAGTTTGTTTTATTTTATGGTTTTAAAAGTTTATTATTATTACAAATTTATGTTTTCATTTTATGCTGCTTCGAGTTTACTTTTATTTTATTTTAT
Organism: Apocynum venetum; assembly: GCA_019593545.1. Taxonomy (NCBI): domain Eukaryota; kingdom Viridiplantae; phylum Streptophyta; class Magnoliopsida; order Gentianales; family Apocynaceae; genus Apocynum; species Apocynum venetum. Next base: position 1,586,067 of record SRSM01000144.1, on the reverse strand, counting down.
TTTATTTTCTTGTCATTACATCACTGTTGACTGTTGTGAGAATTTAATCTAGATTCATCCTTTGGCTCACTTATTGGAGTACGTTCTTCATTTATTAATTTTTTTTATAGGCATGACATTGATAGAAGTTCTTAAGGCTAGGATACAACAGAGACTACCTTGGACTGGTGTGTGGAAATTAACAAGGGAGTGCTCTATTTTATAGTGATAAGCTGGTCCCTCCACTTGCGTTGTCTCTATGCCAGTAAGTGCTGCGTGATGTGAGCGCTTACGTCTTTCATACCATCGTTTGAGTTTTTCTGTTCATGAGCTATGACCTTTGTCATTAATTTGTTGAATTGGGTTATCAGGCCCAAGTGCTGGTAGTCTCCTTTCAGAATAGTAATCAAAGCCTCATGGGCTTCTTCTGAGATTACTTGGGCTATACAAACCTGCTGGGCTAAGCGGGATAATTGATCTGCCAATTGATTTTCTCCCCCCTTTATGTGCTCAAACTTAACCCTTATACCAGTATTTGTGATATAATCACAAAAACTGATCCATCGGACCCTACTGGGCTTCTTTACTGCCATTTTGTCGTAGAAAACAATGATTGCTTGGCAGTCGGTCCGCAATGTTATCTCCTCCTTGTCTAAGTAAAACAATTTAAACTGTTCTAGGGATTGGGTTACTGCATATATTTCAGCATCTATGGTGGATTTAACAGTTGGAAATTTTCCAGATGCGTATGCACATACCTTTTCTGATCCCTTTGGAGCAGCCTTTGCTGTTTTCCACTTGCATACTCCTCCCCATCCTTCCATACATCCATCAGTTTCGATGACTATGTAGGCTTCTGGTGGTGGTATATCCAAGTCTGGTAGATTTTGGACTAAGTTTTTGACTTCTTTTACAAGCTTCCAATCAGATGGCCTCCATCTTCTATCTCCATGCTCAGATGTTTTGCTATACAGTGGTCCTAACAGTGTTCCACACTTAGGAATGTAGGATCTGGCGTAATTAAGTACACCCAACCAACTTCTTAACCCTTTAAGTGTTCATTTTTGGCTTCTGCTTCTCCCTCCTTTGGGGGTACAGGTCTAGTATTTCTGCCATATCATCTTTATATTCACTAGACTCAGTGTTGTATGTTCCCACTGCTGCAACTTGAGTAGTGCCCTCAAGTTCATCACCCCATCCAGTTGGGATAATTGGTCTGTTGTCATATGGTCTCTTCTTATAGGAATATTTGACGTAGTAGTCAAACTTTCCTGATGGCTCCCCAAGAGTATCCCATATTTCTGGCTCCTCAATGTTGTCAAACAAGTTTTTAGCTTAAGTTTAGGTAAAAAATTGATCTCCTTCACTCACTACCCTATCCAGGGAAAAGCTGTGTGATCAGTTTTTAAAGGTCATTTGTCTTTGTCGGCCAAGTTTGTTAGGCCTTTCGTTTGTTTATGCCGAAATCTTGTTTGTCCGGTAGTGTCGGCAGCTACCAGATCTGTAAAAGGCAGATCCCAAAAACAGGGAAGGAAACCAAAGGCAAGGAGCGTATGGTATTCAACTACAAAATGTTGAATGACAATACCCACAAAGATCAATACAGCCTTCCAGGTATTAATTCAATTATTAAGTATTTGGGTAAAGCAAAAATTTACAGTAAGTTCGATCTCAAAAGTGGATTCCATCAAGTGGTAATGGAAGAAGAGTCAATCCCATGGACTGCTTTTATCACACCAGACGGACTTTATGAATGGTTGGTAATGCCATTCGGATTAAAAAATGCCCCTGCGGTATTTCAAAGGAAGATGGATGACTGTTTCCGCGGAACAGAGGAATTTATTCCAGTCTACATCGATGATATCCTTGTATTCTCCAACAGCATTACAGAGCATGAGAAGCATCTCAAAACCATGCTGGAGATATGCAAGAAAAATGGGTTAGTCCTGAGCCCCACCAAAATGAAGATCGCATGTACAGAAGTGGAATTCTTAGGTGCGACAATTTCAGGAGGAAAGGTCAAGTTTCAACCTCACATAATTAAGAAAATTGCTGACGTGGATGAACAAACCCTGACAACACTTAAAGGGTTAAGAAGTTGGTTGGGTGTACTTAATTACGCCAGATCCTACATTCCTAAGTGTGGAACACTGTTAGGACCACTGTATAGCAAAACATCTGAGCATGGAGATAGAAGATGGAGGCCATCTGATTGGAAGCTTGTAAAAGAAGTCAAAAACTTAGTCCAAAATCTACCAGACTTGGATATACCACCACCAGAAGCCTACATAGTCATCGAAACTGATGGATGTATGGAAGGATGGGGAGGAGTATGCAAGTGGAAAACAGCAAAGGCTGCTCCAAAGGGATTAGAAAAGTGTAGGTGGTTGTTCGAACTCAGCTGAAGGTGGTGTTGATGATGATGTACCCTCACCCCCTTCGAAAAAGGCTTTTTCATCAGAAAAAGTCTTCTTCTGATTAGATTCATGTATTTCCTGGAATGCATCCCAAGTCAGGTCAATAAGCTCAGAATGGTGCTGACTTTTGAGTTTTGCTAGCTCAGCTTTTAGGGCCTGGACCTTTTTAGATAAAAAGGCGTTGTGGTCATAGAGCATTTGAATCAGCTGATCCTTGTTGTAATACTGCCATGGAGCCTTTGATTCAGTGGCTGGTGTTATTTTTAAGCCATAATCCAGCTGTGCACAGATTGAACATAGGTGGAGAGCACAGATAGTGCAGGTGGCTCGTCGTCTTATGGTAGTATTATCTTTACAGGAGGAGCAAAGATTACTCCTCAGGGTAGTGCACATATCATCACATTGATGCTCACAGTTGGCTTGATTATCAGAGGGTGGCCACTTAACTCGCCATTGCGTAGGTTGTTTTCGTTCCAAGATTTTGCCTGTAAAGGTGACAACATAGGCCTGAAAAGGATTTGTTACCTGGTAATCCACTGGGTATGGTAACTGTGTTTTAAACGTTGTCAGGTCTTCTATTGTTTGAGCTTCACCTTCTGAGATAGAGCAAATGTCTTCATCATCTGGCTCTCCTGGGTCAATTGAGATGACATCCCAATTTGCATCAAGTCCCAAGCCATCCATGATAGCTGCTCTTTCCGGCTTGACATGTTTCTTTGGACATTCTCGAGCAAAATGCCCTTCAATACCACACAAGTAGCACTTGCATTTCTTTCCTTCCTTGGATAAGGCTGCCTTGGATTTGTTCTTTATCACCTTAACATGAGTGTCATGTGGCTTGCCTTTATATGTTTTTGCCTTTCTGATGCCGTATTTACGCTTTCCACTTTCAGTATTGTAATACCCTGGGATGGGTATTGTTCTGCAGAAATTCAAATTTTTCAATTTTCTTTGTAACTCTGCTTGCTTGCAGAGATTCTGCAGGTACTCAGAAATAAACTGGATCCTGACATTAACTTCAATACTCATGCCTGGATAACGTTCAGCATATTCCTTTGCAATTGTAGGCCCGATTTCTGGTGGGAGCTTTCTGAAAAGCTTTTCTGATAATTCTGGGCCATTCCACATGCGTCCACTTTGCGCTGCAAGTTGATAGTATCTGTAGAGAAATGGCATTACAGATTCTAAGTTTGGACATTGCAGTCTTTCAAGATCAGCATAAGCGTTATTCTGCGCATGTACATTTCCAGTATATGGGTCCTGAAATCCCATAACCTTCTTGATAGCACTTGTTATGTTCCTTGGATCTTCTGCTATGGAGACGAGTAACTTATACTCATCTGTAAACGTCATTCGCCATGTGATCCAAGCTTCCTTTTCCCTAGGACCCAAAAGGTTTTCAATGTAATCAACCTTGTCATGTAAGGAATCAAAAGGCATCCCAAGTAACATGTTTAAAGTAATAGTCTCCCATGTTGTGATTGCGTCGGCATGACTTGCAATTTTAGGAGGTAAGACTAATATTGCTCCTTGGGTTTGTTGTGCCGATGGAAGATACCAGGGCGCAAGAGGTTTTCCGAACTTGCCTGGTCTTCGAACAGTATCAGGTAATACTGGGGGCACGTAACTTGCTCCTGCGTTTGCTGTTGGATCTGGATGTGGGTAGTTAACTGGTCCAGTGTGCACATTAGAAGGCACAAACTGGTTTTTTCCAGTAACTTCGCTTCCACTTGATTCTGCAGCAGGGTATGCTCTTTCTTGTACTACTGCTGGATACAAATTTTCAAGCTTCTCAAGGTTCTTTACCAGTTTTGTTGGGTAGTCTAGACCATCATTTTCCTCCACAGCTGCATAGATATGCGCTGATCTTTCTGACGGCCCTTCAGATGCTTCTGAAGCAGAGGTATCATAGTCTGGTGGTTGATCAATTTCCTCTGAGCAATCTGAATTTTTATCTGATCCTAACTGGTTTAACCAGTTATTTATCATGCTGCTCTTGTCAGATAAATCAAACTCTTGGAATGGAGAGTTTGATCCTATAATGTTGACTGCTGCAACTGGCTTCCGTTTCCAGACTTTCTTCATTTTTGGCTTCTACTTCTCCCTCATTTGGGGGTACAGGTCTAGTATTTCTGCCATATCATCTTTATCTTCACTAGACTCAGTGTTGTATGTTCCCACTGCTGCAACTTGAGTAGTGTCCTCAAGTTCATCACCCCATCCAGTTGGGATAATTGGTCTGTTGTCATATGGTCTCTCCTTATAGGAATATTTGACGTAGTAGTCAAACTTTCTTGATGGCTCCCCAAGAGTATCTCATATTTCTGGCTCCTCAATGTTGTCAAACACATTGACCAGAGCATAGTGTACAGGTCTCGTTTCTCCTGTTTCTGACTCACCGCCTTCTTCTTCTGTAGGTTCCAGTAGCTGGATTTGTTCCTGGAAATTGCCGAACCTGATACTTAAGTCTCCAGTATTTCGTCGCCGAGATATCATACTTGTAGGAATCATACCTAGAGTTCTTATAGTAGAAGGGGTTAGGTTCCATGAGTTTTCTCTGTTTACCTGCTGCCATGGTTGTCCAGGAATAGCTTGTACTCCTTGACTTACCAAGTAATCAGAGACTCCATCTATACGGTAGTTAAAGTTTGCCTGACTGGTGTTTGTAATTCTTCCTATTAGAGCACGAGTAATTATCAAATTACTTTCTCCGCCAGTCCATCCAACTCCGTATCCTCTTGTCCTTATGCTTACTTGCACATGATTGTAAAAATCATGGATGCTAAGTAGTAGATCAGGGATGGTGTAAACCATCTGAGTTCCTCGAGTGAGGTTCATGGTCATGGCGCTGATGATCTGCCGATCATCGTTCCACCTGGTGTCTCTAAAGACCACCATTGCCTCAATTCCTGCATCCACTCTATGCAGAATTTGGACCCTCAGCATCATCATTCCGATGTGGATATGCTGCATACCTTCGCGTACCAATGCTTGGTAGGAGGTGTTTTCAATGAATCGTAGGTCCAATTGTTGATCAACAACATTATGGCGGACTTCTTCATAATGTTGGAATACTCTGTTTGCTGGTTGGTTATAGGTATAGAGTACCTCTGCCGGTACTAGGTTTGCTCTTCGTCTTCGACTTAGAGACAATTCAGCATTTGGGTCTAGTTGCTGTTCTAATGAGGTTCTGAAGGTTCTGGAAATATCAAGAAGTGCCTTGATATGCCGTTAATATTTGGCCTTTTCTTCCGTGGTCAGATGACCAGGTGGTTTATCCTCTATAGTAATGTCCGGGTTGATGATTTCCAATTTACATTTTACCCCGTTTTTAGACCAGTGGGCCAGAGGATTGTCATCAATGTAGCATTGTTCTTTCAGTTCTCTCAGTAGGGCTGAATCCCGAAGTTTAGCAATCTGAGAGGTTGTACTCTGTATGCAGTATGCCTCCTTTCTTAAGTCATCTTCGATTAGAATGTCCTCTAGGTAGGCAATCTTTTGTGGCTCCAGAATTGTAGGAATTTTGGTAACTGTTTTGTAAAACGTTACTTCCGTTCCTTCAAATCGCACACCTCCTTTCATGGCTCTGATGAAGTTACAACCAATTAACATGTCTATCCCTTTTAGTGTCATCGGGAAGACTGAGATATAGGGGGTGTAGACTACTTTATCACAAGTTATGCAAGAGATAAGAAACATATATGATTCTTTCTATTTTGGAGGAAGTTTTTATTTGAAAATAGCATAAACACATTCCTCCACACTGATCCTCTCATTACCTCTAAGTTTTGTTTCTTATTGTTGGTACATAATTCTTTCATAAAATTAGCATAATTAAGGATTTATCAAATTGCTTTAAAAAGGGAATATTGACTTCAACCTTCTTGAAGACTTCCACGATATCTTCCACATCCTCATATTTCTTATTATTTGTCAATTTGTTAAGAAAATGTGGATTTTCTTTGAGATTAAAAAATATTCTCATATCTAAAATTTATTGTCAGAAGGTGTTGAGCTAGGATTGGGAGCAGGTGTATTCTCTGTGTCTTTTAACATTTTACCACTTATCAAAGTTATCACACTAGTATTCTCTCTGAAATTGAGTGATTATAAGAGAAGTTTGTTGAAAGACTGAGTCTTCAATTGACTAATCTCAAAAGCCATTATTTGGTTATTTAGATTGTGAATGTTGGACTTTGAATTTTTTTTGGAAGGGCATAGTGTCACTCTGAAAGATATAGAGTTAGAAGCAAAAGATTTAAACATATCTTCCAAATACTTAATTGGTTGTTAATTCTGAGAAGAATGAGGAGAATTTAAGTGTTAGTTAAGAATAAAACGTGGTGGTAGTATTATTATTATTATACTAGATAACCATATTAACACTAATAATAATAAAAGTAACACATAATAACAATATATTTAATAAAAGTAACACATAATAATAATAATACAACTATATTACTAATACAATATTTTATGATAATAATATATAATAATAATTGTAATATATAATAACATTATACTTAAAAGACTTCCGTATAGATATTTTCATCATATTGTTCATCATTTTTTCTAGGTCGATGATGCATTCATCAACCATAACGATATGCACCGGGATGTCGAGTGCAGTATTTCCCAACCATCTGAGTCGTACTTGAATACAAGCAATATGATAGTACCCATAATTTTTGTGCTCAAAATGTTGAAGGTCGTCCTTACTGATTGTTGGTGTCTTTACCTAATCTTCTATAGCTTCATCTTTTTGGATGATCTTGAACACCCGATCATTTGGTTTGCTCTAGATTCAATTTGTGTGATAGAGATATCTTTCAGGAACAACATTAATTCCCATATTAGATGCTCCATCAGCTTCTTGTAATAAGATGCCATCATACTTCTGATAATCCTCATTCTTTTCCCTTTTGATGGATAAGATTTTGAATAGCTTTGGAATTTTATCCATCACTTAAGCTTTGGAAAGATATAATCAACTTCCTGTCTATTTTTTAATCAGCCTAAATGAGGTTTAATTACTAGCTATAGCATAGCCTTAAAAGTGGTATTAGAGCCAAGAGATTGTTGTTACTAGTAGGTGAAAATGGAGCCCTATTGACAATAAACACCATCGATGAACGAGACATATTGAGAACGTCGAATTCAAATTAGTCTACATGTGTTAGAAATGGTATGTGTCAAATTGGTCGTTATGATTGATCATTTTACCTAGAACGTCGACTATTTGACGAACGATTATTCTGGATCGAGTCCTTAGTTGAAAGGGGAATCCAACTCTAAGAGGAAGTTGAGGGAGCCAACCAACAAATTCAGCATTACTGTAATGATATAGAAACAGAGCAGAAACTACCCAGAGCAGAACCAGTATAAAAGATTGCAACCCCTCAAAGATCTAACCCAAATTATATAGACAATCTGGAGGATAGCTAACCTAACTGGTTTTTATGAGGGACGTCCAGTGCATCAAGTGCACCAAGGCATAGGACCATAGCCGAATAGAGGGCTATCAAGCCTCCGCCACCCAGAGGATTCCCACATCAACAACCTATAACGGCTTATGATTTAGCTTATTCATATAATAGTGGGAGTAGTTGAAGACCTATTAGCTAGCATCTTTGGCAATATAGGAAAACTATTTGGATATCAACAAAGGGATGGAATCGAAATCGGAATCGGAATCCAATCAGAGTTATGTCCACTACTCCAAGAAGGCTAGCAAGTTTATGCACATAGCCTTCATACCAACAATCGACACACAGAAGATGTTGCCAATGTATGTAACGCACTTGTTGATTTAAGTATTTTTAACATTCGTTTGTTAAATGTCATATTCATCAAGATGCGAGAATGGAAGGACCTTTAGAAGAAATGGCATCTGAAGAGTCATCGCAAGTTGCGAAAGACTAAAATCAGGTTGATCGAAATTCACAAAACCCAAATGGAGAAGAACAAAAGATCTTTACAAATCATCACTTAAGACGTTGTTGACCAACAAATCCGGATGTAGAAAATGCTGAAAGATCAGGCACAACAATTATACAATATTGTAGAAAATCTTGGAGACATTAAGCCTCAAGATATTCAGAGGATAATCCAAAAAGCTATCGAAAAGTAGAATGGAGAAATCCATGACAATATTGAAAGGTTGAAAGAAGATGTTGTTGCATGGTTAATTGATAAACTAAAGTTCAACCCCGAACATTCGAAGCCGACCAAACAACGCACTGAGGAAAACTCGAAACAAATATTCCAAGCTTCCAATGAGATCTTTCTAGTCCTCAAGAAGTGCAAAGAAGTTATGGAAAATTGTCAGAAGACTTTCAAAGAAATTTCTGGTAATTAAATGAACGAATATATGGCGATCGTCCTCTACCATAACATGTTCAGACAAATCTGCAATGAGTTGGAAGACCCTTTGATCGTAGGAAGCACGATCGAACCAACTGCCAACATCCAAAAGGTTCACAAGAACATACACCGATCAACATGGTCGAATATCAATCAAGATCGATGGCATTCCAGGTAGTAGTAGTGATAATACAAGGACGGATGAACTTGAAAAAGCTCAGACGGTCACACAGCTACAGGTTGATCATTTAGCTCAGGCCCTAACACTCAACAATGTAGACTTGTAGGAAAGATTGAAGGATAACTTTGATAACTTGCAATTTTGTGGAACCCTTACATGAATTGAAGAAATTGCCAAAAGAAAGGACGAAGCCAATCTTTTGCTACACAAGCTAAATATGGTAAAAATGTCAATTGTTTACGGAAAGAATTTAAAATTAATGAATGGCAAGACTTGAAATTTTGGCTAACTTAAAAAAAAAAATCTTAACTAAAAAATTCGATCAAAGTTCACTAGTAGAGCTCGAGCTTTACAAGTTTGAACTAGCCGAACTCAAACACAATTAAAAAAAATTTCAAGCTTGAGCAGCTCGTTTACACACACCTAGGAGAATGGATACTAATCCATTCAAGATACAATGCGACGCAAAGCGGAACCTATATTTCTTCCAAGTTTCTTTGGTATCGAATATTTACTCTTATTGGACCCTAATGCAATAAGTCCTTTAATGCCTCCATTGACTCGCACGGATCTTTGATAATTCTTCAAAAGTTTGGCTATAACAGTTAATACCCATGTGGAATCCTTAAGGCTTTGACAGAACCTCTTATGAAGTTCATTAATAAATTTCTTAGTGAGTTCGTTAGTTATTTCTGTGTGTTCTTAGTTGTCAATTAAATTTGCCCTAACCCTTCTGATGATTTTCGTACCATCATGTCATGAGATAAAAGTAACAAATTCAGCGTAAGATATAAATAAAAGTGACATAAGCATAAATCAAAACCGCAACTGAAGATACAAAAATAAAAATAAACTTACCTGGAAAGAGGAAAGCTACCCACCCCCAAGAACTGCTGAAGATGAAAAAATACAAGAGCCGGAAGACATATATAAAACTCATGACTCCTAACAGATTAAAAAAGGAAGAAAAAGAAAAATAGAAAAAATTTAAAATGAAAAAAAAAAAAAAAAACCTGCGGAGTGCTGAAGGAGGAAGGTGGAAGCTGGAATAAAAATTGAATAGAGAGCTTCCCGATGGAAGAGAGGAAGAATTGTGGGGGAAAGGAGAGATTTCGTTGAGGAAAATGAAATGGCACCCAGCTTAAAATGCAAAGCTCAGTGACGAATAAACAAATAAAAAAAAATTTATTGAAGAGATAAGGGATTAGGAACTTTTGCACCTTGGCCTTGGCTTTTTTGAGACATTGAAACTGCTTTTCGTTATCCTTTACAGCAATGATATTGGTATGGGACAGCATTGCCTGGGTTTTGATATATATATATATATATATATCTATATAAATCTGCGGACATATATGAATCTAGCAAACATTGAATTTATTTTAATGAAATGAAAATATAACTTTTAATATTTTAAATAAAATTACAAAACAGAATTAAAATAAGTTTGCACTAATTGTTTTGTTTGTTGTCTGGTTCGACTTATGCTTTTTTAATTTCATTTTAAATATTGTTTTAAGAGTTTAATTTTGTTAGTTTTAAAAAAAATGAGTTTAGTTTTGTTTTATAATGAGTGTAATTTAATAAAATTTTGAGATTGTTTCTCTTACTTTCTACGCTTCATTAATATAGATTTATTTTACTTTTTTATTCGTCAAAAAATTATAATTCAATTTTTTTATTAAAACTATTATTTAATTTTTAGTTACTTAAAATGAATCTATTTAGCACACTTTGTTTATAAAATTTATTTTAAAACTATTAGAATAATATATTAAGTTAAATATTTAATTTCTCAAAGATAAATGCATAGTTTTTCATGCATTTTAAACTAAATTTATACACATTTTCACACAATTAAATTTAAATTTGAACATATTTTAAATATAAGGTGACACGATAAAAATAGAAAGAATAAATAAATATTTCACAATTTCAACAACATTAAATATGTTTTTCTTAAATCTCTATTAAAAATTCAATTTGCCTAACTTAATGGGAAGATGGAGTATTTATTTTTATATTAATACAATAATAATCTTGTATGTAATAAATATTTGCAATTTCTCAAAATATTTTATTAATAACCTTTAAATATTCGATAAAACTTCGTTTATATTTGAATTGAGTTTTGAAAATGTTTTTTATTTTGTTTTTGAAATGAAGTTATGTTTGGATAATAAATTTTTTTATTAGAAATTGAAAGTTGGTATAAAATATAATTAATAAATTATTTGATATTATAATTTTAATGAAAAAGTAATAAAATATTATTTATATGATTGAGTGGGAGTCATGGGTAGAGTTAGAAAAAAAATTTTAAAATATTTTTTTTATCATTTATAATATTATAAAATGTATAAAATATAATTAATAAATTATTTGATATTATAATTTTAATTAAAAAATAATAAATATATTATTTATATGATTGAGTGGGAGTCATGTGTAGAGTTAGAAAAAAAAATATTTTGAAATATATTTTTATGAAAAACATAAAAAAATAGATTGAATTTCAACAATCCAGCTCAAATATAACCAAACCATTTATTTTGATAAGGAAGAGTGGAAAAGTCCTCTCACCTATATAAGGGTCATTTAATTGCCGAACCATTTATTTCTTTTAAAAATTGTGGAGAAAGAATAATTAAGTATGCATAATTAGAGTAAAAAATATTAATTAACGACATATTTATATCTATCATTCTCAATAAATTTTTAATCTATATTAAAAAAAAGTTTATAAGTTCACTATTTTTTACCATGGACATGAAAAAAGGGATTTGTGAGCAAATCTGTCGTCCCAAACATAGGGGCTCAAGTCAAAATTGGGCAAAAGAGAAATTTCGTTGTGACTTGAATAAAGACAAAGGAAACTGGGGAAACAAGAAAAACAAAGAAACATTGATCGAAAGTTTAAATGAGATTAAAAAAATTAATCTTTATTTTCTTAAGGTAATCAGGAAGATGGAGAAAGAAAAAAAAAGTTGATAAAAAAAAGAAAGTTTAATTTCTCAAAAAAAATCATTCTATTAGGGGCTCATGCACCAAGTTGAGAAAATAATCTCAACGGCCACCCTTTTTTCCCTCAAAAGTAATGCTATAACTGCAATGACCAACAGACCAAGAACCCTAGAAGGGACACAAATTTTTGTACATAAAAGAAAATATATAAATATAGGAAGCCAATCCATTCATTCAAACAAGGTTTTGCATCAATTACCACATAGCCGATGCATCTAGAAGATAAGATTTTCAACTTATATTTAATTATTTAATTAATTTTAAACTGGTATCTTGCACAAAGCAAGAATTTTTGGCTGCCATTATTTACACTCAACCGATTTTCTATACCCTTCTGCTGGTAGAAACCAGGCAACATGATGATCAGAGGCCATATTATTTACATGCGAGTCAAACTTAGAGAAGCTCCCATTCTGCTTCTGGACAATCATGAGCCGGAGATGGCTTTGCACTTGAATCACCAAGAGCAGGCATCAACCCCTCTGCATTCTCTTGGTTTGAGTTTTGTTCTTTGTATTGTGCAGCAAGCTTTTTGTATTCCTTTCTTGTCAACCTCTTTCTTGTGGAGAAAGCCTCCCGTAGTTTTTTCTGTAAATATGTTTATTCAATTAGAAAAAGACAGGTATAAAATCTTAAAACTGACAGAAAGAGGGGTTGCAAGAACCTTATATGATTTATGTTTGACATTTTCTTGATGAATAAAATGAGGCATATCTTCTTCCACCAATACGCATGTTTCTGCTAACATTGATTCATTAAAATTCTCTATGATTTCCACCTCATCAATGATATCATCATTCTTAGCTTCATCCCTGCTACACTCCTCTAGTCTTTCTGTACAGCGTGAATTATCATGACTAAGTGAAGAAAAATATAAATAGAAGCAGTAGCAAATAGAGGAGGCAGGAAGAACCATTTCATTTGAACATTATGAATGAGAAGCTATGTGGAATTGAAAATACAATGTTAAAAACTACACAGGCAATGTCTTGATTTAGTACAACCAAAAACACGATGTGTATATTTCATAGAATATTTCCTGTGCACCTGCATTCCTATTTTGATATCAGATATGATTATTGATACCATAGCACCACAAAGCCGGAACACCATAGGGTAAGCCAATCTCTAAAATCTTTTAAAATATAGTAACTAGCTCTATAGATCAACTTCAGCTCAATCATCATAGATGCAAATCTAATTTCAGTCGTGTGATTATTTATGGATTCATAATTTATGACCTCTCTTGACAGGAAATTACTCATTTACTGCATAAAGTGCCATAAAAGGAATCTAAATTGATCAATACTCAATACTATTCCTTAACTATGCAATGGAAAAACAACTTGCTCACCAATCATGATCGACATGATGAAGAAAGTATGTTAGATTTTTCCAATCATTGATACCTTTGTGAGACATCATGATTCTGTCCTCCACAGATTTGCTCAAGCCTGCATCACCTTTGATGGCCTGGTCACTCTGAGAAACAGCTCCACTATTTGTACATGAGCCTGCAGCTAAAGCATTAGTAACTAAGCATCATCAATTAGGGTATGTAAAAAATTACAACAAACTGAAGTGGATACCAGAGGTCTCCGCTGCTACAAAATTGGAGGAAGAATGTTCAGAATCAGTTTGTTTCTTCCCCGATGATAAAGTTGACAATTTTGTTTCAGCAAGTGGAGAATCAACTGAAGTACCAGACCCAGGTATTTCTGTCTCCAGCACTTGGTTACACATTTTCTCTTTTGTTTCCCCAGAATTTCCTTCAATTGCAGCAGATGACAATGTCACATTTAGAGAGCTGGAGACTGCTTCATGACATCCTTTTCTTTGAGAGAATGAGGACATACAGGTTACATTAGGTGGAATAGGAGCTATTGACCCAGATACAGGTGAAGAATTATTGACACCAGAATGTCCTCTTCTACGGGCAATTGGACGTTTATAGACTCCAGTTTTGTTTTTTCCTGTATACATCAGAATTAAAAGCTGCACCTTTTATACACAAAAGACAAAGAAGGCAGAACACATCTGTACCTGAAATCACTCTATAGTCATCAATCAACCTTTCCGCATTCTCACAAGTATCCTTCTTTGCACATGATTTTTGCTTCATTTCAACATGAGCATATGGATTCAAAGACAAGTCACCAGCAGCTAGTTTGACAGGATCTATATGTGACTCTGGATCCAAGTCTTGCATGACTTCTGAATAGAACCTCTTGACGCCTGCACCAACTGTTTGGACCTGATTCTCGACATACTTAACAGTATCCTGTAAAGAAATAATGAATTTAGATATTTTACCTGGAACAAATTGTTAGAATTATAACAGTCTGGTTCAGTGTACACAATCCAATAAGGTATATGCATTCTCCACTAAAATAAAATCATTGAGACTATCATGTGTCACATTTGATCATAAGCAAAAATGAGAACCAAGGGAACATCCAATTAATAGGGAAAGATGATCAGGAATAAATTCTTGCACTAGCTGTAAGAATGAAACAACAATGTTGAGGCGGCAGCCAAATAATGGCAGCACAACACACATGCTGCTGAGAATCTCAAATCCTACTATCACCTCTGGAAACCTCAGAAGATCAATACTCACTCATCCACAGAATACATCAAAAGAATAAGAAGCCCAAAGCTACAAACTACAAACCACAAAGCAAGGGCCCACAGATCTAAGCTGAGACCCTATGCTCAATCTCCTGGACTTCTGCCCAGGATTATCAATGCAGTGTATAGCGCTAAATGAGACAGAAGTATTTACATACCTAGGACAAGAGATATTTCCTTAGAATCCCAACAACCAAAAGGACAAAAATTATGTAAAACCACAAATGTAAAAGGACCACAAGCATTAGGCAATCTAGCTAACTGCCATAGATGGACTGAACAAGGTGACAAACAAAGCGTCTACCTGATACATAACCTCTTCCATCTCCAAACACATAGCTTCAAACTTCTCATATATATTTCCAATCCATCCTAAGCCTTTTAAATCCATCCCAATGCTGCTACACTGCAGAAATTCAAATAATGCAATTAGTGCAATAAAGTAAGTTCACTTGATGACAAGGGACTAAACATGTACAGAAATCAAACATGAAGTCTGCAAGCCACTTCCTGCCTGCAGTGTTCTAAAATGTTTCAATAAAACCAACCTCTGTCATTTAGATAACAGTGCCAAAATATCTAATATTTACCTAATGGTAGTCCTTAGGCCTCAAACTTCAGGACTGCTTATTTATCTATTCTTATTTCTCATTCAACTAGATAGCCTTTCATCCATTAAACGTTCCCTCAGAAAACATATTTCTTTTAACAAGTATATCATGATGTCTTCTTTGGTAATAATTTTTCAAGGGTTTATAGAATGTGGATATAATTTCCATCTAAGGGGTTGGTGGCAGCCACTCAGTCTCACTTTGTCTATGGCCTGAAATGTAATAGGAGGAAGGCCAAGGCTAGAATTTTGATCTGTTTCAAGACTTAATAAAGAAGATGATGTTCAGAATCCATCATTAAAGGCTGATAGAGAACAGGAAATTCTTAGTCAAGTGAAGATTCTGTTCCAGCCTTCATCTTGGAAATCATAATTTATGTTTCATTAATAGGGACATTTAGTTTAGTTCAACTTACAAGTATTTTAAGGTTTTAGGGGCTTTCAGTAATTTACATATTTGCAGTAATTTCCAGAAGTATTTATTTATTCTTGTTGGTAAGGAATTCTAAGTTGAGATGATTTAGTTATCCTAGTCATTATTGATTAGAGTCTTTTAAGGGTCTAGTTATAATTAGTTTAGGAGTCGGTATCTGAGTCAATAAATAGAGAAATTCCCATTCAATATCTATGCATATTTTAATTAATCAATAAAGAGTACAAAATGATCCCTAATGACTGGTTTTGTGACACAGTCAGACCTAAGTTGCTACCTCTTAAAGTCCTAAATATTATGCCTGAGGTTTATCCACTAAGTGTGACTACGACAAGCCTCTCCTTTATTTTTATTAAAATTATTTGTTTATTAAACTTATATCTTAGTTACTCATCAAAATCATATCCAAATCTGAAATTTCTGGTAATTCAACCTCCAAGTTCTTCCTAGATTAACATCTATAGCCTAGCAGAATTGAGAGACTTGAGGGTAACTTTGAGAGACAAATTTGGTGCTTATATCCAGCATGACTTGTCCTTGCCATGATGAGTGTCTCTCTCTCTTCAATGGTAGATGAACATCCTCTATGACATGATCAAAACAAAACTTCCCAGTTGAGCATTCATTTACCAACCTTACCTATTTTTTAACACAAACACCTACCAGAAAATAGCTAAAAATGCAACAATCCTAGATGCATACTACATAAAGAGAATGTAACACGAATTCCCAGAATAAATAGATAACATACACCATACAGCTTACAGATTTCTGCCAAACTTCATTTAATATTCGACAATTATGGCAAATGCTGAAAACCAGGTCCATGGTAGATTCCAAAGCAGCAAAAATGCTCACCTATGAATACTTAAGTCATTCATTTCATTCAAGCCATTTAACCAGACTATTGAAGGTATTTTCTTCAACTAATGGACAAGTTTCTCAAATTTATATCAATATCAATTTGACCAAAAAATAAAGAGAATCAAACTACTGGCTAAGTTCATAGCACCGATCAAGCTAAAATAGAAACAAGTTTTAAGTTTCAGGGTCAGTTAGCATGACCATTCAATTCAGTATCAGGCTAACAAGCTTACCAGGTGGGATGTCTCCCTGGACACTATCTATCTTCCTTTCTACAACAAACAAGGTAAATATGCCATTAGAAAAATAAAATTTGTTGCAATATCGAAATGAAAAAATGGCCGCCAAAAGTATTATGATAGACACCCCCAGAAGGACAAAAGTGAAGGATATCCGAAAGCCTAAAACTTGAAGTTAAATTTTTCCTTGGCAGCAATCTAACAAATTCCATTCCAAAAGGGTTTCCAAAAGAGTTCCTTTCCTATACCAGAATATGCTTCCATGATCATACAAGGAATATCTTAAGGTTTCGTAACCCAATCTTTCAAGGTTTCCACACTTCCCTAAGCATCAAAACTACACTAACAAGAAATTAACAGCAAAAATATTCCAAACCAGTCAAATAAATCATCAAACATGATCAACAATCAAGTCAAAATCTTTTTCCCCAAACTCGAGCTGGCAAAATAACAAGATAAAACCATCCATTGATGGCATGATCATAATAAGGTAGCCACCCCTCCCCTCCCCTCCACAAACAAAACCCAACAAAAAAAATCAAAAAAAGCAGCATCTACCCCATCATCCTTAAATTTCATCAAAGAAATCACTTCTTAAAATAAAAATATAAATAAAAAGCCAACTTGATAAAAAATACGAGCCCAGAACTAGCAAAAACCGAAGCAGAGGCACTTACACAAGGAGGCGAAAGGGGGAGAGAGCTATTATAAGGAGTAGATTTTGTACAAATATGGTTTTCTATCCAGTCTTTACTCTTTTTCTTTACAAGTAATAATGAAATGATAAAACCCAAGTACTTAAAAAACAAGTAGGCTTACATCGTAAAGATTAGAGATTGATTGAGTGGGAGAATCATAGACGTAGAGATGGAGTTCACCTAAGTTTCGTTCTACATGGGGTCACGACAACATATATGTCGTTTTCAAAAATAGATATACTTTTACTAAATTAAAAATAAGTTGTCTAAAATAATTTCATATTCATAACTCATTAATAAATGAATTAATTACTAATTATATTACAAGTAACTTACTGACCGTTTAACATTTTTATTAATTCTTTTTATCGTGTCAAAAAGAAACATTGAATTTTTCATAGAAATTATTGGACTTTTTTTATTTTAGTAGAGTTATGTTCAATGGTGTTCCAAAAATAAAAAGGTTGTGTTTAATGGTTTAGTTTCCTCTTCCTCTTCATTAATGATGCATACTATTTTGTCAATATTTCCTTTTATTTTTCTTGTGTTCATATGTATTTTATATCAATGTACAGAAAGCCTCAAGCTTTAATTGGAATTGATATTTCATGTTGAAGATATTTAAGTTTATTCTTTTTGACATAAACATCATATCTTTCAATCCCCCTCATAAATAGCTCCCTTTTAATGATATCTTTAACATTACAAATAAATTATATA
Organism: Apocynum venetum; assembly: GCA_019593545.1. Classification (NCBI taxonomy): domain Eukaryota; kingdom Viridiplantae; phylum Streptophyta; class Magnoliopsida; order Gentianales; family Apocynaceae; genus Apocynum; species Apocynum venetum. The sequence continues at coordinate 1,567,905 of SRSM01000144.1, read as the reverse complement.
TATCTTTCTAAAAAAATATTATAAAATGTGTTCTCACTATTCTACTTTTTAACAAAAAGGAAAACAAACTAAACAATATAATATAATTTGCGACAATATATCCTCCATAAAGCACTTATTCTTCCACAACACATGCTATATGAAGAAGAACATTGAGAATGATTCTAACAACACCAGAGTAACATTAAAAGAACTAACTTCCAATGAGTTAAATAGAATTTGAATACAAAAGACTTATTAGTATCTTTGTTATAGATTTATCTTCAAATAAAGATAAAGGAGAACAAATAATTTGTTTATAGTGAATGCTTAAAACACATGAGTGATAAGAAAAAATGTAAAATTATTGACATTGGCAATATTGTTAAAACTTTATATTCCTTCATTAAAATGTATTCTTATTGATAATATTAAATAGAGAGTATTAGTCAATTTTATGACACTGACTATATATATTCTTGAAACATACTATATCTATCCCAGGCTGCTTCATCTAGTGGTTTCCCACAATCAATTGCTTCAAGTCTTGCTAATTCAGATTTCCTCTCCGTTATCTGCATATGAACCGAAAAGACAACCACTTGGAGTAAATCACAATCCTCCTTTCTCAATATAATTTCAAAAATAAATAATGTTATCTTTTAGAGTCATTCAGATGCTTTTTTCATATAAGAATAACCACCAAACAGTACTTCAAACCATGGCCTCTGAGATTAAATATATTCATGTGCTGCAAAGGGAATATCTTCAACATTTGAATGCTCATTTTCATCTCATTTTAAGCCAAGAATTCTTACATATTTGTGGTCTGTGGACTGTGGACATGTAGATCCAAATATTTTGAAATTTATATTACAAAAGGAGATAAAAAGGATATTGATGGCAAAGAAGAACAGGTGGCAAAAATTGAAGAAGTGTTTGGGACCAATGAGGACATGTGTAAATCAAACCCGACATAGCCAAGTTCACATGCAGGCTATGTGAATATATCTTTATAGGGTCACTTTTCTTTTTCACCAAGTCATATACTTGTATAAATAGATGGGGACACTGTACAGATTGATGATTGAGAGAAATACAAAGTTTTTATCTGCTGAGAGCATTTTGCTCCAATTTCTCAGTTTTTCAATTGCTTTATTTTTCTGTTAATTTATCTGATTCCTGATGCTATATTACAATTCAAGTGATCTAAGAATGCTATATTTTAATTACTATCATAAACCAAATTAAGCAAACTTTTCACATACTGTTCTGATTATGACAGGTTATCCAAAAGGATCTTCAAAAGGTACTAAAATCATTGTGAAGATCTCAGTGGTTCTATATTCTTTGTTCAACACACACACTTGTAAAAGTGAAAATCTATTTTGTTGTGCATCAATGAACTTGTACACGAGCAGATTAAAATTGTTCTAAAAGATTCACTTATGTTAATGCATAACAGTCACATCCAATTAGATAACTTGAATGCAAAAAACTTAGAAAGGCTAGACCAATCATCCACCCTTGCAGCAATGGCACGCAGATATTTCGCACGATATGCCCCAGTTACTGAGGCTGAGTCTTTGCCCCCATTTCTAGCAAGAGCTCTCCATATGCAGCTTCCACAGCAGCGTTGACATCTTCAGCAGTAGCTGCAGGAATATCCCCTGTACAACATACCGATGAAAACTTGGTAAAAAGGCAAGAAACAACCTATTATCTGAGCCCAAAATACATCAAGCCATCTGTAAAATCAAAATTCCTCATATACCAAGTTTCTGAAATCCTCAATCTGATCCCTTAGTGAATGCAGTAAACATACCAGAAGTCCAAATTAAAAGAAAAAAGATGGTTGAATGACCAATGATTTCTTCATTTGCAGGGTTGATAATGGGAATTCTATTCTTCTCACAGGTTCTCTCCATTCCCCATCAGTATACAACAGACGACTGGGTACTATAGCTGCCATTTTCTTTAGAATTCACACTCTTGCTCTGAGCCAAAAAGTCGATATGAATCATATGATATCCGGTGTTATACTACCGGTTAGGGATGGCAATGGGGCAACTTTAAATACTAATCTCCGTTCCCGCTCCGCCTTCACTTCAAAAATTTGAAAAGTGGCCCCGTCCCCGCTCCGCCTCCGCTTTACATCATCCTCCTTCGCCCCATCCCCACTCTCATTTGACTTCGCTTTGACCCCGCTTTGACCCCATTTGACTCATTATATCAATAAATACTTAGTCAATAATATAATCTCATTGTAATCTACAAAATTTAATAATATAAATTCATAATTAGTTAAGTATATAGTTAATAATATAAAATTATTTAAATCAATATATTAATAATATAAATTATAGTTACATTTTAAAAAAAATATTCACATATAATTACATAAATAATATTATATTAATATAGTTAATAATATGAATAATAATTATTTAGTCAATAATATAAACTCATTTTTATAATACATTTTAGCTAATTTTAAATAGGTCTTCTTTATATACTATTATTTATATTAATTTGAAAAATTGAAATATTTGTTCTCTTTTTTTTCTCTCTCAATAAAGTATACTATACTCTCTCTATCCCTTTTTATAAAATGTTTTAGATAATTTCATGCATATCAATAAATTATTTTATTTTTTACTACACCCTTATTTATTCTTATCTTTCTTAAAAATTATTTATTTATTATTTATTTCTCTCTCAATAAAATAAGATTAAATTTGAAATAAGATAAATAATAACCCTAGAAACTATCATTAACAGAGTAAGTTATTACTCTCTGACTTCTATTAGTGTGTATAATGTGCTTAGATTATTTTTTGTGAGGAAATGTTGTGAGAGAGCGGCAAAGAAACAGAGATTTTCTTAAAATAAAAAATAAAAATTGTTAAAGAGAAAAAAGGAAGCAAAATGATATTCTTTTTTTTTTAGTAAAAAGTGAATTGATACGTTCTTTATTTAAAATTTGTATACAATTATTTATACGAATATTTGGTTATTTTTATGGCAATTATTTAAGTTATATATGGATTTAACTAATTCCGTCATCCCTTTATCTTCAAATAAGTTTATATTTAGAGTGAAACAGAAACTAATTTTTTTTTTTACTAAATTCGTTCGATCTCGTAAAACGAAAATAAAATAATTTTTCATTCTAAGTTTTATTTTCAAACCCTTCTATTAAAATTATCCCTTGAAAGCCAATGATCTTCAAATATAGGGATTCTCATCAGATGACTTAGAAATCTTCAATTTTATCGTTCTAGGGATGTGATATATTATTTGATTTAAACTATAAAAAATCAATCTAAAAAGAATTTTGAATTTTATTTGAGATTTCAAATTTAATTTGAATTGACTTTAGTTAATTATATTTGGAGATTCTTTTATTTTTGAAAATTCTGTTTGAATTTTATCTTTTTCAGTTTTGGAATGATGAACTAAATTAACTAATTTTTTCTTAAAAAATTTATGTACCATGAATAATATTATTATTAAAATTTACTAAGAAGTAGTACTTCGGGTGTAAGATTTCTCAAAAAATGTTAAAGATTTTGAATATATATTTTTATAAATTTACTTAATCTAAAAAAAAAATTGTATAAAAAAGTCCGCAAGCCAAAACGAATTTGCCAAATTAGACCATTCTAATAAACCTATGTTTTAGGAGATCAACTCATATTTTGATGAGCCAAAACAATGAAAGACTAGCCTCCATTCCTACCTATAAGATAAGGACAAGAACAAGTATGAAAGCGGGCACGGCGAAAATTATAAGCTTATTCTGCTTTCAAATAAATCACATTAGAGTTGACTTGTTTTGAGGCGACAGAAAATTGTTGTTTCCTTGATTGCATAGAAGTTTTTTTTTTTTATTGATGAGGTATTGAGATGTTAATTATAAAACAAAGAAATGTTTTGATGTTTCCAAGAAATTATTGGAAGAGATATTTTAAGTTTTAACTCAACAGTGTATGAGTATGAATAAAGGTGACAAAATCAATGCAGCACAAAAAGGTCCCAAAATAAATTGAGTTGAATTTTAATATTTGTGAGTGAAAAAAATCAGACTTAAATGATTTAGTTTGAGCCAAATTAATTCACGAGTTTACGGGCTGATCTAATTCCTTATTAGAAAATAAATATACTTTAAAATATATGAGTTTGTTTAATATTAAATTCTATATCTTAAAAGTTTTAAAACTATCCGATCATTTTGACTTAAGTAGAATAATTGGGCTGAGTTTTATTTTTCTAAGCCGTGTAATTTTGATTCAGCCCAACTCAGACCTATCTACATGTTATGCCCGACTGATTTGCCATCCTAAGTATGAATCATGATGAGAGATTACCAAAATACGGCTCATAAAATTTTTCACCAAAATGGCTCGACGCAAGAGAATGGAAAATAAATATATAAATATCAACACATGCCAAATTAAAGGTCTGTACATGTTAGCATTAGTTTTTCCAAAAACATATATGCCAAATTTTCTCCCTTTTATTCTTTGAAGGAAAGCATGCCCTTATTTTCAATAACTGCAAACTTCCTTAATCCAAATAAATCCATTTTCAGCACAGCCATTTCATTCTTTGCTGACAACTGTATTTCAAACTCGACACACTAGCCACAACTCTGTTGACAAAAACTATTTGGCATGCCCACAAGCTCCAGCTTCTCAAGAGCACTCATGTCTCATGCATTTCAGTTCTTCAGGCAGCATTTTTAAAAAAGAACATCTAATGATTTTTAGCCACCTGACCCCCTGGCATTCCACCTTTCTCGACTTTAATTTCTTCCAGAAATAAGCACTCACTAAGCTCTAAGGATTTCAGTTGAGGAAACCCGTTCTTGGGCCAGTTTGAGAAATGGCAATTGCTTTACTGTTGGCATTGGGTCCTCAACAAGATTTTTATATGTAAAACACAAGGAAGAAAGATTTGGAGGGAGATCTGGTAGCCTATGCATGTAGTTGCCGGATACTTTTAGCTCAAAGACCAGCCAAATATGGAATTGGGTTACCTCTCATAGTTAAGGACCGAAGGTTCCTAAGCTTCGCTAATGAAGAGCAAAGCTCGTCTATTTTGGAACTAACGGGCACCCAGATTCCCAGTTTGCGGAGATTAATCAAACCCAACAAGTCATCATTGGTCACATAACGCAGATCTACCGAGTATAAAGTCTGAAGATTTATGAACTCCTTAAGTGCCACCTCAAATCTTCCATCAGAAAACATATACAGGTGCTGCAAATTTTCTGACTTGCATATTCTATTTGAATCAAAATCCAAACTCCAGCAAAACCGTAAATCTAGAGTTTGTAGGTTCCACAACCGCTTTAACGATTTGGGTAGCTCTTCTATAGCAGTGTTTCTTAAATTCAAGTATGTTGACAGAATGAGTTTCCCAGCTTCTTTTGGCAATCTTTTAATATTCATATCCTCCAAGTCTAGCATTCTAAGTTGTCTAAAATTCATTAAACCCAGAGCAATTCTTGATTTATAAGACTGAGTTTCAATGAAGAGAAGAGATCAGAGATGTATCCTTGATCTGCTTGAAAAGGTTGAATGTTCTTCACAGTGACAATGAACAACTGCAAACCTCGATGACACTGAAGCTTGAAAGTCTCGAAAGCTATTGATTTGAAAACAAATTATCATCTTTTGACTTTTTTTGCAAGATCTCGTGGCAAATTATGAAGTCGACATCTTTTGACCTTGAGATGGTACCTCATTGAAGTAACTAGAACCAAATTTCTGTTAATCAGTTGGTTTAGATAATCTTCTGATATATCTTCCAAATTCATTGCATCAGTGATTTGAATGATCCCATTTGCCACATACGAATTAATCTTCTCACAGAAATTTCGTAATCTTCTGGAAATAAGCCCAAATCCTCTCTTCTCCCGACTTTCGGCAACATCTTTGAGTTTCAACTGTATTGATTCAATCTCCTTTCCAATCTTGTAGAGATATGACCATTGCATTGGTTTGTAAACCAACCTTTTAAGAAATCTTTTTTTCTGGAAGGACTAAACTCTGTGGATGAAGATCTCAATGGCATCTTCAGCATCCTAAGCGGCAGATCTCATTTCAGATACCCAATTACGGATTCTCTCATCTCCATCTTGCTTCTGGTCTGCATCTTTAACCAAGCACCGCATACAGACAAGCTAATCTCGGAGATTTTCAACTCGTCCTTTGACTCCTTGAGTTGAACAATTTTTTGGATTATCAAATCACCAAGTCTCTCAATAACAAATGAAATAACAGCTTCTTCAGCCATTTGGTTTAAGTAAATTTTGCCTTTGTAGATTAGTACAAAAGTTTAGAAATGGGAACGAAGAAAAATTGCAGAGTCTATTTGTGAAAGAAGAATGCGGATTATTGAAAAGGGTGGGAAGAAAACTTAAGAATAGGAAAGAAAGAATGAAGCAGAAAGAATAATGAAATTTCATTTGAACAAAAGGCTGCTGAATTGGCCCATTCTTTGCGTTTAACATTTGAAGTATTTTGGAAAAAGGGGGGAAACGGACGCTTTGAGAAAAAAATAATGCAAGAATCTATTATTTTCTTCTACATAACGTAAAGTTTCATTCAAAGAGTTTCCTTAGAAGGGTCAATCAAGCCACAGCGAGCAAAAACAACTACGAAAAGAAAGTCTTTATCCTTCTGACTCAATGATTTATTTTCTCTTACGGTATTTTGTAATCCATAATTATCTTGAATATATTAATTATTTCTTTATTTTTCAATTGTTTGGAAGGGACAAAAGAAAAATCTTGTTCTTTGTTCAATAATTTGGATAATTTGTGTTCTTAAACCAACACAAAAATAATAATTACCACATTTTTTAACAATGATAACTTACCAATTTTATGTCTTATATCATTACTTCGAGTATAGAAATATCTTTTACGCAATTATACTTTTGAAAACTCCTAGAATTGGAGTTCAACAAAAATTATCAACAAGCATAAAAACATGCTATCGTTTTTCCTTTTCTTACTTCAATCTATGCACCTCAGACTCCTTTAATTTGATGGATTTAGGGTCCAACTTAAGCCAAAAATTAAGATTTGACTTATCATCTTATCGTTTTTGTCATTTATTTCAGTTCCTGACTTCCTGCTTCCGGCTGGCATGGCTCTTTGGCTTCCTTCTCCTCTTTTTAACCGATGCTCCTGAAAGAAGAAAACAGCAAAGGGTACATATAATAGTCATGTTTCGAAGAGCACCAATGCTTAAGAAAGGAGGACTAAAATCTTTATAATTTCATTTAAGAATCATGCCAAAAGTAGAAAACAAAAACTTGCTAAAGAAAGCTAAGCAAACAAGGGATTGCAAACTAACTATTAAGGGAAAAAAAAAGAAGAAGAAACTGAAACTATTAAAAAAAAGTGGGAAGAAAAACATCTGAACCAATTATAGGGGTTTTGCTTGGCGAGGAAATATGTGGTCAATTTTGCATATTTTTAAAATAAGCATATTTTGCATATAAAATTACAACAGCAATCTTCTTAAGTTGATCATATAAAATTACTAATAATCCCTATCACTAACTTAATTATTAACAAGGATAGTAATGCAATTCAAAGTATTATTATTATTGTCATATAAAGATTATGTATCCAGGAACATTGTTTGGAAAATTTAAAGGAACAAATAGTAATACTACTAATTTAAGTATTAATTTCTTAACAAAGAAAAATAAGAGAGATCCCTGCTGCATTACTGCATAGTTTTCCAAAAATACACGTTTGGTGCTTTTAATTCATTACTGGGAATGAGGGAAAGGGATAGGCCCACCACTTGGGGAGCTTGAGTTCCTCGCAACTTCTAGCCAGAATTATCAGAATGATGAAGCCTGTTTTTTTTTACGAGGGAGCGAGACAGCTCCTCCACCGCTCAGATGTGACTTGGTTGTAAAGGGATAGGCCCACCACTTGGGGAGCTTGAGTTCCTCGCAACTTCTAGCCAGAATTATCAGAATGATGAAGCCTGTTTTTTTTTACGAGGGAGCGAGACAGCTCCTCCACCGCTCAGATGTGACTTGGTTGTAAATCGAGAGATGTATATGAGTGACAAACGCTTAATTAGGCAGGTAAATCGAACCAACGAAATTCAAATCATTATGACAAATCTCCTCAATATTTTAATAAAAATTTACCTCACAAAATATTCAAACCTGTATTGGCGAAGGATTTCTCTCTCCGCGTCCCTTACCAACTCAACTATATCCATGGGAACAAAGGAAAAATATTAAACCTGACTCTGTTTTTCATCCCAGAATATCGAAGAAAAGAGTCCCTCCATTGTACTAATGACAGCCAAAAATGGACATGGTAGCAGAGATTCTTATGCATCAAAGTAAGAAAGGGTGGATAAAACTAAGACTGGCAGTTTTTGATAGAATGAAGGTCTTTTAATGCCAAAGCATCTCTCAACCTGAGAAAAAAGGGAGAAGTAGAAAATTTGATGACGTAAAGACTCGGTGTTACTCTTCATTGCATCACATTCATTAAATTGACTTATTGAAAGGTTGTGAATATAGGAAAACCAAGATATATTTATATCTATGAACATATTCATTAGACAAGATGGGATTGCTTCCAATGTCAGAATATAAACAATCCAAATCACCCAGCAGCTTGAAAGTCCCCAAAGTCATCATCTGGTGTATCTTGAGCACTTTGGATTTCAGGTGCTGCTGATTCTTTTGATTCCTCTTTAGGAGAGATTGAACTTGTAGTTTCAGAAGTATCCTTGAGACTGAGATTTGAACGCAGCTCTGAAGGAAACTGATGAGGAGAAACAACAGGTGAAACCGATGCTGATGGAGGTGGAGGAGGAATGATGGATATTGCGGCTTCCCTTTTAGTACCCTTTTCCTCAAGTGAGAGGTTATTTAAACCCTGCTCAAAAAACTTGGATCTTATACTGCGACCACTTTTCTCTTGATTCTAAGAGAATAAAGAAGAGGGTCAGACATCCAGATAATAAACAAGGACAAACTGACGTACAATAAAACTTGAGGAGAACTAACACTTTTAATTTGAAGTACGAGGGTTTCTCCCTCTTTTAAGCTGTAATCAACAGATGAAGTTTGCTGGTGGTGTTGTTCCATTTCTTCAGCAGTTTTCTTCTTATTTAAGTACCTATTAACAGTTAAAGTCAAGCAGCTTACTGAGCACTGCTTGTTATGCATAAAATGAATCATGATGAAGACATAATTCCAATCTCTTCAAAAGTAGTGCACACAGAATTGAAAATACTATAAAAAAGAATATTTCACTTAGAATATGGAGATGAAGAATAAACAGAACTATACTTCATATGGTCATGTAGGGCAGCTTGGAAATCATAAGCTTCAGGTCTTTCTCGAAATCCAACACCAATAAAAGCATGACGAAGGCGACCACCTGCATAAGTATCAAAGATATACCAACTTTTAAAATAAATAGAAATGAGTCATTACCTAAAACATATAGAAATAACAATCAATTAGTCATAACTGCAAGATCTGGTTCTTTAGATGGTCATAGTAGATGTTTATATATTGCAGAACTATTTGACATCTTCATGCAAGGTGGAAACAATGCCATTGAAGAACTTGTACCAGTAGCATGGCATCCTTAGCAGATTGATCGTCGTATCTTTAGCATGCATAGAAGCTAACTAGTTCTGATCATATAGTCTCTTTTATCCTTTTCCTTTTGGCTATTATTTTCCCAAAACTACCTCTCCAAATCCACTTCATACAGAATAACTATCTCCTTTATGGAAAAACATAAACCCAATTTTATGAAAAAGAATAGATTCAGTTGTTTGGTTCAAAAGTTGGGGAGGGGGGCGAGGGGAAGGAGGGGAGGTAGGTTTGGTTAGATAGGAAGGGAAGGGAAGGGAAGGGAGGGGAGATAAAATTCTCTTGCTTGGTTTGCAAAAGAGGGGAAAAGAAAATAAAATAAAATTGACTATTGTATCCCATAATACTCATTCCTTTTATTTTAATTTTTCTTTGGTAAACTTCATTTTTTTACCATTAGATATAACATTGTTTTGTATGTAGGAAGATATGAGGGAGAGAAAGAAGAAGAGAAAATGAGAGGAAGATAAGTGGAATTATCAAAATATAATAAGGATAATTTTGTAAGTATGATACATACATTTTCCCTCCTCTCAAAATATAATAAGGATTTTAACAATAAAGTTTCCTTCCCCTCCCCTCCAAATCCCTCCAACCAAACAGTAATATTATAGTTAGTTAATCTATTTCAGATGTAACTAATCATTCTTTTGAAAGATAATGACATGATTCTTTGGTGCTACTTAACGTTTGCACTCTTATTGGGTCTGTAGTTACTAGCAGTACTACATGATTCAAAGACTGTGGTCGACCAACCTTAAGCAGAAAGAGTTTTCTACGTTATTAGTTATCCAACAAATATTTTCATCATCAGACAGTTCAAGTTTGGATCATGACTAGGTAGTTCAAATAGCTATTGCCTCTGTCCCATTAATATAGACAACCATCATTTTTTACACAAATTAAGAAGCAATCTTTAATATTATTGGAATTGTAAATTTTTTTTTTACATTTTTCCTATTTTTCCTTTGTTCTTATGTGATGTCTAGTATTCTAAAAGGTTATCTTGAAAATGAATATTGTTGATGTCAAGACATGCTCAATAAGGTTTTTTAGTCCATTAAAAATTAAATTATACTCTAAATAGAGAAATTGGACTATAATTTGGGATTGACAAAAATTGAAAACATATTGAACTATAATTTGGGATAGATGAAAATTGAAAACAAGGCTATCTTAGAGGGACTGAGCAAGTAAAATTTATTCTCTAACTTCAAGATATGTCTGTATGGGAAAAATATAAAGTACTTCAAAATATGTGTACAGTGGAAGTATTAAGTTTATATAAAAAATGTTCTGAACAATCAGAAGGCTGACATGTAAATGAAGTTTTTCACCTGTTACAGACAATATGAAAGTAGAAGGGCTTGCAAGAAACATTAGGTTTCAAGCATGATGGTTCAACTTGCAATATATTTCAGAGGAATATTGATGTCAAATAGACAACTCAAGATTAACTAAACATAAAAAGTCAGAAATAAAAGAATCATATACACTTCCATTGAACAATTATCTACAGCTTTATAGAATTACCAACAAATGATTCTAATAAGAATGATATTGCAGTCAAGACTATAGAAATAAGGAAAGGTTTTTACGAGAATAAGGAACTTTCAAAGAAGAAAAAGCAAAATTACCAATATTTTCTTCAATACGAAGAACAAAGTATCTGCAAGAGAGTAGATAACAGAACAAATTCAGAAAGTTCAGACATTTCTAAAGTACCCAAGAAATCCATAAGGTCAAAAGATCTCTGAGTAAAATAAAATCACATGCACCAAAAATTGAGGCCATTATGGCATCCAAGCAGTGAAAGTTTATTTTAACTACAAAAATGTTTAAACCTGCTACTGTCAATTACAGGTTCCACAGGATGTGGCTCCCCTTCTCTCAGAAATGTCCGAGCATACAGTTCACCTATGTTGTAAATTGAAAAGGGTTATAAAAGTTATTGAGGATAATGAATATTTTTGACACACACTCCATTCTTTTCATTTTTGTAGCAAACCAAATCACCTGTTTTCTTATCTTCAAGTCGGATAATACATTCCTCTCCCTTGCTGATAACTTTTAGAGCACCTTCCCATGCCCATTTATTGACATTCCATTCATCAGCTCTACAAAGAACCGCAGGTGTATTAAGATTATATTCTCATCGACACAAACATTGAAATTGAGAAGCATTTCCTACTTTCTGTTGCCATATAAGCTTTTCTCCATGGAAAGAGCTAACAGTTACTCCAAAAAAATCTGTTTAAATGTTTTCAATGTATAGGTAATACCTTCAATAGTTGTTTTGTTTCTCCTTAAACATAAGCCTCATTCATTACCATTGTTAAGGCAGAGACAATAACATAATCAAGATGCTGAGTGAAGTTACAAAGAGAAATTTTTTTTGCAAAAGCATAAGGTTGCGATCTTAACCAGGGACATGACAGGTTAAGAAATCACCAAAAGCTATATGCACCAGAAAACATATTTTAATAAGGGATCCAGAAGGAACCTGTAAGAAGCTGCAGTTTTCCTTGGAGGGATCTGCAAATAGATAATATGAGAACCAATCCAATACCAGAACTTCCTTATAATCCAACATAAAGAAGGACCCAATTGATAAGTTAATTTGCATCACCACATAAAGAGCAGGTATTTGGTGATTTGTTTATCTTTTCATATTTTTGGATTCCTAAACCATATTGAAGTCCTGGTTTGCAAAAGCATACAATACAACTATACATCCTATAGGCACCAGAAAGAATTATACACTTAGAGGAAAACCAGAATACAGTGATACCCCAGCCATGTCCCAAGAACCATACATCACAAACAGTAATCAGTTATTGGAAAATAAATGGTGGACATGAATTTTTTACCCCATGTGTTTTAACTAAATCTGCAGACTGTGCATAGGAGCTCTTTTGTTGATCAGGAAGTTTGTATAATGGGCTCTTAGACATAGATCTTCAAATGTTAATCATTTAAGATGTGTTCCACTAAGCCTAATCATGGTAAAATGATTTTCATCAGATAACAACGTGCATTAAAGCTTTTCAGACCAAAATTTAGGTCTATCATCAGAGCAAATCTCAGGGTTAGGCAGCAGCTATCAGAAGGTCAGAAAAATGTTAAATCTATATTGTGATCATTAGAAGAAAAGGACCAAATACTTCTCAGCACATTAAAGATAGAATTTAGCTAATTTTAAAAAATTATTTCAATACAATGCAATTTACTATCTCCATCCTAGAAGAAGAGACTCAGTCACTTTTTGGCAGATAATAGTTGGTCAGATTTCTTTAGGGACTCAAAATAAAGATTAGGAACTTAAAAGAGAAATCTTAATTTCAAAAGGATTAAACAACAGAAATCTAAACCTCAAAAAGATAAACCAACACGAATCATACGCGTTGTCATGTTCCTACTCAATAAAAATCTCCTCATCTAAAATACACTACACGGAATTCACGAAATCAAAGCTATATGAACAAGACACTAAATTCAAAATCCTTAGCAAAATCACTAGAATTTATTGCAATGCTTTCCACAAAAACATATAACAGTACAAAGAATTAACATCCATCCTCAAACAAGAAAAAAAATGGAGCAACTTCATTTCCTCAACTTCAATGAATAAAAGTTCATTCCTCAAAAAAATTAACTAATTCTCCGAATGCACAGATATCCCATCAACAATTTCACTTCTTCTTCAACTTCTAGAAAGGAATTAAACTATAAAATTCAAGCAGAAACTTCTAAACTTATGATTTACAGCATAAAAGATAAAAGGGAAGCAGTCAATCAGAACCCATTACACTAACAAACCAAAGAAATTAACTTTATATTCTTCAGGACATAGGCAAGCATAGAAATATCATAGGAATATACAAAGGAGAGAATACCAGATAAACATAACATTCAGAAACTTGGAAGAGAATCAGCTCGACAGTTTCTTCTTCAATAGCTTCCTTTACATCTATTCTCTGTTCTTGCTCCATTGATCTAGTCCAATTATTCTTAAGAACAAGGGGTTACCCAAGAAAATGAAAATCAATGTAGTAAATGAAAGTCTTGCTGGTGTATGCAATCTGAGGGTTCAGCAGATCGAAGCAAGAACTTTCAGGGACAGATTAGGGATTTGGAAAAGTTGGTTGGTTTTGTTGGACAGATTAAGGCTTGCCAATTTCATTTTGGCTCATATCCCACATCATCATAAATTTGGCCCCAAAGGTATTATCATTTCCTATATCACCCCTCCATTTTTCCCCCTCTATCTTCTTCTAATTTACCGTCACTTCTAATTTATCAAATCTCTCTCTTTTTCATTCAAACTTTTCAACAAATTCAAAACTTCCAATTAATAAATCTTTATGGAGAATTTTAAATAACAATTTTACATTTCCTTTAGTTGTAGTTTGGAATTGGGATAATCTTTTGTCAAACTCTTATTTTATACAAAAAATACAAAATTTTGATAATCTTTTTCTTTTTCTCGATATATTACTACTAAGTGTCAATCATCTTCTTCTCATGGTCATTTTGTCAAATTAATTTTATGTCATTTCCCATCTCTCTTAGAGTTAGAGTTTCCATTTCTATAAAAGAGATATGATTAAAAAGGCAATATTTGTAGTAAAATATCACTTAAATTAATTATGTGTTTGCCATATGTAAGTTATAGTCTTTTAACAAACATGACTAATGAAAGGATAATTTTTTTTATCATTTTTGTTAGTTAGAGATAAAAAAGTCACAATGAAAAAAAGTTGACATGTGAATTTCATTAGTATTTTAATGAATGAAACTAACAAAATGATAACTTTTTATAATTTTTGTGAATTAGAAAACAAAAACCAAGGTAGAAAATTAGAGGACAAAAACAAAGCTTTAAAAAAATTTAAGAGGAGCCGATATTGCTTACTCTAAAAACAATAAGACCTTTTACATTTTTTTTTAAAAAGAATTAATTACTCATATAAAAATGAAGACAAATTAATGCTCAAATGATTTTGATTGATATCAAAGTAATCCACAGTTTTGTTATTAAAAAGATAACATTAGCTTCCGATTCAATTAAACTTTCACTAGCCAAATTGGAATAGAGTTCAAACATTATTAAAATTGTTGTTTAGGGACTTCAAAAATGTTTGGACCAAAATCAAGGGGTTAAAATAAAATAAAAAATCTAATCCACTTTATTTTATTTTTCTATGGATGATAAGTTGAACAATTTTGTTTGCTAGCCATAAGATTATTGTACTAATAGAAGAAAGTCAAACAATCGTTGGTGCGGTAGGGTTTTTTTTAATTTTATTTATTGGAGAAAGGTAGGTTTGCTTTATATTTAAGAAAATAAGTTGTTATTGATTTTTTTTAATATGAAATAATATAGATAAGAATATTTCTTTCTTTTTTAAAATGAATATAGATAAAAATATTTAAATGAGAAAAAAATAAATATGAATATAATAAAATATACTAAAACACTTAAAATTATACACAATTAATTTTTTTAAAATAAATCTTATTATTATGAAAGATTCGAATTCATGAAGTTGCAATTATAAATAAGACTACTTTACTAATTAAATTGCATTCACTTTTCTTTTTAATTAATTAAAGAGATGAGGATAAATCAAAATATTATCCAGTGGTAGAAGAGACAAATAAACCTATATTGACAAAGCAATGAGATGGTTTATTTCCCCATCTCTAAAGACAATCGTACAGACTTCCTAAATTGCATCCAAGATATGGCCTATATGAGAGAGCAATAAATAAAAAAGAAAAAGAAAAGGAAGAGCTTATACTTGTACATTTTGATAATGGCTAACAGTGCTTTAATTTGTAAAAAACACTGTTTCAATGGTAAAATGTTGACCGTTTGAAGCATAAAAAATTTAGAGAAAGAGTCTTAACTATGCAAGTTCAGTTCAAATAAAAAAAAAGTAAAAGAAAAAAGAAACTTGAAAGAAGAGTATAACTTGTAGCCACGAGTGTAATTCACCCTTCAAGTCCAACGACTCTTTTATATATTAATTTCTTGATCAAAATAGAAATATAATAAGATTCAATGATTGTGTGCTGAAACAAATTTATATAATAACTAGTTTTGTACTCTTGAAATGCACGAGATTAGCTTTTTTCTATATTTTACAAACCATTAGAATTTCTTCAAAAGAAAAAAAGAAAGAAATTTTAGATAAAATGAATCTATTAAAAAAAATTCTTAGTTTAAGAACTATTAACTACAAAATATTGGAAGAGTATAAACATTAATAAAGATTAAGATGATTAGTGAAGAGACCTAAATAATAACCATTTCAGAGTAATTTTTGCACAATAATATTTAGGCTCAAATTTTTCATTATTTTTTATCGATTATTATAAAGTGTAGAAAATATAGAATGATATCGTTATTTTCGATCCTATAGAATGATAAATATTAATTACCTATATAAAATTTAATATACTCTAAATAATATTAATGGATATTGAATGTAAATTCAATGTAGAATATTAATCATCCTATAAAAGGATAATATTGATTTGCTAAAAATGATAATAAATATTTATCTTAGATTTATTGGCCCTTCCTCCCTTAACTTTTGGTTAGATCATCAATTAAAACCCTATCATTTCAATTGAAATAATTAGAGCTTCAATGTTTCAATTGTTAGCCAAATTAAACTTTTTCATCGAAATTAGGTCAATTTTTGGCCAAGTCAGACATGCCATATAAAATTTGGTTAATTACTAAGGGTTATTTTACTATTACATTTTTAAAATTAATAAAAAAATAAAAACTTAAAAATTCCCAAATCACCTCCATTGATTTTATCTCTTTTTATTTTTCTAAAATTTCTTGCAGCAACCTTTCAAAAACCAGACAAACCAACATAAATACACTACTGTCTATGCAAGAAAGACATAAAGTAATGCAACCCAAACTAAAAATCCTTGCAAGAGCCTTCCAAAATTTCTTCCAGTATCTTCCACAATTGTCAAATTCTTAAGTTTTTCTCGAAGTCCGCAATCACTCAAACTCTAATGTATCAAATAATGCCTAGAAGATCATGCTATCAAGCAAGAAATGATCCAAACACTGTTTAACTTTAGCTCATCAATCATTCAACCTCAATTCTTGATTTTCTAATCTTTTTGAGATTTACTGATCAACATCATCTTCTCATTTGCTACAATAGTTCTTTTGATTTCTTGAGATTGATTTTGCCCCTAATAGAACATTATCTATGTATTTGACTTCAAAATCTCTAGTTTCCATTTCAACAAATCTAAACCACTTTCACTACTTGACTTCAGAAGATTAACTTTTATATTTTCAACATTTTTGAAAGGCTTAAAAAAATAAGAAAGAAAGAAAGGCTTCAAACATCATGGGGCATGTAATAAGAATAGCCGACATCAAAATCACAAGAGCATGATTTGGATTTAGAGCAATGGCTGTTGCAAATAGGTTTGCTTTAATTACACATCGACGTTAATGTTATCGCTAACCACTGTATAGCCTCCATTAACCACAAAGCCGACTTATTAGAGGTGAGGATTAAGGCAACCTTAGCAATGTGCATGACCTTAAAATACAATGCCTTCCAATTTTCCCATGGCACAGGCATTTTCTTCAAACTCGCTAGGTGATATATGATATGATCAACAAACAAGAAGGGTGACGACACCTAATGGAGCAACGCAATTGACCCTAAAAGATGAAATATGAAATATGCAATGGGGTGATTAGCTCTCTTGTGAGCTGAAATATGCGAGCCACACAAAATACCAGGGTGTTGCATCTTGGGTCGAGGCTGGCATTGGGATATGATGGTAGAATGGCTGATAAATAGAGATGATGTTTAAGATGATGTAAGTGATTTTGGGATTTAAAGTTTTTATTATTAATTTAATAATGTAAATAACCCTTAGTAATTAACCAAATTTAATATCACATGTTTGACTTGGTTGAACATGATTTCGGCTAAAATGTTCAATTTGGCCAATAATTAAAACATTGAAGTTCTAATTATTTCAATTGAAACGATATGGTTCTAACTGAAAATTTGGTCAAACATTAGGGGGAAATGGGCCAATAATTCATTTATCTTATCATTTAATTAAAAATCCAATTCAAGTATGGAATGTGGTAAAATTAGCCTCACATAAAATATGAGCAAACTCATCATTATTATAATATGCAATTTCAATATACCACCACAAACACAATTTGTTTTCAGTAATTTATTGAAACTTAAGTGTGATGCTACCCATATATAGTAGAACCCTAAAATTAAAATTGCAATCAAATTGGTAAGTTGTCATTTTTGTTTTTCATATATTGAGTGTTCTATAAAGAAAAATCACTTGTAATCTTATTTAAACATGTGTTTTTGAACATTACGATGAACGTGTGGATGACACCTGAAGATGGTCCAATCGACCGCAATACATGAGATTATCGTCCGAACGTAGGTCAGAGGAGATGCAAATGACCCATGAACAAAGCTTGATCAATCGCATGACTTGACAAGATTGTCTGAAGAATTTGAAATGTTCAGACGACCCATGGAAAACATACAGGCGACCGCATCATATAGATATGTCATCCGAAAATATCACAAAACTTTATTCACACATACAAACGATTCAGTTCTAGTCAACCACATCATAATAATTTTATCATCTGAAATCTTTCTAGAATACTTCCCTATTTTGCGAACGATCATGCAGTCTACTGCATATGTCGAACGGTTTAAAATTAAATCTAATCGAACACAACTTTTTATAACTTTCTCATCTAAAATCATTACAAATCATTTATATCTTCTCAAATTTCACTTACCCACTATATATCCGGCCAAATCTCTTGCAAATTCACTTTTGAATCTTCCTTAATCATTCTTTTATCTTTCAAAACCCCATATTTCACTTTTTCAAGCCCTAATCATAGTGAAGGAAAAACATGTGCCTTTCAAAGAAGGATCAATCAATTCTTCTAAATCTCCAACAATTATGAGAAAGAAAATGAACACCAATTTACTCTATTCAAGGGAAAAAAGAATGAGGATTGATTCAATGATTATCTCAAGCAGTGTAAGGTAAATCCTGAAAATACTATTGATCCAAATGAGTTTCTTTTTTCTTAATATCATGAGGTACATTAATAGACAATGGTCGAATAAGATTATTATGCATGATTGACCTATTTATAATGATTTTGTCTTACAATTTTATGTCAATCTCAAAAAGGATAATCCTGAGGGATCTAAAACTACTTATTGGCTGTCTATAGTTAATGAGAATGATATTAGATTTAATCATTATATATTGGATGATATTTTTGGAGTTCCGTTTGATGAGATTGAATATCACAATACATACCAAGTTCGTCATATTTATGTATTCAAAAGTGAGGAATTTGAAGATGTTTTTATAAACGAAGCAACTTTTGTCAATTTGGCTAAAAGAAAATCACAAGTTTTCTCTCTTGAAAATCGAATCCTCCAACGCATGTGCACTACCATCTTTGTACCTATAGATAGTTATAGGACATCTGTGACTTATCTACACATGTTTATTATGTTCATGGTATATAAAGACCAAAGAGTGGATTTTGGTTTTCTCATGATCAACCACATGATGACCACTATTGACAAAAAAAACAAAAATGCACAAAGGAGTTTGCCTTATGACAGATTACTTACCAAAGTATTTCACCACTTTAAGATTCCTCTTCATGAAATTGAAGAGAAAAAGTATTTTCATAAGTATGACTATACAATTTTCAAGAGAATGCACGCTTTATGTTTGAATGGTGTTTGAGATTTCAAGAAAAATATGACTAAAGAATAAGCTAAAGTTTCGAATTTAGGCACATTCGAAACTTTTACAATGAACTTGAACAAAATTTTCACTCTATCACATGAGTCTGGTACAAAGAATGGAAAAACCTCTAGTTTTTTGTTTTCTTTCTGATCTTCCCAACTAGTAGTGTGAATATATATTGGGTTCTTAAATCATAAGCCTGAAGAACTCTCAAGATTTTTGGCACGCGGCCTGCTAGGTTTGGCCCTATCTTTTTATTACCCAAAACATCCAAGATATTTAACATTTCCTTGAGAAATCTTACTTGTATTAAAAATGTTGTTATTGATAGTGAAGAGGAAAAGAGAAATTAGAGACTTCTTCTTGGCATTTGGTTTGTGGAATTGGTGGTTTTGTTGTATTTTTTAGTCATTTAATTATTGTCTTGATGTCATCTATTAAGTTTAAATTTTTTATGAATTATTTTTTATTTTGAAATTAAAAAAACATAATGTAAATGAATGAGTGAAAATTTGTTTCCTTTAGCCCTTTTCGACTCATTTGGGTTGTTCTGACCAAGAGGTAAGGACAGGCCGAGTCGGGCCAAATCAAATTTTCACATGCTTAAAAACATACAGCGTAACGTAGCCCTAATGTTAAAACAACATCGTTTTGGCCTCAAAGTGTCACTTTTTCCAACTGGTATGTGGGTCGTCCTAACCTAGCTCGAAATATGGCGCGAATGGCCCAGTCCGACCAGGCCAAGAGGGAAAGACAGACCAACTCGAATTTTCACTACTGGTGGCCCATTTTGCCTCGTGGCCAACCCATGCTGGGCAACTAAACCATAGACATATATAGAATCAGGCTAAACTATCATAGACCGCAGTATTTCGGGGTCGGCCGAGGCTGCCCGATTGATTCCCAGTACTACTAACAAAATGCAAGCCTCTTCTGTTTATAGACTTGAGAGCAAGAAACACAAATAGATGAGTTACAAAATTAAATTAAAAGAAAGTTGTTTGGGAGATACATACAAGAGTTATAAATATTTAAAATCAAAAGATAAATTACAAGACATGAAAATTCATTTAAAACAAAAAATATTACAAACATTTCTACAGTTTGTGGCTATCATAAAATTGAAATGATTGGAGAATGGAAGAATTAAATGATCTTGGATGAACCGAGTGTAGAAAATACAAATATATAACAACATTAGAATATACCTCTTGGAAGCAACTGAATAATAACATTAGAAATCATTCTTGAAATGTCTAATTTAAAAAGTAATAAATTACAAAGTCTCATAATGGTTTTGAATCACCAATCACAAAATATCTAGATTATCAAAAACAAAAACAAACAAAAAAATCATCACCAATTAGTTCAAAATACACTAGAACATTATCCACAAAGTACAAACCTAAATTGAAGGCCTTGGTATGCAAAACACGAAATAAAAAACAAGGTCAACAATAAAACACACACTAAAGCCACAAAAAAATGTCCTCTCATGAGCGTTATGAATTCTTAGAGTCGAGACAATGTGTTCAGAAATGACCAAATTCTTTGAATAGATTAAGAGGTTTTGTTTTGTCTTTTTCTTGAATGTTGTAATGCACAAATAAAGAAGCATTTGTCAACAGTGTTTGTGAATAATGACAAGAAGTATAATTAAAATAATAGTTTGAGTGTAGAAAATAAATGTGACAAAAAAAGTAGAAGTACTTTTTCATAATTTGTAGAGACACTTTTATTAGGTTGTGATTCAAGTGGGGCATATTGTACGGTAGACTATGTTATCTTATTTGGTGTGTCACCCATGCCTTTTTGACGTGTCTTATTTTTTGGACATTTCCTTTTGTTATGACCAGATTTAAGACACTCTTACATCTTTGAATCAATTCAATCCTTGTCAATTTAGAAACTTCTTGAGTAGCTAACTTATGCCTCTTCTCACCAGGCTCTAATATTATTTTATTCTTAGATCTTCATGACATTCTTATCCTTTTAGGTTGGAGCAATGTAGTATTTGTTGATTTCAACCAATTATTAGCCCTACTCACTTGCAAACAATGGGCTCATATGCCCTTTGATATGCTTCAAGACTGTAACAGTCATCCATGAAGTCTAATGGGTTTCTACCATAATGCAGCTAACGTATTAGACATGGAATTCTATAAATTTCCTATTTTTTATGTGAATAGCTCTTGAATCCAATATCAACAGCAAATTGTTCAAGGTTTGATTAATGAATCTAGAATTTCAAACCACCAGCATATATTGGAAAACAATAGGCATATTTTTTTTATAATACTTCTAACATCTTGATAATCCTTGGACATATCCGATCATTTTGCTTTGATACCCACTCTTTCCTTGATTGGTTCCTCATCATCATATATGTTTTAATATCCATTCTAAAAGTCCCAAAATGGGTTTGAACCTTGATTAAATAATACTCTTGTTGAAGATCTCACTGTGGTTGTTAAAGAGCACATCACACTTTGTCACCACTCCAAAATGTGATGTCCTTCAATGTTCTTGTAGGCATTCTCATCAAATTTTGTAAGTTTCAGTAGCTCTTTTTCAAACTCGTTCACGTATGTAGCTTTTGAACATCTCTATTTCATTTCTTTCAAAACTAGTTTAGAATGACACATCTTGAAATTATTATGTAAATGACGCATATAGTGTATGTGCTCACAATTTGGGAGAAATTGTTGTACTATTAGAATAAGACCATATCTAAACAAAACACCTCGTGTTAGCATTTAAAGTATGAAATGAATATAATTTTTTTTTAAAAAAAATTTAATGAAGTTGTACATTTTGCCTATCTAATATTAAACACCACTCCGACTTATTGCAAATTTCAAGGTCTACAATCAAAAGTTGGATAACCATGACCATGTAGTCTTATTTTTTGAGTCCACAATTGTATATGTTAATGGGAAAATCCAATGTTCGCATCTAAACCAACAACTACCAAAAGGATTCCTTGATAAGGACACTTTAGGAATGTACCATCATGTCCATTAATCTTTCTACAACCATAGTTGAATCCCACCTCTAGAGCATTGAGATATACTTAAATTCTTGAAAAGCACTCACCACCAATTTTAAAATTCTGATTTGATACAATACAACTGCATTACTTCTCTTGATTTCCTCACAATAATTTCATATATATTTTCCACTATCAAAGTTTTAGTATGTTTTTTTGTTCAATAAACTTTCCATTTCCCAACAATGACATAGTTCCTGATATTCACGACTATCAACACCTTGAGATTATCTAAAATCATCTATGATTTTGTTAGTCATCCACTCAGTCGTGGCCAAGTGGTGTTTAAAAAGATGTGGATAGGCTACAAAGTTTGGACTTTGAATGTGGTAGTCCCTTGACATAGGTAGCATAAACACATCACTTATATTCTTCTTTTCCCTGACATTGAGCTGTAATTCTCTCTAATTCATTCTTCTTGAAATATACCTCTTTGCCATGTGTAATCCCAATATTGGTGATTTCTCTTTTAAATTCATCCTTGCCATTAAATATCAGCCCAACCGTGAATGTTAGATCATCACTATCCCTGCCCTCATATACCTTGCACATTTTTCCCTATTCATCTGAATATTTTCATCTTCTATGCTTGAATGTGAGTTATAATATACCTCATCTGAATTTTGTAGGTATGAATCATCAAACTTTACAGAATTATAAACCTTAATTTTTCTAGGACCTTCAACATGACAACTAGTTAATCTATCGGTAACCCACTTCATTTGAGGTACTCTAATTCCTTCGATTTGACTCACTTCAACACATCTACCAATGTCTACAGACATATCACTACCTACAAAAACATTGGAGATAATTTCATCGTATTATATATCATATTCAAAGTACACAAAGTTCTCTTGATCCTCATCTTCTTCACTGTCATCTTCTTCTTCATTTCTAACTAGATCATCTTCTCTATCATTACCTAATAAAACCTTAGGTGTTACTTGGCAACAAGAACTCCATACTCTGCATCAAGTCGTCTCTCAAATTCACTACATATTCTCTCAACCTCAATATCAAATCATCATCACCATCATTTAAATCACCAATCCTCATTTTATACAAATCATCCATATTTCTACGGCCTCAACTTCTTCATTCAATTCTACACAAGACGACAACGGGGATCACATCACCATCACAACTCAATTTCTTCAAATCTGACTCAAACCGATCAGAATGAGCATTACCACAAAGACTATGAAAGGTCTTGAATTGTTCAAAAATTAACCAATCTTTATTGAGCTGCCAATATTAAAAATAAAACAATTAATAACCTATCTTACTATAGTTCTTTGTATGACATATTAGAAAGTAATAATCATCAAACTTACTAAGTAAGGGTAGCCATCGTTGGAATTGAATTTCTCTAAAGTATTCTCACTCACTAACAATTCATTACCCACATTCAACCCCACCTCATTGTTGTGGAGCATTAGGACATAAAAGGGGAATTGTATGCACATAGTCATCACTCACTAACAAGTTACAAGTCAGCAGTGAAATGAATGTCTTTTACTAACCTGGTATGTCTAAATATTAGCATTGAACTATTGACCAATTAAAATTTGAAAGACCTTGGTTTAATATCTTACATTCTTTGATGTAAATGTTTATCGGTAATTTGATAAATACCATCAGTAATTTAATTTTCCTTTGCCAAAAGTGATGTAAGTAATGGTCTTACCAACTAAGACTCAGTATACGTATTTCGTTGGAATTTCATCAGTAATATATAAAAATTACTTATGGAAAACCGTTTATCGGTAACATTTACTGACGAAAATAGTTTCATCCGTAATCTATCGGTATGCATAAAAATTACCTATGTATGTTTCCACTAGTAGTTGACCTTTTTTGTAGTATAAGTTCACTGCATGATTAGTTGCCTTTAACAACTCCAATAGGCGCATGCATGTGCCAACATCCTTATCACCAATATGACATATGATGAGAAGACATCAATGTGACCTACAAATTCAAGAAATGGGCCAACTTGAGAAATTATAAAAAAAAGAAAAAAAAAGATAGAACACTTTTCATACCACGATTGGCACAAATATGTATCTCTTTTCTAAGATTTCCTTGGATATCTTCCATTTTAAAACCTTCCCTTTACAGCTTAGCATGTAGGTGTTGAAGAAAAGATAGTCCAAACATAGGAAGTCATTCCTCTTCTCCTCATATATTTGCCCCCATATATTTATGCAATTTAAGATTCAAACACATACTCTAAGCAAAAACTTCCAAACATAATCACAAGCAAAACACGAGAACTCCAAAATGTTGTCGTGTTGACTCCAAGTACCGATCATACTGGTTTGTATGGAGCATCCCTGTATCCGAACCATCTATATGATGCCAAGGTCTCCTCCTTGGCCAAGACTTCATGAACCATTGCTTGAATTGACCACAATTTCCTTGCCTCACGTTTGTCCTTTTAGCTTATCCATTTCTTGCCCTGATTGTTTTACAAATCGATTAGAGGGAATTCTTGTATTGAGGAGGGATTTGGATGTTTTATTTTTGGGGGGACAATGGGAGGCATTGGTTTGAGTTTTTTTTTTTTTTTTTAACATTAAGGTGAACAATAAATTACCTAAAATATCCTTAGGGGTTGAGCATTTAAAATAAAAAGTGTTGACTTAACCCAATTCAGACGGATTTCATCCAAAAGGACCCACTGAATATTGAAACATTGCAGATTCAATAAATTTTTTTAAAAAATGATAAAGATTCAGCTTGCCAAGAGACTATAGGAGCCAATTCCACCAATTACTCTATGTGAGAGTTACATGCATGTCAAAATGGTAATTAGACATGTATGTGTTCTCACCGATTTTTTTTTTTCCCATGCTAGCACTGTCCAAGTTAGCTATAGGCAAAGTGTTATTTTGGACATCATCTTTTTTAATTGGCAGGTAACGAGTTATGGTTTAGGGTATCACATCAGTAAGGTAAGATAATATTCCAAGTTTGCAAGGAGTATTCAAGTACACACCTTCCTCCTTTTGCATTCTTGCCATCACATCATTAGTAATTTTGGATTTCTTTGGACTTGCTAAAATTTTAAATAAAAGAACACAAATTGCCCCATCACTCTTAGAGAAAGTTGCAGAAACACTGAGTCTTAGTGATTACGAATTTAAGAATCCACAGTTCAATGCCATCAAGTATGATACAAATGTCGCATCTTAATTTACAGTTACATTTTCTCAAGGGCACAACTGAGATTCTGTGTAGTCTAACCGAGAACTTTTGTTCAGTGATAAAAAATCTTCATGAACCTCCTCAATTAGGTCATGATTTCAGAGGAATTTCTGAAGCAATGAGCTTGAATTGGTCATTAAAATGCCATGATATAGGTGAATCAATGATGCTGTTATATCAGTAAGGCACAGTTGCAGTCACAGTTCTGTGTCTTGGATCTGTGAGCACTGTTTGTACATTGATAAATCCAGCTTCTCTCATTACTTCTTCAATATCTGTCAAATAGTACTCATCCAGAAATGGTTCAGTACTCTTCATCAGTGTAAATAGCACTGGAGATAATTCCTGAAAACATGAAATAAAAGTGCTAATCAATAATTAAATCAAGATTTTGAACCATTTTTAGAAGATGGTATGCAGGGGAAAAAATGATAATGAAATGAAACTTGTAACACACAATAAGAAACTTGCCTGAAGTATCTTAGATTTTGGCTGCAAAAAATCAAGAGAATACATTAGAGATCAGCTGTGATGTTTTGCAGTTTTTATAGCACAACAAAAATGCTTGAATTCCATGGAGTTTTGCTATTTACCGAGTTATCTGTCAAAGCAAAAGTTCCTCCAGGACGAAGCAGTCGAAAAGCTTCCTTTACCATATTCTTTATGGCTCGGGCAGGGCATTCATGAAACTGCAAAGACATTGGCGACTCAGATGTGCATTTTATATACTCCTGAATGCTACCCGAGTATGCCAAAATGAACAAAAGAAACGAGTGCTTGGAAATTCATAAAAGAAAGATGAGAAAGTGTAGCAAAATTGCAGAGTTTCCAAGCGGCAAGAAACATGATTTGTCCTCATAATTTAGTACTTTCAATTTGTTTTAGCACTTCTTAGTCAGTATCACTAGTGCTCCATGGATCATCTATGAAACCTTTTACTAAAATTGAGGCGTGGGCTGCAAGAGCGAGGATCATTATGGCATGAGTGGGCATATCTCTATAACATGTCAAAATCCAACCAAAAGCTACTTTATGGTGAAATATGGAGAAACAACTGGTTTCTGAAGCAGAAAGAGTTCCATCTCCAATGAATGAAGGATTGTTGATAAAAAGCATGCCTATGCTCTATTGCAAGGCATTTTCCTATATGAAATGATGAAAACAGAGCCATGTGTTCTTGATGATTGTCATAAATATTAACATACCACATAAGCAATTGAAACAATGTCAAATGATTGGGAAGGCAAGCCTGTGCTTTCACCATTTGCATGGATCCAGCGGATCGGCTTCTCCCTCAGGTTGCTTTTCTTTTCTTTAAATTGTGCTACAGAAAGGAAGTATGGAGATAGATCCATTCCCTGCAGAAGATATATGAAAAAGGCTCAAAAAAATAGTTGAATTTGCTAGACAGAGATATATGTATTTGTACTTACGGTGAGGGTTGCTGAAGGAAATTTATCAACAAGAAATCTTGTGCTCACACCAACAGAGCATCCGATATCAAGAATATCTCTGATAATGAGATCTCCTGAGTATTGCATATGATGCTTTTCGATTGCCTCTAACCAGTTTCCTCGAACTATTTGATTTGCTTCGTCCAATGAAGAAGCATCTGGTATTGCCCTTCTTACCATTGACATAGTTGCAGCCTCTGCTTCAGCAGCAGCCTGTGATAGATCAAACATTGTTAAAGATCAGTTTTTTCCAATGCCTACGTAGAGATCATTTAAGCATTCTCTACTTAAAGCATATCTTCTGCCTGAAGAGCTTGGAAACAAAGTGGAAAGATAGTAGCAAGCATAGCCTAAGATCAATGATAAACATTGCAGCTGTAAAATCCATCACAGTGTAGTTTGTCACGAGTAAAACTGAGGATTTAACAATGTTTTTTCCCGTAACAAGGCCATTAACATTGTCAAGTACTTTTATCATTAACAAAGTTTGTTAGAGTGTAGTATGTCATGAGTATTAAGACAAAGTAATGAAAGTGAAGACGAACCCATCATGTGATGGTAGTCTTATTAATGTCAGCATTTCTTTGTATGTTAATTCAAAGGCAGAAATTAAGAGATAGATTTAGACTGTAAAAGAAAAAAGCAAGTAAGTTCTCGATAGGGTGAAAAAGGCATCTTGTAGAAAGAGGAAAGAATTCGTGAGTACCAGCCAAGAAAGATTGCCTTCATCATAAGCATGGAAGGGATTAAGATAATCTGTACAAGGAGGCAAAAATCAGAACGAATATTAGTAATTAGCTAGAATGTACCTTGAAGTACAAGGAAAATCTGAGTAATTTGTCTTTCCACAATCTTCTAAGGAAAAGGTCAGACTAGCATGAGGAGAACCTCAATGATATTCAGAACCAAATACAAAATGCATTCTTTGAACTGTTGTACATTCGCCCTTCTCCTCACAAACAATGAAAGAGCGCACAAAGATGCTGATAGTTCGAGATAAAGTTATCATAAAATCTAAAACAGAAACCAAACTGTTGCTAGAGTGGCTATTGAAATTGAATCTAGAAGAGAACCAAAGTTACAGATCTGAATAAAATTTCCATTGACTAATACATAAACTGGCTTAGCACATTCAAGTATCTCCACAGAAGTTAATGCTTTGAATTAGCTCCAAATGCAAGATTAAGCAAAAAAATTCAACAAATGGAAAAGGGGCGAAGTAGGCAAGAAAGTCAAGAAATTACAATCAGGATATACGAGAGAGGTGTCCTCAATTCTCTCCTTTTCGTTATACACTTTTGATTCCAGTATCTCCCTCGTCATTTCTCGCCATGGGATATTCGTTTTCTCAGCTGTACTGTTCCAAATTGCAAGAGACATTAAATTTCTTTCTTTTTTCAAGAAGTATGAATCAATAAATTGCCGAGATAGAAAACATGAAAGATTCTTTGAACAAAGAAACCCCTTAAATTATGACCTTATTAGGACTTGTCTTGCACCATATTTGAGAATAGAGTAGAAAGGTTTGAAGCTAATGAGGGCTCCGACAAGTCGAGAAAGCGGGGTTTCGCCGGTCCACCTTGGTCTTTCTAGCTGCCCCTCCTCATAGACAACCGTCCCTTGGCCACTACCGGTGCTAGTTGCTGCCATTCTGATAGTACTCTGGGAATGATTTCTTTGTACAAGTGCTTTTCTGAATGAAGCATGGCCTGAACTGTCACCACTGGTTCCAGTGTTAATCCATGGATTAAGCTTTGCTTGAGGCGAAAACGCCATTGGTGAGTTCTTGAAAGATAAGTCCTCACAAGGAATGGCGCTGAGAGGCCTTCGTTTTTGGTGGCAATGGCCGTTGAGAATAATTTCTCTTTTGGCCGGAAATATGATCTGTACAATCTTATGGACCAGTAGGGTGCAGACATGTGTACATAACATAGATTTGGATTTGTAATCGTAAGAGCGTCTCCAACCACGGTTCTCTTCATAGTTTCACTCATCATTTTTTCACGTTTTAGACTTCAATCATATAACCTTTATGAATCATAATAAATAGGTGTGAATTATATCACATCGTTAATTCATTAATATCTTTAATATAATACTAAAATTTTATATTATTAAATTAAAATTTTAAACTAATAATTAATTTAGTAAAAACATTGTTCAAGTTTTACTAAAATATAAAAATTTTATGTTATTAAAATATAAAATTGAAATTGAATCAAAAGAATATATATAAATCTTTAAAATAATAATATATTTTATTAAAATATTCTTCAAATTTCATGAAACATGAAAATATTATTTTCTTGTATCTTTGTTCAATTGAACAAAATAGTTTGTTGCATGAAAAAAAAAAATAGTAAAAACATTTCTAAACCAAAGAAATAATTTCCAATGTTGTGGGCCTTACTTTACATTTGCAACTGTAGCTTTAAGAAGCAATCGTTCCTCCACGGTGGCACAAAATAAAAGCACTACATTTTGATCTTGGATTGCAAATGTGCAAGTGATGTTCGCGTTGGAGTTGCTCCAAGTAGTATTCCATCCTTAATAATAATAATATATTAAATATATATGAGTTGCTTCATGTTATGGATTTGATGTAATAGTTTGCTTTGCTATCATTGCAATGTGATATTTATTTTATTAACAAGATTTTTATTATAATTATAATAGTTATTATTTCATTATATTTACATTAAGTACACATTTTCCCTTGTCTTTTATGATGATAAGAGGGTATGAGAGTTGGATCGTGACACAATTATTATTCTTGTCTCTAAATATTATTCTCACCCTATCCCCACTTTAAAAATATGAGGGATCCTTGATTTTGTCCTCGCAGGAATAAAATCATTCCCATATTTGCCCTAATCCCCGCTCATACGTTTTGGCCCTACCTAATCCCTCTTTTGGCTAGCTTTAATGAAAAAGCTAAATACATTCAATAAATAAATTACATAATAAACCAAATTCATAAAGTTTATAATACAACTAAAGCTTTAATAAAACTTAAAAACATCTAATAAATAAACTAATACACAACATCCAATTCCAATAGATAACCCAGGTTCACAATACAATCATCAAATCAAACATCAATAATCAATAGTTTCCATCAAGTCCATAATAACAACTTAATTTAAATAGTATAAAAGTCAATTTACCAAAGCTTAACTTAAAAGATAATTGTAACATACAATAAGCCTTATAAAAATAACAGAAATTATTAAAAAAATAGAGCTTTACTAGTATAAAAGTAACATCTTAATGTTTTAACAATAATGGAGTTTTAATTGAAATATTTATGAACACTCCTCCATAATTTTAACACTAATTTATAAAATTAAATCTATATAATTTTTAAACCTATCAATATTATATTTTGATAATAGTAATTGGAAAATACATATTTTAGTTACAAGTGGTTAGAAAATATTTTAACATACGTATGTGATGCAAATAATTTTGAAAGTTACATAATAATACTTCAACAATAAGTTTTCTTTCTTTATTTTTTTGTTAAAAAAAAAAAAGATCATTCCTAGTACAAAAGAATTGAAGGGGAAGAAAAATAGGAAGATGGCTGCATTCAATTAAAAATAAAAAGGATTTATTTTTCCAATAAAATAATTCTTCAAAGACCAATAAAAGCAATATGCAAAACCCCTAAAAATATATTCTCTCGGTAGTGAGCGGTGAAAATTGCACAAGGTTACAAAACATGTATTTTGCACTAGCGAAGTGCATGATTGCTACTTTTTTTATTGGAAAAAAAAACTCTCAGTGTTAAAAGCACATACAATCTCTTAGATTTTTTTTTTTCTTTTATGATTCAGGTTGAGTAGACGGTAATCTCGATCCTTGTGAAACCTTGCCATTTGGGCACATTTCGATAATTTTTTATAAAATGAGCACATTTTTTGAGTAAATCCAGTACATTGTAGGGTTGATTTTCCTTTTCCTCTAGAAAATTTAGGAAAATGACTCTAAGACTCTAATATGCTAAGTTATCATACAAACTAAGGTCCTATTAAAACTTTGATGCTTAAAACAGGGATCGATGATTTATTAAAACATTTTCAAGTTGAAAGAGAGTTTCAAAATATTTTGGACAGATAAGCAGTCTAATTAAAAACTTCAAGAAATTAGAAAAGAAGAACGTTCAAAGAAATTATGACTATATAAGCTCCACATTATATCAACATTGTCAGTAAACCATCACCAACCTTTTTTCTCCAGTACTTGCAAGTCTTACTACATCATCCACCAATCATTGAGACGGATGTGTATTTTTTCCCTTTTCCTCTCAAGTTTGTCACCAAGTTGTTGTCTCAAAATAGCGAGGAATTTATGTGGCTTGGTAATTTTTCGACATGCTTATTGTGGTTTTGTGATGGATATTTCCATCACAAAAGGCTTATAGTGTTGTACTGGCAAAAAACTCTATTTGTGAATTAGATGAGCCTTTGATTCATATTGAAGAGATTGTTGGGTAAACCCCTATATGTGACAGACTTGAGTGACCCGATTGTGTAATCTTTGGATTGCAATTAGTGGAATGTAAGAGAAATCCTTAGATATGTAACTCAAGCTAATGCAAGGCTTCACTGGTTGAATCTAACTATAAATCTTTGTGTTATTTTCTTTGGTTTAATTACATGCATTTGTACATTCACTTCAGTTTCATCTACCACATACGATACACAAGGTTTCAAGAAAATTATAAAAATTTAATTCATCCATCTCCTTAAGTCTTTCAATTGGTATTAGAGCGGATTTTCAATTCTTTTTGGATTAACATCCTTGAAGTAAAGATCAATGATAAATCTTTCATAAAATCCTTTAGTAGAAGATTTTTCAAAAAATAATCCTCCTTTATTTTATGGTACAAAATACAATTTTTAGAAAAATCACATGAGAATTTCATTTCCTCTGTGAATTATGAATAGTAGAATATTTTACAAATATTTTTGCAATATAGGATGTAGAGGAAGGTTCTTATATCCTTCTCTATATCTTGT
Source organism: Apocynum venetum (assembly GCA_019593545.1). NCBI lineage: Eukaryota > Viridiplantae > Streptophyta > Magnoliopsida > Gentianales > Apocynaceae > Apocynum > Apocynum venetum. The sequence continues at coordinate 1,535,692 of SRSM01000144.1, read as the reverse complement.
CTGCCTCCTCCCCTTTAAATTTTTCTTTTACTTTTATAATAAAGTTCTTAATCTTCTAACAAAATGTATACAACTGTGATCAATATGTTCTTTCAATGGTTTTATAGATCTCGTGTGTGACAATGGTGCCCGTGTGTGAAACCTGCTTAGAGTAAGGGCTTAGGTTTTTTTTTGCCTTCAAACATCATGATGTAAGCTGTTGCAACATGCCCCTTATGATCACAGGCGTTTGTTCCACAATGCAGGTTGATTTGATCCCTAATGATAATCTAATCTGAAGTAATAAACTTGATTAGAGGATAAGGAAGCAAAAATAATGAAATAAAGTTGACTCTCAACTCCTGTGCTGTTGCAAAAATATTCATGCTCAAAGAAGTACTACTGTTTTGGTTTGTTTACAGCTTCCAACTTGCCAATTTGATTCACGTATTTGGCATTGTTGACTCCAGTTTTAGTCAGAAGTTTTGCATATTATAATGGGAGGTTCTAAATATTGCTGCGGCACAAGTCTGACGACTCTGAGGCCTGAGCAGTAGGTATTTGTTACAGAAGGATTACTCAAAGGAGTATTTCTTGAACTAACTTAATTGGATGTTTCAAAAAGAAAGCTCCATTTAAGCTAATCTTAAAAGGGCCATTTTTTAATCCACTAGTTAAATATTTTACTCAATATGATTAAATTTGCACTCACTCCAGAAGTTTAAACCGTTACAAAATGTTTGAATTTAATTATTTTAACACGGTCTGTAGCATATATTCAACCGCAACTAACTGCATAATAACCATTAAATGATATGCGAAAATAAGGATTGAAACTCATAACGTCCTACTTTAATAGATTGTTTATCTACTCAAAAAGTTTAACTTAATAGAAAATGATCGAACTTAATTACTCCCTCCGTCCCAAATTATAAGTTGTTGGAAGACTTTTTACACCGATCAAGAAAACATTTTGTTTTCTAACTTGTCATTATTTATTATGTCTTTGAAATAAGAAAGAAAAAATAAAGTTTGTATTGAGACGGGAATAAATAATTTGTCTTGGAAATAAGAAAGAGGTAAGAGAAGAAATGAAAATGAATAAAGGTAATATTGAAAATCAATGATGAAATATTTATAAAATTTCGTAAAACAATTTATATTTTGAGATAATAAAAAATTCATCTAGCAATTTATATTTTGAGATGGAGGGTGTATTTAAAAAATATAATTAAAAATACATGGGATTCTGAGATGAGAATTTTTCTTCTTTTTTTTTTCTTTTGCTTTCAAATGAAATTTGTATTGTACAAGGCATGAAGCTTACTAGTTCTCCAAGTATGATGATGATACCATGATCTTTAAAAGTACCATTTATGCTCTAATATGCAAATGTATTTGGATCAGAAGGCATAAATTCTTTTATTTCTACACAACTATTCCTGAAGTTCTTCAAAGTCCCATAACAGGAATCAAAGATTTTCTCTGCTTGCCCTTGGCAAGATTTGAGGACCCAAAATTGAGAAAGGAGAGCTAAACGGAAGTGTTTCTTAAAGTAGTTCATTGAAGAAAGAAAAATTTGTTTGGGTCCCTAATCCTTCTACGTATGCACTTTTAAGTCTTTTTTGTTAGAATTCAATTCAAATGAAGTCCACAATTCTTAGTCAAATAATGAGGGGCATTATTGTCCTCACACTATTCCCTCTAAACCCAATAGCTTCAAATCTCTAATTTGGACAAAATCCCCAATTTCATCATTCATTCTCGCTTGACTTATATTAATTCAAAAAAAAAAAAAAGACTTAAAGTGCAACATGTAAATCGATTCGTGACACAAAGAGGAAACTTGCAAAATTGGGTTGGGTTTGGAGAGAATAGTGTGAAAACAATAATGCCCATCAAGAATAGTTGATTTAATCATATTTATCAATCTTTCAAAACAAGAAGAACTTAACCCGCAGTACATAAAAACACATGAGACTCAAAAAGTAAAAAATAAAGATAAGAGACTTTAGACCTACTTTGCCAATTTTCCACTTGAATGAGATATAGACTTTCTTGGAAGCAAAGATTTTCTTGCCGGATATAGCCTCCTTAGTGCACTATTTACTTGAAGATCTAAAATAATTTATATCCATCTGCACCCCCAACCCCACTGGCTTTCGGGTTTCGGCTAGTGGATATATAGTCATTCTAGTCTACTTTGTAAACCATCTACTCGAATATATCAAAGACCATCTACTTGAAAACTTTACTTAACCACTTTTATTTGTTACCCTTAGAAAATCTAGGCAATACTAATTCTAACCTCACCATTATACCCTAACACTAAATCTAATAAGTCATCTAATAAGACACAGTTAAAATAGTTGTTGAGAATAAAAAATTAAAGGTAGTTTAGAAAATACAAGTAAATTGTACTGAGTCTTTTTTTTTTATTTATAAATCGTTAGAAACTTTGTTTCTTATATTTATTTATCATTAATTATAATTTATTTTGACTTTGTAATGATATTTTATCATTTATTTTCAATATTATCATTATATATCGTTATTTCTCCCCTCACTTATTCCTTATTTTCAAGAAAATACTTTATTTTATCTTCATCTCTTTATGCTCTTCTTTTTTGTTCTCGAAACAAAAACTTTATTCTTTTTTCATACTTCCTGCGTTCTATAAAGATAGATTCGTTTTCTTTTTTCAAATGTCCAAATTATAGTTCACTTTCATTTTGATAGTGCATTTTTTTTTCTTTTTCTATTCTACCCTTGCTTAATCAATGTGGAGTAATAAATAATGTTTAAAAATTATCTAAATGTATATTTATAATAAATTTATTCACCTTTTAATCTCTACTCAATTAATTCTCTTGAAGGTATGAATAGGGCTTTGTTCAACAAAAAGAATTCAAATTTTGTTATAATCAACTAAATAGATGTATATAATATGAAGAATTAGGTTTTTTTTTTTACTTTTCTAATTATATTAAATATAAATTTTTAATCCATATGAAAAAAGAAGTGAGTATATGGGATGGGGAACTATATTTCTTCTCTCCATCCTATTCCTAAAACAAAATAGACAAGGGTTATGTGTAAAAACTGGCATATGACTAATTATCTTCAAAAGTGAAAAGTAATTAATATAACAAATACTCCCTCCGTTTATTTTTATAAGATATTTTAAGTAAAATTGCACAAACTAATAATTGTTTTTAGTTTTCATTATACCATTATTTATTTTAATCTTTTTTAGAAAAATGAATATATATTTTTCTCTTTCTCTCTTATTAAAGTAAAGGTATATTTGGGCAAAAATCCTTAAAAATAGCAAAACATCTTACAATTAAGGACAAGAAAGAGGTTTAATGTATATGCAAATCATTCAAGAACTGAATCAGTCACCGGTCCCCAGTTCCTCCATTAAATGAGAACTAGTAATAGCCTACCCTTATCTAATTGCTTTGGTAAATTAAACGGCTGCTCTGGAACAAAATTTAACTGAAGCTACTGCCATTACACAATCTGTCAAATGATCAGAAAGAGCATTAATAGATGCTTGATGAGGAAACCAAGACTAACCGTTCTTCTTGATGAATAGACTTGGTGTCTTAAATATTTTCATACTTGTTTAGGGCTGTTACCACACATCTTTTGCTAGAACAATGGTCGTTACAGAATACAATAGTTTGAAATTGTCAATTAAATTGAGTATTAGACTACTATTCCTTGCAATATTCATGTGTCCCAAAGCTAAATGCCAAAACAATCCACTCCAACGCCACCCTCCAAGTTGAGAGTCCACATGTTTGTCACCATCATTTCATTGACCTCAGAATTATAAATCACAAATTTCTTGCATTGCTCTGCATGCAAACATAACATCACTTCTGTGGCACCGTGTATAAAAGAGGGCTAGTTTGGTGAGGTAGTTCATCTTCCTCTCCTACTGATCATGAGTTTTCTCATGGAAATATCGGTGCAGCAAGCACAAAACAATGGTCATCGGCAAAGTCAATTTACTATAAAAACAAAAGATCTTTCTTATCAACTATCTCCAAACAAGTATGGTTTGCTGAATTGGGGTGGTTGGTGGGCAAAAGGCAAGGATGATACAAGGTACATTTTGAAAAATGTCAATTGTGAAGCCAAACCTGGGGAGATAACAGCAATTGCAGGTTCAAGTGGAGCAGGAAAGACCACATTGTTGGAAATTCTTGCTGGAGAGATCCCCTGTAGAGCCTCTGGTCTTGTTCTTGTCAATGACCAGTTACTGGATGCTGATTATTTCAGGAAGGTGTCAGGTTATGTGACACAAGATGAGGCTCTTTACCCACTTCTCACTGTTGAAGAAACTCTCATGTATAGTGCAAGACTCAGACTGCCTGGGGGAAAAGATGGGGCTTCAGCAAGAGTCGGAAAGTTGTTGACGGAACTGGGGCTGAACCACATCGCAGGTGTGAGAATTGGAAATGAATCAAACCGGGGGATTTCAGGTGGTGAGAAGCGGAGGGTATCAATTGGGGTAGAGCTAGTCCATGATCCTGCTGTTCTTTTGATTGATGAACCAACATCAGGACTTGATTCAGCCTCAGCTCTCCATGTGATGTTGCTGCTGAAATCCATTGCCAAGAACCAAGATAAAACAATCTTGCTTAGCATCCACCAACCTGGATATCGAATTCTTGAGTTAATTGACAAAGTAGTGCTATTATCAAATGGCTTTGTTCTTCATAATGGACCCCTGTATCTCCTAGAGGAGCAGCTTAAGTCTTCTGGCCATTCTATTCCTCAGCATGTCAACGTGCTCGAATTTGCTATCGATGTTTCTGAAACCTTGCATGTAGAAGAAAATGGCAATGAAAATTGTGAAGCTAAAGAAGGTAATAATCATGTCATAAAAGCTTCGATTCTGGCAAGCCTTGAAGAGAAGAAAGTCTCTTACTCCAATTCTCTGCTCAAGGAAGTATTGGTACTGGCTCAAAGATTCTCCAGAAACATTTTCAGAACGAAACAACTTTTCGCTGCAAGGACAATTCAAGCATTACTTGCAGGAATTCTTCTAGGGAACATATTCACCAATACATATAATGCCAAGAGATCAGCTTTGCAATCTGAAATGGGATTCTTTGCATTCAGTCTGACCTTCTTGTTGTCATCTACCACAGAAGCTCTGCCAATTTTCTTGCAAGAGAAAAAAATTTTAATGCGAGAAACTTCAAGAGGAGCCTACAGAATGTCTTCTTATGTCATTGCAAACACCATTGTGTTTCTTCCCTTCCTTTTGATAGTATCTCTTCTCTTCACTACCCCAGTTTACTGGCTAGTCGGACTGAGGCGAGAAGTTGATGGCTTTCTCTATTTCTCTCTGGTGGCTTGGATGGTTATCTCAATGTCAAATTCCTTTGTAGCATGTTTTAGTGCATTGTTTCCCGATTACATCACAGGAATGCCTATGATCGCTGCTGTTATGGGAGCATTCTTCCTTTTCTCTGGATACTTCATATCTAAGGAAAACACACCAAAGTATTGGATTTTCATGCACTACTTGAGTTTGTTCAAGTATCCCTTTGAGAGCTTTCTGATAAATGAGTTTGGAGGAGAAAAGGGAAGATGGAAATGTGTAGAAACTGTTGATGGGGTTTGTTTGCTAAATGCTGATGTGTTTCTAGCGAAGCTAGGTCTAGAAGAGTCACAGAAATGGAATAACTTAGTTATAATGCTGATTTTCATTGTAGGATACAGATTTGCCTGCTTTCTGATTCTTCGGTACATCAGGAGCAGAAGTTAGTAGACATTTGCTGCCAATTTAGTTAAAAATGATGACAATTTCTTGCATTATTCTGTTGAAATTACTTCAAATATCTTTCCCAAAGTCAAGGGCATATTCATACTATTAATGAGAAACCAACTCTGTTTGTTCACAAGAGATTCATACATTGATTTTACTCCTTTCTGTGCTTCATCTAATCCAAAAGCAAGTCACAAAGGAGAATCTTTGTGCATCTTAGAGCGAATTCCAATAGTCAAATGTTTCCTACTGAATCAAGTGAAAGACCATGACACTTTCAAGATAATTTGGTACTTTTCCTGATTGAACTATAGAAGCTTTCAGCCCTCAGTTCAGCACTCAGGTTGTCACTTAAAATGGTAAAGAAAATACCATAGGGAAACTCGATTACTACAATCTCATACTTCAATGTTGTTTCCACCTTTTGTTCAATGTTTTGGGGTTAGTATTGTGAAAAATATCACTTTGAATAAACCAACCTGGACATAATCATATCCTACCCATTATCTAACATAATAGAGCAGAACCATTCACATAGCTATAAATCTATGATTCATCATTTTGTAATTAGATGTCAGAGATTAACAAGGTCTGAAAAGCAGAATTTCCCTGATAAGAGAGATCATGATAACACTGGAGAACCCTCTTCAGATCACTTTTCATCATGATTATATAAAACCTTATCTATATCTAACTTTGTCCTCAGTCTTCTTCATAATCATAAGATTCATCTAGCTCTTAAAACATGGCATAATCTAATAACATACCTGCAGTAGTAGCAAAGAAGAAAGAGAATAAAATTTTTAAGCTGTTTAAACTTTTCACTAATGACACGAAGTCTCATAAATCCTTATTGAATCTAAACTTGTATGGCCAACAATTTTTTCCCGTCATCTTTCTAGAACATAATTTTAGTGAAGATTCAAAATTTCACCATCAAATAGATTTTTATTCCAGCAGGAATAATACTCTGTATGCCAAATAAATATAAGGCAAATTGTCAAATTTAGCTCCCAAACTATTTAAGTTATGTGGTTATGAACCCTCATCTTTATTTTTACTATCCTTAAGAATTTTTTCGTCGGTGATTATGGGCCCTCCGTCCATTTTGTATGTTATCTTCGTTAACTCTCAATAATCAGTGGTCAACTAACATTTCCCTGCCCCCAAAATCAACCTTCTTAAAGACACCTTATGCAATTTAACCACTTTCTACCCTCATTATTCCTTCTCCAAGCAGTGCAAAAGTGTAAAATGAAATTGTTGAATGAAATTGGCAGTTCTCAATCGAAATCAAGAAGCAAGCATATGTCAAAAATGACAATGAACCCTGCACAAGTTTTTGTGGTGATGCTACCATGATCTGAACATCATGGACCGATGCTAACCCGGACGGGAGGTTTGTTTCTTGTGAAAACCGAGTGTGTTTGAATGTATTTGAAATCCGTTAGATTATTTTTGGTTTGATGCACTTTGTTAAGCATTCATATGAGTTTTGTTTTGTTTTAATCTGTACGGTGTTGGTAAGTGTGGTTTGTTTTCATGGGTTGATCCACCAATGTGTGATAGAGCGATGGCTACTATTCTGAGTTTGAGAAGGAAGATAGAGAAGCATGAAGAAGAAAGAAACTCGTTGTTGGAAAAAAAAAAATGGTTTTTGGAGAGCTTTCATCATGTGTTGTGTCATGGCAATTGTCTTGTGGTTGATAAAGAATTAGCAGTGGTGTGAAAAGTCATCACATAAGCATTAAATGGCCTTCTAGATTACTTCCTTATTAGTGCCATTCGTTGTCTTCTATATCTAAGTGTACTAAAATATGAATCAAATCTATGCAACAATTCAAGCTCAAATCAATTGCAAAAAAGGCCGGACAATTACAAAATGTATCATTCCATATATGATTAAAAGCCTATTTCAAAATGTATCATTCCAAAATGCCTAATCACCAATCAAAAATTCTGAAGGATCTTTAAAGATAAATAATAAATATGAGAGTCCGTAATCACAAAATTTAAATAGTTTAGGAGCTAAATTTGTCAAAAAATCTAAATATAATAAAGTTTAGTTTTTAGTCAATGACAATAATCTCATCAGAAATTGTAACTTCAAAAATCTAAATTTAACTCTCTGCAGTACAATAGGACATAGCCAGCTTTTTTTCTCCGAAAGCTTCAGTTAACCAACTTGGTGACTCAGCGTTCCTCAGCAGTACATAAACGAAACAGAGAAGATATTAAGCACCCCTATTTAAACTATTGTATAAAAATTATGCCTACTTTTTAAATTGTTGCATAGAAGTAACTATTTGACATGCTACATTAAAAATTAATACATGAAAGGACCAGTATATTGAAAAAATAATAATTCTTGTAAATGTCTAATCACCATGCCACCATAGCAAATTAGCAACTACAACCTCACGAGGAGGGTGGTTCTCCCCGCCCTAGATATATAGAAACAAGAAGTGACACATGCATGGTGTAGAAAACATAAAACAATTGCAGCTGTCTACATTGATCAAATATTAAATGATCTATGTATCAGTGTCTAACATTATCTTATGCAAATAGTAGGTATTAGGTATTGAATATTGTAGAAAATCCACAAGTAGGCATGAAACAGAAGATTTTACTACATCTTTTTCATACAGGTTTTTTATTTACAGAATATCCTGGTGGGACTTTAATCGCCTCTTCATCCCGTGTGAGCCAATTTCCAGATAATTAACTGTATTCATCTCCAGACGTATTCTCTTTTCCATCTGGTTTTTGAGTTAGTGAAGCCCAAATCCAACTTTTAAGGTCTGACAATCAAATAGCATCTCATGTTGTTATGAAGCATGTTATAGCACCTTAAAATATTTAAAGTTCCAAACTTCCGAGTTGCTTTGCTTCCTTGTGGGAAATCCCAGCAAAGGATGGAGGCCATAGTAGACATTTCCTAACGGATTAGAACTTGACATAGTAGTACACTGACAGTAGAGAAACCAGCATTGAAACAAATTCCTTTCATTATTCATAGCTAAATTGAAACAATACAACAGATTCATAAATGTACAAAAGATGGCATATGCCATGGCATATACATCTCTTTCTGTTCACAAACAGAAGATATATATGCTAAGGCATATGTCATCTGTCCCTGTATCACTATGTTTTACATCTGAAGTAATTGGAAAGAGAGAAGCTTAAAGAAATGCAAATGGCATACAGAATCTGAGTAAACTCCACCTGTTTACCAGAGATTGCCAACTGATGATGAGTTTGAACTACTGAAAAGAGAAACTCTGCGCCTTTTGCTTGAAAGCGCATTCCTTGATGAGAACTCTTCCGATGCATAAAATTTATCAAGTACTGACATCAAAGCCTGCCGAACAGAACTAGCAAGAAGCTGGCCACCTTCACTATCCTCAAATTTCCCCTCATCACATCTAGTTATCAGAAAAACATTGACCATCCTATTTCCAAAGGTTGCAATCTCAGCCCTCACTGTTTTCAGAGGGAGACCTTCAAGGGCTTGTCTCAAATCATTAAGAAGCTCATGCTTGTAATCACAACATAGAATTGCCCTGATAATATGGGAAGATTCCCCAGCTCCATCTGTTTGTTGTTCTACTCTTACTTCATCAACATCCATTGGCACAAGCATTCCTTTAGTAGCTTCAGTGGCATTCTTCCTCAATTCTTTCACATGATTAATAACCTCAGCAAGCAATGCTGCTTTGTCCATCTGCTAAAAACTGCACTTTAGCTAGCTTTTAATAAAGCCACAAGAAAATTTCCAATGATCTGATTTAATAAATTATAGCAGCATCAGGTTTTAGTTTCCCATCAGTGATAAACTAACATGATAAGAATAGCACATGAACTCCTCGCTCCATAGGAAGTTGTAGAATTTGATTTGGGAGGTAGGGAGTACTTTCTAACTCAAAAACCAGATGGAAAAGAGAATATGTCTGGAGCACCGACAGACATTATATCCTATTTAATTCCCTTCTTCCTAAACAACCCCCCCCCCCCCCCAAAGGGGGTCTTTCTTCCCATAATCCAAAAATATAACAATAATAATCCAAAAGGGAAGAGTTAAGATTTGGAGTTAATGGTCTATGACCTTTACCTGTCATAAAAAATCAATTTACCAATTTTGCCAAAATATTAGTTTCAAGAATTATTATTTTGATGAAAAATTAATCCCTATTTGTCTGGTTATGATTTTACCCCAAAAACAAAGAAATAAACTAGTTTTATTTCTCTTTGCTTCAGCTATGGCAGCATTTCACATGGGCATGAAAACCAAAAGAAAACAAAAATCATAAATAGGATTGCAAGTATGTCAGCAATCGTACAGCCTTATTATCCTTCAGCAAAATATATGCATGCCTAGAAAGGTGGAGGATTGTCAAATATCAATCTTTTCCAGATTTTACGACATGTTTTATTCATTTGAATTCGAGCACTAGACATTCTACTAGTAAGAGAATCGACATACACCTCTTCCCTTGTGTAGTAAAGAGATGGATGTTGTTCGAAGTAAACAAAAGCAGGGAAAAAAAATGGTTTCATCTCAACTCCATCCCCGCAAATAAGAGAATCAATAAACTGGCAAACATGAGTTTTAAAGCTATCAGTCATTATAAAAATTAACAGTAGCTGATGTGAAAATGATTAAGTTTGAACTTCGGATTGGGAAAGATATACATCCATGACTACTCAAGAACCTTCCGTCTTTCAGGGTAAGAGGCATGCACTTGGTCCCTCTTCACACCATGCAGTGTGTGGAACCATAATCCCTCGGCCTATAAGACATCTCACCATCCCAATTTCCATGATTAACTATCCCAAAAGCAAACTGAAAGCAAATAAGTTCCAATACAGATCTTAGGAACAATCCTCATGAACCCAGCAACCATGTTGAAGAATGGAAAATTAAATTTAAAAAAAAAAAATACGATAAGGTAATTATCTTATCCTCCACTGGAGCATTCAAATAAACTACAAAAGCAAAGAAGGTTGAAATTTATGATCATATTAAACCAGTTCTCGAAAGATATTTACAAGAAAGAAGGAGCAATCAAATATCCTAACCTTACTCGTTCCCGGAATGAGGCTTCTAAGGGTAGTCAAATGGCCATTAATTCTCTCTCGTCTTCGCCTCTCTGCTTCACTATGGTTCCTCAAAGCAATCAAGGCCTTCTCTGCATTTACACCCTTTTGCCCTGGCCTTACCAAAGCCCTCACAAGCTCCCCTTTTTCACTATCCAAAACTAATGATGAAGAAGACGACGACCCATTTTTTATCATAGCTTGCAACCCATAACTCCCAGAAAATCCACTGAAGGAATTCAAAAACTCCATCAATTTCCCCCCAAGTTTTCTTGCAAGATTTGTGGTACTAACATAAAAGGTAAACTTCTGGGAAAGCAATATTGCTAATTATCGTCAGAAGTTGATTACACCAGGTGGGCGGTTGGTTGGGGATGACCAAAGAGGGAACATTGGATGAGTAAATTTGAGAATTCTGGAATTGGGGTTTGGTTATTTTGCTGCTTCTAGCAAGTTCCATCATTTAAAAGAAAAACTACAGCAATAGTGAAGTATGTGAACATGGAAAACTATCACTACATCTTTTTCCTAGTTCTGGACATTTTTGCAGATTTTGGAGACAACACAGAATTGAGAAGCAAGAGATGTTCAATTAGCAGTTCATATGATTGAGGAAGAGATGAGGAAAAGGCAAACCAAGGGATAACTTTGAGTTCTGTGAGAGAGAATCACAGACTCGCAGTCTGCAGTGGGGATGGGAGTGGTTCCCGTAATCCCACTTTCAGGCCTATTTAAACCCTAAAGCCAAGTGCTTTTCCAGTCAGTTAGGGGGGGACATTTTTTAATCCAATATTTTTTGTTTTTTCCCAACTATTGAATTATTTTTTATGTTTTTGATGCTCTATCCGGAAAAGTTTTGAATTTCGCTCCAAAAAATTTTATTTTCTTTTTGGAGCCAAATTCACTCTTTTTTTATCCTAATTTATTTTCGGGTAAATATTTTTATCCTCTCAGCTAATTTCTTGTAGGATAAGAGGCATCACAACTAATTTTTTTTCTCCTCCCCCACCCTTTCTCCCCAATTCGAGATATGTCAAATGAAAATTGTACTTCTTTTTTATTTACTATAGATGCAAATCTCACTCAAAATTTATTGTTTAATAAGAAATGTTAAATTGAGTCGAAATATTAATTAATAGCTCATCAAGCTTGAGACTCATTTAACATATATTAACCTCCATTGCTTCTAATTATTTGGGAATTTTGTATTTTACATCCTTTAATATTGTACTTTGGCTTTGTTTTACTTTTATTTTACGGTTGCAATTAGGGGTGTATATATAGTGTACAGTTTTAAAATTTATTATTTCGATTTAAAAATATTGAAATTGTATTGTATTATATTTTAAAAAAAAATTGTATTGTATATTGAAATATTTCGATATGATACAGTATGTACTGAATTTTTTATCTTTTATTTTAAATATTTTTTATCATTAAAATACTTGCTAATTTATTCTTAAAAAAATACCAAGAAATGACATGTGAAACATATAAAACATTTATTTTTTGCATCTAAAACACTTATAAAAAATAACATTTGACACTAAAAATTAAAAAATGAAAGAGTTAAATTTCAATTAGACAAATATATTGTAGACATTTTTATTAAAGATATAAAAGAAAATACAACTTCATCAAGTAAACAAGTTCATCCATCAAATTTTAAATTCTCACAAAATACAATATTCAAAGTTAATTCATTTAACAAAATTATATTTTTTCATTTTTTAAATCATATCATATTGTATAATAATACTGTAAAATTGAACCAAATTTTAAAATACAATTCAATATAATACTATATTTCAATTTGTAGACCCTTATTACAATTACTTTTGCAAACTCAAGATGTTGGGATAATTTTTGTAAAAGAATCATATTATAGTCAATTACTAGGGAAAAGCCAAGAAACATGTACCCGTAAATTATACTTTTTTATCTAGTTTTAAATATTCATTATTTTTATTATTAATTTAGTTAGTAAGATATAATTTTTAAAATTTTAAAAATTATTAGTTAAATTTTAAATTAAAATATGTTTATTTTAAAAAAGTGAATATTTATTTTCAAATGGATGGATTTTTTTAATGTTATCAAGTAACACTTCAAACTTATTCAAATAAATTAATTAAGTTAATGAGTAGATGAAATGCTTTATCTTAATCCGTATTTACCATAAATTTGTCTAATTTCATGAAGTTCACAAAAATCATGAGTTAGCCATTGTCCTCTCTCTCTAGTTGGTGTGGGTACTTTTTTTTTTTTTTGCAATAATAATAATAATAATAATAATAATAAAAGAGCATGATGCAAAATTAAGCAACGTTTATCAATGTACAGTTGTTCATTCAATATGTATGGTCAAGTCGCATTGAATTTATATTATTCTTTCTCTTTTTTGTTTATGTGTGGAATAGACGTTGGTCCCCCTTTATTTTTATCTCTGCCTCTTTCACTTTTTCCTTTTGTAATCTTTTGTTATTATAAGAGGAATTGGTATATTTAGTTCCTAATAGTTTTTAATTTGTGTTTTGGTCCTTAACATTTAATTTTTTTAATAGTTTTTTTTCTTTTTTTAAAATTCCATACAAAAAAAAAACCCTGATTAATCAACGCCAGAACCCTGTGAAAACTTTCATATGTTGGAACGTAAAAAATGATGGTTGCACAAGTAGTTTAAAGGGTGGAAATTATGAGATTTGAAGTGGGGGCATTAGAATTGAATGAATGTGCTTTTATATTCAAGTTCATGCTGATGAAAGGTCTTCTTAAAAGATTTGGGTGGGGAGAAAAATGGAAAAGATGCCATTTGTTATCCACAATTGCATCATTTCATGTGGAATTTAGAATTTGTGGGGTTACATAAATAAATATGATATTCCAAATTTATCCATTTATATTTTATGAAAAGTCGATTCTAGCATTTATCGATTCAAGTTTTGAATATAATTTTAAAAAAAAGAACCAATACTACAAAAAATATATTAAATGTTAAGAACCAAAATTATGAAAATGAAATGTTATACGGTTCAAAATATCAATTAAAAAATTATTAGGGACTAAATATACCAATTCCTTATTATTATAATTCGGTCAAAAGAAAGGAGATTGTAGCCGCTCTTACCTTGAAAAAAATTAAGAATATAATAAAAAAAAAAACTAATGTGGTGGCGGCTCTTCAAAGGAAATAGTGAAAGTGTGAGTAAGCGCAGTTCCTTTTCCCATTTTTTTAAGGTTTTTATTTTATATTTTTAAAAATATAACGATAATTATCGTGAATATGAACCGACCTCATAATACTATAATTATAATTGAGACCGCTATGATTTGTAGTACTTACTTTGTTATTTGAAATACAATTAATTATTTTTCAAATGGTAATAATCTTGTACAGTAATTAGTAATATTAGAATTTATTATTATTTAATATCATTCATTTTTACATATTATTTTTTACGTCTCATTTCAATTGTCTATTTTGAATTTACATAATAATTAATAATTAAGATAAGTATTAAAAATGATAATTATAAAACTAAAGTTTCTGAGTTATCAGTAGCTAGTATATATGTATTAATTATCTTAAAAATGTATTATCTACTAAATAGTTAATAATTCATCAAAATATTTTATTAATAATAAATATATAATTGTAAAATTACGTATTAAAATTAAAAATAAACAATTAAAATAAAACAAATCAAAATAAATACATAAATAATTAAAATAAGGCAGAATAATATTTATTTGTGCATGTCTTGATAATTTCTCAAAAGCATTTCTTCCACGGAATGTGTAAACATTTTAAATACGTTTCTTATAGCACTTTAATATATTCTTCATAAAAAATACACAAGCTTGATATACATAAGAAGATTTTAGATTTTCTTCTTTTAGTAGTCGTCATTACAAGTTACAACCCTTGAAAAGAGAACAGTATGCAACTAGCTAGTGACCTATCACTAAATTTTCCGTTCGTAGTTCACCAAATCAAACCCTGTTTGGATAATGTTTTCATTTTAAAATTGCTTATGATGTGAGAAATGACGATGCATGTTTACAAAATACAAAGGGACGTTACTACATGAACATTGCCATTATTTTTTATTTGATTTCTTTTTCATTTTTCAAAGGAGGGAAAAATAATGAGCTGACAAGAACAGATAGGACAAAAATAAACATTTTATTGATTAGACTAGATCTTAATTAACAATTCTTTGACTTTTAAATAGCTCTGATTGGTTTTTAATATTTTATTAACATATACTATTTCCGCCCTTTTATAAGAAGTTAATCAAGAAATTTTTTTAATTCTCATTATACTATTATTTATTTAATCTTTTTTTAAAAATAAAATATTTATTATATATTTCTATATCTCTATAAATTAAAGGTGAATTTAAAATAACATATACAATTATCTAAAAAAATAATTAAATATTAAAGAGTTTATTTGATGTATCTTATCTTATAATAAAAAAGGATGATGGAAGTATAGTTAATCATTATTATGAGAAGTAAGTCAAAAATTTCTTGATTTGATATCAAGTTTTCTTTCCCCTTGTCCCCATCCAAGCAATAACAAAATATAATAAAACACACGCCAAATGAATCTCAAAATAAAGAAAATTAAAGAACAAGAGCTATTTTTCTTCGTGTATCAGAACATAGAAAAAAGAGCTTGAAAATAAACAATAAACGTTTAATCTTGATAACGAAGTATTACAAAATAATTGTCCAAGAAAGAGAAGTAAATGAGTGGAAGAAAAAAAAATGAAAATAAATTTTACTCTTGCTGCCGCCTCAAATTTATTTATCAAATGCATCAACTCTGTTGTTAATTTTAAAAAGGTTAGACACAATTGGTCATTTGATGCATTTAAAATCCTAGTATAAATGTTCAATTCTATGTCACATTTTATTGAAATTAATATTACTAATAATTGATTATTATATTTTGTTATCTACTTCTGTAAATAGATTGATTTTTTCTCAATCTCAAAACTTTTTTTTCTTCAATACTATTAAATACTTATTAAGTACTTCTTTATATCCTTCAATTTCTTTATTTGTCTATCATTTCTTCTTCATCATTTCGATTATTCTTTTTAGAAGTATAGGCAATAACCTTCTTAAACTACTAAAATATTATCAATCATTTTCTATTAATTACTTGAGAAAAATATATTATACTAGACTTGAATGAATGAGGTTACTAATGTCACAAGAAATTCTAGAGGATATTAGAATTATCATTGAAGTTAAGGTTCGATTTCATGATGAACAATATGTTTTTAAAAAATGTCTATCTAAACATGGTAAAAGTTTTTATGCTAAAAAGAGAAAAGTTTACTATAAATGTGTCATATGGAATTATAATACACAATGTCGTTCACAGTGATTTTTATCTAAAAATCGAGAAGATAAAATTAAATTTATAAAGTATATATTGAGGAAAGAGTTATTGGATGACATATGATTATTTTTTATAAAGTATATAAAATGTTTAGTTTATGGAATAAATTCAAAGATGAACAAGAAAGATATAATGTAGATAAATCTACTCTAAAAACCCTATTTGCAAGTTTATGAGAAATTTGAAAAATAAGTCACTTGAATGGAGGATGTGAGCAAACTATGCAAAATATGGATGATGCCTTTCATTTTGAAAGCATAAATGTAATTTATTTTTAAATATTATATGCATTGTATATTTTGAAAAAATAGATGTAATTTATTTGGAGGAAAATCTTGACTATATATATATATATATATATATATATATATGTATATTGGTCAATAATATATTATTGATGAATACTACTCTTTTCATCTCATTCCAATTGTTCATTTTGGGCTTGTATAAGGATTAATAAGAATATTGGAAATGATAATTATGCAACTAAACTTCTTAAATTGCACTAATTTAATAGCTAATGTATAAGTATTAATCCTCTTTAAAAAATGCATTATTTAATAAATAGTTGTTAATTCATCCAAATCATTCATTAATAATAAAGGTATAATTATAAAAATACGTACTAAAATTTTAAATTGTACAATTGAAATGTGACATCTTAAAAAGAAATATAAACGATTGAAATGAGAATGAAGGAGTCTTATTTTTATTTTAAATCTCTATAGAGCAATGTGGCTTTGTATATAAATAAAATAATAAAGAAAGTTAGTGCCTAAAACATTATAATTCATGAAGCACCCAAACAAGTGATTTTCATGGCTATTCATTAGTTGATTTTAAGAGAAAAGGTCTTAACTAGTGACGAGCTTGTTGTGTGACTATCAAATTTAACATTTAATATTCTTATATAGATAGAGCAAATAAATATCGTATTTATAGAGATTTGTAAAAATTCAAAATTTAAATTTATTAATAAAATATTAATTTTTGAGGGAGTTTTAAAATTATATAAGAATAAAACTAATTTAAAAAAACTTAAAAGATTTTTTTATTTTATATTTATAAAAACATTAATTATACAAATGATTTTTTAAAAAAAACAAATTAATAAAAGACGTTAGCAATGAACTTGTATCAAATTATTTATTTAATGGGATAAATAATTGATAAAGAATTTATTAAGTAGTTAATTTTAGAATCTCGACTAGTTCATACAGATTCCTATATTTACTAATTAGATTAATCCCGATCAACTCAGATAAATTAATTATTAATTCAATTAAATATCATTATCAACCAGCGTGAATAGGATATTTAATTAAATTGTATTAAGTTTATAAGGTATCACCAACATTAAATTATATATAATAATGAGTTTCAATTAAACACAATTTAAATCACATAATTCCCTGTCAAATTAATTAAGCTGAGACCTGCAACTTAATTAACCTAATAGATGTTACTATGATTATCAATCAAAGATTAATAATCCTAGTTGATTAATCATGAAAATTAAAAAAGAATTTCTAATGAATTAAACATGATTATTTAATAATAACAACTAGAATTATATAAATACTTAAATTATTAAATAACAGGACTAAAATAATTAAACAAAATTGGACAATTAAACCTGAAAAAATAAAATAAAATGGTTACATTATTATATATTTACAAAAAATAAATGTTAAAGAAAAAACATAAATTTGACAATTTTACCGGCTATAAAAAAGTAAAAATAAAGAGATTCTACCTCCAACAATAAGAAGTACAAAAGAATAAAAGATGAAGATATTACTCCCCACATTTACATAATTTAAAGTACAAAAAGTAAATTATGTGGTTTTACCCACCAATAGTAGATAAAACAAATGATAGAAAGCAAATAAAAAAAATAAATAACAAAAGCAATTACAAAAATTAAATAAAAGAAAAGTAAAAGTTAGAAGTTAGAGCGGTAAAATCATCCATTATTTAAATTAATATGGTCTTGATCCAAAATAACATTAAGTATTCTATGTAACGATAATTATTTCAAAATTTCATTAATTAATAAATTTAATACATGTCATTACTAAGGATAAATAAACTACTCACAATACATAACTTAAATGAAGAATTTTAAGAATTAAAATCAAGAATAAGAAGGATAACTTTCATTAGATTTCTCCCGATAGTAGTTCATCGGTATTCTTGAAATCTCATCCAAAAACCATTTAAAATAAACTTTAAAAATTCCTAAGACCTATTACAAAATATTGGTAAGAACGTTTTGCATAATGTTTGGTTGTAGAATGTCGTACAAATATAGTAAATTTCGTGCCCAATTTATAGAAATTTATAGGGGCAAAATTGGAATAAAAATAAATAAAATATGACCAAATTAAAAATTATAGAGGAAAAAGTGGAGTTTCTGAAAAATTGATGTAGACTGTGTGAATGTAGAAATATTGCATTAGCCGCCACGTGTAACCGTTTGATTGATCTTCTATTTCTTCGTCAACTGATGTTGCCACGTGTCGTCACTTTATTGGTCTGTCGTTTGATTTTTGGATCACAAAGTGAATTGCGCATGCTGACACGTGTTTCGCCACTGTAAAAAACAAAACTCATTCAAATTCAATCACGTCTTATTCTTTTCCGTATGACCCGTGCCCTCGCCAACTTAAACTTATATGTTTGAAAGTCGATTTTCATGTGTAACATTTGATTTGCTCTTTATGCTAGCGAAACGGCTATCAGTGTTTCTACTATCCATGTGTCATGATATATATAGTTTTTTATAAAAACATAATAAAATTACATAAAATATATTTAATTTTTGCTTAATCAACTAGTCTTTTTTGTGATTGTTTGTATTAAAAGTTGTACCTTTCACTATATTTGATTTTAATAATAAATGAATATATATATATATATATATATATATATATAAAGTATTAGTACAATCTCAATTAGTGTATTATAATTAATACTATTGATGAATTTTTGGTAAACTTAAAAATTGAAATAGTTCATATAACATTTACATATATAAAACAATTATATATATAACTAAATTTATATATTTATTTTAGTGTTACAAAATTTATAACAATAATAATGAATGAATATATATATATATATATATATATAATAACAACAAATTTATATATATGAATTTATATATATTTATAAATGTTAAAAATTATATGTGGGTATAAAGTGAGTATGAAATGGGTATGGGATATTACGAATGTATATTCATTGGATAAAATAATATTTTTATCATCATCCCTATACCCATTAAAATTCGTAATTTTAACTTCATTTCTAATAAAACATAATATTTTTCTTTGAATATGTTTTAACCCGACTCAATGCCTATTTCTAAATAAGAGAGAGAAAATACTCTACAAGAGAGAAGACGAGAAAGTATTAAGTGAGTGATCTTATTGAGTAAACTTGGTATATAGTGAAACGTTTGTGAAATTAGGTAAATAACTCAAGATATTAAATTAAAATTTATAATTAAATTATAACATTATAAATCATTGTCTCGTGATTGCTCTCTCTTTTCATTTCTATTGCTTGTGATATTAATGTGCTAATTTGCTATCATATCTCTCTTTTATATTGTGTTTGATGAAAAGTTTAAAAAGAAATTTTCTTGCCTTCTAAAAGAAAAACTTTTCAAGATTTTCTAAAAATATTTAAAAATCTAATTTACCTCTCTTAGGTATTTTAAAGCTAATAGGCAATCTTAATTTGCTAATTAATTAGTTCTTATATATAAATATTATATATATATATAAGGAGATTCAGAGAATATTAATATTTTTTTGAATTCAGACTTAATATTATTATGAGGAACATGATTGCATGCTCATGCAGAATTAAATAATTCACCCTAACCACAATGTTTCAACTATTCTCTAATTTTTTTATATTAATCAACTGTTTCACGTAACATGCATCAACGGAAGTCAACTATTTCCAATTATCCAAGGAAAAGGTCAACTACCCCACGCCCTCCCCGCCACCCCCCTCCCGCGGTGGACACGTACACAAAAAAGGAAAGGAAAAAATAAATAAACCTTGATATTTTTTGGAGTTATATGGTGAATAAAAAACATTA
The DNA here is from genome assembly GCA_019593545.1 of Apocynum venetum. Lineage (NCBI taxonomy): Eukaryota > Viridiplantae > Streptophyta > Magnoliopsida > Gentianales > Apocynaceae > Apocynum > Apocynum venetum. The sequence continues at coordinate 1,515,280 of SRSM01000144.1, read as the reverse complement.
AAAAAAGGGCAATGAAATTAGTTTGATAGTAAGCAATTTGTCCTACATCCGAATTTGATTCTCATTTTTTCATTTCTCGTAACGTAATAAAAAAAACATTAAAAGATTATAAAGATAAATTAAGAAAATGCTTGCGCTTAAAAAAAATGCTTAGAAAGTAATATTAGGTATCTAACTATTAGCCCTTATTTGAGAATACTAACATATATATATATATATATAGTATGTATGTATGTGTGTGTGTGTATACAAGCATCACTAATTACTAACTAAAAAATACTAAGTACTTTTTCATTCTAAATTGCATAAAATATTTAGCATAATAAGTTATCCATAGGGCCATTATTAAATTATTCTGTTGAGAATTTTCTAAAAGCTTAGAATTTCTTTATCATTCTTTGTTATGTGTAATGTTTTACTGGATTTTACTTAATAATAGGAAATACATATTTACATATAGAAGAATCTGTTGGAAATATAGACACATAAACCACGTAATTTAATATAAACATGCATAATTTTTATACCCAGTTGGGACACTAATTTACAATATAAAATTACCACCAACAATGGTAACAAACAATGCCTGCAAGGCAAAACAGTCCAAAGATGCAAACAGCAGGCAATTGGATCCAAGAAAAGGAACAATTAAATCAGTATCGTTCACAAGAAAAGAACTGTATAGAACCTTGCGTCTTAAGATTTGTACATACTAAAATTAGTAATATTTTCATCACATTATCTTATTTAAAATGCCCAGGATTACGTCTTCCATCTACCCAGAAATGCAAGTTGTCGAAACTGAAAGTCTTATTTTGTAATTTTGGAAGGACTTTCCTCTGTGGTAGAGATAAGCTAAAAAAATGAAGATTGACATTGGATTCCTAAGGCTTCTGTTGAGGTTTAGTTGGATACTCACATTACTTCAAACGTCACATGTATTTTTTTTTTGGGCAGGGGGGGGGGGGAGCAAAGTTTATTTGTAAGAACTCTGTCAACTCATAGGATCATATGATTGATTATATTTGTTTCAAATCTTAATGATAGCACCAATAATTTGCAATTTCACCTGCCCCTTCATTTTTATATTTGAAGTCAACCAAGGGCAAAAAGGGAACTTCAACGAAAAACCAATATTTAGAAGCCAAGAAGCTGACTAGATTCAAGTAACCCTAAATCCAAAACCCAAAGGTTCTCTTCGTACCGCCAAAATTTGGAATATTTTTCTTCCTCTTTTTTTTTTTTTTAATTTGTGGATCATTTTTGCATGCATATGATTCATAGTTTACTCTGTTGAATATAAAAAGTTAAATGGTTAATTCATTATATTCTTATAGCATGATATGCGTAAAGTTAGCTTAAGAAAATCAATTGTTAAATGAGATTAATATCACGAGGTTGGTGGTTTCACGGTTTGATACATAAATAGAGATTGAGTGAGTGCTAGGAAGAGAAAAGTACAGGTAAAGTACATGTATAACAAAAGAAAAAAACAATCGTTTTGATTAGCAAGTATGTACCATTAGATTAGTTTCTTAGACAAAAAGAAAAAGAAAAAGAAAAAAGAAACGTACCAGTACACTAGAGGTGTAAATACAGCAAGATAAATTGAGCGCATGTCATTTGAATTTTATTTGTTTAAATTCAAACAATAATTTCCTCAACAAAAAAAAAAAAAACCAAACAATAATGTCTATGTTTCATTAATGATTTTGTCAAAAATGACTAATTTTTGTGTTTTTTATTCATGTTATTTTGATTAATTTATATTATTTTATGTATATTTTTTTCTCGCTAATATATTTGTTTGCAAGAGTTTTTAGGTATTTATTGTACAAAGTTTGAAAAAATATATATACTATATATATTATATATATAATTAAATCATCAATGGTCTAGTCAGTAGTTGACACAACATCATGTTCAAGCTTCAGAGAAGATGCGTTTTGAAAGCACATTCAAGCTAAACGGTCCGAAGAGATGCACTCGCGATCCACGGACCAAATCTCGTGACGCGACTTAATCGGAAGCTGATGCGTGGTGCATTCGTGAACCAATAGAGTTACAGTCGATCGCTCACGCTCGTTTGTTGACGTGTGTCCGGTGCATTTTCAATTGGTGGCCCAAAACTTTGTTTTTGTTTTTCAATTTGACCCCTAATTATTGTATTTTGATCATTTTAGTCTTATTTTAATTTTGATTTTGCCCCTTATTTTTTTATAAATAGGACACGAATTCTACAACATTTGTACACCATTTCCAACTAGAAATTCTACCAAATTTTTCTCACATCTTGTTTTATTAGTTATTAAGAATTATTTAAGATTTTTAGAGTGAGGTTCCAATGGATTTTTAGAGAAATAAAAAATACAAAGTGGTGCTACCCGAAGTAATTTAAGGAAAGTATCTATTTCTTATTCTCAATTTCAAATCTCTAATCCTTCATTTCAAATATGTTTTGTAAGTAGTTATTTTTCATTAGCAATGACATGTATCAAAATTATTAATTAATGAGATTTTGAGATAAATATTAACATAGAACATTGAAGTTAACATTGGACCAAACCTAAACTTACCTAACTAATGGTCGGCTCTACCATCCTAAGACTTAACTTTACTTTTATGTATAATGGTTGATAAAGCCCTCCAGATTTAGTATATGTCATTTATTTACCGTAATAATAGTAGCTTAGTGAGTTAAAACGTTAAATTTACTTTCTGCAATTTAAATATTGTACATGTGGAGAGTAAATTCTTCATATTTTACGTTATGCACTTTTTTATCTAGAGAGTAAAATTTTTCTATTTTTACTTTTTATGTATAGTAAACCTGCATATTCCATGTTCCCTTAATATATATAGTTTTGTTTTGCAAGTTTAACCGTCCAATTTAAATTAGTTAATTTAGTCATGTGTTAGATAAATATATTGTTATATAATTATATAATTCATGTTTTCACCTTATATAACTGTGTTAAATAACTTGATTGATACCCTAATTAATTTACATGGTTATAATGCTATAATTGTAAATATTGTATGAATGATTTAGTAGCATTTATTAGTTTAATTAAGATCCATATATTGGCTTAATTAAATCGATAGGAAATTATATAATTTGAATTGTGTATAATTAATGTTCAATTATTATATGTAATTTATGTTAGTGATATCTTATATACTTCATGCAATTTGAAAATGAATTCTATACACGTTCTATTGTAGGATCTTTAATTAAATTAGTATGTCAATTTACGAAGCTCATCAGAATTAATCTAACTCAGATTAACAAATCAACTGACCTTATGTTCTTAGTTAATTTTTGGACTGCCCATCCTTATAATGTTTTGTCACAAATTACCTATATAGAAAAAATGCACTTTAATTTTAAGAATGATTAATTTTTTTCAAGTAATAAAACAAAAATATAATTAAGAAAGTAATATATTTAAAAACTATGAAAAAATACATAATAGTTCATTATTATTTAAATATATAAGAAAATTATAAAAAATAAAATAATTTAAAATGAAATAAAATAATAATTTCATGTAACAAGTCATGGAACTACTGAAGGTGATCCATAAATTTTTATAGGTAACTTATGCATGACATACGTGCACATACTCACATAATTCATGAAGGAGTTTCGTTTAAAAATTCACCAAACTCATTCAGAATGAGATTTATATTTGTTTGATGCTATAAATTGATGAGTATAGTCATTTATTGTAAAATCTTCCATTATTACATAAAAAACGTAATTAAAATTTTAAAAATTGATTTAAAATCATTAAAAGGATAATGTTATGGTAGATATGACCAAAATGTATAACTGAAAGTGTGATTTAGTAACATCCTTTAATTTTGAGAGATACATACATACACATGAATATCTAACCTAAAAAATACCAATTTAACTAGATTATCAAAAGCATATTTTAATTCTCATTTCTTGAAGAAACCCTCTTATCCATTGTAATAGCATCACGCTATATTTCTCTAAATTCTCTTATCTTCACTGGAACGATTTGGATATTTTAGATAAAATTATTTGTACAATTTAAATAAATAATTTAAAAATAGATATTGACATTTTACAATAAAAAAATTTTGAACGGGAAAAAATAGTCTATAAAGTTTTAAAATGAGTCGAAATATTCTTTCATGGGAAAAAAAAATGTCGAAACATTGCTTACTGTCCCAAAGTACTCAGAAAACAAAAAAGGCTGATGTATAGTAAAACCAAAATAAGAAAAGCCCAAACGAAGTTGATTGTTTGCAAATCTTAAATATTTCGAAAGTCCACCATCTGCCCTTTATGAGAATGATAGCAATAGCCCAATTTAGTACAGCAAGAGTATAAGCCCATTTTCCCATTTTGAAGGACAATGCCGTTAAATACTCCTTAACAAATAAATGTCTATAATTTTATTTCAAGATTGTTTTTAAAATTTTTGTTTTTTAAAATTAAATATATGTTTATTAAAATGTTAGAAATAAATCTGACATTCTTGATTTAAGAATTGATCATTAATACAAGTTATCTTACAATCAGTAAATTATAATAAAAGGCGCTGCTAGCTTTTGGTACTGAGTTAACATTATTAATTTGGTTAACTTTGGCATTAAATTTGTTAATTATTTAAATTAGTATTATTAATTTTATTTCTCCTTAAAAAATTTGCATTAATAGAAAAATTTATAAGTAGACCAATAAGCATATTTTTATTTTTTATTTTTTATAGTAAATTTGGTTTAAAATTAAAAGAGGTCTTTGACTAAGCTTAATTTATTAAATTATCCTTTATATTAATATAATAGATGATGTGACTTATAAATTAGTGTGATGTAAAACTCTTAAATTAAAATAGTAAATAGTGGAGACTATCCGTCAGTGAAATATAAATAATTTAAATTAATGAGATTTTTAATGAAGTTTTGAATAAAAAATTATTTATTTAAGGAAAATGTATATTCAATTCTAGATAAACTAAAATAAAAATGTGAATATTCAATTTCGTATGTAGGAAAAATTTGATAATTGCTTATATTAGACTAAAAAATTGTGTATTGTTACATAAAAATCATTTGTAAAATAAAGTTGTTTATAAATATTTATGATGGTTTGACAATTAAGTATAGTTTGATTGATAAAGTGATTTGATTTGTGATTAAAGATTATGAATTTGATTCATGCACTATATTGTATTTAAAACGATTTTTTTTTTGTTTAAGATAGCAAGTTTAATACTCTATTCATTCGAAATTGAATGTTCACATTTCTATTTTAGTTTCTTTAAATAAACATATTTTTTATTTAAATTTTTATTAATAACGTTATTAATTTAAGAGATTTATATCAAACTAACTCATGGTATCCACCATTCAATATCTTAATTTAAAAGAATTACATTTTACTAACTTCTAAATTACACAATTCATTATACTCATGTCAATGATAATTTTGTATGTTAATTAAAATCAATTATCTTACTTAATTTTTATTCAAAGTTAAAAGTTAACATTTAATTTCGGATGGAGAGATTAGTTAGAATAATTCCATATAACCACTATGACCACAAAAAAAAAAAAATCAAATTTGTTATATTTTATGAAGCAAATTAATATTTTTTAAATCAAGCAAAACATTTTTTTTGAATTTCTCAGGTAAAGCAATCACTATTCACGAATAAAAGTAAAATTGTTGGTAAATTTTAAATGAATTTTATATTAGTTCAAGCTACACTCTTTTTCTCCCCATGTAAGAGGTGGTGTTAGGTTGGGGCCCATACAATACCGTATCTTTACGTACGGGAATTGTAGTAGCTGTGACAGTTCACATCTGTTGCATTCAGAGAATCACGCCAGAGAGCACTGTGATCAGAAATGAAAATGGCGGAAGGCGGTGGAATCCGACGGCAAAAGCCCCCAAAATTGACAATGGAAGACTACCTCGACTTCATTCACAGCAACAAACAGCTTGATCTTACTGTTCCCCACCTCAATCAGGTACGAAGAATCAAATTTTTTCCATGTAAAATTAATCACTTCTCGAGAATCAACATGGAGAGAACTTGTCGTCTACTTCTCAGTAATTTTCTTCTGCAAATTGCTGAAATTGTTTGTGACTAGGAGATGTATGGTTTTAGTTCCAGTAGATGCCAAGTATTGCTGTGACTGTGATTATTGATTGGGAGGTCGGAAATTCTGATTGTGTAATTGACGTTGAACGAGTCTGTCAATGAATCGAAAATCGAGATTATAATCTTTCCGTTCTGGAAAATTTTGGTTTCAAGTGATTCTGAATTCTATATAGGAAAACGATTTCGTACTGTTTTATTGCTTCAATTCCTATTTACGCTCGCAGATTATCGACATGCATGGATTCAGAAAAATGTACAAAGCTCACAAGGTTTGTTAACCTATAAACATTGATTTAGCTAATTGGTTTAATCTCAACAAGCTCAATGCTAACAGTTTCTTCCCTCTCTGTCAAATTTCTCTTCGATTGAATATTTTTTCTCTCCTTTCTGGTCTCATCAAACAGAGTGATCTTATGGAAGCGGTGAAGATAATGGAACTAATGGATCCGTCACGCTCAACTTTAGAGGACACTGCTGTATCTTCGGATGCATTCATAACGCTGGATGAGCTCATTAATGATATCAAAGAGCTCCAGTGGCAAGAGTGCTGCATTACCTCTCTGCAAACCATCAACGCCGTGGGACTGCAGAATCAAATCTCAAACAACGAAAGCAACTCCATGGCTCTAACTGTTACATCAGCTTCCTCTGAAAAACCAAAAAGGCCACGCAAAAAGTTCAAGAAACTGGTTGACAATAGCGCCGTTGGGGGTGACCTTTCTTCGACTAGCTTCGACTCTGGGGGTGCACTGAGGGCCTCCTGCTCGCCGTTAGCGATGAAATTGGCGCCGAAGAAGAAAAGTGCTTTGAAAGATATCAATCTGAATCCCATTGATAACCATGGTGATGGAGGTTTGGGTGGTTCTGCTGTGTCTGTGACGGATCTCCAGCCTCTGGAGTCATCGTCCTCTGCATTTCTTACACTTGGTTCGTACTAGATTCAGAGATTGTGTGCATGATAGCTTTGGAATTTAGGGAATTTTGTTTTTCTAGTGCCAGTTTTAGCCCTCTTTCTCTCAAAGTGCATAATCCACTACTTCACCAATAATACTTTGTTTTGGTCCTAGGTAAAATTGAGAAACAAAATATATAGCACTGTAAAAAGGATCGGGTGGATAGTTTTGAAACTCTTTGGACTTGTTTTAGTTTTCAACTGTGGAAATGGAAATTAACTGTGAAAATTATTAGGTAAATGTTTGAGTATCTCCTTGTGTTGGTCTTTTACGTTCATCTTCGTCATGAATTGATTCAAATGGCAATGAACAAGCAGTGGCCGCCTCGTGTAGTGTAGTTTTTACATTTTAGTCATCAGTCAAGCTTTGTAAGCCAAACTTATTAACAAAAAAGGATGAGCCAAACTTGTTAACAAAAAAGGATGAGCCAAACTTAATCAACCTGAACTTGAAAAAGGAAAGGTCAACTTGACTCAACCGAAATAAAATTTGCTAAATTGAGTCCGATCTCAGCCTTAAAATGTAACTTTCAGACTAAGTTCTGCCTGGTTCGATTAAATTGTTTTATTTTTTACTTTTTTAAAAAAAAATAATGATTGCAATTATAATTATAAAACAAAATTAATCTAATTAAAGAATAAATAATATTTTCCTATTAATAAAAGTTAACATATATATATATATATATATATATATATCAATTAGTAGTCCTAACTAATTATAGAAGGTTTATAATGGATTCAATTGTCTTTCATAGTAACATATCTTATTTCATAAGAGTGGTTTGCCTTTAGTAACAACGAATCTAATATTAACAAGTGATTTGATTTTGAAAAGAGTGGGTTTCAATTCAACTCTCCATATTGTTTTTTTTAAAAAATATATTATGAAACAAATTATTTGCAATTTACATTTTTTTTAGATTTTAAAAATTTTAAATATATTTATGTTTTTATTTATTAACATTGAAATTTTTTTAAATTAGATAAAATTGAAAATAATTATATGAACAATAAAAACATAAATATATTTAAAATTTTTAAAATCTAAAAAATAATTATATGAACAATTCTTTTTGTAAATCTCTTAAATTGTAATAACAAATTTCTTTTTTAAGTCTCTTAAATTAAGTATTTCCATATCGGATCTTATTGATAGAAATGTGATCATTTTGAGTAAATCCCCTGAAGATCACTTGTTAGATCTGTAGAGCTCTTTCTTGGATTCACTTACACATCGTTTACCACTTTATAAGGGGGAAAAAAGAAAAGAGAAGTAAAAAAATAATTTAAGAGAAATCTGAGAAATATGCGATATATATATATATACACACACTCATGAACTATTTTCAATTAATCGAAAATACACATAATCTTTATTTTATATTTTTATATTTGAACTATTTTTTATCCATATAAAATACTCATAATTTTTGTTTTTCCTTTTGTATTTGTTAACAATTAAAACTACCTAAACACCCCTATATATGGGGACTCCAGTGAAAAAATGGAACCAAAACTCCTAGCACCGATTTCAATGATAAAAAATGTCCTAACCGTTTTTTTCTCCATCCCAACCAACATAAACTCCTCCCAATTTCTTTCTACTCTCAAATGTAAACCTACCCGCGTTGAACTATTTAACTTTCATAGCCACCATATTTAAAGATAGTTTGGATAATTTAATTATTTGCAAATAGTTTACGAAAATTTTAAAAATGAAGATTATATGTATTTTTTATAAATTGAAAATAATTCACGAGTAAAATGAAAAATAAATATTATAATTATTTTCAATGAATCTAAAATAGTTGAAAGGTATATGGAATTTCCTTATAATTTTTTTTGATACTTTTAGAAAGAAAGGAAGCAAAAAATTTATATTTTCTCCATTTAAATTAAATGTTCACATAAAAATTCTGACTTTAAAAAAAAATACTACATTATTATTAATATAAGTAGATTATAAATTTCTTAAATTAAAAAAAAAATGTTAATAGAACTTTGAATGTAAATAAGTTTATTTTTTAAAGAAATAGTAAATATTCAATTACAAAAATCTTGAAAAAAAACAAGAAAAGTTGTTTCTCTAAAAAAAACTTTTTTTAAAAAATTACATATATACCCCTCTCCGTAATAACTTTCATTTTAATATAAACATTTTAAGAAATCTTTGCTAATTTTATTTAATTAGACTTCAATTCCGTCCATTGCCCAACACTTATACCGAAGGATTTGGAGAGAAAAGGAGACTTCATCCTTCTTCGAACTTAAAATTCCCAAACAGAAAAAAATAAAAATAAAGGTATTTCCCCCCTACCTTTCTTCCTTTATCGCTACATCATTCTATCCAAACTGGGTTTTAACACTTGAAATATGAGACAATATGCCAATATCCAAGTTTCAAGCACCTTCACTCTTCCAGCCCTCAAGTTTCGGGAGGAAATCTATTTTATGTTTTTTTTTTATATATATAAAAATATTTTATATTTACTAGATGCATAGCAAGTAACATCAACGCCTTCCAGGTTTTGAAACCATCTCCTCCTAGTATCAGCTTCAGGTTATAAAACCTCTAATAAGATGAAATGCATCGAGAAGTGAGCACATGTTAAATATAGAATAAAATGAAGCTAAAAGCAAATATTTATGCGGAGCGGAGCTAAGGATGACTAAAGAAGAATCTCTCTAGGACAATAATAGGCAGTCTTATAAAGGTAAAAGCGTACATAAATTAACCTCAAGCTTCCATGTCATTGTACAATTTTTGAGCATGCCCTTTAAGAACAAAATAATTGATTCTAGGGCTTGCATGATTAGATTTCATCGTTTGCCATAACACATGTTTTAGTCATGAAATGGAGGACGGAATCCATATTAACAGGGATTTCCATAATAAATTTGTGCAAAGACTATTCCTCTCATCATGCACCGGTTGCATACAACTGTGTCCATTCCTTCGCTGCAAATTCCCAAGATACATTGAAATGCATTAAGTACAAAGCAAAATGCTACAATGGAAAAATTTGAACAATAAAATACTCATTTGCAAGCCAAGAAATTAAAACATTCTTCTCCATCTTCCACTCTAATGATTTTTCGTTGAATTATCCCATACTTGCTACTTTTCCCCGCTGGAGGTGTGCTTGTGTTTCTTTTTCATTTTTCCTGCTTTTGTTTTGGTATGTTGCTACGAGTGGAGGTGTGTATTATTTTGTCGGGTGGTGGAGCCAAGTGTGTAAGGGCAGGATTAGAGGAAGATTCATCATATATTCAGCCATAGAACTAGTAAGCGCTCACAGAAAAGAAAAAAAAAAGAAAAAAAGAAAAAAACGAAAATGAAAGAGAACAAGAAAAATAAAACCCACTTTGATTCTACAGCATATTACCTGTTTCAACAGCCTCAGCCTCATTTGTCTTCCAATGTTTAGCAATGTTCTCAGTAAGCGGGTCATCTGGATTTGGGGCACTAAGAAGGGCTTGTATGCTGAGTTACAAACAATGCAATTCACATTAGTGCATCTAAGTGTTTGCTCAATACTTCTGAAAGAACGAAAAACGTAGGCACAAATCTTTACATGCTTCCTTATTGATTATTATTTGACTCTGCACTATCAACCAACTCCATGATGCTTGTCCACATACACCATATTGAAAATTTTAAAAGAATATGGTTCCATTCCATTCTCACAACTGAAAATATTCCCGAGTATAGTTATTGTCATTCACAAATCTAAACTCCAGAATAAGTTTCCATTGTTTGCACGTGGTAATAAACATATCACCTTAGCAATACAGTTCGAATCTGGAGTGCCGGACTCCATTTGTCTTTGAGAATATCAAGACATATCCTTCCCAGCTAAATGAAAGCATGAAAATCAGTTTTAGAAAAGAATAAAAGCCAAATTCAATTTCATAGCAAATGTTACTTACCTTGTCAATGTTTGGATGGTATATTTTGGTTAAAAATCGGACCTGTAAAGCAAAATAATTGGGAAGTAAATAGCTAGTTGGTATTCCCATTCCATGGCAAAATGTATAGACTTTTAAACACTCAAAATAAGGTAAATAACTTATCCAACCCCCCCCCCCCCCCCCCCCAAAAAAAAAGGGTAAACAAAATGAAGAAAAAATTGATCAAGAATCAACCACTTCAGAATTACAAAAAGAAACTACTCCAAAAACCAAATCAGTACTGAAGATGATTCGAAGCAGAGATGAAGGCAGGCAAACCAATAGAACTCATCAGTATTGCCATTAAAACACTAAAAGCTACAGTGTCTGGTAACATTGAGATTTTATAAGAAACAAATACAAACATGCAACAAAATAAACAATCCTACTAAAGAAGTAATTACATTAGCTAAACTGTACCATGCATACTTTGAAAGTGGAAACAGTAGAAATCCTCATGGGGAAAAAGAAGAAAGAACAAATGATAAGGGTGAGGGGGGGAAGAAAAGTTTTATTTGAGGAGCTTTCGTTGGGGAGTCCCTCTCACCTACGCTATTCTCAAACGGGAGATCCGATCTTTGTTGTCTAATAGAACAGACACTAATACCTTAATTGAATCGGTGAATATAAAATCTGTTTATCAAAGTGCCTCTCTAATTGCTCAAGATAACTTTTCCAAGCATTTGTTAGACTAAAAATAAAAAATCATTATTTAATGTTTCCAACTGCTTTTTGATCAGCATCCAAAGAAGCTCAAGGTCCACCAAGTCAGTTAGCATTTTAATCCTCTTAGAGAATCACACAACAAACTTTATCTAAATTTTGAAATACCTCCGAAATATGCAAGTAAGAGTATAATGAAAACACTAAAAAGAAGATTAAAACTTGATCTTCTACCCAGTAATTATCGCATTTTCTTTCTGAAACATATGCCTTTTGCCTAGGTCTTAGAATAATAACTTTGAATACAAAACTGCATTGCAAAAATCATTTAATCAGTAAATACGCGCAACTTATTGGATATTGATTATCTAGGCATCAATTATTGTTAAATACCTTGGGCGGTGCCATTGGATATTCTTCAGGCAAAAACAATTCCAGCTTGAAAACACCTCCTAGTTACATTTAAAAATCAGCAGGGCATAAGTGGTTTACCACATTCAATAAGAGGACGGAAATGATCATACAGATGGGTAAGCAAACGCACATTCATCATGCACAAACTCCTGTGAGATCAAATTATCAACATTGTCTATACTCTAGATCAGTCATGCAACATATGAAAAGAAAGGCAGTATTCAGCTTAAATTGTTTGAGCAGCATGAGATTTGCAGTATACGATATTTGCTACTATTTGTTTAAATATGAACAGATTTAATTAATATCAGTTAATATTCTTCTCTTCCATTATTCTCACTAAAATTTCACCAACCAGGTTCCTCTCTATTTCTTTGAGATTTTGTCTAATGAAACTCCACAAGCACTATTAATATCATCAAAGTACAAGTTTCCAATGTTGCTCATTTGACCAGCAACTGGAAACCATCAAAAGACAGCCAGCAACTTCCAAGAAAAATTGCACAAAAACAACTGACCAATGGCAGACCATTAAGATCACATATCATTAACAAAATATGATTCGGTATAAAATATCTATAAATCGAGAGCAGAATTCAATATTCTTTGATTGACTCCATCGAAGCTTGTAAAGCGTGCAGCAACCAGCTAAAAGTCTTACATCCCATTAAGCAGCTTGCACAGAATTAATGTTACATAACCACATAACATAACATCTTCAAGCGCCCCTCATTCCTCATACCAAAAACCGCGCCATTCTCGATAATAGCAATCCAAGAAAACTTTAACTATAACAAGCACCGAAAAAAACATGGAACGTAACTACCTTCATAGGGAGATTGTGCCGGGCCAAGTATCATCACATTAAAATACCTCATGTTTTCTTCAGAAGGAGAAGCACTAATCCCAGGAGCTACACAATTTAAATTAAATTACCAAACCATTCCGATAAATAATAGGAATTAAAAATCCCAAGTAAATAGTAAAGACATTCATCCGCAAACCATTAAACAAGAGAGCTCAAATGGAGAAAATTAACAAATTCATAAGTCAGTATGAACACAAATTAAATACTCCATCTACTACTTATATGTCCATAAATTCACATAGAGAAAGAGAATGAATCACCTGGTTCGCTCAGAAGGCGCTGGGTTTCCTGTAAAATGCAAAATAAAATACAAAACAAATACAATTATGAATTTACAAAAAAAACTTGAACAAAATTTTGAACATAGCACAAAAGAAAAAATGGTAATCTGTATTTTGAGATCGACGGGCTGAAATTTCAGAGAAAAAAAAAATCAGAAATGAGAGAAGAACATAAACCTTAATAATTCGCTTCGGTAAATTGCTATTTGCCATGAGCTTTTTTCGTGCAGAAAATTCAGAAGCTTGAGAATTTGATGCGTTCGTGGTGTGCGAGGAGGGAACGGTCAAGGAGATTTTGGGGACAAGGGAAGGAGAAGGGAGAAAGGGTTTAAAGCTTAAAATATAAGCCAATATTTTCTTGCATTTGTTTATTCCTTTTTTTTTTTCTTCCTATTACAGTATATTACGTAATAATTTCCTTCTTTACCACAGCTCTTTTATTTCAAAATTTGTAAAAATAAAGAATCGTATTAGAATAATAATTTATTCTTTAGAAAACTTATTTTTTATATAGAATATCAATTATATGTCGGGATGATGTTAAGTGAATATAGTCAATAAATATTTAATTTTATAGTACCAATTTTTTATGCTTTAAGTTCTAATTGTATATATTTAGATTGATAATATACGATTTTTTCTAACATAATTTTTAATATGAGTCAACAAAATTATTATTTTTCCTCATTGAAAAATGTTTGTCTAAAGTTTTGTTTATAATGTACTCTCTTTTATTCACATTCTAATTGTTCACTTTAGATTTGCAAAAGTATTAATACACGTATTGTAAATGATAATTATGCAATTAAAATTCATAAGTTATTCTCATTTAATAACTAGTGTACATATATTAATTTTTTTAAAAAAATACATTCTTCACTAAATAGTTGACAACTCATCAAAATCATTTATTAATAAAAAAAATATAATTATAAACTTACATATTAAAATTAGAAACTAGACAATTGGAATGAAACGCTCCAAAATAAAAAAACGTGAATAATTTAAATAAGAGGGCAAAGATTATCACATTTTTTTTCTTAGAAAGTTATGATTTGATTATAATTGTTTTTTACTTTTGTATAAGTATAGGATAACTTAATTGAAAACACAAAATGAAAGTATTTTTACACAAATTATCTAATTTTAAGAAGAAATCTTGTCATTGAATTTGAATAGTACTCATAGCTAGAAATGAAGACAAAATTTAGAAATGTTTACCTTTTAGGCAGGAGAAAGTAGAATATTAAGATTGTTTATTTTCTCTTTGGTCTTCCTCTTACACTAAAAAAAAAATGCTTTTACTACTTTAAATATGAGCTTGAAACCTAAATAAACTCTTTTCTAAAAAGTGTGATCTGCGCCACTAGCAAAAATGGAATAGAACAAACACCAACAAAGGTCATTAGTATAAAAGTGAGCTGACGTAAGATTTTAAAAACTTGGCAAACAAGCTTATGGATTCCCAAGGTCTGTTTGTGAAAGGGGCAGGCTCAGTACAATCTTCACATACAAAATTATAGCGATAACACTATCAATTTGTTTCCTATATATTTCTCCATCTCAATTTTTTTTCTTTTTCCCACATTTTTAACTATCTTTTGACTAGCTAAAGACATATTGAAACATAGCCAAAATGACTAAAATTCATACTTCAAATTGTTTTGACAAATAGTGGCAAACATGAATATAATATGATAATTGATAAAATAAAGTTTTTCCCCATGAATATAACATGAATAGAGATTTTTTCTCAATTCAATTTCAACATATCAAAATCTCTAGATAGTAATTTTTTTTTTTAAAAAAAAATCTTCGGGAAGGGGGCAGAACCCTTGCTCCCATACGACTCTACCATTATCTAAGAAAAAAGGAATATGCAAAAGGTTAAAACATAGAGATTCTAATGCAATTGATAAACTTTTTTGCAAAAGTAAAGTGAAGAACAAATCATGGGTTGTTTCTCTTCTTTTTTTCTTTTTTCTTTGGCAAGCATAGTATGAATAGATTCATCCTCAAAACTAGAATTACAAAAGAGAGTTCTCGTACCCATATGGTCGCACCAAACCACATTGGGGCAAGAGAGCTACTAGAATGTATCCAAACTTGTTACATTCTTTAGCACATTGACTAAGGTTATGGGCAGCATAGTTACAATGTCTAGGAATATAATTAAGGTGTCTGGTCTGCCATTGTTCATGTTCCTTGAAAACTCTAGCTACAAGTGTGTAACTCCAAGAGAATCTCCCTCAAATTATGCATTTTGAATCCGAAACTTGACAGCAGTATTTAGGCTATAGACTCTAGTCATAGCTTCAGTCGAGTACACATCCAAGGTATCGATAGTATCCGCCCATGCATGGGTAATAATGCCCTCATGTTTTTTTATAACAACTGTAGAACCCTTAGAAACAATAGCATCAAAGTTTACTTTAGCCACTCCCATTTTAGGAGGAATCTAGCATTTATGAATTGTCCAAGGTTTAGCCATATCTTTTTGGATTCTTCTTCCATTCCAGTAGTCAACTGCAAGCTTAGGAATCACACCACATAAATCCAAGCTTAGTATAATACTATCACCCAACCACACTCGCTTCCTTTAGTACCAAATTCGCTCCATACAAGTGGTTGCGTAGAATAAGAACTTCTTACACAAATCACTATCAACAATGATATAACTAGAAGAGGAAATGATTAAATGCATCCAATCTAGCATATATGTTAGTCCAAGAGAGTCAATATGCAACTGTCAATTAGATAATCCCCAAATCTGTTGTGCATAAGGACATTTATTGAATAAATGATCCAAAGATTCCAGTTCAAATTGACTGAATAAGCAAGAAGATTCCTGCACTTCGAAGATTTGCTTGAACCTAGCTGTCATGAAAATTTGATGTTTATAGCTCTTCCACACCTCACGAGAAATACAAGAATTATAAGAAAATCGTTGTTGTTAATTTATTTATAAAATGATCCATAATCATCGATTCAGTTCCAGAGAGTTTGAAATAAGAATCTTAAGAATGGTTCTAGCAATGTCATTAGGGAAAAGATTAAACACAATGTTAGGATTCCAAACTTTCTAACTAGGAATCAATAGTTCATCCACCTAATTGACAGCATTATCAATACAAAAATTTAGAGAGAAAAAAAGAGAATCCAAGAAAGGTTAGGATCCATGGATCATTCCATATGTTCATACTAGAATTAGGACAAATCATAAGAAATGATCCCCTATTCGATTGATCCCTAGCACCCCAAATATTCTGCTATATCCAAGATGCATCTTTCAGACTGTTTTGAAGATCCCAAACTTTTTGGCCCCTGGCCCCTTAGGTACTTAGATCTTATAAGTTTGGCACACATTATATCAGATTGGGTTAGGGTAATCCAGCCCAACTTGATCGCCATAGCTGAGTTTACATCATCATTAATCTAAGGCCAAGTCTACCAATATGTTTAAGAATGCAAATAGTCGTTCAATTATTTAAGAAGTGATTCTAGTTTGATCATCATCAAAATCCCACTAGAACATCTTGAATGAAGCATCAAACTTTTAAGTAGCTTATTTGGGAAAAGAAAAAACATGCATAGGATATAGAGGTATGACATGTGCAATATATTGAACAAGAGCACTTCGGCCAACTTGAGATAATTTTTTTTGCTTCTGCCTATACAATTTACTTCATAGATTTTCCAAAATAGAGTTTGAAAAACCTAAGAGGGGGTGAATTATATTTTATTTGATTTTTGCAATCTATAGATTATGCACTTCTAAGACAACATAAATCAAACACTTAGGGTGCAGTTCTTGTGTGTAATAATGTGTTCAAGTAAAATGCAGAAATACAATAAGGAACACAATGATTTATAGTGGTTCAGTTTATCCAACAAAACCTAATCCACTGTCTTGAGTTATGTACTCAAGGATTTACAAAACCTTTCACTAATCACGTATAAGATATTACAAAAGAGGCTCACCAAATTCACCTTAGGATTTTACACAAAACCTTTCACCCAAACAAGGTTCACTCAACTTCTAAAGTTTTACAACACAATATTGATTCTATTACAATCTTCAATATAATAATTAATGAAATACATACAAATAAGATAATTACAATTATCTTCAATTCAAGGTTCACTCTAACCCTTAGAATTTTAAGTTAAATGAAACATTGAATAAGTTTACAAGAAATAAATAAAGATGATTTGATATAGATATCACATTAATTGTGAGGATATATCAAAATGTAGTTCAATGATCTCTTTGACAAATTGTTTCACAAGATTACTCAAAAACATCTTTAAATGTATGAAATCCTTCTTGAATGATTTTCACAATGTAGATGTTTATAAAGGATTTAAGAATGTTTATAAGATGTTCTATAATGAATGTGTATCAATTAGAAAATCATATTTTGAAGTTTTTCAAACATATAGGTATTTATATGTGTGTTACAACGGTCATAAAAATAACTGTTAAAATCCCACTCAAGAGTTATGTGGTTGATCGTACTAAAGGAATGTCACTCGCACCATCATTCACAAGTATACTAAGTGCTCTGAACAATCTACGGACGATGAACTGAGTGTCCGGTCGACCGTATGAAGGATGTGGTCGATTGCACATGTAACCAAGATTTCAATCAACTCTAAAAGTTGTGTAATCGATTTCATAAAAATTAAGTATATGCATGTATTTTAAAAATATTTCAAATACCCAAGTCATATTTTAACTTATAAAACTCAATTTAAAATACAATTGAAATGTTATAGTGGTTACATGGATTAGACAATTGAATCCTAAAATGCTATTACTTGTACACTTAAACAATTAATTCTTATCAATATTTGTCACTAATCAAAATTAAGACATTAAAAACTTTAGGGCTTTCAGAGTTGACAATTGATTCCTGAAATTAATATTGCGAAAGGGAAGACTAAGATAGGTTTTTCAGTGATTGCAGAGTTCTATGCCCAAGATAAAGGTAATGATATTGCTAGTTGCATTTGATACACTATTCTTGAAATGCACAATGGACTAATCAAAGTTCACCATTTGTCCAGTCCATAAACAACATGTATTAAGGCAATAAAAGACTTCATCTATGTCATCAACAATTGTTCTACAAAAGATAACAAAATTGTTAATATACATCAAATGAGTAATAGGTGGACATTATCTTCAAATTTTGACAGTATAGATGCAACTATCAACCTTTTCTTGGGAAAAAGGCAGGATAACATATAAAAAAGAATGATGAAGAGGGCAAGTGAAATAAGATCACTTTGTTGAAGGCTTTTTGTAGACTCGAAAAAAGCATAAGTGAGGATAATAAATTTAGCAAAGGAAACACAATCATGCAAAAGTTGAATAAATTGTTCTTGAAAATTGGGACATTGCAAAACAACCAAAAAGGGGACTATTCCACCCTATCATAGATTTTATCCAAATCTATCTTAATAGCCATAAACTCATTTTTTTTCTTTATTAAGAAAATTCATCAACTCATGACAAATAATAATGTTATTCGTGATAAGCCTATTCGGGACAAAATAACATTATTAGGGAGAAATAATATTAGATATTGAAAGTCCTAACGTTTTTAATGTCTTAATTTTGATTAATGACAAATATTAATGATGACTAATGTCTTAATTATATAAGTGTTAGTCTTTTAGGATTCAAATGTCTAATCCATGCAAGATCGAAGTTTCAAGTCTTCAGGAAAAATTGTATATTATCAAGAGTTGAAGATAAACGTTTTCTGGATTAGATAGGATCTAGATATTTAGTGTTATATATTGATATCACTTAGATATCTCTAGGTCTACCTCTATTAGTAATAAATTATATAGGTTGTTTAATAATAGTAAAATGTTTTTCAAAATGCACTTCATAAAGATAAAATATGAGTTGGGTATTTGAAATGATTTTTAAAATACACGCATATGTTTAAAATATTTTAAAAATATATTCCACAATTCTTAAAGTTGATTGAAATCTTGTCTTGCATGGTTTGGATGCATGTGCAGTTGATCGTGTGATCTGTGGCAGACCGAACTACTCAGTTCATCGTCCGCAAAATGCCTAAAGCTCTCTGGTACACTTGCGTATGATGATGCGGACAACCAGCCTGAGATGCGGTCGACTACACATCTCCTGAGTGAGATTCAAACAATCATTTTTATGTCCATTGGAGCACACATATAAATACTCAATTGTTTGAAAAACTTGTAACAATGACTTTTTGAGTAAAAATCTAATTCATACTCAATATAGAACATTTTAAAAACATTTTGAAGCCCTTTTATAGCATTTACATAGTGAAAATCATCCAAAAAGGATCTTTACTAAAATATTGGTGTTCTTGAGCAATCTAGATGAACATATTACTTAAGGAGGTGTTTGTACTTCAAAATTGATATATCTTCACATTAAGGTAATATCTATATCAAACATTTCTTATTCTTATCTTGTAAGTTTCATTTAAAGTTGTATTGAGCTTACAACTCTAAGGGTTAGAGTGAGCCTTGAATTATAGATAATTGTGATTATCTTAAGTGTATCTATTTCATTAATTGTTGTATTAGAGATAAGTGTATAATCAAGGTTGTATTGTAAAACTCAAGGAGTTGGGTGAACCTTGGTTGGGTAAGAGATTTGTGTCATAAAACCCTAACGTGAATTGGGTAAGCTTCTTTTGTAATCTCCTGTGCTAAATTAATGAAAGATTTTGTGAAATCCTTGAGTAGATAGCTCAAGGCAGTGAATTAGGTTTTGTTGGATAAATCGAACGACTATAAATCGTTGTGTTCTTTGCTTTATATTTTCTAACTACTTGAACACTTTATTTCACACACTATTTGAGTATCGAGTGTTCGATATTTGTTGTATTAGAAAGTATTATTTTAATTAGATTAAAAAAAATAAGATAAAACTTAATTCATCATCCTGTTAGGTTTTTCAGATATAACACTCCTAAGTCTAGCAGCCAAAAATTTTTAGAATAGCTTATGCACTATATTACACAAAAATATGGGTAAGAATTGTTCTACCCGGAAAACATGCTTAACTTTGGAGAAAATATGATTGAAAGTTGAAATCAAGGCACTATTTTCAAAAAGAGAGTGGACAACACAAACTACATCCTTATGAACATTAGCCCATAAATGTTTATAAAAAATATGAGGCATTCCATTAGGACTAAGACTCTTTCCATTTTTCATGGATCTCACAATATTTTTTATTTCCTTATAATAGGAGTGACACATAACATATCATTAAATTACTGGGAACAAAGGGGAAATCAGGTTTTCAAAATTATAAAGGGAATATAAGGTCATAAGTAGTTAATAAACTAACAAAATAATTATGGAACTCTTGCTCAATATCAATCCAACTAGATTTCCAAGTATTGTCAACAAAGAAAAAGTTGGCAATAGCATTAAATGCCAAATGGATGGTTGTTGAAAGGTGAAAATATTTGGTGTTCGCATCCCCCTCCTCAATCTAACAAGCTTTGGTTTTGTCTTTCCAATGAATTTCTTCCATCTTCAGAAGTTTGTTCAAATCCATTTTTTTCTTGTGTATCTTAGCAAGGTTATTAGCCGAAAGAATAAAAAAGTTAAGATAATAAAGCTAGCTTTTTATATATTTGATGGATTTTTAGGACACTACCAAAACATAAAAGATTTCAAGATTTAAAAGTCATTATATCATTCTTAAGCTGAGTAGTAACTTAAGACCAAGATTGTGAACAAGAATCAAATTCCAAGCTTTAGCCACAACTGGAAGTATGGATTGATTTCTAATTCACATAGACTTAAAACGGAAGTGTTTGACGCTAAGAGGACAATGGGAATAGTATTTAAAAAATAAGGTGATGGTCAGAGGAGATGAGCGTATATGTAAAATGGTAGCTTGAGGAAATTGGAGTTGCCAAGAACCATTGCAATTGTGCCTATCAAGCCTCTCCTGTATATTATCATCTCTCACTTTTATATTATTCTAGGTAAATGGGCGACTAGAATACCCTAAATCCACAAGCCCTAGAGAATCAATAGCACCTTGAAACCCTTTGAGCAAACAAACATTGAGTTTACGACCCCCTCTTCTTGTCTTTTTGAAAGAGAATTCTACTAAAATTCCCCATGATTAACCAAGGCCCATCAAAAGCTTTTCCAATACAAATAAGGGTATTCCAAAACTCAGCTCTAAGATCATGACATGAGGGCCCATATATTCTCATAAATTGTTAGTTGACGAAATCTATCGCATAACTCTCAAATTTAACCTAATAATTTTTATGTAGATAGGGAAAATAAGAATCGTATTCACAGAGACTTGTAAAATTCTATAATTTAAGTTTGTTAATAAAAAAAATTAGGGGGGGTTTTTTTGTTTGGTTTAAAAATTAGTTTAACAAATTAAAAATTAAATAAAAATAATACAATAATAAAATCGTTAGCAAAAAAACTAGTATCAAGTTATATTTTCATGGGATTAATCATAGATAAAGACATTATTAAGTAGTTGATTTTAAAATAGCGATAAGTTCAGACATATTCATATTCTTAATAATTAGACTAATATTGATCAGTTCAAACATATTAATTTTTAATTTAATTAAATATGACAATCAACTAGTATGAATAGGATGTTTAATCAAATTGCATTAAGTAAATAAGATATCACCAACATTTAATTGTATATAACAATTAGCTTCAATTATATACAAATTAAATTATATAATTCAACTACTAATTTAATTAAACCAAGAGTTGCAACTCAATTAAACTAGTAGATGTTACTTGAATCATTAATACAATATCAATAGTTCTAGTCGTATAATTGTGTTTATCAACTAGGCTGTCAATCCAATTTATTCACACAATTATATGAATTATATAAATACTAAATTATATACATATATGTATATTAAATAAATACACACACATATATATATATATATATATATTTCTATAAAGAAAATAAGATTATATTAACTAAACTAATTAGACGATTCAACATGTTATTTAAAGAAATTAATCTAAAAATTAGGAGGTTAGGCCTACTAAAACTGGAATTAAAGAAATAAAAAGAAATTAAACTGCTTAAGGAGTTCGACCAGCCATTTGCTATATTAAAATTGCATAAACTAAAATTTATGATTTTTACTCACCATTATACAATAAAATAAATGTTAGGCAGATAAATCGATTATCAGTCTAGTTAATTAAATCTAGATAGAAATTAAATACGAGAAGAATAATCTCATAATCTCATTTATTAATAACTTAAACATCTCCTTACTAACAAAAGTTAACTACTGACAACACATTTAATTGATATAAGATGTAATATATAAAAATTGAAAAGAAAACTTGAAAGAAAAACTCTCATAGAATTTTGAATTTAATTGCACAACATTTCATTCTTGATCATTACAAAAAGACTTAAAAAAATACTATAAAACCAATATTTTAAAAAAGAAAGTGCAAAAAAAAAATAAAGAAAATTGAAGCTAAATTGGTTGTATAAAATGAGAAAGAAAACTATGGTATTTATAGATAAATTTTAGGGGTAAAATAATTATTTTATAACAAATAGTAGGTGATTGTTGATCGCCGACATTGTCCATAACGTCATCATCGATGTACTATTCACCAGAATACTGTTCATTATCTTTTTTTTGTTTTATTGATCTTTTTCTACATTTTTTCTTCTTCTTTTTATCTCTAAAATAAACGTAAATAAACTAAAACACCTTACAAATAAAAAATAAGTAAGAAATGTTAAAATATTTATAAAATAACATAATTAACTGAATTTTAATCAAAATATTTGCATTAAATGACATAAAAATCAACTAATTAATGACCACATCACTAGTGTTGAGAACAACGATGGGAGAAAACCATGAGATTAATGTGGAAGTCATTAACAATAATAATAGAAAATCCAAATTGATTATCCCAATAGAGGACTAGATTGCCAGCCTTACTTCTAGCAAGTACAAAAACTGGAAATTAGGGTACTCAAGAAAATTTAATTTATGACTTTAAAGAGAAAGATGAGAAACAAATATTGAGAAGAGATTATAGCTCTAAGAGGTCGGGCCTCCCTAGCCCCTTGTAGTTCCAAACAAAAATCAACATTGGTCATGGGAAGGCAAAACCCACTCTATATCCCCCTTATATGAATTTGGAAAAACACCAATATAAATAGAGTTATCAGAGTTACTAGATATACCAAAGAGACCAAACCATGATTCAAAATCGCGTGGAAATGACAACTACAAGTCATTCTCTTGACATGAATAAGTCTCATACCGATAAGAAGAATGTTTTTCTCTTCAACAACATTGATATGATAAATATCCTTAGTAAAATTCGAGTTAGAAAGACCACAATCAACTTGTGGAAGATTATTAGTAGAAAGGGTAGAAATATCGAAGTAGTTTACAAATGCAATCGGGTGGGTTAAGACTGGTGAATTCATTAAAGGGTCAAAGAGGAGTGGCTCATCATCAAGTTTTAGGTCATAGGGAGGCATGATTGTATGGATAAAGGATGGGCCCAAATGACAAAGGATAGAGGATGGACCAGACAAGGCCTTTTGGCACCATAGAACTTTAAGCTAGAACAAATGGGCTTAGAGGCAGACAAGGTTATTTGGGCTAAAGACCGGACTAGTTGGGGAGTAAGAATGAAAGAGGGAGATTATTCAAAAAAGGGGTTGTCCTTGGAAGTGGACAGTGAAGTGACAGAAGGAGACAGATTAGTGGGGTAAGTAGGTCATTTACGTGTTCAGACAGTACTAATGTATTTTCTAATGAGTTGGGATCTGATCGACTGGCACATGGGTTAGAATGGAAGTCCATTTTAGGTGAGGAGGATTGGGGCGAAGGTCTACTACTCTGGTTAGCAAAGGAATTTAAGAGAATAGTTTGAATAGGCCTCCTCCAAGGGCTAAAAGCTCTTGACGGATCTAAGGAGTGGATTAGACCAAGAAGAGGATCAAGACACTTAGTATTAGTATGGCCTAGCATACCACATGAATAGAAAGTCATTTAATCTTTCATATTTAAACTGAACCCAAATGACATTGTCATCCTCCTTTTCTAAAAACACACCTAATTTTAGGGGGAATTTGATGTTAATGTTAACCTTGATACGGAGGAATCTATGGAAAACAACAGGATTATAAATCCTTTTATCAACTTGGACAAACTCCCCTATAAAATTACCCAGAACCCAAGCATTATCAAGATTATTCTTACTGAGAGGAAGATTGTGAACTTGGATCCAGTACTCGGTAGGAAATAGATTAATTTCTTGTAGGACTTAGTAAGCTAGCCTTCTGTAATCCCTTCCCCAAGGACCCGATGAGATTATATTGTTTTTGGTAGAGAGTATTATGGTCTAAGGCTATAGATAGTCTTAAAATTGAAGCGTTTAGGAGTTAAAACCTTGGCGATGACATTAATGTTCCCAGCATTATAACCTCTTTCCTTTTTATTGCTCAGTTTCATGGATACATTGATCCAGATACGCCCTAATACTCATAAGTCACCTGACTTTATTTATTTATTTTGCTGCACCTTGCATGGTATCATTTCAACAATGCATATTTTTCTGCATGTTGTATGATTCTTTAAACTAATGTACATAGAAACCGGGGGGGGGGGGGGGGAGAAGAAGAAACCGAAACCGAGAGTCCTGGAGAGGTGTTAGAAGTTGGAAGAATGGATCTTCAAATATTATTTATTTGTTTAATTATTGAAAGAATCATAAAGCTTCGCTTCTACATATTGTGTATTAGTATTACGTACTTAAACCTAAAATATGAATAATTAACCAACATATATTTTAGGTCCAATGATTTTTTTCATTTTTCCAATCCTAAGTCCAATGAACCTGTATGCTAAAATATGTAATTAATCCAGAACTATGCAAGGTATGAGATAAGGTGAAGAATTTATTCGCAATTGAAGTAGGGGAAAAAGAAAAAAAATACAGCTACACATATTCCCCTTGGGGAAAGGATTACAAAAGGCTAGCTTACTAAGTCTAATTGAAGTGACTATATATGGTTGAGCATGAAGAAGACTAAAATTGATCAGTCTATATGATGGTAGCAGAATCATCTTCAACATTAAGTTTCTGGAAATGAAGATTTGCAAATCTCAAAGGAATATTCAGGTGAATTTAAGGCCGCAGCAGCAATAAGCTTGTCCTCTTCAAGTATTTTAATCTTGTCAAACATATTTCCCTACGTCATTATGTATGAAAATGATTAGAAGAGGAATTAGTACAACCCAGAAAAAAATGAAGCAATTCAGTTGATATATCAACCAGAAAAAGAAATTTAAAGAAATCTAGCATCAAACAAAATGCTTGAAAAACTGGTGATACAGAATATAACTTCAATACAGCTGCAAAAGGACATGAGCAAAAGAATACTGCAAGGCCTGCTCATACAGTCTAAGAAATTGGTATCAACTTGAAGAAAAAATGCTGAGCACCACTTCAACATAGGATCAAGAGAAAGTGTCTAATTCGTTATAAATGAAGTATATCACTATATCCTTCAATAATGGATATTGTTGTCATCAATAGTTAGTGGCAAAATTTTCCAGAAAAATTAAAAAAATGCAAATCCGTTAACATTTTTGGTATCAAATTCTCAATTACCATGTAATCTGGTCCTCTGATGTAGCCAACTACTGACAGCTGGATTTCCTTCTCAGCTATCTGATCAAGGCTTTGATCAACAATGCATGCTTCCTGAATTAACATAAGAAGAAGCTGCACAATTAAGTTGAGAAAATATACACATAAACAAAAGAACCACCTCTGGAAGAACTCAAAAAGAAAAACAGACGAATATATGATGGATTTGCAAGGCTAGATATGTAATAGCAGTGTCTAATGGCTTGCAAGGCAAAGACAAATGTGTCTAAGAGGCAACAGAAGCAGAAAAAGGATCCAGCTGATGAAAGACAAGCCCCAAGAATTCTTGAAACTGAGGGTGGTGGGGGGGGGGGGGGTTGTGTGTGTGTGAGTGTTTGATAGAGAGAGAGAGAGTTGTAAAAAGAAAACAACTGACATAAGGGGCATCATAGTGGTTCTACATATAAATTAGGATTGCAGACCATGGTAATCAAACTTCAATCCATTTCCTGGCCACAAAGCTTTTGGGGAATATTGCCCTTTTTCTCAGGTTAAGGCCTCCACCTGACCTAAGAACGATAAAAGAGTAATACCACCTCTCGATTATTTTTGGTATAAGACAACAACCGCTTCATTCCCTAAAGTTGAGTATTCAAGACCCCTCAGAGGAGGTTATAAGGTCTTCTAATCCATCATACATGTATGAGTAATTGGCATAATGATAAAGGTGTAGCAAATTTTAAGGGTCCCGAAAGGACTTTTTTCACTCACGATTTTTTTCCTAGCAGAACAGCAGCCTTTCTCCCATCCAATGCTTATCAAAACCTTGATAATCTTCTGAACATCAACTTTTGCCCAACCAAAATAAAGTCCTTGAAGTTGATCAGGAAGACATGATCCATTATCTGAATACCAATAATCTATTTTAGAGATTTGTAGCAAAAACTGTGAAAAAGATGTTTTGATATAGCCCTTGTCATAATGTGAAACACTCTAACCATTGATATGCAACATACATATCATATGACTTCTGCAAGAAATATATGCCATATATTATGCAAGGTAGATTTTATGGCATTGGTGAAACTGAGTGTAGTACAGGGTCAAACAAATAATCTTTAGCACACCACTGTGGTGCAAAACATTATAGTTTCACAATCTAAAAAGGAGTTCATCTGTGAAACCTGAAAATTCATGGAGAACCCCACTGCTGTATGTTCCTTTGATATAAATAGGATCAATTGGCAAAGCTTGACACAACCCTGACACACCAAAAACATGAGTGTAAACTGTCAGAATGTGGACCAACAAAGGAATCTGGATACAAAGGATTATGGATAGAATGAGTGGAGTTATTGGAAGAGAAACATACGATCTTCAAATGGTGGAAGAGCCCATAGCTCTGGCTGGAACTCCAACAGTGAATGAGTCACAGAATCAGCAATAGAATATGCATCAGTTTCAACTGGAATGGAAGGCACAGCTACGACACTCATTCCAGCAGCCTTTCCTGCTTTAACACCGACACTGCCAATGAATCACAGAATCAGCAGTAGAATATGGATCGGTTTCAATTGGGATAGGAAACGTGCTATTTCTAGCAGCCTTTTATGCTTTAACATCAACACAAAATTTGTAAATTTCCATAAAATATGTGAGACTGAATTTAGCAAGCATCTCTATAGATTAAGGCAGGGTAACTAGAGAATATTAACCTTTTACAGAAATAGCATATGTAACATTGTGAAAGAAGTTTTAACAGATGAGAAGTCAAAGAAATTACTCTGTATTGAACAGTTCTCTTTAATTAACAGGTATAGCACCAAGAAGTAAACAGATATACTAGAATTATGTTATTCCACAACAGACGCCAATGGAATAAACCACAAATGCACTAACGGCTTCAGTATGCTCAAGGATTTCCTCCCATAAGTGGCAGTAAAAGAAATTCTCAGTAGCTGAATTAACTGACAAAGTTTAACTCAACTAAAAGCTAAAGTCCACACTTATAGAATATTCTAGATATGCCTTCACATACAAATGAAGATCAAGAGCTACCATAGCATTCTGTAAATGCAAATGAACTTCAGAAAGATGAAAGTTCATTTAGAAAATGTAACCACAATAAAATTGTTAAATGCTTTATGAGGGAACCACTTTTTCTAGATGGACATTCCCATGGAAGCTAGCTCAGTTAACACTGCAAGAATGTCAGTCCAGATAATTGAATCATGCTCAGGGTTTGTATACTCTTAAGGGAACATAAAATATATCTAGATCCGTTGCCATCAAGCAAAAGTTTTAGTATAGCCCTTTAACTTTTTAAAAATTGACCTCATAAATGTACATTAGGAATTAAGGATTTTCAGAACCAATATACTCCCTCTGTCCAAAATTACTTGGCCCAGTTTCCTTTTTGGTTTTTCCTAAATTATTTATCCTATTTCTAAATAAGGGTTGTAATTAATATTTTATTTCCAATTTTACCCTTATACTAACACTCTCCATTAATTATTTAGCTTTTAAATACTACCCATACTAAATTTTATATAATCAAGATTAATTATGCACTTTTCAACATTTGAATGAAACTGACAGACAAATAAATACACTATGATCATACTTAGAAATAATTCTCATCACACAAGATTCAGGTATCATAAATCAATATCTCCTTTCTCTCAAGTGAGCAGTCCACAAATAAATTAATTGTGTCAGTATGGTTTTGGGAATATATACACATACCAGTAGGGGTTTAACAGTTTTAAAACAACACAACGTAACTAAGAATCTCTCTCAGCAAGTTTGAGGCAACTTCAGTAATCAATCCAACAAGGACAGAAATTGAATATAAAGAACAAGGTAGCTATGCCCAAATATTCTAGGATATAGAATTTTAGAGGTCAACTTACAGAGAATCTTCTATGACAAGACAATCAGCTGCGTCAAAACCCATTCTATTTGCTGCCTCAAGAAACCTGATGGCAAATTGATGCACAAGATACATTCAACACACAGAAAAATGCAAAACAGACCTATCCAAAAAAGGGGAGAAAAAAAAGAAAGAAAGAAAAAACAATTGTTTGATTCTCTTGATTAGATAGAAGATTATCCATCTATATTCGAATAAATTCTGAACAGTCGACCAATAAGTGCTTGAAAGAATTTTTATTGCATTGCGTTTCTGGAAGAGTTTTTTTTTGTGAAATATGCTTGATTATCTTGAATAAATAGAAGATTATCAGTCTATATTCAAATAATTTTTAAACTGTCAAACATGGATTCTTGCACTGCATTTTTGGAATATCTTTTTCAAGCATTCCATACATGAAAACTGGACCAAGTCACCAGTATCAGGGAATCTTTTGCTATGAAGATGGTACATGAAGGATCCTAAGGCAAATTTCTATTTTGTGTACTTTTCCTTGTTTATTTACAAGTATGAGTGTGAATTTTCTGAAAAAGTTAGTTTTCCCTCCCACATATGAATATAAATGATTTGGGAACATGGATGTCAACCTTTTTTATCAGGAAGCAAAGTCTAAGGTATATAACAAACAATAAGGATTAGGTTTTCATTTTACATGTAATGCAAATCCCAAAAATATACAGGAATTAGTGAATTACTCAGCCTTAAAAGCCAGATCTTACATATCAGGTGCGGGTTTCCCAGCTTTGACCTCATCACTTCCAAGGATTACAGAAAAACGTTCTTTCCACCCTACAAAAACATAGACATGGGCGATGAATAAATAGTTTGAGCAATGTAAAACTAAAAATTGATACTGAAATGTCATGAGTTGGCATGGGTAGGATACACTAATAAAATGTGAGACCAATATGATAAAATTCCAAAGTGAACCTAGCATATAGATATCAGTTCTTGAAATTTGCAAAGAACTAGTTGATATAATTTGTGATGACAGGTTTCAATAGTGCCTACCATAACGCAAGTGTCAGAATTTTTAACACGATACATGCTTTGACAACCTTATGTAATCATGGTCGAAAATGGTTCTCTCCCAAACAGTAAGGCTTTCAGTAATCTACAGTGACAGAACTAAATACAATGACAGAGTCAAATTCAACGAGCAAGAAGAGAAGAAAGAACGAATTAACTAGAAAGTTGTGCCATGTACAAGCTTAAGCATGTCATTTCGATTATTTATGTCAGGAGGAAATATTAAATGTCTTTGTGCATCCCCAAATATAATAAGACATTCAAAAAAATAAATGAGAAAAATTGTGCTGGATGAAGAAGTTCTTAGACCATTTCAATTTCTAGAAGTCTTAGAATGTTATAATGAAAGAAATAAGATATGGCATTCACCTTCTAGTTATCTCATCTAATAACATAATCTCTTTCCACTTACAAGTACATTCCATAGCTAATAAGAGTATAGAACACCAAAATGGAGAATCACTTAAGTGAAGAGCTTGGCAAGAAATAATGCATGATGAGAATGTTTATAATTAATTCTAAATTTCATAAGACCATGCTCATGAGCTTCATTATATTTCTGGATCAATATAGAAGTACTGAACATTATTTACCCCTTCGGCTTATTGATGCCATGATAATAATAAGAGCTCAGTTTTTCACCAGACAACTTCAATGTATGGGAAAAAGCATACATGATGTAGAAGAAGAAGACATTAAAGAATAATATGATAATGCACGTGTGAACACCGTTCAGTGAGTTAAGCAACCTTTTTGATGAGAAATTTTCACTTCTATGTTTTTCCTTAAAGCATTTGAAGCAAGTGCGAAGGGGACCTTGTGCTTAAAGAGATGTTCCATAAGGCGATTAGCACCAGGAAGTGCTGTAGCTTTCAGCCACCTACAAGGAGACAAGTATAAAGTCGAATGATTATAATTGAGGCATGCCCAAACACACATGGGAATGAAAAGACATTAGGATGACAGAAAAAAAAAAAAAGATACAAGAATAAAAGGCAAACATTAATTTTTTTTCTTTTTTTCAAATCGTTCAAGTTGAAATGTTAGAAGGCCACAACCATAAAGAAGCGCCCCAAAAATGTGTACTTTTAAGAATCAAATATTATCCTTTTGTACAAAAATTCGTCCTTTTAGTTTTTTCTTTTTTAGAATTCTTTCTTTATTCTCTTTCCATAAACAAATATTGCAAAATTTAATTTAATTTAATTTAATTTAATTCGTATATGGATGGGGCCTTATAATAACTTTACCTAAGGCCTTTAAATTTCTAGGCATGGCTTCCACATATAGTGCTACAATCACCTCACAATACTAATCAGCCTGTATATATATTATGTTGTTTGGCAGGATCTGCAAACCACCCTTATCTTACAATCGCTTCAGTTGTATATGCTCTAGGCAGCCAGTAAAAGAACCCAGTGCCTTTATTAAATTGTGTAGATGCACTTCATTGCTCAAATAAACTCTATTAAATGCATTTCTCCGAAGGAAAGGAGATGCAGGCAGCCAGTAAAAGAACTCATTGCCTATATTATATTGTATATTTCTCAGTCCTACTGTTCCAATACAAATTTAACCATCAAGAACCAATTGCTATATTATGATATAAAATGGGGCAACCAGGGAGAATGCAATTTCCTCAAATAGACATAACGAGGAGGATGAAAAGATTGCAACTCACATTCCTTGATACAAAGGCATGATTTCTTGTACAAATTGATCAGGCGTCAGGGGAAGATCGTAGTCTTTGATAATACTATTCACGGACTCTTTTTGAGTCATCCCCAATCTCTTCCTCTCCTTTTCCATATCTGGAACCAACCCATATCTATCCAGAAATACCTTCACAATTTCTTTAGTAGCTTGTTCTACAAAACACAAATTCCCACCACAAGTTTGAATTTCATTCTAGCAGTTAACCATAATATTGAAAATCCCAAAAAAACAAAATGAAAAAGAAGGAAAAACCAAGACCTGTATTCAAAAGGGTCCCATCCAAATCAAAAATAACAGCCTTAACACGAGCCTTTGTGTTCTTGAACGAACAACTGAGATCGCCCATAGCAATATATCACAAAATCTATCTTGCTTGGTATGTATGGATGGGCGGATGAACTGAGTAGCGTTTGAGGGTGCAAATTGAGGAAATTTAAGAAGAAATCTGGAAAAGGGATCAATTCCATGAAGCAATTGGGCAAAATTATGCCCGTCTGCGTAACAGTGGGTGGTTCCCGCCTTTTGCTCCTCTCTATTCTCGTAAGCATACAGTCATGTTGCGTCTTGGAAAAAGAGGAATTCTACTTTGGTCAATTTGAGAGAGCCTCCCTTCTGGAATTATTCCAATTCTAAATGCCGTCCACCTTCAACTACGGATGAAATGCCCTCAACCCCACGGGATTTTTTTTAGTGTCATTTTGTTACTCTCTTTAGTTGAATCTTCCATTTGAACTTTAAAATGTTATTATATTATTTTTATTATTAATATAATTAATAAACTACTGCAAAAATTATTAAAATATAAATCTTTCAAATGAAGGATGATTAGAAGATTATTAATAAAAATTTAAATGAAAAAAAGTATGTTTATTCTATAAAATATCTCTTCTTTTTTTTCTTGTTTTTTTTTAATTCTCTATCTAAACTAAGTTTTATCTAAAGTACTTAGTTTAATTTATTAAAGAATTGTGGAACTCTATAATAATAAAACACTATCAAATTTACTCTTATATTAATTTTAACTAAGTAACATCCCTATTAATTATTTTTCTCACTTCCTATTTTCTCTCTCACCTTGTTTTAAATTAATCTTGAAGATTATTTAGTTAATCATGGTCATATAAAATTCCATATGGATAACAGGAACATTGAAAAAATAACTTATTAATGGGAAAGATTGGTATAAGGTAAAATTGAAAAAAAAAATTAGCATTTGAGACAAAAAAAAAAGCCTGGTAATTTTGGATGAAGGAAGTAAAAGTTTAATGTAGAAAGTTGAATTCTTGAAAAAATAATTTATGAATGTGAATGAATAACCAAAAAATTTGGGAAAAAACAGTACACTTACTACTTTTTTATGAATAAGATATTTAATTTAAACAAAAAAAAACAGCAATCACAAGATAAAAATTTGACAAGGGAAAGAGTAGGGCATACCTTTCTTTTTAAATCCGTGGACATTTATTAGCTAATTCTTTTGTCAAAGAAATAATTTAGGCTATATTTAGACAAAAATTCAATTATGATTTTCTTGAACTAAATTGGTGCCAATTGGGCTTCTTGTTTGAACAAAAATTCACGACAATGCTTGGAGTTTGGGTTTCCTACAACTCCAAGTCTACAACGGTAACATGCATGTGAAGAAATAATGTTAGGCTACAAAGAAGAAAAGAAATAAGGATAGTCTATCCACCATATTCAATGCATCGGTTCACATATGCCACATCGAAGCAAGTATTCTTACCTGCTCTTCTATGAAAAAGCCATTAGATTCCCTCTGTCATTACTCCTTTTGTAGCATCACAGATTTGATGGGGTGATTTTCTCACACCATTTTTCCCATTCTTTGTATCTTAGTAGAGGGCAAAGTATTTATGAGAGTTTTGGGCACCGAGCTCTTACTCTCACTGCAGGCTTCCGACTCTGAACTTTCTCACCGACAATGCTTCTACAGCGAAAATTCTTGAGATCCCTCACTTCAAGTATGTAAATTCTCCCCCCCCCCCTAACCACTTTATCAATTTCATGGTAGATGCTATACTGAAAAAATCACCTCGTAGAACCTTTTATGGCTTTGGGGTGAATATGAGTTCCCACATTCAACCCTGTAACTATTATGAGGAAAAAAAAGGGTTGAATTAGGGCCTAAGTTCTAGGAACTTCAAAAGTTACTCAAGACCTGCAATATGAACATAATATGCATATTAAACGGAAGAATAGAAAAAATTATAGAGGAATCCAGCTAACCTGCAAGGATTTTCTTGTTTATGAAGCCATTTCCAAATGTTAATATGGTAAAGGATTTGTGTTCTAACATACTGGGTTATATTTACCAATATGTTAATTTATCGTGATAGTTTTTTTTTCTTCTCTTTTTGTTAATTGAACAAAGACAAGAACAGAGAGTCTTGCGTAGAATAGAGTTTTGATTTGCAAAATAACCCAAGAACTGAGAAACTATAATCCCTTGATCATAGCCATGCCTATAATGTAGATTCACAAAGTCCATAACGTCCATGTGGCTATTCTATAGAGCTTGATAATAGCTTTGAACTTCATCATCATCATAGGGAGCTATGGATACAAAATAAATCACTCATTTGTTCTTGAGAGTTGATATAAGTTTCCCAATAAAGAAATCAGATTTATTACTAATGGAAAAAAAAAATTGAATTAAGAACTTCATAAACCTAAATCCAATATTAACATGGATAAACCTGTTTGATTTTTTCAATTGTAATAGAACTCGGATGTCTTCTTACATTAATATTTATTGTCAGTTTATTTTTTAAACCATTTTTTTATTTGGGTTGTGCCAATAACTCAGCGTATCTGGTTCCAAATTGACTCCACTTGTAGTCCCCAAGTACGTATTTTAGTCACATCGACTATATTCTTACATAGTTTCCTCCCACATATATGACATCATAACTTGTGTTTATCATTAATGACATGTTTTCACCTGTATGTTGTAAATAAAGCTGGATCTAAATCAAAATCAGTCTAACATTGCACCGGACTGTGAGTCCTCCACTAAGTCCAACTCTTACCCATTGCCAATAAACATCAAGAAGAGCAAGAGGTAAACAATCTACAATAAATTCTTGTGATTTCTGCATGTACGAGAATTGAATTAATATATTTTGATATATCTTTCGTAGCTTGGTTCAAATGTTGAGATTGAAACTTACCTAGTTTAAGTTAATCGAGCATGTACTAGTTTAAGGCATTTTTGTGCTTTGAAAAATTTAGATGGGATACTAAAGATTAGTGTATTTGTTAAAATTACTATTTCAAATTTGCCTACATTTGGTATATTTCAAATTACTGTTAAAAAAAACAAAGACGCAGATAGACAGAACCATATGACCTATAGATCTAGTTAACCATTACACACAAGTAATGGTTGTTGTGAAGGTTAAGGACAGAATGTGGGTTGGAGGGAAATTTAACCAACCGATTTGGGAAATGATAACTACAATGTTCCATGATGTTACCGGAAAAAATTACACAGAAATGCAACTCAAAAACAAATACAACTGTCTTATGAAAAAATGGAGACAAATGCGTTGGCTTATAGAAAACCCATCACAAACTGAAGCTAGTTAGGATCCAGTAAATCAAACTATTCAGTTTATCAATGCATCTAAATAGAGTTGGATCAATAAGGTAACTTTACATCTTATTTTTCATTTCATTCATGTAGAATAGAAATAACAGTGAAATGATTTAATGCTCAGTAATTTATCAGGGACTATTTGGACATAACTATGTTGTTGGACTACAAGCTTAGGTTTCAATCAATGTTGTAGAAATAATATATAAATTGGCAAGAACACATCAAGAAAATATGTATGTTTCAGCTAGCTTGTATGTCAAAGTAAATATGTCTTTATTATTTGGATATTGCATTTTTATGAGTGCAATAATGATTTGAATGACACAATATATAGTATAGTATGTACACTTTTAGAGAACTATCATATAGTGTTTGTTTATATGTAAGTCTTGATTCAAAACACCTTCTATTGAGTGTCAAATGATTACAAATATTTCTGAATGACATGTAATTAGTAACAGGGTTAATCCATATTTTTTCAAGTTACAATTTAAGTAGCAACGAAAAACATTCATGATTGATGTATTGTGAAACAGAGAATGGCTAGATAAACGTTCAAACATCTATTTCAGATTCCGGTTATTCATTTGTTTATTTTCCCTATTTCAGTTATTCAAATGTGTATTTTCAAAATTTTATTATGCATTTAGTAGAGGATGTTCTTGCTATTGGTTTTTTTTTTCTCTATATTTTGATGAAATGTTTTTTGGACAATATGGCTGGAATTTTATTTGCACATGTGTAGTAGTTTCTTTCATTTTTTTTATGAGGAATTTGATTCTTTATGCTTGATTGCATTTTTTTTCCAACTGTGTGGCTGGAATATATATAAAGCTATTTTTTTTGTCTAAGCTGGTTGGATTTCTTCTCTATTTATTTGTAGGAATTGAATATGGACATTGAAGTGAAGAATTTGCATGACTATGCAGATGACAACTCGGATGCAGAATGAGAAAGACAGAAGAAGCTTATTTTCATTACCCACGGAATGTTCACTGACACATATCGCTTGAATGAGAAACAATCGGGAAGGACTTCAGTGTTGAGAGGCCCAATGTAGGTAGATGAGCTCTTGTGAGGTCATCCAACCCGGATATGAGAGAATTTGAAGATCAGACGATCCATGTTCATTGCACTATATGAGTTGCTATTGGAGAAAGGGTATTGGACTAACAAGCAACAACAAGAAGTTGATGTGAGAGAGTCTTACCATATTCTTTCATACTGTTAGTCGAAACAAAAAACATATAGACCTTGTAGAGCGATTCCAATAATTTACTGAGACAACTAGCTGGCATATTAAGAAAATGTCTCGGTGTTTGTTCCAACTTGCCCCGAAGTTGATTTTCCCTTCCTATTTCACAACTGTGCATTCAAAAGTTAGGAATGACATTCGTTTCTACCCATGGTTCAAGGTTAGGGAGCCCCAACATGTGAAATTGTCTTCTAAATTTCTGCAGATATTCTTGAGTGTGTGCTTATTTTTTTATTGTCCTTTTATAATATGGGTTTCCTTAAGATTGTTATGACTAAATTCAATATAACTAACATAATTTAAGTTCAATCATATTTAGCTGGATATAAGTTTAATACGTTATTTCTGATAGAATAAAATGTAGAATTTCAAAAGAAAATTAGATTTCTTGTTACGTTACTTGTACTTGTAGTGATGGATTGGGGCAATAGATGGAACTTGCATATTTGCAGCGATAAGAGGGAAAAGATAAAAGTTTTTTAGAAATCGAAAAGCATTCATAAGCCAAAATGAGTTGGTCAAATTTTCATGATTCTATTGCAAATGAGTTGTGGACCTCCTGAACTGAAAAGTGAACGATGTGTTTCAATTCTTTTTTTTTTTGGATCATTCTAATTTTTTTCCTGCAGTATTCTATTATGTTGCTTTAATGGGATGAAAAAAAATTAACATGGAGCATTTCTTTTAATTTGCTTGTGATGTTGAGATTCAACTCGGATTGGAAGATTGTTGAGATTCAATCTTCTCCTCGGTTTTTTTTATTGTCCTTCCTTACCATTAAAGACTATAATCTAAATTTTGTAAGTATACTATCATATAAAGTTCTATATCGACACATCATGATCATATATGGCATCTTTGGACTATTTTTTCCTTTTATAAAAGTATATTTTGCAGGTGATCATAAATACACATTCCATCAATGTTGTTTTTCTACTTGGTGAAAACGAATTGAATTGCTTGGTGAGTGCTCAACCTAGTTCAATAAATTATGTTTGTGATCCTTATCATGTCTTATACCTATTGGCTCAATTTCATGTGCAGAGATTCCCTTCGTTTAGAATTGCATACTTCTTGGTCTTGACAACTTTTTTTTTTGTCATTTTTCAATGGATTCATCATGCTTGTATGGCAATATGATAAGATTTCAATTACATTCATTTAATTCCAAGGAATTTCGTTCAAAACAGCTGCCTAATATAACTAACAATCCATTTAATTGACATTGTTGGGATTTTATTTTTCTTTTTTGCCTCAATTTCTACTTGGATGTTTATTGCATATTGTTCTTATATTTGTGCTTATCTGAACTTTTATGCATACATTTCTAAATGATGTTTTCTCGCAGTCAACTATGTTAGTTCTTAATCCTGTAATTGTTCTTAGATAATTCTGCTTGTAATCAAGAGTATCTAAAATGTTTTCTACTGAAGAAAAGACTAAATTAGTTCTAACAACAATTATCTTATATCATCACCTAGTTCCCCCACGTTTAATACTGTGCTTTATGCAATTTGATTCTAAGCGAATGAGTAAATGTGCTAGAAATAAACTTCTAAATCTTACCAATGCCAAATAAGGCAAAAATGTTTCGTTGTAATATTTTTGTAAATTGTATACTTTTCTGTGTGCCTTGGTTTTTTAGAACTTCTAATCAGAATGTCATATTTTTCTATTTCAATTTGAATTGTCTTAGAATAAAAAATAGCAGTTTGAGTTGAGGATTGCATTATGTTCACAGGTATTCACTGGGAGAACCTTGTGTTGAGAGTTGGTTTGAGAAAATGGCATCACCCTGGGATTTCTTTGTTATTGAGGAGTTCTCGATGCCTTGAAACAAGTACGATTTATATTTATCCTAAGTTGAATACTTACCTGGTTTGGATTTCTTCAATTTCTATTTTCATATCATATAAATGTGCCTCTATGTCAATTCTGCACTGACTAGGTTCTACTATGCTTGAATAATTATATTGATAGGGCCAAGTGAATAAAAGCATGTGACTTTGGAGAGAACTATTGGAACTCACATGAGGTAACTTTTTACCATCTCAAGACTGTATTAATATATGGCTATATGTGATACAAATGATGAAATTTTTGCTGAAAAATGCAGTTGCCCTAGAAAAAATGGTGATTTCTACAAAGAAAACTACAACAAATGATGAGCATATTGAGGAGCAAGTTTTGGGTGTAAATATAGAAAATATTTCTTGTCTGGTCTTTGACTCCTATAATTGAGCAAGTGGTTTTTCATATTAATAACTCCTATTTGTACTTGGTTCACTGGTAAATGGAGGCTAACTTTAAAATTTTGCTTTATGAATTTGCAATAGCTATTATAGGTACTATATACAAAACCAATACAATTGCATTTTTGTTGCTGCTAGTTTTGTCTCCAACTGTATTTGCAACATCCAAGTGATGGACTTTTAAGGGTTGGATTTAAAAAAAGGAAGTTGATGCATATCAATAAGTTTTCTCAAACCAGTGAAAAAGCTTCTGCACGAATTTATCGTTTTGGTGACAATATGGAAGGGTCTGACACTGATATCATTGCACTAAAGAACTACTTGGATGCCTAATATTTTGGTGAGATTGGTATTGGTACACCTCCTCAGAAGTTCACTGTGATATTTGACACTAGAAGTTCTAATCTTTAGGTGTCTTCTTCAAAGTGTTATTTCTCAGTAAGCTAATAATGATGGATACTTCAATTCCTCTCTTAGTTTATTTTTTTTATTTTCTACCTATGCTATTTCATGTTGTCTCATTCTGAATTTTAAATTAATCAGGTTCCATGTCTTTTCCATAAGAAGTACAAGTCCAGCCACTCAAGCACCTAGAGCAAAAATGGTACATGAATTGACATTTCCAATTTTATCTTCCTCTTTATTTTCTTTCTATTCTCCTTTTCTCTTGTTGAAATGTGGGATCCCCTAATTATAGCTAATCCATTTTTTCATGAAACTTTTGTTTTCATGTTCATAAATTTCTTTAGAATAGACTGGTTTGGTAACGTACTTGTAGATTTAAGGTTTGTGTTAATTCTCTAATCAAGCAGATTATCTGGATTTTTCTCATATGATGTGACTAGTAATGTAGAGACTTTCTGGTCCAACCATAATAACAATTGGTGCTATGTTTCATTGTTTTGAACTTGGGATTTAACTCATGCTAAGAGGAGGTATGATAATCTTTTAAATGGTACAACTGCATGAAGAATGAGTATTGCAAAATCATGGTACTTCTCATGGCTAAGTTATTAGATTCATGTGATGCCATGTCTTGCTATTCTCTAAAGGTAAATATGCCATGTATTTGAATGGTGATATGTGTTTAGTTAAAACTAACTGTTGATTTATCCTCCTCAATACAGAAAAAATTGCATAAGTATTCAAAATCATTGATATATTGCAAATGACTGGTATTGCTAAATCTAGGTTTTATTTAAGACTCATCTCCTTTTGCCTCTATCTAAGCATAGGAAGTGCAAATTGTTGTGAGCCAATTCAATTTTACTTTTCTCATTTGATCAGAAGTATGCAATGATCTCATCTTACTAGCAATATGCTTCTGAAATCCATGGTTAAGATTCCAATGTTTAATGACATGTTTCTTTTCCAAGAAAAATATTGTAGTATGTTGATTGTAGAAATAGAACATTGATCAAGCTAATAAGGCACAAATTTTCGTTTATCCTTCATTGAACTGGATATTGCAGGTACTCTGTGGCACTGATGCTCATACCTTGCTATGGAGTTATTGTTTTGATCATGAAGTTGAAGAGCTTTCTGCTACAATGATGCTTCTCTCTGTCTTATCAGTGCTCCTTGTAATGACATAAGAGACTACTTTGAAGCTGACCTGATTCCTTATGAAAAATCACAGGATCCTTCCTGAAGACAGTTTCAAGAACAAAGGGAAATAAATATGTTCCAAAGCACAAAAATGATATTATAGGGAAATATTTTAACAAGTATTACATAAACATAGGAAACAGTTGCACTAGGATTACAACATGAAAAGGATATGAAAGATGTAATTTTGGTTTTGATGATCTATAATACTAGTAGTAGTAAAATAAATTAAAGAAATATCTCTGTTCATATAACCATGTTCTTTTATTATGTCATTTCCTGCGGGCCTATTCACGACATACACCTTCTTTAGTGGATTTTAGTTGTTCAGATTGTTTCCCTCAATATATGATGATCTCTTTTTATCAATTTCACAATATTTATACTTTAGAAATTGACAACAGGGTTCAAGTAAAAAATGGACGTTGAGTGCACTCTATGTGCCAATTTTGCTAACAAGTTGAAAGTATATTGGACCCACTTGAAAGTTAAATATAGATTTCACATAAAAAAGCTTGTTCAAATATGAATGGCTGGAAGTAGAAGAATATAAATGGCTCCTCAAATATAGGCCCAGCTAGCCAAACTTAAAAAATACAAAGTTGAATTTTTGTCCAAATATAGCCAACTCTTTTGATCTCAAATTGATATATGTGTTTTATTTTTTACACTAATTTAAACTATATAATTAATATTATTAAAAATATATTTTTTATATAAAATATTCATAAATATCCTTATCATTTATCATTTCAAAATGAATTTAATACACTTAGTAATTTAACTTTAAATAAGAATATTTTGATTAACTGACAAATATTTATTATTTAATAAATAAATAATTATCTATAGTTTTTTTTTAAAAAAAAAAAGTCTATTAAATTTGACAAAAATGAGTAATTTGATAGTACCAAGAATTCAATATGTTTATTAAGAACCGTGTGAATGTCTAAGCTAAATGAAATTTTAAAGTCTCATGAGTCATCATCTTAATACAAAGAAACATTATTTTCAAAAAGGTTCAACTACTTTCCTTAAAATGCTTTATATTTCTTTCTGAGCAAATACACTATCTTCAAGCCTTTGTAGTTACGAATAAGTGTGTGATCATATCAGACCTGAAATTTTTGTTGCTCTTTTGTCTTTTACCCCGCTTTCGTTTCCTTGAGAATTTCATTTCCTTTCCCCTTAATGAGATAGATGACAAATTTGAGCCTAAAAAATTCAAGCTTCATGATCCGATGTCTATAATAGTTGATACAGGTTTTGTTCATGTTCGTTCGTTGTTTATTCTTCTCTGATAAAGGGCAACGCAAGCCTACAAAAATCAATTGCAGAAAATTCCAATTCAATTTCTAGTAGATGGTTGAGTCTTCACAAAATGAGCAGAAAGTAGAACAGCAGTGTCAGTCTGAGTCAGCGTAAAAGATGACAGATCGAACACATTATAGTGTCAGATATCCACCGCATTTTGGTGATCTTATATTCGTTCCTTTTCCATTTATTTTAATCTTTCCCCAATTGCTTCTCTTTTCTTTATTGCAGAAAGAACCACAGTAGAAATGTGTTCCAAGAGAGAAGAAGAAAAAAGGGGGGAGGGGGAGAAGTGCACCTAAATTTCACGAGAAACAATGCAGGCAGCCGCACAAAAGGTGTAACATTGAACATAAAAACTTTGAGAGGACAAACAACAGACGGGCAGTAGTCTTAAAAAACCAAACTACCTATGGACCAAATCAATCTTCTACAATTGGTACACAAGATGGGGAGAAAAAATCATGGGGATGCAAAGCAAACCATATGTAGACATCAAACTCAAGTAATAAACTATAACAAGTCATGGATAAAACATGCATCTAACATAACTTGGACAAGACTTCCCCAGTTCTATCATCTTATGCTATCCCCCAAACAGCATTACATGGTCTAGGCATTCAGCTGCTTCACTGTAATGCAGAAAACAAAAAGAACTATCAGAGCTGGACTTTCTACCACTATGAAATACATTAAGTGCTAAGAAGCATTTAAGGTGCTCACCTCTGCATCGTCACCACCTCCAACTCTGCCAACACCATCCTTTTGAGCATCTTCTGTAAGTATACGGGAATAGTTTCAATAAATTTTGCTTTGCAAATGAATTCAGTTTATGTTTTACTACAAACAGGATAAATCTGGGCCTACCATGAAACATCTATATCAATCATGCGATTCTGTTACTCTCTGAAATTCATGGAAAGTTACCATTATCTTCCCATTTAGAGGTCAGGAGTATTTCTAATTATCTTCTAAAATTTCCTTGATGAAGATATTTCCAGTTACTGTAACACAATCACTAGAAAAGCATATTAAACACAGAATATATTCTTGCAAGTTGCAACCCTTAGAACCTCATATTCTGAAAGACCTTGAGACACTAGAAAGTATAAATCCTAAAAGAATGGGACAAGTTCTCAACTGTGCAAATCAAATCCAAAGTTTATCGAAGATTGGCATGAAAACTTATAGGTTCTTCTGGTAGTGGTTCTCATCTGATCGTATTATAGTGAATGCTAAATTTTCAACAACAAAATGGTCAATAGACGTGATCATCGTCATCTTAAACTTGTGTATGTGGACATATTCCTCTAACTTAACTCTCATGTCCAGATGGTTTACCCCTCAAGAAATGAGATATCAAAATCAATTCTAACAATGCAAATTCTGAGAGATGTATTGTTCACTTCAAACAATTGCAACATCTTATGAATTTCTGACTACAAAAATGGTAAACAATTTAATCATTGGCTAGTTTTGGGAATAAATAAAGCTCAAGGAATATTCATTTCAGGTTAAAGGACGAGAAAAGCCTCAGGAGTTAATGCTGTAGGAAAACAGCACACTCTTAACTGTACTATCAACTAAAAGTAAAGTTGATCAGAGTACTGGAAGAACAATCTTTGACAGTTTTAAAAGGAGCATCTTGGCACTTGGCTAATTCTATCAACTACAATAGTAGTGCTTAGAAATACACAATTTCCCATCCATCGTCCAACCAAAACATTTTTATAAAAAAATCAGAATTAGAAAACTGAACAGAGCTTTATTTTTTAGAAGATAAATATCTCATTGTCCCTTCCTCAAAGCAAAAGATAATTGTAGAGAACATTGGATTCCAGTTAGCCAAAGTAACTCCTTGTCCATGGACTTGTAAGTTGTAAGACAGGCTAACTGTTGGCACCTTCAGAAACAAGGAAATGAAAAGGATACACCAAATCTACTAATCTATGGATAATATTATCAAGGACTAGTGATTTCAGAAAATAATGAAATTTCAATAATCCAGCTGGATTATTCTAACATTTCATCCATAATGTACTTTATTTTTGAAAACTAAGTAATAGATGTGGAATAAACCATACTTGCCAGCTTAAATATAACAAACTTCTTATCAGTCCTAGACGGAAAATTTAATTAACCAGAAACATTGAAGACTCCTTCCTATAAAAGAGACACTTCATATGAATATGAAGAAATAATAAACTTGCTCTAGCTGCCTCTAGTTACCTGCATCCTCAGGGATGTCAGAAGTCCACAAGGTGAGGTTATCCCTAAGAAGCTGCATGATCAAAGTACTATCTTTGTAAGACTCCTCATTAAGAGTATCGAGCTCAGAAATTGCTTCATCAAAGGCTTGTTTCGCCAGATGGCAAGCCCTGGAAGAAGAAAATGCACTTTAAGTTAAGACATCACATTTCTCAGATGGTAGACTAGATAAAATTTGCAATAGATCAACATACCTTTCAGGTGAATTCATAATCTCATAGAAGAAGACTGAAAAGTTCAAAGCCAACCCCAGTCTAATGGGATGTGTAGTAGGTAAATCAGCTTCGGCTGCACTCGTAGCTGACTGCAACACACATTACCAGAAAGTGAATTGACTGGATATAGTAAAAATGAAAGATAGATAGGAACAACCAAATTAAATAAGTACAGTTTGTTGAATTGAATGAGAAGAATGAGACAAAGAGACATAAGTGAAGATGGGGTTTGAGTTGAAGGAAGCAGCCAAATAAAGAGAAGCTATTTAACATAAGTGGAGATTGGGTTTAACATTCTTTTCCTTGTTATTCCCATCAAACCAAAAATCAACAAACCATTAAATATAGCAGCAGGCAACAACAGCAGCAAATCTTACAGATTCGTCCACAAAAAAATCACACAATCAAATGCAAACTCAGATCCGCATATAACTTTTGAAGTGAATAATTACCTCATATGCTTTCAGTGACAGGTCAGCAACCTCTTTCCTCTCGTTACTGGCCTTGAACTCTGCAAGATACCTATAATAATCTCCTTTCCTGCAATAAAAGAATAAATGCACTCATGCATGATTGCGCACTCATGATATGGGCAAACTTCTAGCAAAATGTTGGAACTAGTTTCTGACATGAAGAAATTCAAGATTTAGCCCCTTACATTTTATAGTAAAACACACTTGATTCCCCTGCAGTAGAGGCAGGAATCAGATGCTCATCAATCACTGTCATGATGTCATTACAAATGCCGGTAAGTTCATTCTCCACCTTTTGCCTATACTCCTTAATTCGCTTTGCATTCTGATCATTTCCTCTAGAC
This sequence comes from Apocynum venetum, assembly GCA_019593545.1. NCBI lineage: Eukaryota > Viridiplantae > Streptophyta > Magnoliopsida > Gentianales > Apocynaceae > Apocynum > Apocynum venetum. The sequence goes on along the minus strand of SRSM01000144.1, from coordinate 1,470,296 downwards.
TCTTCTTTCTGCTCAATCGAGGATAAAATCCTCCATGCTGCCCTGCGTGCTCCAATCACATTTTTGTACCCCACAGACAGCAAATTCCTCTCCTCGACTGTCAGTTCCACATCCATTTTGGCAACACTCTTCATGGCATCCACCATCTCTGTTAAAAATTCACCAACATTTGAAACTTAAAAACTATTACTCAATCTTTACCCCTCAAAAGGTAAAGGAAATCATGTTTTCATCTAATCAACTCCCTTTTACTGTGTCTATATTCAACTTCCTCTATGTATGGTAAATTTAATATCTCATAACGAGTGCAAGCCGCTCCGCTGGTGAATATGGTAAAACTCAAAACTGACTAGATCTTCATCTTATTCATTCATTTCTCCTAACTTTGCCTAATTTAGACTAAATAGAAAAATCAATCAATAGATAAATAAAAACAATTAAATAAGAAATAAAAGACAAATACAATTTCAAAATTTAAATATAAATAAATTACAAAAATTAAATTGACTTTTACAACAAAGAAACAGCTAACTTTATCAACAGTTTAGCACTGAGCATAGCGAGAATCAAATATCATTTCCCAGTAGATTTCCAATAACCAGAGTAAAATCTTCATCTAAAAGTATCAGAAAACTGAAATCCAAATTAAGATCTATACAAACAGTCCAGTGAGTGTACTCTGAAGATTTTACCATCGTAGCGTTCAGCTTGCTCGGCAAGTTTGGCCACGTAGACGAAGGTCTCACGTTCTTTAGAGGCCGCCATCGCCGATCTAGCAAGAATTTCTTTATTATTATTATTTTTAGTTTTTGGGTGCTCAGAGGGTTTTTGGTTGAAGACAGGGAAGAATTTCTCTCTCTAGACTAGATGTTCTTTGATCGTAAACGAGTATTCAGTGCAATGCGAAGAGAGAGAAAACAAAAGTGGAAATATCTACGGAGGGCTCCTCGAGACTATCAATAATTATATTTAACCCCCTTTTCTATTGAATTATCACTTTTAGATCCCTAATGTCCATTTAATAGGGAAATAGTATAGAGTGTGTAAATTAACACGCAATTAAATTTTAAAGTTTTACAAAGAGATATGCCAAAAATGCCCACAAACTATTGTCATTCTTCAATTATATTCTTTAATATTTTATTTTATTTTTTTATATCTTCAAATTATTTACGATTCTTTAATTATATCATTTATATTTAATTTATCTTCTTATGTTTATCAATTATTTTCGATTAATTTTTTATATCCATTCCCACTAGATGTGTAAATTATAAATAGTTTCAAAATATAAAATATAAGATGATTTTTTGTGGCATTCTTATTTTTTTATCGAAAAATGAATTTTTATGGAAATTATTTCAAATAAGGGTACAAATAAAGTTTAGGTTAAAAAGACCTAAATTGTAGTTTATTTTGCTACACTCTTAAAAAAACAAAGAAAAAAAGCTTTTTGTGCTACAAGTAATTTCCCAACTCTATTCTTCATTAATAAGGTCCACAAAATACGCAATTGTTATTATAAAAACCATGTATGAAATAAACTTCTTTTTTGTTTTTTTCTAAAGGAGTGCATGAAATAGATGAAAATTACATAGGAAAGACCTTTTTTTTTTTTTTATTTGGGGAGACCATAGTTTTTGTCACGTTTTATGGGCAATAGTTCCCATTCTTGCCTTGGGCCATTGATGGACCTTTAATTCCATCCTATATATCTCTCTCCCAATATGGCGCATTTTTTAAAAAAAATAAATAAAGATGGCGCCGTTTTAAAAATCTTTTCGAAATTTAAAATTTAAAAATCTTGTTATATGGATTTTACTTTTTATTCCCACCTTTTCCCCTCTATGTTTTTTTAAATAAAACATTTTCCCTCTGATTGCTTCTTTTAAAAAAAAATATTTTTCTAAAGTCCTTACCAAAATTTAAAATCCCAAAATCTTTTCCAAATAACATAATATATATTTATTTTGTCCAAAATTAAATATTCACGCCATTTTGAAATATTTAAAATCAAATCTTTATTTTTAAAAAAATAAACATATTTTTCACTAACAAGTGTCTTATGTAAGATATTATAAAGACTCTCATTTATTCTTATTTTAAGTCAAATATTGACATTTAATTCAAAATATGATATATTATTTTTAATTAATTTTTTCTACATATTTGCTAGGTATTTTTACCAACATCTTTACTAATTTATTAACAATATCTTCACTATTTTATTGAGTTATCTAAAAATATTATCCAATATATGTATAAAAAATTCAAACAAAATAAATTACCAAAACACCTATTTTCCTACTTAATTTTAACTTATATAAAAAACATAAAAACTTTAAATTTTGTCCAAATACATCTTTTAACTTTTTTTAACTACAATTTGTTTTTTCTTAAAACACTTTTTCCTTCCAAAATTTCATGACATCAAAATATATCCACATATGGGTCCTCTATAATTGAATTTCTATATTTTCATTTTGGGATGTCCGATATAAAATGTCTACTTCTCTAAAATAATCATATTTTTCATTTAAATATTCACTAACAATCTCATTAATTTAAGATATTTCTAACTCATTAACTAATTATATCCATCACTAATTTAATTAATAACAAGAATAATGGAGTAACTTCTTCAATGTCAAAAGCTATTCTTAATTGTTTAGACTAAATTAAATATAGACATTCAATTATGGTTTGAGAGCGTATTTTCAATACTTTTTAACTAAAATAACGCTATCAAATAATTTATTAGCTATATTTTATGATATTATCAATAATGTGTAAAAAAAATTATTATATCAAATTTTTAACTCTATTCCAAAAAATTAAAAATACAAAACTCATCTCATTTCCCTAAAAAAAAATGCTTTTTGAAATCTTACAAAACCATATGTGTGACCCAAAAAACATCAAACTTTCAATTTCTCTTTCAAAAATTCTAAATCCAAACACAACTTATATAATTTTTCTCCAAACCAAAAAAAGAAAAGAAAACACTTTTACAAATCTAATACAGATAACATCTCTGAATCGTCCATCAAGAAGGACAATGAATAAATAGCGCTTAAATGTCTACATATTGTAGACCATATAAACATAACTAAAACTTATGTAATGTAAATTGGGCGCATCCCTACATAATGGAACAGCCATTGGCAGACTCTTCACTAAATGCATCCCCAGCCCTGCTTCCAAAAATGGTTGAGTCCCCTTGATGACCATAATTATAGTAACCATTGTACTGGAGGTCATGGTTGTCATAGCCATGCTTGTAGTAGTTGTAGGAGGAGGAGGGCGGTGGGGCGGTGAAGTAAGTCGCCGGACCGCCGCCATAGTACTGTTGATGATTGTTATAATAATTTGTGTTATTGTTGTTTCTCAGCACTGGATTGTATGGCAATTGCCATAATTCAGCTCTTCTGCCTGTTCTTCTAATTGTTTTGAGGATTTTCTTCTGGTCAGCTATTCCTGTGACTGTCACTTTTTGCAAGGCCATGTCTATTTCTATAGTGTCAACTCCTAAAATCACATAAATATTCGTTATGGCAGTTATATTAGAATAATCAATGATTTGAAAAATAAATCAAATTTCTAGTATGTATATATGGTTAAAAGGTGCAAAAGTTTCTTTACAAGAGTAAAATATAATTGAATAAAATTTTAGTGTATATATTGATAATGTACATTAGGTTAATTGAAATAAAATATTTCGTACTAAGACAGTTATTGCTTGAAACATTAATCTCAGAGTTTGATACAATACAAATCTCAAATTTGAAAGTTAAAAATAGATTTCCTATAAGAAACTCAAGTGTTTCATTATGATTTCAAAAAAGATGATTGAATTTCATCTCTTTCTCAGAAAAAGATGATTAAGCAATTCTCAATCATACGTTATCCTTGAAATATTTAAAAAGGAAAAAAGAAGGTTGAGTATCGTTGCTTGGATGATTGATTTTACCTTTCACATCTTGGAGAGCTCTTCTTACTGTTTTTTCACATCCAACACAGTCCATATGCACTCGCATCTCCGTGGTCTAAGAAATTACAATATTAAGGTAATCAATATATATTCACTATGTTAGCAAATATATAATGTTTAAAGGGATTCCTTAAAAAAGAAAAAGAAATGTTTAGGGGATAATTTTTAAAAATATATATACCACATTTGTAAATCATAGGAATACCAAATATATAACATCTTTGTCAATATTCTTTTATTTGAGGATATTTTAAAAATGCAAAGAAGGGCAGAGAAATTACCGTCATGGTCGAAAATTTGAAGCTTGCTACACCGAGAACTTCTGGTATCAGAAAGGCTGAAGATGGTGATCGATCTCTTCAACTTCTTAATTGCAATTTTAAGTCAAGTTGCAAATGAAGAACTCAAGCCAATATATATATATATATAAGACAGCTCCTTGAACTTACTGCAAGCTTAAGGCAAGGAAGAGTCGGTGCAGAAAGAAAGCATTGACTTTAAATATATAATCAACAAAATATTGGTAACTTGTGTTTCTCAAAAAGAGAGTAATTAATCAAATTGATGAATTGTACAAAGAAAGTAAAATGACCGGATAATGTGTTTTTAGAGGAGGAAAATCATGTGAATCGTAGCCCCTTTTGTAAGATTTCCTTTTGCAAGTCAATCTTCATCCCAAAGCCAAATTTCATCCTATCAACCCTATTTGACTAGCTAGCAAGTAATTTTTTAAATCATCATGCACCTTGATCAAATTTGGTCCCTTTTCCGATTTCTCTTCTCCTTCTTAAACAGTTTGTAAAGTCATTGATGTGTTTAGAGTTTCTTAAATTATTGTTTATGGATCAAGACAAAAGCTTGAGTTTGAGATGAATAAATTATTAAAGCAACATCTCATAATTTATTTTTTTACATCTCTTGTCTTTTTTCTTTCTCTCTCTTTATACCTCTCTCACTTGGTTAATTAGTCCTAAAAATACAAGTCAATATTGTTGTCCAAATTCAATACATTGGTATCAATAGTCAAAAAAAAAAAAAAAACTTTGTTGGGAAATAGTAAAAGAGTAAAAACAATTTAAAAAATTAAATATCCCTATTTTATTTTAAAATAGGGCAAGCAATTAAAAAAATAATGAAACGAAAATTGAGACAAATAAATGTTATCAAAAGGGGTATAACTCTATTAACAAAAAAGTTTATACTCCTATATAATCTTCAAAATATAAAATTTAGCATTTCGTTGCTAAGTATTTATTGATGTCTTTGAATAAGAATCCTTGAAACAATTTTCTAGATTGACATAATCATTTTTCATTTCAAATTTTGAATGTATTTCTTAGAGAATATATAATGTTAATTATTTCACCTAAAACTTTTAAATCGTTATGATTATACACCAATAAATGTATAATAATAATTTAATAAATTTGTTTGCATAATTGTTACTATTTCCATTTTTGTTGAATATACATTTTTAATACTTATATAAGAAAAAAAAGTGATAGAAATAGTAATTTAATACTCTGTATGTCCCATTTTATAAGATATTTTAGGCAATTTCACATAGATCAAGAAAAATTATTTTACTTCTCATTATAATCTTATTTATTTTAATATTTTTTGGAAAATGAGTATTTTTTAAAATAAAGTAAAATGTTATATATATATATAATTAACATATAATTAAAATTATATAACTATTAAAATAAAATTATACTTCATATGTCCAAATTTGAATGTTCATATTTGTCTTAATCTAAAATTTTAAAAATGTCTTTAACTTTAATAAAATTACTATACTATCCTTGTTAATTTGGGTAGTGTGAGATTATAAATTAGTGGGATGTAAATCCCTTAAATTAAGAATAATTGTCAGTTATTTTAAATGATAAATATATTTATTTAATACAATGGGCATTTATTTCTAGATATTTCAAAATAAAAATTTGGACATACAATTTCGGATGAATAGAGTAACATAAATTATACATAAAAATTATTATGAAAATAATAATTGAGAGAATAAAAAAATAAATCATGACTCATTTAATCTAGTTATGCACCAATGATAAAATTTTCTTTAAAATTATAATATATAATCTATATAATAATAATTATTATAAAAAATAATTATGCAAAAATTGATTTATGTCCTCCCATTTAATTTAATTTTATATCCACATAATGCATGGAAGTTATTTTTTTAAAATAATATTGAAAGATATTTTTGTTGGTTTTAGAACAAAAACAATTTCAGGTGAGAATCAACGTTTTATTATGAGAAATAAGAACTATGAATTAATCTCAATTTCTGAAAATAAAATTTCATGTACAAATATATTGACTAATTTTAAATTGTTATTTACCCGTGCGATGATTTAAAATTTTATTTTTAAGAGGTTTGACATTATAGTTATAAAACTGTAGTATTAAATTATAAATATAATTCATGTAATAATAATAGTAAATTAATACTTAAGAGAATAAAAATGTATTTAAGTTCCTTTCAATCAATAGAAATTAGTTAATTGAGGAGAAAAAAAATTAGATAATCTTTTCACTGAGAAATGGTCAAAGAGAGTAGTTGACTCATTAATCAAAATTAATGGTTACATCAAATTTTTACTAATTTTTTAAAATCTCCAAGAAAACCACACACTAACACTTGTCACCAAGATAACTTGGTGAAATAACTTTGTAATATAAGTAGTTTTGCACCCATGCCATGCAAGAGTTTAAATTTTTACTATGAGAAATAATTAGAATTAGATTTATATAATTGTAATAATGAAATTATAATATATAATTAGCATATTATAATAAAAAATACAATAACAATTAAAATGAAGACAAAAAATTATACCCCATGAATTGAGGCTAAGAATTATGTCCAAAACAATTGCAAAAAAATGACTCAACAAAAAATGTAAAACTAATGCAACAAAAATGTCCTAATTCAAAATTATTATATACCGCATTTAGGTATTGTACTCTTATTTACCCTTTCATTCTCAATATCTATTATTGTGGCTAGAAAAAAGAAAAGAACGCCAACCTTTATGTCATTATAATGATAATTATGATCATTACCAAGAAGTCATGAAAAAAAATTATTTGTTAAAAAGGTGTCTCTCGACACCATAAAAAAAAAAAAAAAAAACCTAGGTACCTAGAATAATAGCATGCACATTTGCATATAGCTCTTATGGAAAACACAATACAGTTGTTCCTATGCATTACCTATTATGGGATTTAACTATGAAGTGCGAAACACACATTTGCATATAGCTCTAATCCACAATTCTTTAATGCCTAATGTTAAAAGAAAAATCTTAGTTGAAAAGGAATTTATAAACACTTGCTTGGAATTCCTATATAATTAAGAATGGCTTATTGCAAAATATTGGAAGAATGTAAATATTAATTAAGGTTAAAATTATTAGTAAATGAGCCTAAATAATAACCATTTTTGGGGTAATTTTTATAAAGTAGAATTTAGGCTCAAAGTTTCTAATATTTCCATATCGATTATTATGAAGTGTAATAAATACAAAATGATATCAATATTTTTGATGCTATAGAACAATAATGTATAAATTACCTATATAAAATTTAGAATATTCCAAATAATATTAATAGATATTCTATGTGAATTCAATTTAGAATATTATTTATCCTATAAAATGATAATATTGATTTGCTTGAAAAGATAATAAATATTTATCTTTTTATCATTCAATTTAAGTATTGAATGTAGTAAAATTACCCTAACATAAATATGAGCAAACGCATTATCATTATAATATAACCCCAAAATGAAAATTATAATCAAGTTGATAAAGTTATCAAAAAAAAATTATGTTGATCGTTTTATAAAAAAATCAATGTTATCATTCTTGTTTTGTACACTCATATCCTATAATAGATGATTCAAATAATGATAATATTATTTACTCATCCATAAATGTTATATTGAATGATAATGTTAAAATTCTATATGAATGATAAAAGCACTATTTGGAAATCAATAAATATTGTTATTTTGATTATTAAAATTTATATCAGTATGCAGGACTCATGTCATGGAATAAGTGATATATATATATATATATAATAAATTCAATACACAGCCTTATTAATATTTCCATTATTAGTCATGGAGCGAAGGAAATCAAGAGCATAGTTCCTCTGGAATGTCCTCACAAGATATTAATAATACTTTCAAGTCCTGCAAAATAATATAGAGTGCTTAGCCAATAGAATAGAAGCTAAAATATGTAATATAGAATGCCTAGTTTATAGAATATGAGAAATTAAAATAGGTGAATGAGTCAAATGACATTGACTTCTAGGTTTTTTTTTAAGATAATAAAAAAATTAGAAATCTATGTACAAAACATAATAGTCACAACTGCAAAACAATAAAAGCTACACAACAAGTTAGATTCAATCCAATCCAATAGTTAATGGAATACCAAAGAAGAAATCAAAGGACCAGCAACAAAACTCAATAGTAGACTTTTAATATGTACTACACATTTTACAAAATCTTGCAGGCAAAAGATGTAGAGCATCACTTATTAGGGGAAAAAAAGGAAGTAATTTAAACATTTGATATGAAAAATCACCTTCCTCTCTAAACCATCATTAGCTCAATGAAAGCGTTGTCATCTATCTGAGGTCTCTCGGGTTTTTATAGCTAAAATCTAGATATAAAGGTGGATAAAATATAGGAATTTAAATGTTTTAAATTTAATTAAAAGATAAAATGAGGTGAATGGTTGCAAACTGAATCAAAATAACTTTTTTTAGATTATGACATTAAGATTTCTAAGATATACCCATTTTAAAAAAATATTTTGAGGTATACTCGGTTTATCAATTCAAAGTTAACATGAATTAATTTTTTAAAATTTAAATTTAATTGAAAGATATAATATTATTTGAAAATAACTTGAATGGTTTTGCATATATATACTTGCCTAACACTTGTCACTGAGATAACTTGGTGTAAGAACTTTATAATATAACTAGTTGGTTGTTGCGAGAATTTTATATTACTAAAGTATTTGGAATATTTAAAATTTTATAATTATAATTTATATATACCTAAAATTATATAATTATTAAAATACAATTATAATATATAATATATACAATTATGAAAATAATAATTAAGATAATAAAAAATAAATTATGCCATTTAAATCTAGTTTTATTCTTTGCACTCGTTACAATGCATTAGAGTTAATTTTTTTAATGAAAATTGAAATATAAGTTTGTTAGTTTTGAAATGAAAATCCTTTCTTATGTGCATCAACATTTTCATATATAAATATAATGGCAAATTTTAAGAAATTATAATATCTTAAATGTTTTTAAATTTAAATTCAAATTAAATATAATTTGAATATGAAGTAAATTGTTGTATAGAATTCACATATATTACAATTAAAAATGAATTATATCATTTTCAATATATTATTACATCCATTTAATGCATGCAAATTAATTTTTTATTAAAGATGGAAACATAATTTTAACCTAAAATTCGTTCAAATGAAAAATTACTCAAAACCATGAGTGCATGTTGCAAGCTTTTTAAAAGCTTTTTGTGTTGTCTTTTTGTGATAGGTGGGTGGTTAATGATTAGGTGGTTGTCTTCTGGATTGCTTAGTGGTACTATGCTGCTACCTGTTTCACTTATTTATGCAATAAACTTTGTTTTTCAAAAAAAAAAAATTAATGGAGTATATAATTAAAATTTTCTATTTTAAAATATGTATATTTTTCTATGAAATATATAAATATAAATTAATAGAATTAGTTATTTTAATTGAATTAGAAGAAGTAGTTAATTAATTACTTTATAGTGTTTTTATTGAGAAATGGTCAAATAGAGTATTTGATCCATTAATAACAATTAATGTTCATATTTAACTTTATTTTATAAGAATCCTTGTGAATTGTGATAAAAATTCAAAAATATCTAATGAAGACACTTGTCAAAATAATGAAATGGAGAAAGAACTTTATAATATATATATATATATATATAGAGAGAGAGAAGTAAAAAAAGAAGATAATGAGATAATAAATGTTTAAAAAGATTGATTAGGCAAAAAAGACTAGTTTGACTTCTAAAAAAAAATACTTAAAAAATATTGTTATAACACTTGTTAAGATTATGAAATGGAGAAAGAACTTTATATAATATATACAAATTATTTCACCTAAAATTTTTAAACCGTGATTATATACCAATAAATATATAAGGATAATTACATTATTGTTACTATTTCCATTTTCTTTTCTTGAATATACATTTTTTTAATACTTATATGAGAAAAAAAAGTGGACAATTTTAAAATGTGGCAGAAAGAGTAATTTGGTACAATAGAACCATCTTCTATATTTTGGCAAAGGTAGGAGTACTTTTGATGAGGGAGAGAGGACTCCCCTTACCTGTATTAGATGTTTCTTAATCAGACGGGTTATAAATCGAGGGATGTACCCGAGTAACAGACAGAGGTGGGAGAGAGCCAACATGACAAACTCAGAACAAAACTTCACAATACTTCAGTGAAAATTTACTCTATACAGAGATTCGAACTTGGGTTGGTGCAATAAATTCCACTGGTGGAGAACTTTGGTCAACCCACATTATTACTTGAGTCACCTGGTCGTTGCCCATTAATGAAGTTTTCATGACAATTTCAGAAACACCAATTATGAGGACCGTCTTATCTGCAACATTTACTCTTTCTCCTATAAACTGTGCCCCACTAACGGTCCAAACGAATCCAGTCAACCTCGAATCACCCAAGCCACCTCGACGTTGAGCTAACTCGATAGAGGTTGAAAATTAAAAAATTTGAGCTCGAGTTCGGCTCGTCAAATTTTTAATCAGTTCGAATTTGACTCGAGATCGAATAAAAGATAATTTTTGAGTCAAACTCGAGTTTGAATTATTTTTTAAAAAAAATTTTAAAAAAATTTATTTATTTAGTTCACGAGCAGATCGATGAGCTATGAGCCAACTAAGACGAGCTGGCTCAAGCTCGATTCGAACTCAAGTTTAACCGAACTTGAGTCTAGTTTTGACAGAACCGCAGCTTGGCTCGCCTTATTTGAAGCCTTAGCCCCACCCCACGTACAAAACCAAAAAAAAAACAAAAAAGGAAAATTTTGAAAATGAGAAACAAATATAAATAATGTGCAATATCATAATATCCAAGTCTTTTTCTTGATCAGATTAATTGTTATAGTAATAATATTCAATGAAATGTGCAGTATTGGGAATTTCTATGATCAAGTTCTACAATCAGCAAAACCTTCCAAGTACATGCACTAAAGGTTTCGGATAGTACTAAATTAATTTCTATGCTCAACTTCTTCGGACACGGCTGCCGCTGCTGCTACCATGACCTCGGCTTGCACGATAATTTGAAGTATTTTTAATCCTTTTCTTGTAAGTTGAACAAGGTTTCCATTTCCCATTAGACCATTCAAGATGAACCCTCAACTTATCTATGGGGAAAGGGATCTCATCTTCAGCACTAGGGAATTGGACGAAGTATTCAGAGGCAAATTTCCCTTCAATGAGTCCAAGCCACCAGCCATCCCTGGCATATGCGTCAACAATCTCTTCCAAACTAAAGGCATCATTGGGAATATTAGGTGGCTCGGGACGAAGCCGATCCAAGTCAAGAACTTCTTGAAGTGGCCCAGACTCATCTTCTTTCAAGAGAGTCTCGTACTCTACCTTGTACTGATTTGTACCCTCTTTTGAAATCACTTTTGCGGCATAGTAGGAACCTTCAAGACCCTCTTCTTTGCCAATCACTTCAACCTTCTGTCCCACTTGATACTCCATCCAGGATCTCCTCTTGTCAACACCACGAAAAGAGGCGACAAAGGGGATGACAGGTGGCGGAACAGGTGAGTGGTGATGGGGGACTTTGAAGGCTGAAAAAGGGACAAAGGGTTTAGAGAAATCAGGTAGAATTAGAGTGGGAAAAGGATGGTCATACTCATGATGGAAGTTCTATCTGCAGGGTGGATGTGGAGTTGGTGTGGCTGTTCATGGGAAGGGCGGTTGCTTTAGGGGCACGGGGTTGGTGCTGCTAGTTATGGTACCATAAATTATCAGGTATACCACGTGGTGATAGATAGTAATGCGAGGTCAAAACTAAGGTAAAAATTAGTGGTAAGCCCTTCATCTCATATAATATGATTCGTGTGTTCGAATTTCGTATTTCATTCTTCTTATTTTATTTCGTACATAATAAAATATAGTACTATGCAATGAATACCGTACTTCATTTTAGTTATTTTCACACATTGTTAATTCTCAAGTTAATATTGATGTATAGATTCAGCCTTAGAAGATGTAAAACATTCTTGAAGTTAACCTAAAAAAATGTAGTATTCTTGACATAATATATACTCCCTCCGTGGATAATTGGCATCTCTATCAATGATAAGATATTCTCAAGAATAATGAGATCTTGTAACATAAAATTATCATTTCTTCTTGTGTGTGGAGAGAGAGGTCACTTTTTTTTATAAACTTGAAAACGATCAATTGTATATGGAAAATTAACCTTTTTTTTTTATAACTAGTATTCAAGCTTGTGTTTGACTATAATTAGGGATAGCAACTATGACCCATTAGTATTACTATCATGTAAATTAAAGAATATGTTTGAACCGATCAACTCAAGCTTGCGCTTGACTATAATTAGGGATAGCAACTTCGAACTCCTATTATGTAAATCACAAAATGCGTTTGAATTAATCAAAATTTGTTAATGATCCACTAATTTCCCTACAAAATTCAATTATAAAATAAAACAAATAAATTTATTTTCACTAATAAAATGAGAGTCTTGCATGCTTAAAATTTTATATTTTTTATATTGACTTATAAAGTTCAAGATTTTCGAGATTTAACTAACAAAATCCTTTTAACTTTCAAGATTTATTAAATATTTGATCATTTTGTTGTTCAAATCTTAAAAATTTTGCAATTTATAACACAATATAAAATATACTATACTTCAACGGCCAAAAGACTAAAACATAAAGACTAAGGGGACAACCAAAGATAGGCTAAACAAATAACGAGCACAAGAAAGAGCGAACATGTTGAGAGGCCACGCCTATCCAGTCCAACAAAATCCATGGCCCAAGAGCCCCGTTCTCTATCATGGGTGACCAAGTACTCTAGCTAGAGACAAAATCTGAGTACGTATTGCCAATGTGATTCATTTACAAAAATGGACAAGAGCCACCATGGCACTATTCCAAACAATATTTGTCCTATTAATAGTTTTAAACTCCTTTAAAATCTTTCATTTAGTTTCAAATTAAATGTTAATTTTTTATTTTAATTAAAATTTTAAAAATATTATTTTATTTCAATTAATTATATTAAATTATTATTCATATTAATGTAATGGATAATGATTTAGTGAGATATAAATATTTAAAATTAAAAATATTAGTAATAAAATTTTGAATAAAAAAATGTATGTTAAAGGAAAATAAACATTTTATTTAATTTTGAATAAAAAATGTATATTTTATTTTGAAGGAAGAAAGTACATATTTGGAGGGCAGGGAACCTGGATGATGGCAAGAGTACCATTGATTTTGCTGTCTATTATGGGAAAAATTGCTTGGAATTCTAAGAAGAAGCAAACAGTGGCTGCTAGGTCTTCAACTGGGTTACATCCGTGCTATATGAGACTTCTCATTGAGCTCTTTAAATTTGCAGTGTTCACTTGCACCATTTTTCATTCAAGATTGAAGCATTTAGAAACTGATTTTCATTATGTTAGTGATCAGATTCAATTTGGCATATTGCACATTGCCTATATCCCAACAAACTCTCTCATATATTGTTGACATCTTTCACTAAACCTTTTTTGAAAACATTTTCTATTTCTCCAATCCAAGTTGTGTATATGTGGTACACTTGCACAACTTGTGAGGCATGATAAAGATTCATGATACACCCGTATGCAAATTATATCTCATATCAATATTATCATAACTTATCATTATATATCATGTATCATTGTCTTCTTTACAAAAGCAGATTTTATTTTCTCTTTATTTCTTTTTTTTTTAATTGTAATTTATAATAACTACTTGACGATCATTTTTGCTATATACTAAAATTAATATTCAAATTGATATCAATCATACACATTTTTGCTCAATAATACGAAAGGAGTATTACAACTTACAAGTCATTCGTGTAATTTCTTGTTTGCGCACATTAGGAGGGCTTTCCCAACTATATCCCTTTGCTTAGGGAGTTGTTTTTTGACAAAAACAACTCAAAACCATTGGAGTGTTGAGTTTCTGATCCACACGTGAGCATCATTCACTCCACATAGCAACTCTAATTTGCATATCATTTGTAGGCTCCTCAAATACGAATGCAACTCAAATGACTATTTTATAAAATGATCGTTGCATTATTTATTTTTTTATTTTTATCCCTCTTTTTTAGTTTTAATATTATGAGTGGTTTTTAAACTTTTTTTCTTTTTGGAAAAGATTCTACCGTTAATTTAGAGCATAATATTGACATTTTCATTATCTTTTCTTTAAGCATGTTATTGAAAAAAATTCACAGTTTAAAAGACAATTGAAAAAAATTTATGTTTGTTATTAAATAAAATTTCATATTTGAATAATATTTGAATTTTTTACATAAATTAATTATTATTTTAAATTAACAATTTAATGATATAAAAATTGAATAATATGATAAATTCAATATTGTATTAAAAATATTAATGTAATTGAAGTGTGATGTGTGATGTGAATCCGATTTATTATGATTAGAGTATATAGTTGCAAAAAATAAAAAAATAATGTGAACGGATAAATCTTACAAAAAGTGGGAGAAATGAAACTCTCTTATAATAAAGTTACATGTATGAAGATGCTCTCACTTTTTTTTTGTTTAATTTGTCTTCTCTTTGGTTGGGACCAAGAAAATAGAATTTGATCTGCAATAGTAAAGCTTATGATAATGTGTAATAGAACACTTTTTGCAAAGTCTATTCCATGTCTCTAGTGACTATAAGAATAGAATATATGGTAAGACACGTTTTGCAAAGTCTCTTCCATGTGTCTAGTGACTATAAGAATAGAATATATAGTAAGACATGCGATTACTAGAGGAAAATTCTACAGCAAAGCAAATTCGAATCTAGTGTGCAGCATATTTTTCACTGAAATATTATGGAAGTTTGTCCTGAAATTTGAATCTTATCGACTCTCTCCTATATATGTTTGTCACTCGTCAACTTTCTAATATAGGGGAATTCTCCTCTCTCCCTTATCAAAAGAACATAATATAGGTGTTCCCAGGAGCATAGCCAATTTACAACCTGTCTAATACAGGTAGGGGAATTCTCTTATCTCCCTTATCAAAATAACATAATATAGGTGTTCAATGGGGCATAACCGAGTTAATAAGACATTTGGTAATGTGAGGAGAAATCCTTCGGCAACGTAGATTCGAATCCTGTGTGGGGCAAATTTTCACTAAAATATTGTGAAGATTTGTTCAGGAGTTTGAATTTTGTTGACTCTTTTCCATATGTATTTGTCACTCAAACATGTCCTTCTATTTACAACCTACCTAATTAAATGACCTCTAATACAGGTGTAAGTTCTCCTCTATCTCTCCCTTATCAAAAGAATAGAATATATGAGTAAAATTGGATAGTACTACTAATATTTCCTTTCTTGCATTGGAGCAGTTGGATAGGGACAGCCAACGCTATCGGTTCCAGTTGTCTTGGTCAGGGTATACAATCGGTGGAATAAGTGAGTCCTGCAGGGTTCTTTTTCGTTTATGTTGATTCATCTGCTATTTAGGTGCAACTATAGGCATAAATTTACCCTTTAATATCTCTTCTGAACACTCCCACCCTTAGATTTGCTTATGCTATTGAAATACTAAAGTGAAAAATTCTTTCTTTTCAGTTTTCTCTTCAAGAATTAGAATTAAGAACTTCATTTCTTTTCACATAATTTTCTATTGGCACTTTTTTGATGAGGGAGAGTGAAAACTCCTCCCAACTGTATTAGATGTTTCTTAATCAAGCTAGCTAACATGATTCAAATTTCAGGATAAACCTCCACAATATTTCAGTGAAAATTTGCCCCACACGTATTTGAACCTGCATAACTAACAGGATTTAAACCCTAGGATAAACCTCTATAATATTTCAGTGAAAATTTATCCACACATATTCGAATTTGCATTGTCGAAAGATTTGTCCTTACATTATAACATGTCTTACCACCGAAGACTTATGTTGGCACTCTTTATTTTATAATTGGTCGATTTAGACTATCATGATTAAAATTTTGGTCATATTGATCCATTATATTTTTTATTGACATTTTTAGATCTTTATCTATTCCAATTCCACCATCTTCAATTTGTGTCAGTGAAAATCAAATGAAGGGTAAAAAAAGTAAAATCAGTTAAACACATCCCCTCCTGATTTCTTTTTCTTTTTTTCTAGGAATGAAACACAACCCTCTAATCCCAAATTACCTAGTTAAACTGCAGAGCGAGAAACATTCTCCTTCTCCAATCTAAATCTTCACTTCCTCGCTGCCGCAGATTTCACCGACATCTGCAACGACGACATAGACTGAGACTTCTCAGAACTGGAAACATAAGTCAAAGGCCTACCAGCGCCCAAGCTCTGATGAGAATCGCATAGGCAATTTCCTGTAGCTTCGGCAGTCTTAGATGGATACCCAATTCATCAAATGCAGCAAAAGTATGTAATTTAGTTGAAGACTTGAACCGATAAGTATTAGACGAGAAAATTCCCAACCGAGCTTGTTTATTCCAAATCCAACTCAACCTACTGCATTTTTTTCTTTTTTTACTCTTTCAACACAAAAGCCCAACTGTCATTTTGAGTTTAATATATTTTTTTCCTGTTTATTTTGAGTTTTTCCACTTCTCTTTGGCTTCAATAATCTGTAAACTTCGAGTGTAGTTTGGATTTTTGTTTTCCAATTTCGCTTTTATATTAAAGAAGGCCAACTTACACGAGAAAAACCAGAATCTCCTTGTAGAAGCCCCTACTATGTAGAGCAAGACTATACAATAAAAATTTGACCAAAATCAACCAAGAAGAGACTGACAAATCGACTCCACTGGTTCTCAATCGACGGCGTCGCCTTGCAGAGAAATCACTTTTTCAATCACCGAGGCTTAGGGCTTTCGATGAGGGGTGAATGGTTTGAGTTGGGTTAACAAACGAGTTAGTTTGGATCAGACGAGTGGGGTTTTTTCATTTGACAATTTTGTACAAAAGAAATGAACTTCAACTAAAAAAAATAAAAATAAATGACCGATTTAGACTATTAGGTTTAAATTTTTAGTCAAATTGGTCTTTTATATTTTTTAATAAATATTTTTAATTCATTATATTTTCACTTTTGACTAAATTGACCACTAATGATTTTTATGTTAATTTCATTAAGACACTTAAACTTCTCATAAAAAATAAACTATTTTCTCAATGTAGATAAAAAATATAAGAGACCAATTTGGTCAAAACTATAAACATAATGGATTAAAAATGTCTATTAAAAATATAAGAGATCAATTTGATCAAAAATAAAAACATAATGGACTAAATTGACCCTTTATCCAAAATAAAAAGGTAAAAAGTGTTTTGTAAGTGAAAATAAGGGATTTTGATTCGGTGAAGTCTTGAGTTGGGTTTAAAAAATGGGTTACTTTAAATTAAATGATCCGATTTTTAATTTGACATTTTTACCCCTCATCCTTTTCCCCAAGAAAAACGTGTGGTACGAATTGACACCTTCTATTCTGAATTTAACATAAAGATCTTGTTGGTCTAATTAGTATAAATAATATATATATATATATATATTTTGTCCAAAATTAAATATTCACTTAGGCAAAAACATAAAGGACTAAATCGGTCAATTATTCTTAATATAATAATGTTTTATCTCTCACCTATTAGGAATATAGAAAAGGCAAGAATGGATAGTAAGCTCACATTGTTCTCCAAAATTGACCATTGGAGATAAATAATTGTAGCCAAATTCCTCATATAATTCTTATTTCATATGACGATTATTTAGGTAGAAGCCATGCTTGTAAATAGATTGTTGAAATTTTTGTTCAAAATTTAGGATAGGTAAAACAATCAAGTTAAGCGAGTACCGCCCGTCCCCACACTGTTGAGGACGGAGATTACCCGTTTTAAAACGGGATGGGGACATTATTTTCATTTTTTTTTTGCATAATCAAATGTTCGAATGTTGCTGACTATTCCTCATAGAGGATGATCTTGTTAAAATAAATAAATTTAACCTTATTAAAATAATTAAATTCAACCTCTCTCAGCACCAGGAGGAGATGCATTACTAGAATTCCCTGGTGTTGATTGATTACCGTATCCAAAATCTAGTTATCCTTTGATTTCCAAAACTAGAATGTAGTTATCCATTGATTAATGGAGATTAGGAACCAAACCATTTGGCAAATGAGCAATCATAAAGCAGAAAATTTAAGATGTTATGCCTTATGATTGAATATTATACTTCATAGAGTACTATACTTTAGAAACTTCAAGAAAACTTCATATTTTATAATATTATACTATCTTCATTTTGAATTGAATGTTCAATTTTGACTTTAGTTAAAACGTAAGGAAAATCTTTTAAATTTAATTAAATTATCAAATTATCATTTAGATTAATATAATAGATGATGATGTCACAACTTAGTGGGATGTAAATCACTTAAATTAAAGTGATCTTATAAATTAGTGGTATATAAATATCTTAAATTAAAGAGATTTATTGATGAAACTTTGATAAAAAAAATGTTTATTTAATAAAAAGAAACATTTAATTTTGAATAAACTAAAATAAAATATGAATATTTAATTATGGAAAAAGAGAATATCACATACAATGCATACATATTTTATAAGGAGGGAACTTTTTAAAGTATCTGATTATAAATATCAAATCTATGTAAAAAATTGCAGATGGTTTAAAGTATATAAAGACTAAATCAAATATATATACTTAACTGAGACGAGACATGTAAATCATAAAATGATGTCAATAAATTTATGGGGAAAAAGATTATAGTGAAATGTGACTTCATACTAGAAACAAAAATATGTTGCTTTGGAGGGTGACTCGTTTAAAATGTTATATATATATATAAAACCAACATATTAGATCATTGTGAATTGCGATACGACAATCCGTTTAACATGCTTACTAGTCTTCTTAATAGTTTTGGCATGATTTGTTTTGTTCATGTTTCAAGGAAAGCTAATTTTTTTTTGCGAATTCTCTTACTAAAACTTGGTGTATAAGGAACTTCTAATTTCTATGTTAATGTGTGTATAGAATATACCCTAGTTGTTGTACTATATCGTATCATGCAATGCATAAATTGCATATAATATGGAAGGTAATCTTGTAATCTTACGTTTAGTAGGGTTTTTATGCTTCAAGGTTTACATGCATATATACCCCTTGTAATTTTCATCATATATACATAATACAATCATCAATAATCATTGTTTCAGATAAACTCTAATAGTACATTCGTCTAGAAATATAAGTCATTGGATCCACTTTTACACATATCAAAACTTTTTTTTCTTCTAAAATGTTATTAATTCTTATATTTTGAAAATAAGAAAGAGAAAAAGTTTGTTTGAGAAGAAAAAAATATAAAGACTTTATCTTGTAAATAAGAAAGAGGTGAAAGGAGAGAATAAAATAAATAAGATGATATTGGAAGTTAATGGTGAAATATTCATAAAATTCTATAAAACGATTTATATTTTGAGATAAAAAATCCCAACAATTTATATTTCTAGACCGAGGGAGTAATATGTTTAGTCATAACTTTGTTCATCAATATATTGATTACTTTTTAAAAAACAAAAATCCTATAACTGAAATCACTAGGGAATTAATAATATGTGGATTATGTGGTAATAAATAGCTTTAAAAGTAGTTGTACTTTTTAAAAAAAGAAATAAATTATAGTATAGTGTAAAATAGGAGTTATATAAGCAGGACAAAGTTAATTTTGATCATAACTGTTCCTAATACTTTTTTTTCTTTTTTAGCTTACTAATACACTAGCAAATGTTTTTTTATTTATTTGTGAAGGAAAGCATTAATCATTCTCATTAAGAAAGACATAATTATAACAATTCGAAGGTTTATCTCCATGGTCACACTAGGATGTCATAGGAAGGAGTTGTACATCAACTTTACCAAAAACACATTGTTTAGCCCATTGAACAGTGTTGTAGGCAGATTTGTTAAGATGATTAGGAATATAATTTATACACCATTTTTTATCCCTCCCATGAGTCAGCAAAAATTTAGCTTGATCAATCAAACTAGTAGCCTGCCAAATTTCTTGTTATTTATAGTCTTTCACAACTATAATTACACTTGTGCATTGCCATCAAATTCAGCTAGTAAATACACTAGCAATTCAATTATCAACTCTTATGGATCAAGTATTATAAACTCACTCGCTACAAACTTATACTCTCTCCGTACGAAATTAAATATCTACATTTTTATTTTAGTTTGCTAAAAATTGAATGTCCACATTCCTTAAATAAACATATTTTTTATCCAAAGTTCCATTGATAATCTCTTTAACTTAAAAGATTTATATATCACTAACTCATGGTCCCACTACTTACAACCGTAATTTAAGGAATTTAGATCTCACTAACTTATGAGTCTCACAATCTATTATATCAATATGAAGAATAAACTCATAATTTAATTAAAGTCAAAGACATTTATTAAATTTTAATTAAATTCAAAAGTGAATATTCAATTCCATAGTAATATTCTTACATGAGTCACTAAGAGTGACTTCTTATTGTGCAGGAGATTTGGGATTTGAAGTCAAGTGGTGAAATTGGAGTCACAATTGAAGTTTTGAAAAATTGACTTATTTAGTCCTATATCCTTGGAATTTTTGGTTATTAAAGTTTCATATTTTTGACACAATTTGTTAAATCAAAATTGTGTTTCTAATATGTTTTTTAAAATTCTAATTTAGGTACAATTAATTTTCTCTATGTTAGTGGGATTAAAGTTTCTAATATTTTTCAAAAAATCCTAGTTTAGGCACTTCCGCACGTAATTGGAAGTTTTTTTTTATATGTCATATCATGCGACCCCATGAGACCACAAATGATTCAACTCATCCACAAGCGGTTGTAAATACACGTCTATTTTGTGATTCGAATTCTTTGGGCTCGGGATTATAATTGTCAGGAATATTACTGAATCCTTCATGCACATCCAAGAAGGAAGGTTATACTGAGTTAAAATAATTGACCAACAAGAATACTACTTCCCAAACATCCCAAAAGGAGAGAATTTGTCTGTACAAAGACCAAGCCTCACCATCTCACGGATGGATCATCATCCCTACTTTTGTAGTTGTCTTTGCATGCCATCTTATGTGCTCAGCTATCGTCCTAGAGGCATAGACTCTCTGCAATCTCGGTGTGATCGGGAAATAATACATTTTCTTGAAAGAGATCTGCTTTTGTTGATTATTCTTCCCAAATTTTTTCTTTGGCATGTACCGTAGATAACCATATAATTTACAACATTTACCTTGAACATCACTCCCCCAAAACAACATACATCCATTGGGACATACATCGATCTTCTCGACGGGCAAACTAGGTCTAGAAACTAACTTCTTTGTCTGATAGAAGTCAACTGGATGCGTGTTACCACTTGGTAGAACTTCCTTGACTAGTTGTGCTATCTGGTTGAAACATCTCTCGGAAATATGGTTGTCGGACTTATTTTTCAGAAGCCAAGAAACAATAGATAACTGAGAGTGACTTGTGCATCCTTCCCAAATAAGAGTGTCGGTTGATCTCAACATGTTTTAAAACTTTTGGACCTCAAGATTCGGAGGCGCCTTGACATGTTCATATGATGGAGGATTCAGTTGAAATTCATGACCTACAATATCTAAGACCATATCTTGGAATTGGTTGCTTGTGTTAGAACCCGAACGATTATCTTAGGATTTACCAGAACGGGTGGTTTGTTACGTCTTTCCCCATGACATACCCTATACATAATAATTAAACTCAAATCCCCATCTACACAAGTGCTTCTCAACCTTATCTATATATCCTGATGTTTCAAGTTCTTGCATCTCTTACATAGACACGTGACGGACATTGGGGATATTGCATTCAAGACAACATGCCTGATGAATTCGTCGAGACCCATTCAAATTTAGGCGTGACACCCCACACACTTGGTGTGTGCCTTCTATACATCCAACTATGGTCTTCAATTTCTATGTTCTAAGAAAATAAAAAAAAATTATATCCCTAAAAAAACAAAAAAAAATTATATTGATCTAAATAAATAGTATTACAATAATTTTGGAAGATGGATAGCTTCAAATTATAAGTGAATTGTTAAAGTCTCAGAATAATATTATTTTTTAAAAAAATAAATTGATCGAATCTCCCCTACAAAATGAACATTTTCCACGCTATAGGGCCACCACAACTCAAAATCAACTCCCAAGTTACTTACAATAATAATCAACCACAACACAACATCAACTCCCAATTTTCTTGCAATAATAATATACTTTAATCATAACAAGTTGAAAAAACTGACTAGTATCAAACTAAGCTAATTTTATTAAACAAAATAAATCAGTTTTTCAAATTAAACTAAACAAGAATTACATTTCAATCACATAAGTATAACTTCAATAATATTGATTAAAATTTATAAGATACAAATTAAAATTAGGTAGATACTTAAAATTAAGTTTTTAATAAAAACTTTAGGTTGCTATAAAACTAAGTTACTAAGTTACTGGTTTACCTAATTTATCTTCATTTTTTTTCTTGGCTCTTGTTAATGCATAGAATTCAAGTGTGCAGCCAAGCCTGCCTAAATGTCCGCTTTTATGAAAAAGAGTCTCATTTATCTAATGTTCATAGGGAATTGCTTTACTCTATATATCTTATGTGAGGTTTTAGGGATAACGGATTTGTTTACTAAAATTAGATAAGATTACGAATGTGTTTTGTATTAAGTTAATAGGAAACCTTATTCCATAAGTATTCAGAGTAGTTGAGTGTGAAAAAGGTATGGTTTTCAAGGTTTATTAGGACTAAATGTAATAAGAAATGCATTGAAGAGGAACATATTAATTAGATGTTTAAAAGTGCATGAAAATGACTAGATAAAATGTAATGTTTCTTATGTAGATATCTTTAACTTCATTTAAGCCATCTTGATGAATCAAAGTATTTTATTTAAGCCATCTCTATATTTTAGCAACCAAGAATTTTTTTAAAATAATACCATGAACGAAGAAATTTTTCATATATATATATATATATATATATATATATATATATATTTTAGGAAATAGACAATAAAATAAACGGTGAGAGCAGACATTGTGTGCATTTTAGTAGTATTTTGAAAGACAAAACAAACTAAGAAGTTGAATATTAAAAGTATACAAAATTTAATTCAAGCCAACTTGCCACTGACAGGAGAATCCAAATTCACTAAAACAGAAAGCCCAAGAAAAAAGGGTACTTTCTCAGGATCACCTCCCTTATCAGGATGATTCTTTATGGCAGTTTCTCAGGATCTTGAGGAGAAGCACCCTTCGGCACCCCTAGAATATGATAATACCTTGTGTTATCACTCTCGTCTTTTCCTTTTTCTTTTCCTTTTTCTTTTCTACCTTTGCTTAGTGGAGAGAACTCAGAGAAGCAATAACATGAGCTACTCCGGCCAGTGTTAAATAGCTTTATTTTTATTTTTTTAAGCTCTGCCGACCATAATTTGTCTTTCCACTAAAAATTGAGTAAATACATGACCTAAAGTTGTTGCCACCATAGTAATAAAATACTATCCCTTTAGTACTCCATGTTCATTCTTTCTAGTTTTCCATTCATGTCGTGACTCTCACCAAAAAGTTAATCATAAATCATTCCAATTTATTTTTGGTCCCATTCCAAGAGTGAAATGTATACTTTTGGCCCCATTAACAACTACGAATTCTATGGATAATTTAATGTAGAAACAGGATAGTCTGCTAATCTAAAAAAATACTTGTTCAATTTCCTTCATTTTTTTAAAAATAAAAACCCCATGAAAGGTGGACAAAAAATGGTCTGGACAAAAAAGTTTGAAAGTGATACGATCTTTGTTATAGTTGAGCGCGGATAAGGTCAAGTGGATAAAAATGGGCTAAGTATTTTTAAATTTCAAAATTTTTAAAAATGAAGTTAAAAGGAATTAAAATTTAATGAAAGATATTAATACAATAATTAAATGACTAAAAATATACAACAAAACCAACAATTTCTCATATTGAATACCAACAACAAGTCTATAATATTTTTCTTCCTCTTCATTACCAATAACAATATTTGAATCTAGCTTAAAAAAATTTGAAGATTTAATAAAGTCGTTATCACAGTTATCATCTAAAATGAAAATTGAATAAGTTACTTAATATATAAAAAAATGTAAAAATAAATGAGCAAATAAATCAATTCAATTCCTGTAGTGACATTATAAAGATTAAATACAAAAGTGATTTAAAAGAATAGTTAAGGAACAAAATTAACTAATTTTCTTGAAGAAATGATGTAGAAGGAAGAATGTTATTACTAATGCTTATTAAGAAGTAGTACAATAATAACAAAATAAAAGTAAGATTTATCAAGAAAATGTTAAATATTTTGAATTTTTATAGAAATTTTTATTTAATTTAAAAAGAAAAAACTTTTAAGTCAAACCAGCCGCAGCTATGATTTAAGAACCTAATTCATATTTATTTATGGGCCAAAATGGGCTACCCCATATTCGCACCACTAGTGGATAGTCACAAATTGGTACAAAAAATGAAAAAAACTTTATTTCATATAAAGTAAATTTGTTAACTTTTTTATTTTAAAAATTATTAACTAATAAGTAATTATAAAAAAAAACTCTAGCTTTGTGACCCATTTATGACTACTTTCATAAAGGCCGTCACAAATAAGTCGCAAAACACATAATATTAAATTTTAAAATAAAAAATAAATTTTTATTTTTTAAAAAATAAATTAATAAAGTAAAATATAATTAATTAAATCAATCACAACATATTATTTATTTTTTAAAAAAAGTCTTGCTTTTTAAAATTTTATTAAAAAAATGTGCTTTTGAGACATATTTCTAACTTATTTCGCTAATTTGTCTCAAAACCTCCTTACATTTTATGTTCTTAAATATGTAAATATTTAATGAAGGTTTTATTGCCTAGAAATTTATTCTCTTCCCCAAATTTATGGTCTACATCCTCTCCATCTCGTATATTTTCACATTATTATATAAAAACAATTGTTTACATTATTATATATTCTCCCGCAAATTTAGTTTACAATTAACTTATATACATTATAATCAAATTATTTGCATTAATTTGAAAAAAAAAAATAAAAATTAAATTAATTAATTATGTCGCACATCTGTCTCGCTTTGCAATTGATTTAATGTTTAAAAAAATAGTTTCAAATAGGTTGCAAAATTTGTGACCTTAATAATTTCTATTGCAAATTTGTTGTAATTTGAGACATATTTGTGACAAATTTCATAAAGGCAGTCGCAAATCGAAACATATTAATATTAAATTAAAAATATATATTTTTAATTGTTAAATCAACTAATGAAGTAAAATATAATTAATTAAATTTATTCTTCTTTTGTGCATGATATATTTTTATTTTTATTTGAATCATGCTCTATTGACATGTTTGTTAAATTTCGTAAAACAATCAATAAAGCTCTTGTGGATAACATATGTATCATGAAAAGTTAGGACGATTTCTCCAACAAAAATTGTGTGTTCGAGCATATGGATTATTCAACCTTTGATTTTGTCCTACAAAATGAACATTATGATAAACTTCATAATTAAATGAAGAGTTAGAATAATTACATGTAGGACAAGGGTAAGTAAGCATGAATCTCATTGCATGTTCCACGATTGTTTTGCATTCATGCCAATCCCAAAGTGTTAAGATTTTTGTTAAAGATTGGCAATTGGGACATAAGTGTGGAAGTTGTGCCCAACTGAAAATTCTTGCAGCTTTACTAGGATTTAATCTTTCACTTCACTAGCAATTTATTGTCGCAATTTTATCCAACATTTCCCATGCTATGTTAGGGTCATTTGTCATCAATGTTCCTCCACTAGCCGCATCTAAATTAGCTCTTGCATTATTATTCAACCCAATTTAAAATTTTGAATTTGCATCCAATTTGCAATTTTATGATGACGACATTTTCTCAAGGCATCTTTGAATCTCTCCCATGCTTCGTCAAATGTTTCATTAGCTCTTAGCATAAAACTAGTAATTTTATTTCGTAATTTAAAAGTTTTGACAGGTGAGAAATATTTACTCAGGAAATCCCTTGTTAATTGGTCCCAAGTAGAGATAGAAGAGTTGGAAAGGGAGTTTAGCCACTTCATAGCCTTATCCTTGAGTGGAAAAGGAAACAATTTTTGAGTGAAAAATGTTTTTATTTCCAATGGTCCTCTTCAATTATTTCACCTTTTGGCACTTCATAAAAAAATATTTAATCATGCAAAGGCGATCAAGCTTTACAAGCATTAAGAACAAGTAATAAAAATTAATGACAATAATAATTAAACAAGAATTATCTAATTAAACCATCAAGATACTAACTAATTTTCACATTTTGTCCTAGTCAGAAAATGTTTAGCTTAACGCGCCAAAATCCACAATTAAATGAACTATTAAATTCATGCAAATGAATTTTGATTAGTTAAGCTAAAGCAGATAAACAAAGAAAAATAAACAATTAGCAAAGAATACGTACCAAGTAATTAGTAACAAGATTAATCATAGATAATCGGGGAATTAAATTAAGAGAACACATAGTAGGCTGTCAAACTGACCATAAGAATTTGACAGTATGTGGTCCGATTATCAGGCTTAGGTCCAT
This sequence comes from Apocynum venetum, assembly GCA_019593545.1. Lineage (NCBI taxonomy): Eukaryota > Viridiplantae > Streptophyta > Magnoliopsida > Gentianales > Apocynaceae > Apocynum > Apocynum venetum. Next base: position 1,443,172 of record SRSM01000144.1, on the reverse strand, counting down.
ATCCAAACCCTTTGATATAGCTTGAGCTGATTCCCAACACTTCATCCACTATAGAGTCTACTATCTTAGGCTCATTTCATTCTCCAGCATAATTTTCTAACAATTGATGCATTTTCTCCTATAAGTTAAGAAAAGAAAATTAAAACACAGAAGATTAAATTAATGCTCCAGTAAGAAAATTGTTATTAATCATACTATTGATTAGATAAGCTTACATAAGCTACTTGAGCTTCAGATTTTGCCAATCATTTGGCATATGAATAATTAGCACTCTTGAAAAATTACATCCTATTAGGTTCTTTATCATTGTTGCACTACATAGATAATTGTCATTTAAAAAATCATTTAATATAAAATATTGATATATAAAGTTTAAAAAATATATGAATGTTAAAGAACATTTACCATAGCATATCGACTAGCAACAAATGCCTTAGACCCCTAGTTATGACTAAACTTGACTTCTTGTTGACAAATTTTATTTTTTTCACACCTTGCCATCAATTAAAAGATATATAAATAACATACAAAATGTAAATTACTACCAAGTTATACAAATATGTCTTTATTATATTTTATTGTGAAATTGTTATATGCTAAGGTGTACACACAAATGAGCAACAAGTTAGGGAATATGATATTGCTATTGTTGAGAGAAGCCTTTTAAGCTAGTACAATTCCTTCATCTTATTATGAGTCTACAAGAATTTTGAGAGGCTTGGGGCTTAATTATGTACCAATTTATGCTTGTAAATTTGATTGTGGTTTGTTTTGGGGTGAGCATTAGGATAAACAAAGTTGTCTTGTATATGGCACGTCAAGATGAAACTTCAATGGCAAGAAAATTTCTTGGAAAGTCATGCATTATTTTACTTTAAAACAGAGACTACAAAGAATATTTATGTCTATAAGATAGTTGAGCATGTGTGATAGCATAAAGAAAAATGAGTTGATGATGATACATTAAAGCATCTAGCTAATGGAGATGCATGGAAAACATTTGGTTTTGCGTATCCCCTCAATTGCTTGTGTCACTAGAGAAATTGTTATGTTTGTAGTTGAAGTATTGGATTAATTTTTGTCAATTCTTGTTTTACGTATCCCTTTAATTTTCCTGTGTTGTTAGAGAAATTGTTATGCTTGTGGTTGAAGTATTGGATTTTTTTGTCAATTTACCATGATATTTTAATTTAATTGAACCGGTCTGAGTATGGGAATCCTTAATATTGATATTTGTTGTTTAGAAAAACTTAAAGATAGAAATTAAATGCTTTGGTTGACTATGCTTATTTAAGTTATTACTATTTTCTAGTGTTTGTACTTGACCTATTTCATAGTGATAAATATAATAAAAGGTGGAAAACTGTTCTAAAATAAATAAAACTTCGCAATGTAAAGTAACTTTGTTCAAGAATTGTTGTATGTTAGCCATAAAAAAATGTGTTATTAGGGGCGTGGACACTCTGTTTATAGTGATAGAAAGACAAAAAATGATTTCTTATATATTTGGTTTTGTTTGTTTTAAATATATTTCGAGCTTCGAAGATATGTCACTTGCTCCTGCTTATTACGGAGCAATTGGCTTATGAATCACCACATTCTTTATATTTTCTAGGCAATTTATCTAAAATATTTTTTCTATAGTTCTAATTTTGATAGCTAATTGGATATTAACATGTGTAGTTAGGTGGAAACTTTATGGATCATAAGAATCATAATATATTATGATTTATAAAGTCTAAATATCTCAGTTGTTTAGTCATAGTGCTAAAAATTTATTGATACAACAATTTGAAGTTTATAGTTTGATTTTGAGAATTTTTGTTTAGGAAAATCTGCGATTGATTCCTTTTATAATTGTCAAATTATATGATTATTCCCTTATAATTGTCACCTTCACCATTATATTGTGTCTTGATTATCTTATTTTAAATGGTTAAATTCCTGATTTCCAAACAAAATGATTATGGTCTCCCCAAATATTTTCTTTCAATGTGCCACATCCAATAAGCAGTTTATTCAACATGCAATTTATACAATTGATTTGATATAGACCTCTACTTACTTTTCAATTTGTTGGCTTTCTCAGGTGTTGCACTCAATGAGGCAACTTGATCTCTTTGTTGAAAAGTTTCAAATTAAGGATAGAACTTGTTGAATAGATAAAAACGAACATTTCGTTGAAAAAACAGTTGTAGGTTCATTTTGAGGTACCATATAACATACATGAAACCGTTGCGTTTTTTGCTATTAAAAAGGTTTGTGACTAAAATTGTATTATGTAAAACCGTTATGTACCAAATGTACCATTTACTCATTTTGGTAAGATTTTGGTAAAAAAATGGTTGAGTCAATGCCTTAGTTAATTTTTGAAACCACAACTAGAGGAATTTTGGGCACTTCACAATTGTTTACCCATAACTTAGATAGTAGATAAAAAACATATTTTATTAAGATAAGAAGCCTTCAAATCAAAAGCTTCCACTATCGACTGCAATTTAGCGAAAGGCAAAAAGTAATTAGGGCACACTTTCTTCTCAAATCGGTTCATACTCTGCAAGCAACAAGACCAAATATGCGATTCCATGTGTGTGTGTATAGCATAGAACATAAATGAAATGGAGAAGTGGGATGAATGCGAGGTTGAATATTCTTCGATAAGCAAATTGAATGGTAAGATATTTCTAGATCCTTCACCAATCAGGTGTTTTTGCAGTAATCAAGTAGTGGTGGGGAATGCCATTTCCCTTTTGAGATTTTTGAACATTCCTTGTTGACCTTGGCAAAGCCCGTCAAGGCACCATTTTCTCATGCCTTTGCAATTGTTCGATGACTAATCCTTCTCTACAATCATCCCGCATTTGCCTTCAATATGTAGTTAAAAAATGCATAGAGAACAAATCATAACTCAATTGGGGGAAAACCTAACCCTAATTTAATTGAGAGGAATCAAAGAACTTCGATTTTGAAGAACCCTATTTCACTTCAAATAGGAACATGGATGGAGTGGAAAAAATGAGATGCTTAGCCAGGATTTTTTACACTTAGTTTTAATAATGGGTTTAATGATTGAAATAAGAAAGCTAACACTTTTACTTCTAATTTATTCAACAAATGTGAAGTGCCCAAATTGCCCGTAGTTGTGATTTCAAAAATCAACTTAGGCATTGACTCGACTATTTTTTTGTCGGAATCTTGACAAAAGGATCAAAACTATTGAAGTAAAAATGTTAAGGACCAAATAATTTTGTTAAAAAAGGTAGGGATCGAAAATTTAGTTGATAAAAACGTTATGGATTGAATATACCAATTACTCGATTTGAAAATCCTAAATGGATTTGGGTTTCATAAAATTCCACCGCATGTTTCTCTCCTCATAACTAACCACAAATATCATAAAAAAACTCTATTCCCACTTCTAAACGTTCTTCAGCACTATGAAGGCCAAATAATTATCAATTTCACTTTTAATCATCCTTTTTTCATTCGTTTGTTGTTTTCAAAAACTCGAACGGTGAAACCCCTGATTTTGATCCTTTTTCCGTAATACATTTCGCCTAAATGTCAGTATATATGATGGAAATTAAGAATTTTGATGCCTTGGAATCTTCAATCATGAAATACAGGCGAGGAAATCGTGTAGAAATTGTGAGCAAGAAAGAAGGTTTTGTGGGTTTGTACTACGGAGCGACGGTCGCCACCAAGCTCACTGAAGGTGAATACATAGTGACTTACGATACTCTGCTGAAAAAAGATCTTTTGGATCCCCTCAGCCACTAGGGGTTATGATAGGTTGGTTCAACTCGGGTGATGAAATTGATGCCTTTGATAATGATGGATGGTGAAAGGGAGAAATCATGAGAAAAATTGATACACAATATTACTATGTTCGCATTGACTATACTAGGGAAGTACTTATCTCATGGATAGATTGAGGGTTCATCAACACTTCATTAAAGGGAAGTGGATTTCTTCACAAATGAGGCAATTTCACTGATAAATCACAGAAGTTGTGGCGTTATGTTGTTTGAAAGTTTTAATCTTCAGGATTCTTAAATGCAAATTCTTCTTTTACTGTTCTTGTTATTGGACCGATTTTTTTTATTTATCACGAGATAAGTAAGAAATGATTGTAATTTCAATTTTGATTGAATATTATAAATGTGATGGGATAAATGTTAAAGGGAATTATTTTGGTTTTGGAGATATAGATTGATGTATGCATTATGACTTCCAAGTTAACATAGGGCTTCGAATATACATTTGAAAAATAAATCTTTTAATCTTGGAGATCATATTGCCTGATCGAATCCATTTCCGGAATATTAGAAAATTCAGATGGTAATTTCACATTTTCACAAAAAAAAAAAAATCTATATCAACATTTTACCCCAAAAAATAAAAGTGTTTTCAACATCAAGAAAAAAAGGAAGTCACATTTATTCTAACAAGGTAAAAAATGGGAATGGTAAAGAATTGAATAAAAATCCTTTTGTCGTCCCCTCGGCGTAGACATAGATAGAGTGACAAAGCATATTTATCAACGTGTATTCAATTTTTTGTAAAAGTAAATTTATTTATTTATTTTTAAGATTGAATTTAATTTATAGTGTAATCAAATTTATTTGTTTTCTTCTAATGTTGAATTGTCAGTTAATTGAATGATTCATAAATTCTAATAAATTCAAACACATTCAACGATTTATGTAATTACAAATATTGAGAAACGATATTGTTATCACAATATAAATAATGGATAATAATAATAAAAAAAATTTCTCTTCGTTCCCACATAAGTAAAATGAATTAATAATAAAAATCCTTTTCTTTTGTCTGTTAATGGCCGTTACTTTCTTGGCTTCCACCCATCAGCACCAGCAAAATCTCAAGATATTCTCTGACAACACCTAACGTTTCCGTCCACCCAATTCACAGAGAAGCAAAAACAATGGCAGTGGTGAACTGCTGCATCTCAGTGACTTCCTCAGCGACCCCCTTATCACAAGATTCACCAAATGCTTCATCAGCATCTCAGCAATCAGCTTCCCAAACTCCAATCCCAACCAAGATTTTGCTGCCCAAGAAGAAGCCTCTGAAATGGTCTACAGGGGTAGCACCAGGGGAGTGGGGTGGCCCACCTACCACCTCCAAGCTCAGGAAGTACTGGGGCGGTGGCAACGAAGACCCTCTCGCTTCTGATGATTTTATGTGGAATAAAGATTTCATGAGTCAGATGAAGCGGCTAATTGATGACCCAAATGGTGATGAATCCTTAGCTGAACGTCGTCTTTCTTCTTCAAAGGTTTGGTTTTCAATAATTATCCAATGAGTGCTTGTTCTTAACTTGTCGGATTGCTGATTGCTGGAGCATCTTGAATTCTTCTGGGTTCTCTTTATTCTTTTTTCTTTTTTTTCAATGTATGCATAATTTGTTCATAATTGGGCTGGAATTGTAGATTGAGTTGAAGGGTCCTCTCTTTTAATCATTTCCTTTCTTCTTGTTGCTGACTGTGATGATTTTTCTTTGTTTAGCTGCACTTAGCGAAGGATTGCCTATTGTTTTTTTCTGAACTAGGGAATTGCTAGTGTGTTTTGTTTGTGAATTCCTTTGGCTAACAATAATGCTCTGATCTTGTTTCCTAATTTAGTTGTGCAATAAGACACTTATTATGTGGTTTCCTATTTCCTACTATTTTCAGCAATGTGGTTGTTTCTTGATGTTAACAGGAAGAGCCTTCTGGTTTTCTTAGCTTAAACAGAATGATGAGCCTCGACAGGTAAGTTTGTGTTCTTTCTATCGAACTAATTGTTTTCAGTTTATGCCTTACCTTGACCTATGCTTTTATGCTTTTAGCATGGAAGTTGACTTGAGCAAAGAATTAACGACCTCATCAAAACCTTTAAAAGAAGAATTTGCTGAGGAAATTCAAGTAAGATGAAATTCTGATTCTGATCTTTACATAGTTCCTTTTTTCCAGGCTTTTTGTTCATTTGCATTGAAATCACATTTTTCTTCTGAAACTAATACCCAGACTAGTGGTACCGTGTCTCAAAGATGGAGACCTGCACCGACACGACGTGAACAAGATAAGTGGGAGAGAGCTTCTAAGGCAGCAACAGGAGGAAGTGTATGCTATCTGCAGAAATTCCATTGTCATTAATATTTTTCCTCATATTTTTGTCTTTACAATCTTTCTCCTTGGATGAATTTTGTTTCGGAGTTCCCTGGAAACTATAATTTTGAGTTGCTTTCATTGCTGCACATTTTTCTATTGTCCAAATTGAATATGCTTTTCTGTGATGGAAATATTACCGTTTCCAGGAAGAAATGTTTCGAGAAATGCGTCGCCCCAAAGGGGACCCAGAAGTATTGGCTGCTCAGTCAAGAGACCAATACTTTCAGGTATCTTGACTGTTTTCACGTAGCCATTCTAGTTAATGGAGATATTTTGAACAAGTTCTTCTGTATGAATCTTTTGTTTCAATTGCTTTTGCAGTTGAAGAAGAAGTTGCAATTCCTCACTCTCGGCATTGGTGGTGTTGGTTTACTCTCAGCTTATATCTCTTATTCTCCAGAAATTACTGCTAGGTAAGTTGGCTAATTGTTTTTTGGCATCTGACTACACCAGTGCTTCATCTATTGTCTTCAGAACTAATGAAATTTTTTTCTCCATCAGTTGGTGATAAATATACCTGTAAGGGGTTTGAATTCTATAAATAGCTTGCAGCTTCTGAATTGTCCATTATCCTGGACATGAATCTTTTGATTGTTTTCTTTCTTGTGTAAATTACATGGACAAGAAGCTAAACGTTGTCTTAGCATATTTGATTCATTAGGTCAAATGCATATAACAATGATTTGTGGAGATCTTTTCCATTGCTAATATCTAAGTATAACTTTTATATATTCAGCTACGGTGCTGGCCTTCTTGGTTCTTTGGTTTACATGCGTATGCTTGGGAAGACTGTGGACTCCATGGCAGATGGAGCCAGGGGGCTCATCAAGTATGTAATCATTATTTCCTTTTCTATCCAAGTTTTATGGTCTTCTTGAATTTGACTCTGTATATACTGATATTTATCCAAGCAGCTAATTGTTTTTGGTCATCGTGGTTTATTACTTGATAGTTTCCATCACTTGCATAATTTACATTTCCCTAAACCACAATTGTGTGGAACAGTTACTATTCACATGTTGCATAATTTAGCTTTTACCATTGAAATTAGTGTAATATCAGTTTTTCTCTTGGCATAATAAAAAGATATATAAGCAAAGAAACAATTTAATTTTCTTCATGCCTTGAGGTTCACTGAACCTAATGGGTAGCTAATGTGGTAGAGATAACATTAAATTTCTAAAACCATCTTGATATTTAACCACTGTTTCATGCTAAAACTGTTAAGCATAAGAAGTATACCTCCGAAGTCTCATTCTTAATATTCAATCACTGTTTCATTCTAAAACTGTTGAAGTATAAGAAGTGTGCCCTTGCAGTCCAGTACAGGGCTAAATTTAACTCACTTTTGATAAGGTTAATTTTTCAGAGAAATAAAACATCATTTCTGAAGTCATCCCTTTCTTTTCATTCCTTCTCAGATTTGTTGAATATTTTACAATTTCTGAAGTCATAAGATTGACAAAATACATAGAATTTCATTAAGTATTATACAACACATTAAGACTTTGTACTGTATATAGCTTTCATTGGCCACAAAATTCCATATGTGCCAATTGGATCAAGTATGGAATTATATTTACTCCAAATTATCACTTTCCATCCCTGACTTTCCTGCTAGGATTAGAAATCCTTTTGCATGCACTTACCATTGAGTCCCTGAGTTTCAGAATAATGTAAAATGAAGTGCTTCGGACCATTACTAGCCTGTTCCAAAAAGTGTTTAGGTATTCTGAAGTTTGTTGGCACAGACAAAGAGAGAACCATTGAAATTATTCCAGTATCAAACCTTGGCACAAGGAAACGAGTTGCTGAATTGTATGTCTTCTGGCGCTTCATATTTACAAATATAACTCCAAGCTGTTATTGGCTGGGTTTAACACGAATTTTTCCCATCCAAAACTTTACCTTCTTATTGCTACTCCCATTCAAAATTTTGGGAGCTAACTTTCCTCTATCTATTTTTCAGAAGAGGAAGATTTGGTACAATGTTTATTTAGTTTGAGAAATTATGCTTTCATCTACCTGATACTTAACAGTCAGATTAACCTTAATATAGCTATTTGAATCTGCAAATCTGGAAGGTAGAATTTCATTGGACAATTCCTATTAGTAGGAAATCCTTCAAATGACAGGTTTTGAGAAAAAAGAAAAGAAAAGAAAAATAGTCACTCAGACCATGTTTTTGACCTCTTAAGAGTTAATGCGTGGGAGAACTGGCAATTAGGGTGTGATAGACTTGGACTTGGAGTTAGAACACCATTGCGTATAAACAAGTTTGACACTCGGAGCATGGATAACTCTTAAGAGGTCAAAAACATGGTCTGAGTGACTATTTTTCTTTTCTTTTTTATAAAACCATGTATTTGAGAACTATCACTGTATTCGCTCTTATATTTTGTCTATTTTTCATCCCTCTTTTACATCACAACAAAATATAACAGTGAAAATGATTGTTAGAACTGAATATATTTCACCATGGTTCACCTCAAATTAGGAATCCGAATATGGCTGGTTTATAGTTAATCTCTATCAGCTTCTAATATTTCCCTTCTCGCAGGGGAGCTGTTGGACAGCCAAGGCTATTGGTTCCAGTTGTCTTGGTCATGGTATACAATCGGTGGAATGAGTGAGTCCTGTGGAGCTCTTTTTCGTTTATGTTGATTCATCTGCTATTTAGGTGCAACTATAGACATAATTTTACCCTTTAATATCTCCTCTGAACACTTCTACCCTGAAATGCATACTTTTCCTGACACTCTCTGTATAAATCCTTCTGTTATGCTATTGAAAGACTAAAATGGAAATTATCTCTTCAGTTTTTTCTTCAAGAATTAAGAACTTCATATCTTATCACATAATTTTCTGTTGGCGCTCTTTATTTGATATAATGGCGTTTGCTCTCTCACCCATTAGGAATATAGGAAAAGCAAGAATGGATAGTAATCTCTCATCATTCCCCAAGACCAACCAGTAGTGATAAATAGTTGAAGCCAAATTCCTCATATAATTCATATTTCAGATGATGGTTATTTAGGTTGAACCAACCCATGTTTGTAAATAGATTGTTGCATTTTTTGTCAGAAATGCACCCATAATGTGTCTCTATCAGCATCCAGTAAGAATCAGGTGCCTAAGCTAGGAACTGGGTATCCTGTTAAGCAACAAAATGACAAAGTGCATTTCTCATGTGCGATTTCTTAGGATACAATAAGCATGTTCCTTTATGGCATCAAACAACATTGAGAGTTTCCAAAAGAACTAGTCTTTGATGATTTAGTATTAAAAATTTCTGTTGATTATTGTCAGTGCAAGAACCAATTTGAAGAATGTACTTTTTTTCCACTTCTCTCGAGTAGAATTCAGTATCAAGTTTACTGACTGGCACCAATGCACATGGAACCAGCATCTCTGATTTTGGTTAACATACAGATTGCCTGTGTCTCTGATTTTGTTTAACATACAGATTGCCCTGGATACTCTTAATTTTCATCTTTGTTTTCTGCAGTAACTAAGGTGTCGAGTAATGTCAGTTCCAATGCTTTCTTCTGTTATGTACTGACAAGAATTTATGCATTCCAGGATTTTAGTTCCAGAATATGGATTCTTGCACCTTCAACTGATTCCAATGCTAGTAGGGTTTTTCACATACAAGATTGCTACCTTTTCCCTAGCCATTGAGGATGCATTAAACGTGGTTGGAGAAAAGCCACAAGCTTAATATAGAATTCTTTGTTGCTTATATTTCTGTCTTGAATAAAATTTGTCACAGGTATGCCAAACCTGAATTATTCCACTATGCTTGTTCTTGACACGATTGCTTGGTACACTATGCTTCTTTTCTTTTCCTTTTTTCTTGTAGATTCAACAATCAACTTTGAGGTCAGGGTTTGGGGAGAATTTGCAAAATGTAATACAGTGTCAAGGATGACTAGAATACCTTCGGCCGTGACAGGAAATTTTAATAGGAGGGAGAATCCTAGATGCTTTCCATTCTCAATCTTATTTGTAATAGACAAAACATTACATTTTTTTTTTTGTACATAAGCACATGAATCTTGACCTTTTATATTACTGGAAAACTGAATCTCTTGATGTCATGCGCTAATATGTATTTCTCCAGCTGAGAAATTTGCCTAGGCATCTTTGACAATTTGTTTCACTTTATCTCAAAGTACTATTAACAATGAATGTATAATCCTAAAATTTCCCTTCAAACATCTGTGACAGTGAAGACACCCCCTTAATGCAACATCATATTTTCAGGACTTTCAGTTGCAGAACTCTCTCTCTGTCTCTCTGAAAGTTTGTTTAAACTCAGAGAGAAGGTTTCGATGCCTTCGTGCCATGGTTCCATGGCTGCACATTTGCAGGAGCAGTTGATACATTGCATGGTGTACCGAGAATATTTTTTGGTGTATTGTTGTATCAATTATCAGAATCAGTTATACTTCGAGTGTACAAAATTACTTAGCGTAGTTTCTTTTTCGGATTAACACAAATTACCTCTTTAAAATAAAAGATGTATTTAATATTTTTTTCCAATTTTACCCTTGTACCAATTATCTCCAATAATTAAATTTTATTTGATCAATATTAACTAAACACTTTTCAAGAAACTTTATCGATCACAAGGAAGGATAAGATAGAGAAATAGCAAATGAGAGAAGTGATTTTTATATTTTATTTTTAAATAGAAAGAAGTGATTGACAGAGATGTTTTATTAAAATTAATATTTGATATTTCACTAGCTTCTTCTAAATATAGAATTTTACAATTTTTAGCGCATGTGGATATGACAATTAAAACAAGTAATTTTGGATACCAACAATGAAAGATGTATTAAAAATCTAAATACAACGAAACATGCACCTAAGTTCACAGTCCAAGTTTTTTTTAATAGAAAAGAATAAAATATCCAAAATGCCTATAGACTTTTCAAAAGTACACTAAATGTCTTTGGATTTAAAAAATGGAATATTCTATACTCAAGCTTTTAAAAAGTTTCACAAAATGCACTTTCGTCAACTTTGATGATTAAATTACAAGTTTAATGTTAAATCTTTCATTCTATTAGTCATGTGCTAAACACGTCTCTTTTTAGAGTATTTTTGTCTTTACAAAATCCTTTAATTTTTTTTTCTCTTTTCTTCCCCTATCAAATCATAAAAATTTGTCGCAACCAGCCACCAACCACCAATCACCCTCTGCGAGTATGCTACTACCGTCATTGTCACCTATCACCAACCACCATCTGCCATCGCCATTACCCATATCCCTTCTTTCAACTCTCTCCTTGTCTTCTTTCCTTCATCTTTCCTTCATTATATAACATAAAGCCATGGAGAATTTCTTCCTCCACTCTCCATCTTTAGCCACAACTGAGGCTTGTTGATTCATATGAGAGAATGATGATAAGGAAAATAAGGATGTAGTTTTAGCAGATGAGGTAGACTAGTTTGAGGAGGAAATTGTGACTCCAAATCATGAGGAAAAGGAAGATGTTTTGGTTACAAATGAGAGTTCTAGTCATAAAGATATTGGGAACCAAGTAGATGGGTTAAAAGATAATTGGATCGTGCTAGATGAGAAAGAAAAGTTTGGAATTACTTCTGGATAAATTAATGATATGACAGATAATGAGATCATAACAGATGAATGATGAGGTGATTCAAGTTTCAAATAAGCCAGAGAATGGGTCAAAAGTGAGATCGTGAGGTGAAAAACAACGGCAATAACAGTGTCTTGGTAGTTGGTGACTGTGGTTGCAAAACAATTTTAGGGTTTGAAGGGGAAAAAGAAAAGAGAAAGAAGAATAAGAGAGAGAGAAAAAAAGAAAGAAAAGAAATTAAAGGATTTTGTGAATATAAAAATATCCTTGAAAGAGACGTGTGTTTGACATATGACTAACAAAATGAATGATTTAACGGTCAAACTTAATGAAAGTGCATTTTGTGAGATTTTTTAAAGTTCAAGTATAGAATTTGTCATTTTTCAAGTTCAAAATCATTTCGTGAACTTTTGAAAAGTTAAGGGGCATTTTGAATCTTTTAGCCATAGATAATTTTTTAAGTGAACTTAGTCCTCTTTGTTGTGTAGCATCCACAAACATTGTATTTTGACATGACATTTTAAAACATCAATTCTTAATAAACCCTTTATTTGGTTAAGGATAAAATTAAACAAAAATAGACTCTCTCTAAACATTTAGTCTAATGCTTTAAAGATTTTTTTTTATCGAAATCACTTGGCTATATTTGGACTGGTTCTTAAAATCAGTTTCCCAATTCCCCATAAAAACATATTTCAAAACACTTTTTTCTAACATTACACATGGGTCCCACTTAATCACATAAACAATATATATTTATTATTTTTTAATTAAAATTACAATATCAAACAACTTATTAATTATATTTTATACATTTTATAATATTATCAATTATGTGAGACCCAAAACATATCATTAAACTTTCAATTTTCAATAAAAAAAATTCTTATCCAAACATAACTTCATTTCAAAACAAAACAAAAAATACTTTCAAAACCCAGTCCAAATAGATATCCATCACTATTAAAGCATGACTAATCTGAAACAAGACTCAAGAAAAGCCCACAAAATTCAAGTCTTACTTGAGTACCAAGTAATGGCCTAGAGCTTTCACATCATAAAACCCCAATTTAATTTGTGTTGCTCAAATTTCATGATAATCCCATAATAACGTTGGTGTTTGTTAGAAGATATAAAGGCATTGGCTAACAACGTTTTTGGGGACTGGAAAATCAACCCACACACCCTCTCCCTGATCGTCCATTGGTAACAATACACAGTACTTATTGTTGCACATTACCACCTGAGTAGGCCTCCCCATACCAAAATTAACACCATCTATCCCCAATCTTGACCGCTACACCAAAATCCTCCACTATTCACATACTTGAGGGTACTCTCAAATTCCGTGGAACTATAATCGGAGATGGCTTGAATAAAAACAGTAATATGATTTTGGAAGTCCACCTCAAGCCAAGATCCATTGGCCCTAGCCCTAACCCTTCCGACAAATGGGTAGTACGGAATCAAGGCTTGGCCTCAGATAGCCTAGACATGAGCTCTGGTAGCGGGCGTCTAGGAATACCTACATTATTTTCATTTATTTTTTTTTGATAATCCCAATGCAAGCTTCATGTGACTATTTGAGACCACCACTTTGTCACCAAGTGGGATTCGAACTTTAATACTTCAAAACAATTTCTTCAACATGGACTGACCTTGACATGCCTTCCATGAAAATTTTCATGAATCTTGGATATGAAAATAAGGGGAAGCCCAGTGAGTTAGTCCTACATTATTTTTATTTTTGTATATCAATTACTAGGATTAATCATTCCTCTCTTAATTCCTAATATCAATTACATTTACACTTTAGTATAGTATTTTGCACAGAATATTTTCTTGTAATCTTTACACTTAAGTTAAGCTTTCTTCTGGCGGTAAAAAGAAAACGTACTGCTAGTTTGAAATACCGTATTATGTTCATCATCAAATTATCCAAACTTAAACAAATTCAAGATATACCGGGAACTAAAATCCAGGTGTCCATTGATTACCATAACCAAAATTTAGTTTTCCATAACAAGATTTCATACATTCATTGATTTCCAAAAGCAGTGAAAGCCCTAAAGCTTTTAATATCTTAATTTTGATTAATGACAAACATTGATGAGGACTAATGTCTTATTTGTACAAGTGATAGAGTTTTTGGATTCATGATTTAATCTATGCAAGATCGAAGTTTCAAATCTTCAGGAAAGAGCTTTTGATGTCAAGCATTGAAGATAAGCGTTTCTGGATTAGATAGGATCTAGAGGTGTCGCATTATTTCTTTATTTATCTTTAGATATCTCTAGGACTACCCATTTGAGTAATAAGTTCTATAGGTTGCTCAATAAAAGTGAAATGATTTTCAAAATGCATTTCATTTAGATAAAACATGAGTTGAGTATTTGAAATGATTTTCAAAATACATGCACATACTTCAAAATTCATAAAATATATTTTGCAAACTCTTGGAGTTGTTTGGAAACTTGTTCTCAATAGTTTTAATGCATGTGCGGTCGACCTGACAAAAGTGTGGACGACCACAGATCATGCGGTCGACCAGACTTCTTAGAGTATTGTCCGCTGTATGTCCAGAACTCTATGGAACACTTGCGGATGATAGAGCGGTCAACCGGACTTCTGAGCTCATCGTCCGCAGGTTGTCCAGAGTTCTCTGAAACATTTGCGGATGATGATGTGGACGACCGCACTTCTCCTGAGTGGGATTCAAATAGCCATTTTTATGACCGTTGGTGCATACATATAAATACTCAATCGTTTTAAAAACTCATTAACACTACTTTTTGAGCAAAAATCTGATCCTAACACTTCATAGAACCTCTGGAGATTATTTTGAAACCAAAACATAACATTCATATTGTGAAATCCATCAAAGTGAGATTCATACAAAATCATTGGGGTTCTTGAGCAACTTACAAGGAAATATTACTCAAAGAGGTATTTATGCTTTATATTGATATATCTTCACATTAAGGTGATTTCATATATCAAACTCTTCTTATTCATATCTTGATTGATTTGTTCAAGGTTGCATTGAGCTTAAAACTCTAAGGGTTAGAGTGAGTCTTGAATCATAGAAAATTGTGATTGTATTTAGAGTATTTTTTTCATTAATTGTTGTAATAGAGATAGGTGTGTAAATAAGGTTATATTGTAAAACTCAAAGTGTTGAGTAAACCTTGGTTGGTTAAGAGGTTTGTGTTGTAAAATCCTAAGGGAATTGAGTGAGCCTCTATTGTATTCTCTCTTACTATATTAGTGAAAGGTTTTGTGAAATCCTTGAGTAGATAGCTCAAGGTAGTGGATTAGGTTTTGTTGGATAAACCGAACCACTATAAAACTTTGTGTTCTTTGCCTTTTTTCTTGAACTCATCATTTCACAGTTTGTTTGATCACCAAGTGTTTGATATTTGTTATCTTAGAAAACCTGTTTATTTTAAAAGAGGAAAAATCGGTTAAAAACCTAATTCACCCCCCCTCTAAGGTTTTTCAACCAAAATTCCATTATCCATTGATTAATGGAGATCAAGAACCGAACCCGATTTGGCAAAAGAGCAATCTTGAAGAACAAATTTAAGAAGTTATGTTGTATGATTGTATATGTTACTTTCTAAAGTACAATCAGCAAAACTTGATCTTCTACAAGATTTTATTGCATACATTGTATACATCTTTTAAAAGGGTATAATTTTTTTGAAGTATGTTTATTTATAAAGATTAAATCTATGTAAAATATTTCCGATGCTTTAAAGTATACAAAGACTAGGTCAAATATAAATTTTAGCCAAATTGGAATGAGAAAGTATGTAAATGATAAAATGATGCCAATAAAATTTTAGGGCAGAAAGCTATAGAAATGTGTAACTTCATATTAGACACAACACGATCTGTTGCTTTGGAGGGTAACTCAAAAACATGTGATCTATCTAACCCGGATGCTAAACCGTGGAGATACAACAATCTTTTTATTTACTAATCTTCTTTATAGCTTTGGTTTGATTCCTTTGGTTAATGTTTTAAGGGACTCTAATTTTTCTTTTTGCAGATTCTCTTACTAAACTTGGTGTATCTAAGAACTTCTAACCTTTCTTTTTTGTTTTAACTTTGTCAATATATTAAATACTTTTTTTAAAAAAAATTAAAATCCTGTAACTGAAATCATTACTGATTTAAATGGCAAAATTGGAGTTACAATGGAAGTTTAGAAAAAAAATATATGGACTAAGTTTATATGGATCTTATAATTCTAATTTAGTTATAATAGTATGTGAAAGTCCTAAAGCTTTTAATGCCTTAATTTTGATTAATGACAAACATTGATAAGGACTAATATCTTATTTGTACAAGTGATAGAGCTTTTGGATTCATGATCTAATTCATGCAATAACAAGATTTCAAGTCTTCAAGGAAGTATACAAATCAAGACTATCAAGTTTTGAAGACAAGCTTTTATTGGATTAAATAGGAACTAGAAGTATAGTTTTAGAGTTATATATTTTGATATCTCTAGTTCTTCCTCTAATTAAGTAATGGTTTCTAAAGGTTGCTCTACGAACTTAAAACATTATGAAATAATGTTTTTAATATGTTAAAATTTGTTTTGGTATTTCAAAAACCATGCATCGTGATTTCAAAACTTAAATGGTTCATAAACTCTTGTTGGATTGATACCATAACTTATATGGTTGATTGAAATCATCATTTGTGTGTTAGAGTATTGTTGATACACAAATGAACATGTTTTAGTCGACCTAAAGTGATCCAGGTATCGTCCATAAGTTAGTTTATCTTGTAGATGTATGTGCTGTCAAATTTGTTCATCTGCCAACCTGTGGACGACCATGAGGTCGACCGCAGTGAAGTGAGGTCGACCGCAGGTAAAGTCCGGTCGACCGGAGGATGAAAAATCATCATCCGGTGGTTGTTCAGTGAGCTTGAGAATGATGGTGCGGTCGACCGCACTTCCTAAGTGGGTTTCCAACAGCTTCATTTTTTACCGTTGGGAACAAACCTTTAAATTCCAAAATCTTTGGAATTCTTTCTAAGAAGATTTTTTGAGCAAAAACATTGTATATCTTGATCCTATAACATCTTAGAAACATTCCAAAACCCTTTCTAAACATCAATCTTGTTAAAATCATTAAAGAAGGGTTTTACATTCAAAGGTGAATTTTGAGCAATCTTGACAAGCCATTACTCAAAGAGGTGATTGTGATTCAAATTGATATATCTTCACATTAAGGTGATATCTATCAAACTCTCTATCTTTTATTATTGATTGTAATTATATCAAGGTTGCAAGTAGCATAAAACCCTAAGTATTAGGGTGAGCCTTGTGTAGGTTGTTTTGTATTCAAGGTTTGTTTGTAAAACCTTTGGGTGAACCTTGAATTGAATTGTATTGTTAGGATTCATTAAGGAGAGTGGTATGATTATTGAATAATCAAGGTTGTGTTGTAAAACTCAAGGGTTGAGTGAGCCTTGATTGGTTTGAAAGGTTATTTGTAAAACCCTAAAGTGAATTGGGTGAGCTCATTTATTTGATTAGTGAATGGATTTGATAAATCCTTGAGTAGGTAACTCAAGGGAGTGAATTAGGTTTTGTTGGATAAACCGAACCACTATAAATCATTGTGTTCATTGCTCTAATTTCTACATTTTACTTGAACACATTATTTCTCACCCAACTAGCACACCAAGTGTTTGATATTTGTTGTCAAAGAGGTGTTTTATTGAATTAGGTTGAAAAATCGGATAAAACCCTAATTCATCCCCTCTTAGGTTTTTCAGCATACATTGTTTGTTGAGTCATTATTTGTTTTAATAATGTGATTGAAAGAGAACCGCGCTATTTACATGGACTTATCTATGACCCTAAAACCATACATGCTATTTTGATTAATTTAACGTAATGTTTTCAGAAGTTAATTTGAAATATTTGAAAAGTTGATATTGCAAGTGAATAAGAACCAAAGGTTCACATGGACTGTTGGAATGTTTTTGCTTTGAGATATTTGGGAAGCTGTGCATTAGGTTGTATTGTATTGAAGCTTCATGATTTTGAAGGTATTTGGGTTGGATCATTTTATAATTTATTCTTTTAAGAATACAAATTAGTTCATAGGAAAATTTGAAAATAGTATAATCCAATGTTGGATGTTATACTTATTGGATCTTACAAATTAAAATAATATAGTACATTATTCTAAAATGAAATTTTAATTAAAAATACTTAATAAACCAATTTAAAAGTTAAATTAAATAAAAATTCTAAATATGAGAATAAAGATATTGAAAATGGCATCCAAATTCAGCCAGTTCTCTTAATGCTCAATTTGCTCTTTAGAAAGCAATTGGATTATAACTTTGCTATCTAAAACCAAGATTATCAATGTGGCTTCAAATGAAGAAGAATTTCAATTGCAACGTTATTTTCTTCAAACCTGCATTAGCCTGGAATCTGATATGTGCCCAGTGCAAGAACTAGCAATAAGCTGATCATACAAATAATAAAAGCTAAAATACTCATCAGAAAATCTTATATGCAATAAACTCATTTGCAGTGAAGAAAGTTTCTGCCAAGGCAGATTTTTATGCGACAATTCACACTTCACTCTTCTTTTCACCAGAAGACTCATAATTCAAGCAATAAAAGTTTCTCCAGAAGATGATAAATTAAAAACATAATTTAGGGAAATAAATTACAGAGAACAAAGACGAATTGACCGCCGAGGTCTTAGCCGGTGTTCTGCAATCCAGCAGCTATGCCTTTCATTGTCAAGATTAGGGTGTCTTCCAATCCTGGAGCATACTCACTTGTTGGGTTAAGCTTTACTAGTTCTGCAGCTGATTTGCTTGATGGCATTGATTCAATGATCTCCTTGGACAGATGTGGTCTAACCTTTACATTGTAACTGGGATCGCGTATCCGCTTCAATGTGTAGGCTTGACATACGTTTAAGGTGGTGATATATGGATCTCGGAGCCTGAGTCTTTGCCTCAAGTAGGGGTCGCCATCAAGGGGTTCCTTGTGACCAGCAACCTAAAACAGGAGACAAGTAGGGATATTACTCCTTAGATCTCAACAAATTTAAATACCTAGTTGTCATTATACCCATGTCTAGGGCAAAAGAATCAGAAAGTAATCATCATATCCGAAAACACCATTCGTAAAGATTAAAAGCACTAAATAAGGTAAACTAGATGGTGTAATCCTTTATACCAATTTATACAAACTAAATCCTATAGCAAATATTTATTTTCCAAAACAACCATGTCCAAAATTTCCACCTAAAGGATTTCCAGCATAAATTATTTCCATCTGTAACCCTCCATATGCCAAGCAAAGCCTATGATCTTGACAAATATTTCAGCCACGACATCAAGATCTAAAAGGTTCAATTTCCCAAGCAGCGTAATCAAAGGCAATTAAACATGGTGCACATGAACAAGAAAATATCAAGATTTTAGTGGCAAGTGCTTAATATGATCAATACCTGAAGGACGAAGTTCTTAGTTTCTTCATAATTATTCCTCAAGCGCTCCCCAAATGGCAACAATTGCTCAGACACTAGTAACTTGTCATACAAAGCAGCAATTCCAGGGTCTCCCTTGGCAAGAACCATTTCAATCAAGTCAATCGTCACTCTAAAGAAAGGCCATTCATTATACATATCCCTGAGCATTTGGAGATTTCTAATATCCTTGTCTATGACATGCCTAATTGCAGCCCCAAATCCAAGCCAAACAGGAAGGTGAAATCTTGTTTGAGTCCATGCAAAAATCCAAGGAATTGCTCTAAGGGATTCAATTCCACCACTTGGCTTCCGTTTTGATGGACGACTACCAATGTTCATCCGGCCATATTCCAACTCTGGGGTAGCCTGCATTGATTAGGGGAAATACATCAATCATATGCATGTCCGCCAAGAAGATGACAATGCCTGGAGAAATTCATTACACTAGAAACAATGACTTGTGAAAGTTCATGTCAATAACCCCTTGGTTAGATGGAACCTCAGAAGGAAGCCAAAAACTAAAAAAGCAGATGGTAGTCAAACATGTACTATTACCATAATCAAAGATTTAAGTGATAGTTATCAGATAGTCACTGAGAAAAAGATGATAAAGGCACACTACTGGTACTTACTAGGCGGAAATACTCAACAAAGCGAGGTTCCTGGAAAACAACAGATCGATACTCTTTTGTAGCAATAACAGCCATCTCATCCATAAGAGCACGCCATTCTGGCTTTGGAGAGACAGGAGGGTGCATTCCATGCTCAAGGGTTGCAGCTGTAAAACGCTGGAGAGTTCTAAAACATAAATGTTCCTCCCCAAATGACTGTTCAATGACTTCGCCTTGGACAGTGACACGAAGTGATCCATGAACAGTATCTGGTGGCTGAGATAATATAGCAAGATGGGTGGGACCACCTCCCCTACCAACTGTCCCACCTCGCCCATGAAACATTGTAAGTTTAACTCCATATTGCTTAGCGACCTTTACAAGCTCCTCCTGAGCCTTATACAACTGCCAAGCCGCAGAAAGGCGACCAGCGTCCTTTCCTGAATCTGAGTATCCAATCATGACTTCCTGTTTCCCATTGATCCGGTTACAATACCAATCTATTGAGAAGAGTCGAGCCACAGCTGCTGGTGCAGCCTCCAGATCAGCAAGTTTTTCAAACAGTGGGACAACTCTCAATGGAGTTTTGACATGGCATTCCCGTTGCAAAAGCTCTACAGCGAGCACATCAGATGGAGAAGTGGCCATTGAAATTATATATGCACCAAAGTTATCTGATGGAAGTTCTGCAATGACATGGAAAGTGTCTAGTACATCAGCAATTTCTTCAGTTTTTGGCAGATCAGGTCCAAAGAGAGGGCGCCTGCCACTAAGTTCAGACAAAAGCCACTCCTGCCTGCGTTCTTCTGGCCACTCTTTGTAGGATCCAATTTCCAAGTGTTTTGTAATAGCATCTAGAACATCAGTGTGTCTGTCAGACTCTTGCCTAATATCAAGTCTCACAAGTGAGAGACCAAAAGTGGAAACTTGTCTTAGAAAATCAAGGAGGCTTCCATCTGCAATTGGTCGATCACCACATGCACACAGTGATCTGTAGCAGAGCTCCAGAGGCTCCAGAAACTAATGACATAAGATAAACAATCAGGTTCAGCAGTATCAACACAATAAAGATATGAAAATTTGATTCACCAGATTACCCCTTCGACTTAGTTGTGCAATTTATATTTATACGTGTATATAGCATACATATCGCATTTGAATTTTATTTTCAAAAAGGGGGCAAGCTACTCTGCTTCAATTAGGAAAAACATATACTATATATAATATATATAAACATGGATAAGTTGATAAATCTAGAAAACTATATGTGAGACACAAGAAAAATGCATTACAATACCAATTAATTAAAATTTTATCACTAAGTGAGAAAGAAAAATGTGTTTCTCAGAACAGAAGGCTTACAATTAATGTTCATTCTCTTGTTAGGACATATTAAAAACACTGAGCTTGAAATAAATAGAAGTTACATAAACTGCTTAAGAGAAAAACGACAAAAAGACTATGAATTAAGGCTCCCAGAAGTCTTAGATGTTTGACTTTATCAATTTTCTAAGAGTCATCTAGTACCTTTACAAAACAATTTCCATTTCTATAGTGTCTTAAGAAGCGATCGAAGAAAAATGAATACATCTTTTCAGGGTGAATTTCAAAATGGAAACTCTAGGAAACAGAAAACATGAGGTTTTGTCATGAACAGACCTGTTCAACATTTGTGAATGTTGCCTCTTCAGGAATATCAGAAATTCCATTTGCTAGTAGCTGCCGAGCACGCTCACGAGTATTATAAAGCTTGTCTCTCACATCACCAAGAATAACACGATAAGGTTCATTCGGTGGGATTTGCTTCCAAAACTCTGCATCAAAAATTTTCAGCATGTGACAAGTTTCATTTTGGAAACTGAAGGAGCTCCAGAGGAAACAAAGGTGCAAAACAATGATTTCTCAACAATCTTTCTGTTGATATTTTCAGCAGTGAGAAAGGAGATAGTCAGATCTCAAAGACAAGATCTGGAAATATTAAATTGAAGAGAATTGACAGGTTACAGATTACGAACCAATATAATGCTTTGCATCTCTTCTTGAAGAATTATGAAGTTCATGTGCACGATCGCGTAGTTCTTCACTGCAGCGCCACATTGAAAGCTGAAACAATGTTTTAAAGTAAGTTCAGTAGAAATTGGACAATCAAAAGGAAGCAGAAAAGAGAAGGATCAAATTCGCCTAGTCGTTACCTCAAACATAAGATCCTCAATCTGAGAAAAGTACAAATTAGCAGCCATCATTCTAGCCAACAAGCATACATCTCTTGTAACTTCAGGAGTTACCCTTGGATTGCCTGCAAAACAGATTATGTTTATTTAGGTAAAGCAAGTGGAAAATGAGTGGTATTATGCTGTGTCCACAATCTATGCCATAAAACTTTTATGGTCATGCAAAATAAAATAAATTAATATACAATTATTTTAAAAGAAGTATGATGATGGACAAGGAGAACATGAAGTAAATGTACTTTTAGGAATACTTGATATGGAGGACAAGAATATACATGAGATTTGAACGAAACAATGAATTGCAGGTCAAAGCGAATTAGAGATCAATGCTTCTGGATTTGCCAGGAGTCAGGTATAATTGTTCTTTAAACAAACATTTACATGTATTGGAGTTCAAATATCTTCATCAATGTGAGCCAAATTGATGTGGTTATAAGAACCAGGTTCCTCTTGAAACCACTAAGCAATACAGTCTGCTCCAAATCTTCATAAATCCCATGCCATTACAGATTGAAGATTTTCAGCCCTTTGGAAATACAATTTTAGAAGTCCATTATTTGTGCTGACTACAATATTATAAAATACATTCTATAATTACCAGAAAACAAAGTAAAACCATGAGGAAAAAGTACAAAAGAAGAGAAAAATACCATCACGATCACCACCCATCCAAGAAGAAAATTGAATAACAGGTGCATTGTAAGGAACGCGTTCGTTTATTCCAATGTTCTTAAGAGCAGTGTCAACACGGCGCAAAAATTTCGGTACTCCCTTCCAAATCGTCTCATGGAAGTAACTCATTCCTGCCCTCATTTCATCTTGTGGAGTTGGAGGGTTTCTCCTGATTTCATCTGTGCGAAATGCAGCTTGTATCTACAGAAGGTGTGAGAATGCCTAGATCAATTACCATATTTGACAGAATGTGTGTGTGTATATATATATATATATAGAGAGAGAGAGAGATGAAAATTGAATAATTTCTAATGCTGACATAAAAACCATGCAAACTTAACAGGAGAGTTCATAAAGTAGACATACAAAGAGATTTTAAGTTTTGGCAAACCTGTGTCAGTAACTATTGCTTACAAAGAAAGATCTATTTCTAGCATAGGATCC
The DNA here is from genome assembly GCA_019593545.1 of Apocynum venetum. NCBI lineage: Eukaryota > Viridiplantae > Streptophyta > Magnoliopsida > Gentianales > Apocynaceae > Apocynum > Apocynum venetum. The sequence continues at coordinate 1,419,900 of SRSM01000144.1, read as the reverse complement.
CATGCAAAACATAAATGCTTGTTGCAAATACCCCCAGTAGTAGAATTACAATTTCTTTACTACCCAGGGCTTACTCTGAACAGCTTCAAAATCATCTTTCCTTAGAAAAAGAAAAAAATATAGAAAAAAATTAAGTGTTCACACAACGTAACTATATAGGAAGAGGGATATTGAGCAAATTGGAAATTCTTCCAAAAGTAGTACACAGAATATCATAGCCGTAACAAGGAATAAGATGGAATGCAAAATGCAACTAATAACCAAAGCTAATTGAACATCTTTAATGCATACCTCTCTTTGCAAAGCCTCATCAAGCTCCTGCTTTTCATCAGGAGTGATATCTTTGGCATACAACTGCGTCAAGCAATTTCGAATCCTGAGACAACATGAATGGATACAAGAACATCAAAAATACTTGCACAAGAGAAAAGAGCATGGAGGAGAAAAATAACAAACTCCGCCTGAAGGGCATGAAGAAAATTACAACTAGCACAAGTATACAGCACTTTATATCTGCTTGGCTTTTTTGCCTTCTGAGTCGGACTCCGGGGAGCAAACTAAGTAACAAGTCATATGGTATACTGTAAAATTGCAAACAAACTGTAGCACAAAGCAACAGACCTGGCATGCTTTTGGAGCAGAGACCTACGAACAGACTGAGTAGGATGGGCAGTTAAGACCAAATCAACAGTTTGGTTCTTTAAAGCATCAAAAACCTCTTCTGGAGACTTTTTCAGCTGTCCCACGAGCCTTTTTATTGTTTCTTCAATATCTGACTCAGTTATTGCAGAGGCTTCATCAGAAAAATCACGCTTTTTCAATTTACTTCTACGCCTATAAGCTATCTGAACCTCTTCAGCAAGGTTGGCGAGGGTAAGCATGTTGGAGAAAGATTTGGCAACCACAATAGAATCTCCAGCATCCAAACTAGTAAGCACTCTTCCAAGCTCTTCCAATTTTTGTGTATCATGTTGCCCTTCATACTCAGCAGAGAGTTCATAACAGTCTTGAACCTAGTCACAATGTAGCACATCATAAGCTCAACTAATACCATGAAATACCTCTAGCATATACAATTCATCCATTATTTCTAAACACAATTTGCACCAATTCATGCCCTTCATCAAAGTAAGAGAAATTCTTCATATTCAGCCAACTATAAACAAAACCAGTTCCTAGGAGAAATGCAAAGGAAAAAGAAAATTTGGCCATGCAAAGAACAATAGATTGTTTCAGACAACATAGCTACCACTTCTTCATATTTTAATGAAAGCTAAGAATTCCTTTTCCTTTTTTTTTAACTGGAGAGGGAAGAGGGGGGGGGGGGGAAGAACACGAATGAAACGCGACCAATTCCTTCCTGTAGCCAGAAGTCCCAGAAAAAGGCACATGGGAAGATTGAACAATCAGGATATAAAAATCAAAGGATAAACAAAATGGAAATAACCCAGATAGCCACATAAATATAAAAAAAAAATTTTAAAAAGCCCATTGATTCCCACAGAGAGACAGAGAAACTTTGGTTACACTTCCGCAAATTTTGCATTCTTGAACTTAATATACAACATCCAACAAGGCATTTGTAGTAAAAGACTGCAAATAAATACTAAATATGCAAGAAATTATTTTCGTAATCTGATAAAGTAACAACCTTTTCCACTGAGAACACAAAATGATTCAAAATTATTTGCACTAAAAGCGTGTACTTGTATAACCACATACCGCCCCAATTAAAATTAAGGCAAAAAAACTGATAAAGACCAAAACTTGATACCGTTTCACGAATTTCCTCTCCATGCAAGTCCTGAAGAATATCGAGAAAGCGATCCAGTAAGAGGGCATCATACTCCACCAACTTGTCATCCTCAGAGACCTTCCCTGGTGCTAGAAGCCTTAATTGTGCATCAATTGATGCCATTTTTTCAATGTTCCTCGTTGCCATCTCAGTTCCAACTCACGCTTTTCACTCCAAAATAAGTCACCCAAAAAGAGGAAAATCAAGGGAAAATAACACGAGATTTCGACTGATTCCTCAACCACAATCACGGATTGAATTGGATTTTCAGCAGTCCGAGAATTAACGGATTAACCAGAAAAAGCCCAAAACTTGTGATGTAAAACAGAGTGTAGCTGCGGATATGTCAACTTTATCTCGTGAATCCCACGTCAAAATACAACACGAAATAAAGATCCCACAAAAATACAGTTAGAAAATGGATCAAAAGATTGACAGATCACAGGAGAAAAGCTGAGCAAAAGGGGCAAGAGAGAGAATGCATAGAAAAGCCCCTCTGGCTTCGATTTTATAGAGTAAGCATGTGTCACTATATGTGGTGCGTGAAATAGAGAGCGGCTTAGATTTCTTGAAACTTCATTCAAGAGGAAGGCACTCAAAAGTATTCGATTTACTCCGTACCTTGTCTTGAAAAATAGAATAGAGATATGAGAAGCTATTAAAATAAATATGAGTAATTCAATGTAAAAGAAGGAGTCCTTATATTTATAGCGATTATTATAGGTTGGAAAAGATAATAGCTAACTTTTAGCTAAGAGGAATAGGATTGGTGCTAATCATAAAAGGGAATGGACTGGTGAAGATTCTTGTGGAGACTCGAGAATATGCCATGGAAGTGTAAAAAAGGTGTATAAATTAAATTCTATTTGACTTTGGCTTATGGAAGTGAAATCGTTTTGCTGTATTTCTCCTTTTCTGTTTTTCAGGAATAAAATTTTGAAAGGTTGCCTCAAAAAAAAAAAAAAAAAAACAGGGGTTTTACATAAGAATCATAGAAAAAAAATATATTATAAAACTAATTCAAACTCAATAAAATTTCTCTTCAGTATATAATCGATATGTATATGTGTATATATATATTCAAAATTTAATGTTTATAATTTTTTAAAATATGTTTTTATATTAAATTATCTTAACAATATCAGTTCACTTAATTATATTTAAATGTAAAATATATTTAATTTTAAAAAGTGAACATTTAATTTAAGACATTTTAAATTAAAAATATGAATATTGAACAAAATGAGTAAGGTATATTTGAGCAATAGATAATATTACTTAGTATTCCCAATAAATGCTACAATTTGAATTCATAATAATGCAAGTAAAATATCACTACTCCTTTCCAAAACCTATTAAATTTACATGAAATCATAGAACTTCAATCAAATTCATATTTAAAAGTTTTGATGCTCTATTAAATTGGGAGAAAATATGGAATACAAACTCCTCCCGTTGCATGATTTGTAAGTGATACAGATAATCTAATTGAACTTACGTATCACTTCTTAAACATAAGAATAAAGAATATAGCAAACTTCATCATCACTCATTTTCTCTATCAAAGAATATAACAATGAATGGATTTGATTAATTGAATTTTGGTTAATGATATATAAGTTCTGTGGGATCTTCCTGTTTATAATATATAGTAATATGAAGAATCTTGATTATCAGTTTATTCTACTAACAAGTGGCGCACATCATGATCCTTTATTCATTCACCACAACTTTATACAAATCAATTTCTACTAATATTGATTCGAAGAACATAATACAGTAATAAATAAAAGTTACTTGATTTTTTGTGAGTTGTTTTTGTTCTTCAACTTCGGTTACACTTTAAGGCTATATTTGCATTTCTTATTCATCGAAAATAATACAAACAAAAAAATATATATCATTTTTAATTTATAATTGATTCTTTGTCACATTCAAAGTATATATAGCAGTTGCCATTATTAATGTGAAGGAAAGATCATTTTCCTAAAGGAAAAAGGAAAAAGGAAATTACTAGGGAAAGAAGAAGAAATATGTTGATGTGGACGAAGGAGAACAACAACATTCGTGAATGGCAAGACTAGAAAAGCAAATTGGAAAGAGTTTCTGCCCTTGCAAACTTATGAAAAGTCAAATATTTTATGAGTTTTAAGGCTAAAAAAAACTTCCCACTTTCTGAAGAGCCGATGAAAGAAAGAAAGATAGCTATCGATTCTTTTTTTTTCTTTTTTTTTTGGCAGCATGCATGCAGACAATAGTGTTTTTGAGAACGAAATTAATAGGAAATGCTTCTTTATACAGAAAATTGTTCAATAATTTGATTGACAAGATTATGCATTTTGAATTTTAGTCACTAAAAAATGCATAAAGAAGTTATATAAAAAAATAAGATTGTTTTGTTATAAAATTAATAGAACAACATCAAAGAAGTAATTTCCAACCATTTGATTAACCCAAGTTTTTGTGGCAATTAAACAATCAAATAACTGCACAATTTCTTTAACAAATTTGTTCTCTCACAATTCCCATCCGTACATTATTGGATGCTTCTTCTAGAGTGACTAATTTGGCACATAGTATCAAATGACAAAAAAAAAAAAAAAAACCACATGGGGAAGTGGTTTAACACTTTCCATACAGGTTATTAATTACTTCTAATTACAAACATACACGTAGCACATTTATATATATAATTTGAAATAGTGAAGTAAGCATTTCTCTGAGCAAAAATATATGGACCTTAGAAATATTTTTAGTAATAGTTGTTCTTTTTCCCACATTTATATATGTACAAGGGTTTGGTTTCAATTTTTTTTTTTTTTTGAAAAGCAAAGAGTATATTGATAGGCTGAAAGCTAGCAAAGTTACAATGAACCAAGAGAATATTTAAACATTCACAAAAAGCACCAACAACTAAAAGAAGGCCAAGATACCATACCACCCGTCACAAGAGTTGAAAATTAATTCTCTATGAATTCAAAATCGCTACTTCTTTCGTTATTAATATAAATAATCGTTGTACATAATATTATAAAGATCAATGAACTTTTTTATTTTTATCGTACTCTTAATTATTAAGAGCGTACTTTATTGAAATTAATGACTTTCTTTTATAATGAGATAGGTGAGAGAGAAAATATAAAAATAAATAAATAAGGGTATTTGTAAGTTTGGCCTGGGACGTTTAAGACCAGATCCGTATGAGTCGTGGAACTCTCTTGTCCCATGTTGAGTAAAACCAAAAATTGTAGGGTGCATTGTGAGGGATTCAAATTCAACTAGGAAGAATAGACAAAAAAATTGGACTGTGGAGAACTTGTGGTGATAGCATAGTACGCAAAGGTACAAAATATTTCATTAATAGAACATGTGAACCCAGTGATCAAAGGTGACCTCACAGACCATGCATGAATCTTACTTCCATGCCAGCTCGTTACCTTTCCTTTTCTTGAATTTTCTTTGTGATGAAGGCAGTGATCACCATGCATGAATACTGCCACAATATTTTGATGATGATCATCATCATGCAAATAGCAAACTCTCAACTTTAGGCATGAATAAGGCTTCCAAGGAAGGGAGGGCTAATTTAAAAATAACTACAATTATTTTGGCTTTAATTCATTTTCCAAATTAGTCTATTGTAAAATTTGATGAAGAATTGCTAATGTAATCCGCTTATTTAATTTATTACTGAATAGGGTTTCTTGCATATGTCCCTCACATTGCAAGTCTTTAAGATAATCTTATAAGGAATAATGGAAGCTCAAGAAAAAAATTTATGAATAAAGTTTATGTTAATTTTCTTATTTTAAATATAGTAAAATACTAGAGTAATTCTATAACAAATCTATTGTGACAAAATTTTTATTATAAAACTATATATGGACCTGATCCATATAAAAATACTTCATGAATTAATGGTGACAATTTATTTCTTTACCTAAATCCATAGTCAAACTCATTCTAGCTTATTATTCAATTTAGATATAAATCTTACTAAGTCGAATGTGCCAGAGACACAAGCTCGTTCATCCTTAATTCCATCCTTCGGATCTACCAGCATATATTTAAATATTTTATATCCTTATATTTATTTACATTTAATATATCATTAAATATTTATAAAGTACTACATAAAGAAAAAGAAAATAAATGAATGCAAAAATGTATGAATGAAAATATTTAAATGTTGTGTTCTCTGTTGCACTTTGTCGTTTAAATTATTTTCTTTCACAATAAATTAAAGCTTTTTTTTTCTACCTTTGTGGTTTTCAAGGTTTGAGTATGTTTCATTAAAAATAATATTGGCTTACTTCGGAATTGAATATTTACTTTTAACTTTTGAATAAAAATTAAGAAAGATAATTGACTTTAATTAACTTACAAAATTATCCTTAATAAGAATATAATAGATTGTGTGATTTATGAATTAATAAAATATAATTTCTTTAAATTAATGTGTTGAGTAGTGGATATTATGAGTTAGTGTGATATAATTTTTTAAATTAATAAGGTTATTAATAAATACAAAATATGTTTATATAAAGAAAATGAATATTTAATTTCGAATTCAATTTTGGAGGTAGTATAATTTAAAATAAAACAAAGAGAAAAGAAATAATGAAAAAGTGAGAATGTTGTCTTTGCTATAGATCCTTTTTTCTTATTTTCAGCAGGCCCTATTAATTTTTTCTCCTTCTCACTTGGCCCACGTGGAGACTTGAGAGGACAGAGATGACTTTGTGATTTGTCAAAGTGAGCCAGAAATAGAGATATAGATAATTGTTCCTTTTTTATCAGAGATATATGTATATATAAATTTGAAAAGGGGTGACAGGAAAAAAAAATTAATTAAGCTCATTTCATGTAAATAAACATAGGATTATTTTAAATATTTAGATTTATAAAATCATGTAAAATTAAATTTATTAAACATACCAAAGTGCTTTCGGTCAGCTTAACAGAACACTGTCATGAGCAGCCGCCCATGACAGAAATGGCAAATCAGATATCAATTGAATTCACCTACAAGGGACATTCAAGTGTGTTTCTTTTTGTGTTTTTTTTCTCTTAAAAAGGTTTGAAACCATTGAAAGACCAAAAAAATAAAAGATCCCTCTGGGGAAGGCAGGAACTAATCTTCAACGAAGAGCAAGAATTTTTACTTCAAAATTAATTAGAAATCCGTTGACATTATATTTTCCAAATAGTTTTTATTTTTAAATGGAGAAATATCAATCACCATTTGTTTACGTTGTATGGTTCACGTCGAGTTCGGTTTGTTCTTTGATTGAACCATTTTACGATAATGACATTATTTATATTTAGAAACTTCTTAACTCCAATCCATATTTGCAAAAAAATGCCTTCCGGTGAGTTTTATTAGATATTGCTCTCATAAAGTTTAAATGTGAAATCTTTTATTGTTAAAAGAAAGCTTTAATAGCAATACCCTTCAGATTCAAAGGGGTAATACAAAACCAAGGGAGATTTTGATCCCTAAACTTTTTTCGAAGTCTTAATCTTTATTTTGAACTTTTTGAATACTTGAGCTTTTTATTTAGGTGAGATAAGTCATTCCATTAATTTTTTTTGTTAAGTTCTACTCGATCAACATTTGGTAAATGATATTTTTGGAAATTCATTGTTTATATTTTTATTTTTCTAGACAATTTGACATGTTTAGTCCCTTATCTTTTTACGTGTAGTGATATGGGTCCTTAATCTTTTTTAATTTTTTTTAAGTCTTGTTTTTCCCATTTGGTGAACTATTTATTTTCTTAATTTTATTTTTTATTAAATTTGACCAAGTTAATGCTCGTTAGCCTTTTTTTCTTCAAATTCTTAAGTATTTTTGAAAAGTCACTATTTTCATTTTACTTATTAAATAAAATAATTTTTTTCCTTCTCTCAATAAACGAAATTAAAATAATAAATATTATAATTACTTGTTTAGTGTGATTAGTAAAACTTTAAATTGAACTACCAATTATTATTATTATTGAAATGAAAAAATTAAGGGGCAATAACTGTATTGTGTTCATGTTAGTAAATAATGTTAATATAAATTAATTACTTATGACAAGATAACTAACTCACATTATACATAACATAAAATAAAATAATTTAAATATCACAAAATATAAGTCATATGCTCTGTCAAAATTAAATTTGAACATACTCATGTAACAGTGAAGCCTAAGTGAAAATAAAATAATTAAGGATATGACTAAGATTTTATTTTTATCAATTAAATGGGTTGAAATAACTTTTTATCGACAATAATTTTGTTCACTCATTTTCAACTCTAAATAATTATTTTTTAGTATAGTTTCTAATCTTCTAGGAAAAATTGTGAAATACTATAATAGAGAGAAAAATATTTTGAATTAAAAAAAAGGAAGAAAAAGAAAAGTGTAAATAGTGACTTTTCAAAAATACCTAAACATTTGAAGAAAAAAGACTAGCAAGCATTAACTTGTTAAATTTAATTTAAAAAAATTAAGGAAATGACCTAGTTCATAAAACCAAAAAAAAAATAAGGGACTTCTAAAAAAAATTAAAAAGTTTAAAGACCTATCTTATCAAGCATAAAAAGATAAGTGACTAAACATGTCAAGTTATTTAAAATTTTTTTGTAAATAGGGAGTTTTCAAACATACTCTTCACTAAATGTTGATTAAGTCAAATTTAATAAAAAAAATTAACGAAATGACCTATCTCACCAAAATAAAAAAGATCAGGGATTCAAAAATTTAAAAATAAATATTAGGGACTTAAGTTATCAATCGAAAAAGTTTTAGGAGTTAAATTCACCAATTTCTCTATAAAACAACATAGAAATGAAGAATTGAAAGGGGGGGGGGGATCATATCTTCAGACCATTAGGATATTCTTATTGGAACCTTTTAGAAAATATATCTTAAAACGCATATTTTAGAAAATATTCTACAAAAATATATCCATCTAAAAGTTTTTCATTTTGTAAGGATTCAAGATTTTATCCTATATACATAAAAATGGTGCCTTGATCCAAATCCATTAAGCAAATATATACCAACAAATCAAAGGGTTTTCACTGTTAGCTTATGGTCAAAGCATATATAAACTAGATTTGGTTACCGAGTGAAGCATAAGATGAAGTAGATTTTTTCAAGGAATCTATCTCAAAAGATATTTTGCTTACTTGTCAAGCAAATTTGTGAGATTGAAGATTGACGATTTTGAAAAGGTAGTAATTATCTAATTCAAAAAAACTATAATGATACAAGATTTAGACATGAGAGTTAGCTAGCTCGAGTCTAGAAATTATTATTTTAAGGGCAGCTCTTTGATAAAACTTGAAATTTGAATGTTATAATATGAAATCATTGACGTCTAAATATGAATTATGAAGTTTGAATGCTGAATCAGAACTCTAAAGTCTGACTTTGAAAGTAAATTAGCTGGTATTCATATGCATTAGAAGCCTGAAAATTAAACTTTTTATCATTTTGACCTAAGAAAAATTTAAAGGTTGTTTTTTATCAATGGAAAATTTATATTTATATTATTTGTTATAAGTTACCCTCAAAATAATATAATTTATTAACTTTGTAACATAAAAGTTAATCAAAATAAAGTTTAAGGTGTTGATAAAATTTTCTGAAAAAGGGTTCTTGGAATATGTAATATTTTCATTTTAAAAAAAACAATTCTTTTAAAAGTCATTCTTTTATATAGTTTCTTGGAATAAACCTCATCCCATTCCGGCAAAAACCGTATATCTCAGAGAGCATATCACAAGTCACATGTTATCTTCTTCCTTTATATTAGATTAGATACATCTTGTACCTTTCCTGCACTTAAATAGATTATTAATAGACTAAACCCCTTTTATAGTGGGGTGTTGGTATTCGAACCAATTTAATACCCCTTCCGTCTTGTACTCAGAGAACAGTACTCTCAACAAAATTTAAATATGGACATAAATTAAATCAACAATTAAAAGTGAATAAAGGCTTTCAAAAAAAAATTTCTCGTGATTTATTTGTTTATATGAGAAAAGAAAAAGTCGATAATAGAGGAATAATAAAAGAAAATGGTGGTGAAGAAATCAAATTTAAAAAAGAAAAGAACGTTTGCCCATGATTTCCTAGGAAAATTGTTTAAAATACCTGCCTGCAAGTCATAATGGAAGCTTAGCAAAAGTTTAGAACCTGATATGACTTCGTTCTGCCACTGATTTAGCTGACTTAAAAATGGGGTGAGACTTTTGCTGGGACAGATTGTGATTCCTATGTGAGCAAATGAAATGCCCCATAAGATGGAAGAAAATGGAATCACGTCCTCTGATTCAATGATGACTTCTTCTTTTCCACCTTTTTCATTTATTAATGTATAAATTGTCAAAAGAAGAAATCATCATTTATACATAAAATATTTTTCAATTTTTATAACAATTTCAATATTCATAAAATATTTTTAAAAATTTTTTAATCTAAAAATATATTTTATATAATAAACAACAATTACTAGTATTTTTTTTAATTGGTGTAATAAGTGTTTTTTTTAAAGAAAAATACATTTTTCTTAAAAAAAATAAAAAGGTAGTAGTGGAAGTGATTCACGTCATAAAACGGGAGAAGAGCAAGACATGAATAATAAATGGAAAAAAAAATTAAGCTAGGTTACTAATATTAATATTTTTATCTTTTTCTGTAAAAAATTGTAACTTAATCATAATAACGATTAAGGTTAATTTAATTTATTCTCTATCCTCAAGCTCATTTTAGATCACAAATGAAAAAGTAATGTTATTTTGGTTAAATCCTTTGAATTTAGAATCTGTAATTCTTATATAAATTGCACTAATTATTGAGTTAACAATTTTTTATCCGACATATTCTCTTTGGTCAAAACTAAATGTCAAACATTTGATTTCATACAAAAATTAAATAGATTTTTAACTTAAAAATAAGTATCACACTGTGTTATTAATGCGATTAATAATAACTGGTACATATATTATCATAATATCCTTATTAGTCAAATAATCTCTTGGAAGATTTGACTGAAGTCATTTTACAAAGCAATGGACAGTAAAGGGGAACTCCTCCTAGATATCATCTGCAGTTGAGCAATCGAGGAGGATATGCATATAATTCTGGTAGTCTAAGAAACTTGTTATTATTAGAAATAATATAAAAATCATATATATATTTTTAAAACATAAATATTCAAATTTGACATCTCAAATTAAATTTCAAAATATTAAAATAGTCCTTCCTTTCCTATCAAGTTTTTGGTGGACTCAAACGAATACAATTAAATTTTGGGCTATTAAATCAACTAGAATCACTGGTGATGGGAGAATCAAATGATAGGCCCAATAAGTACTGTGCTGAGTCTTCCAATGCCAATGATCTTCTCTGGGATATTTAAGTGACGGTTTACAGCTCCCGAGCTATCCTTAGGACTATTTAAATTGGACCGTCCGACGCACAAGAGATAACTTTGGGCCTAACGACCTTTATTCTTTTAGGATCAAATACTGTAAGTCTGTAACCCAGCAATAAAAATGGACCAAAAGTCATTGGGAAATTTGATATCGACCGGGTCTATATTGATCACATAATCTTTATTGTAATGGTTAATTTAAAATGAGAAGATCTACAATAATTGATACCCCTAAATTTTTTTTGATACATTATAAATTTTTCAAATAATTAACGAAATTTATTTTATAAAAAAATCATTACATTATGTGAATGGATGAAAGAATTGCAAGAAAAGGAGAGAGAAGAAGAATATATTTTTCCACTATTTATTTTTAACTCAAAACACCTTTTATTTATAAATATTTTATTTAATTTAAATTTATATATAAAAGACTCTAAACTTGGGTTCCACAATACAACTAATTTTAAGTACAAAATTTGGGAAAATTAATAAAAACATACTAATGTTATTAATATCTTGTATGAATGAGCATCAATACAACTATTTCCATTACCTTATCTAATGATATATTATCATACGTAATTGAATTCAAATATAATTTATATTTATTTGAAATAGTTATCTTACGATCATAACTCTCTCATCTACAAGTATAAATACCCCTCTACATTAATGAAATACATAATTCACTATTCTATTTCTCTTGCTTTTCTTACTTTCTTTCTCTCCCTCTTATTCTTATATTATTTTTATAATACATTATCAGGGACACCCTACCCTTTTCAATACTAGGAAATCATAAATTATCATTCACTATTTCAAGGTAAGCCATTTTTTATTTAATTGTCGTTTGTTCAAATTTATCTTGTTCAGATTTTTATCTTTTTATAACGTTTTTTTTTTCTTTTATAATAGTATTAAAAATGTCAAACCTTGCCATACTTGAATTTGCGATCTTGACATTATGGGGAAAAACTACTTACCTTGGGTGTTAGATGCTGAAATTCACTTAGATGTGTATGGTCTTGGAGATATTGTTAAGGAAGAAAATAAAGCATCTAACCAACATAAAGTCAAAACTATGATCTTCCTTTGCCACCATCTCCATGAAGGATTGAAAATTGAGTATCTTATGGTCAAAGCTCCACTTGTCCTTTGTAATTCTCTAAAGGAAATGTATGAACACTAGAAAACTGTAATACTTCCCAAAGCTCAATAGATTGGATGCATTTACGCTTGCAAGATTTTAAATCTGTAAGCGAATATAATTCTGCAATATTTAGAATTAGTTCTCAATTAAAGTTGTGTGGAGAAAAAGTTACTGATGAGGATATGTTAGGAAAAAAATTCTCCATTTTTCACCAGTTGATTTCTTTTCTCCTTGTGGCCAAACTAAATAATGAACTCATGAAAAATCATGAATCTCATCCAACTTAATTGTTCTATTCCCAAAAGTGAGTGTAGCAATACACAACGATTGTAGACAAAATCGTAGCCATGCACATGGTTGTGGTCGTTGACATGGAGTGGTCGTGGTGGATATTCTAAAAACATACCTTCCCACCAAAAGTGGAAAGATAATAGAAAGAAGAATGAAAAGGAAAAAGGTGGACAAAATGTCAAAAATGTCGAGAACATATACTATCATTGTAGTGGTAAAGTTTGCCTACTTGTACTCCAAAACATCTTGTTGATCTTTACCAAAAATCTATTAAAGAGAAAGAGAAAAAGATAGGCGGTGCTACTGATGGCTATGTAGATATAGCTCATTTGGATACTGCAGATTTCTTTGTTGATCCTGATGGAAAAATTGATCATTTAATTGGTGATGTACTATCAAAAAATAGGTCCTTTGTATTTTTTTTATGTCATTAAACTTTAGTATATTTTTTTTCTCTAATGAAATAAAGAGTTTAATTTTGAAGTATTTATTTTTCAAATATATTTTTAAGTCCTTTTTCATTCTATTAACTATTTGTTTTTTTAATATATTTTTTAATCAAGAAGGAATATTTCTCCAGTTGATACCTACATCATTAATGAATAGCTATGTCTCGCCAATAGTGGTATGACTCACACAATTCTCAAAGATAATTAAAAAGTATTTATCTCAATTAATAATGCAATAAGCCAATGTTAATACAAATTTAATTGAAAGTTCCAAAAGATCTAGTATAATGTTACCAAGAGAAACAAAATTGCACATTGACAAAATTATATATTCTTATAAATCTCTTAGAATCTTATTAAGTTTCAAGGATATCCATAGGAATGGATACCATATTGAGACAAACAATTAAAGAAATATTGAATACCTTTATATCACAAGTGCAATCTCACAAAACAAATATATTTTGGAAAAGTTGCTTACATTTTCCTATGGATTGTACTACACATGTATAAGTACAATTGAAATATATGATACCGTAAACCAGAAATATCTAAACAACACCTAAACGTTTTCCAACAAAACACATGGGTGACGAAAAGATGGGTTAATGAAAGATAGTGAAAAAAGTGCAATATTTGGATGAAAAGAAGTTTATTGAAGAGTTTTATAAAATATTTTATCTTTGAGTTTATTGAAGAAAGATTTGATAAATAACTTCAGAGTTTTTATAAAAGACAAAATTGCCTTTAAAAAGGTCACATGATAGTCACAAGATTAACAAAATTTGGAGAGTTAACCATATTTAGTAATGAAAGTGCAATATTTGGACGAAAAATATGTTTTAATGCAATATCTGGACGAAAAAAATTTTAGTGTAAAACTTGGATTTGAAAAAAGTTTAGATGTTGTTTAGATACTTTGCCCTAATTTTATTATTTGGAATGACCTGTTGGGCCATCTTGGATCAATCATGATGCGAAAAATATTTGAAAATTCATGTGGACATTCATTTAAAAGCAAGCAGATTCTTTAAACAAACAGTTTCTCATATACTACTTGTTCCCAAGGGAAATTGATTATTTGATCATCACCGACCAAAATTGGGAGTGAATCTCTCACCGTTTTAGAACATATACAATGTGATATTTGTGGGCCAATATGATGTGCAATTTTGTAAATACAATTTCCTAGAAAGTATACTCATATTCACAAGTAGTATAATGACAAATCAAGGTCGATTCTAATTATATTAGAGTTTGATTACCAAATTTATTATTAAGACTTAATCTAGATGGATGAAATTGGATTGATTTTATTTAACAAAATAAACCTAAATGAAAGTAAGTAAATTATAAGAAACTATGTGAAAAGATTAACTAGGACTTCAATGATCTGATTAGTATTTTATTGATGGTTAATTATCAAACTCTTGTTTTTATTTACTAATAACATTAATGAAAAAATTTCCTTAAATTATCAAACTCTTGTTTTTTTTATCCGTGATCCTATTCAATTATGTCACATTTCGGTACTTCATAAAATAGTATTTAAACATGCAAAATAATAATCTAATTAAACCATCAATAAAGATAAGAGCCATCAATAATTAAGAACAAGTAATAAAAATGAATGACAAAAATAATTAAACAAGAGTAATATAATTAAACCATCAATATGGTAACTAATTTTCACATTTTGTCCTAGTTAGAGAAAGTTTAGCCTAACATCTCAAAATCCATAATTAAATGAAGTATTAAATTCATGCAAATGAATCTTGATTAGTTAAGCTAAAATAGATAAACAATGAAAAATAAAGTTAGCAAGGAATAAATACCAAGTTATTACTAACAAGATTATTCATAGATAATTGGGGAATTAAACTAAGGGAATACATAGCAGGCAGTCAAACCCGCTATAAGAAAAAATAAATAAAAGATAGGCGTACAACCCAACCATAAAAAGTAGAAAGAAAATGGTAGGCGGGCAACCCGACCATGAAAAATAAAAAAAAATAATAGGCATGCAACCTCACCATGTAAAATATATTGGATAAAGTAAATATGGAGGGGTTAACCTCCACACAAAAAAAGAAAAGTAAAGATTGGGTGATAGAACCGGCCATATGTTCTGTTAATTAAATCTCAATAATTATCTCACAATCTCATTAATTAATAATTTTAGTACATATACTTGCTAACTAAAACCAGTTAGTCATAAGTCATATACAACAGCAAAGTGAACAATTAAAGATTAAAATCAAGAATGAAAAAGAAACTTTCTTGGAATAATATCGGCAGCACTTCCCCAATTCTTGATTTTTTTTTCTCCAAAATTCCTTGCAAACAAACTCTAAAAACTTTCTAAACTAATATTATCTCTCAAATATATGAGTATTAAAGAGAAAATGGGGAGATAATTACAAAAAAAAGGATAATTAAATTGTTAGAAATGGCTATGAATTTATAGGTAATTTTTCAAGGACTTAGACAAACTTTTTTCAATGTTGTGGGGGTTAAAATAGAATTAATACAAGTTATGGTCTAACACGACACCCTTATGCAATTTTTAGCCAAAGATGTGACAAAATCATGGACACACACATGACAAGATGTAATTGTTGAGTGCTATTCAGAAGGCTACTGCAACGTGGGACGATCCTAACCGTCATCGACTTCAATCCAATAGTGCAGATGAGTAAGGCAGTGAACATATTGTTGTTCCAAATTCATCTGAGGATCCGTTTTCAAAACACGCCCTATGATTTAGTCTTCTGAAGAACTACATTTCCAAGATGCACTTCTTGTTCCGGCATGAGATGCGTTGAGTTGCCCTTCACGACGATACTGACACGACTGATGATGGATGATGTGGCCTAACTATGTGTTGATATGGACGCACATCAACTGACGACATGACATTGCAGCACTATTGATTTTTTTTACTTCTTTTATTTTCACATTTTGTACAATAAAAACAAAAAAATCTCTAGAACAAGGAAATAAATGGAAAACATGATAATATCCATAAAATAACATAAAATAACTTAAATTTAATCAAAATAAAATTATTAAATAGGGTTATATTACAATGCATCCATCATATGTGCCATTTAGATATTTTATGGTTTTAATTGATGCATCTACTAAATGGTAACATGTTTGTTTGTTATCATCCAACAACTTGGAGTTTGTGAATTACTTGCTCAATTGATTCGATAGAGAGCACATTTTCTTGATAATTCTATTAAGATAATATGCCTTAATAATGTTGGTGAATTTACTTATCAACCTTTCAATGATTATTGTATGTTTATTGGAATTAATGTTGAACATCCTATAATACGTGTTTATACACAAAATTCTTTTGAAAAACTATTTATTAAGCACTAACAATTAATTATAAGACCATTACTTATGAAGTCAAAACTTCCAATTTCTACTTGGGAACATGCAATATTACATGTTGCATAATTGATTCTCATAAGGACAACTATTTACTATGAATACTCCTCATTACAAATGGTATTTGGTATTGAACAAATATTTCTCATCTAAGAGTTTTTGGATGTGCTATATATGTTTTTATTTCTCCACCACAATGTACTAAGATGAGTCCTCAAAAAAAGTTGAGAATATATATTGCATATGAATCTTTTTCTATAATAAAGTAGTTTGAACCATTGACATGAGATTTATTCACAGCTTGATTTGCTGATTGCTATTTTGATAAATTAGTTTTCCTAACACTAGGGGGAGAAAACAAGCAGTTGGAAAATTGACATGAATTATCATTGTCCAGTATTGATCCTCAAACAAAACAATATGAACTAGAAGTTAAAAAGGTAATTCATTTGCAAATCCAACCAATTTCCAAACGCATTTACTAATACAAAATGAGTTACTAAATCACATATATGAGTTGCTAATGCTCCAATTAGAATTGATGTACCTGATGAACAATCTTTTAGTGACATATAAACATAAAATCCACTTCAAGTGAGGAAAACATGTTGGTTTTAAAGATAAAAACCCTTAAAAAAGAAAATGAGCTAAGAATCAAAATAGTCAAATCGAGAGTATAACAACTCCATAAGAGTTTTTAGTAAGTTCTAGAAGAAACATAGGCTCTTGAGAATTATGATAATGAATAGATATCATTTAATTATGTCATTAATAGAATACGATGAAATCGAAAAAAAGGTCAACATTGATGATATTTTTGCATACAATTAGCGTGCTATGTTTTGAATGATAATGAGGATCATGAATCAAAGTCTATTGAAGAATGCAAACAAAGAAATGATTGGCCAAAATAGAAAGATTCAATTGAAACAGAGTTAAGTTCTTGAAAAACGAAATTTTTTGGACCTATAGTCTATACACCTGAAGATGTAAAACTAGTTAGATATAAATGAGTTTTTGTGCGAAGATAATGATTCATTCTCAACCAAACACATCTGTTGAACTCCTTTCAACACTCAACCTCTTGTTTGTATGCAACTATCTTTCCTCTTGAAGAGCAACAAAGATTCATATAGATATACCTTAATGCCTTAAAACACTCACAATTCCTAGAAAACTTGCACTCGGATTATGATGCTCATTAACAAAGAAAAACGTCACCAAAGTAGAAAAAATATCTAAAGGGCATACACATTTCCAATGTTTAGCCGCCAATAAATAGACAACAATTCTCCCTTTAAGCAAGTTTTTCCTATATTGCAATACCCATAAGATCTTTTGGAATATCATGAATGAAGAATAATTAGAGTCCTTTTAGATTCAATTTCTTTGTTGTGGAAATTCGAAACACAAGTGCATGTTATCAACAAGTAACATAGAGGGAATACTCAAATATCGTCTCATGAAGACTCATAATTGCTGAAATTATATT
Organism: Apocynum venetum; assembly: GCA_019593545.1. Taxonomy (NCBI): domain Eukaryota; kingdom Viridiplantae; phylum Streptophyta; class Magnoliopsida; order Gentianales; family Apocynaceae; genus Apocynum; species Apocynum venetum. The sequence continues at coordinate 1,401,880 of SRSM01000144.1, read as the reverse complement.
AACCATAATTTTATTTAAACAATTATTTCAAAAGAGTGATTTCTACTTAATAAGAATTAAAACTAGAAACAAAAACCTTAAATTGAGCAATGATGAATCAACATGATTAGACACAGGGTTTTTGATTTCACAAGACATATCCTATTAAAGTTCAATAAACTAATATGCTATTCCTACGCTGCTAGTGAATTTTATAATTTATTTATTATTCTTTCTCAAGAATTAATAAGTATCTTAATAGATTAATTGAACCATAATTAACTTGGTTTTTAGGAGCTTTATGTTTTCTTATTGAGATAAAAACTAACTAATTATGTGTTTATGTGCTTAAATTGATTATTTACACTTTTATCTTTGTTTGTAGGCCTTTTGAAGGTCTTGGAACAACTTTTAGAAGAAATTGGAGGAAGATGAAAGCTTTAAGAAGTTGTCTTGCATGCCAAATGAAGTGTACGCACCTCAGAAATCAAGTGGCCATGCATTTAAAGAAGTGGACGTGTCTCTCTCAAATCACGCGTCCAAGTACCACAAGTGTCCGTTTTCTAGCAACGGGCGTCCACCTGCCGAATTGAAGATTTTGGAAAGTTTTTGAGAAATTTTGGATTAAAACTCTTATGTAATGAATCATATGACCTTTATGTAACCATTTATAGGGTTTATTAGTATAATTTTTCATATCCCGAAGAACCTAGAAACACTCTTTTGACATTTTGAAGATTCAGGGAACGAAATCTCTCAAGAATTTGGTCTTTCGATTAATGAGTTTCTCTTTCTCTCTTATTCTTTTTATGATGTATATTTTTATGAATTGTGAGTAGTTTCATTTAGTTAGCAAACACATGTATTAGGTTAAATTTATTTGAGATTATAAGATTAAGTTCTTCAATTAAAAATTCAATCTTTTCAGATATTTTTCTTATATATTTGAGTATTCATTCAATTATTGTTCTAATTCTATCAATTTTTGTGATTTCAATTATTACTGACCATCTTAATTGTTTTGCATGATTGATCAACTAAGGTTATGTAAAATCAGCTTTTGGCAACTAAAAGTAATAATTATTAATTTATCTAAACCGAAATTTGGTTAATTGATAGAGGATTGTTTGAAATAAATTACAATACTTTAATTGACAGTTAATGTTGTGTGATTTGTGTTGATGTTTTTCTTGGTCTCTATGCAACTTGATTGATTATTTTATGTGAGTGATTCGGTAATTTAGTTTAATTAAATTTGAGTTAATTTACTATGCTGATGAGGAATTGACATAATTTTATAGAAATAAGAATTTGTGATCTAAGTAGAATTTTAAGTCATTGTTCAAATATATGTTTATCAATGATTGATCTCAAATAAATGAAACTAAAATACAAAGACTTTGCTAAAGTTGTTTTGTGATTTATTTATTTAAAGCTTAAATATTTTTAGTTAAGAATCAACTCTTTTTCCCCAAAAACCTTGATTAGTTTTCTTGATTGAAGAGTTTGATAAGTCTATGTGACCCTTACTTGTCCTAACTTGATGAGTTTGTTAAGCTTGACATTTAATTTGGTAGTATAACAATACACTTGCTATGGACAATTTTTCTAAATCTATGTGATAAATAAACTTATCAAAATTCATTAAGTATAGGAGATTTATAATACTGCACAAGTAAACAAGTATATTATGACAAATTCAATTATCTATTTTGAGTCTCAAATCAAATCACTAAATTATGTAAAGGTTTATCAAACTTTCATAGCCATTAATAATAAATTAGAATACCCAGTATAATAATGAAATAAACATCAATCTATTAAATTGAAAAAACAATAATAATCATGATCCCATTACATCGTAACCCTAGAATAGAACCTAATGCAAAAGCATTTAATTTTGTGAGTGAGAAACTCACTCATCAATCTTCAAAAATAAATCTTCCAAATATATATCCTCAAATTGCTTTGAATGAATCTCGAAGATAATTTTAAAAAATCAAGATGATTTTTTTTTTAAAAAATAAATCAAGATGCATATTTTGAAAAAAAGTTCAAAAAATCATTCTATGAGAATTCTCACCCAAGTTAGTTAAAATATTATTGATGCTTGTGATAATAATAGATTTCATCAAAACTTTTAAAAAACCAACAATTTAATTAAAAAATTCTGACATTTTGAGAGATAAATTTACATTTACCTATTTAAATAAGCTTGCTTGACTTATCTTTCCAAAGATCGAAATTAGATATCATTTAACCAAAATAATCTATCTTTTCTAACTTTTTTTTTCTTTTGAAGGGGTATCTTTTCTAACTTGTATCCTAAATAACCCCATTCGAAGAGAATAAATCATAATAACCTATAATTGGCAAGAATGTCGTCCCTAAAGCTATCAAATCCAGGTTACACAAACCCCTCGATGTAATTATAAAAACCATTGTCCTCTAGAATCCTGTATTGAATTGTTCATTATCCATGTTAAAGTCAATGGCACACGTTAAAGTCATTTACAAGCTTCTTCTTTTCTTTTCTTTTTTCCTTTTTTTTTTGTTTTTTAACATGAAACTCATTTCCAACTTCTTCTTTTTTTTGTTTTATAAACTAATTAGCTCAATAAACAAAAAAAATTACACAATTAGTAATTTTTGTTTATTATTTTTATAAACTAAGTAGCACAACAAAAAAACAAATTACATCATTATTTTTTTATAAATTAATTGTGTATTTTTTTATTGAGCTAATTAGTTTATAAAAAAGAAAAAAAGAAATTGGAAATGAGTTTCATGTTGAACAAATAAAAAGAAAATAAAAGAATAAGCTTGGAAATGACTTTAACGAACAATTCAATACAATTGGATTATGGAGGAGGATAGAGTCCTTTCCAATTATGCCGACAAGCATGACAATTTTTATAATTACATCGAGGGGGTTTGTGCAACCTTGGATTTGACAGTTTCAAGGATGTCGTTCTTGTCAATTACGTATTGGGTTATTATGGTTTATTCTCTCTGGATGTGATTATTTTGGTTAAATGCTCTAAATTAGAACTTAAATGATTTAAATAAAAAATTGCTTTTAAACCATAAAATGTCCTTGGTTCATACTTTCTAATATCTTGTGTTTGATGTTTTAAAATGTTGTTCAGTTCAACAACATTTCCTCGAAAGCAAAGCATGAAGTGAATTCACAAGCACAAGAATCTTGAAGATCTACGGGGATTATGCATATTGTGCTTTGCTCTGATTTCATATGGTTTTCTTCTTTAAGGCAAACTTTCACCCTCTTTTTTCACTTTTTTTTCCCCCATTATACTTCTGTCACATTCAATCCTTATGCTTCTTCCTTCATATCATATGGGGGGGGGGGGGAGGTAACCTATTGACATATTATGCTTGATCATGGAATAAGATAATGTTAAAAGAATTCTTCATTATCTGAAAATACAAGAAATATATCAAAAAGAAAAACACAAGAAACATATGGTTAAACTAATTATTTATCTAATTATTTCACAATGACTATTTATCACGGTATTAGTTAACTATTTAAAATCGACCACTTCCTTTATCACTTTTTATAAATCATTGGACTAATATTCATATAGGCTAAAGAGATATCCTAACATACCTTATTTATCATGTTTTGGAAAAAAGAAAAAAGAAAAAGGAGATATAATAATAATAATAATAATAATAATAATAAAGAGGAGAGAATGATAGATAAGAAATTATTTATTTTGAAAATAAAAAAATAGAAAATATGAGAGATAATGTTAAATAAAGATAAAATTAAAAAAATAATAAAATATTTTTAAAATTATAAATTTACTTATTATTAAGGATAAGAAAAAAAGTCTCTAATAATTTATAAAAATGGAAGGATAGAGAATAATTCATTGCTATACATATAGCTGACCTTTAATTTCATAATTTCAAAATATACATAAGAGAAATAAAATAGTGCACTTTTTGGTATAAAAAGTTTAAAATGCACATAAAATGATTATATTCGCACATCACATCTACAATATATATGATAATGATTCTTTGCCATGATTCAAACTAAAAGCAAAAATTGCAGTGTGCCCCCATATAGCCCCTGACTCTTGTCCAATCATGTAAAGCAAAGCTCAACCTCATGCGCCCTTTAGGGTTTTTTACTCAGGCAATTGTCACCAAAACTAGGGATTTTCAAAGTTATGAACAGAATGAGGGGGACTGATCAGCTACGGTGGAGATAGATGGCTCTGCTCAGCTCCTGCTTTCTTCGTCTCCCAAATATGGAAATAAACCAAGAAATCAGAGATCGCACTCAAGAATTGAGGACGACTAGGGGATTTTTGTCGGCTTGTTAGTCGGTAGAGAAAAGGACAAAAACACACACATAAACAAGAAACTATTGGTACCATTGATACAGATAAGGGCACTCAATCACCTTTAGGTACCTCTCTCAATAGTGGCTTTGGTGCATGCATCCTTTCCATGAAGTGTCCCAAAATAATATTTGCCCATTAATTTGCTTGGGTAATGTTTGTGTCACTATATATGCATGCATATTTGTACATGCCTATATCTATATCTATAGATGTATGTATATATCACATGCATTTGTTTTAGTATGTAAAACTTGAGATTTTTTTCCCCCACACAACCTAGATCATTGGCCTACCTTTTTAGTCAAGTAGTGATCAAGGAAAAAGTGGGTGAAATTATGAATTTAAAAGTGGTCTTTTATTATTGTTAAGTTTTAAATTATAAATTTAAAGTTATCTTCTATGATTATTAAACTTGATCTAAAATTCTTTTATTGTTGAACACAAATATTTTACCGTATCCTAGTGTAAGAAACATTTTAAATTATTTTCATCTTTTATAAGTTTGTTACGAATTTAAAGTTTTATTAATACTTAAAACTGCTAAATGTAGGTCATATTTGACATTATAAGCAATAATATATATTGAAAAAAAAAATTAATTTTCTCTTGATTTAAATTTGACTAAACTTTCTCAACAATTTGGGATCAACATGATACTCATTATCCATCCAGCTACCTTCTTTCTTTCTTTTATTTTTTTTGCTGCTATTATCCGATGAGAGACGGCGCGGCCCCTGGGGTTGTGGGAGATTCCTGCACTTGTGAACGACACTTTTATATGGCAGTGGAAAATATAAACATCTAGGACTTCAACGAAAGTAGTGTAAACATACACTATCTAGTAATCCTTACTTAGATATAGCAACCTGTGCCCTTGTTTGGTCTTTTGGGGATGCTAAAAGATAGAAATATCATGTTTAGGACTCACTCTAAGATTTTAGCATTTCTTGATTCATTTTCTGTGTGTGTTTTCTGTACGAAATAAGGGGTATTAATCAAGATGAGAACTATCCCATATCTTCTTCCCTTTGTTAAAAACTAACTACACCAGAAGTATAAATGACCCGAATCTGCCTGATTTGCTGTTGCACGTCCAATTTGTTTGCTTGTAGTAATTAATAATTAATTTAAGAAAAATGTATGGGAATCTAAGAGTACCTATTTATCATAAAATAAACAATTTGGAAATATGGGAGCCAAGAGCCTTGAAACGGGAAAAGATAGGAACCCTTGCCAAAAAAAACAAAGGGACGTTTTATCTGAAAAATTCAACTCATTCACTGGAATAGTTTGTCTTAAAATTTTCATTTTGAGGTCATCAATTTGGTACTAGAATAAATTTATAAATCCAGCGTCAGCTAAAACTATATTGAATTTAGAATGATCAGCAGAACTTAAGTAATACTAATACATTAATTAGCTCTAGATATACAATTTGTCTACAAAAAAAAAAAAATACTACTGTTAGTAAACAAACTCTTACACATTCAAAATCTATAAAAAATCCAAATAAGCCCGAACTAAATGAGTTGCGGCGCGCCCGTACTGGATTGCAGCTTTTCTCGAGACCTGTCTAGATTCAAAGCACACGAATAAACGCAAACTTTAATTAAATAAGGAAGTACATATATAGATGGATTGTGTAGGTACATTTATATATGGATTGTGTAAGCACATTTTAATTTTTAATTTTAAAGGCATGTTAGTTCGTATAGCACTTGAGGGTTATTTCTTGATTTCGTCTCGTCATTAATGGCTTAGTAGCATAGGAGGTTGTGCAAATGATAATGATGGAACCCTTAAGAATATTTTAGGTGTAATCATAGCAATGACAGAATCACTCATTCACATCATATATAACTTTTAAAATCTTGTTATATTAAGTTAATAATTTTTTCTTCTCATTTTAATAGAGTGATTCTCTTATTGTTACAACATGTGATATGTTGAAAATTTGCAGAATCCATATTAAAAGCCTGGATTATGTAGATTCAGATAGTAAGTAGCATAGGATGATTCATCCAAAAAAAGAAAAAGAAAAAAAAGAAAAGAAGATAGTAGCATAGATGGTGTAGATGATAATGATGGAACCTTTAAGAGCAATTTGGTTTTAGTGACCATAACAATGATGGAATCATTCATTTATATCATAATTATTTAAAATCTTGTTGCACATTATAACATTTCATTGGCGCGTTAGATAAAGAAACTTTTTTTTTTCATGTAATAGAGGGATTCTATTATTGTTACAATACAATCGAGCTTCTATATCTAATCCTTTATTGTTGGTACTGCCTGTGGATTTATGAAACAAATTGCAGTTGGTTTCTTGAATCCAAGCTAACTAAAACTTAATTGGATTATATCTAAAGGGCAGATGATCCCTTTTGAAATAATGCTTGTCATGAGATTGGCTAAATATGAGCTATTTTGGAATCCTTTATAGAAGATGGTTATTTAAGATAGAAACTGTGAATCTTTCTATATGCCGCAAAATTGTCGCCCAACAACGAACATGCTTGATGCCAATCCATTCAATCAACTTTATTTGATAGAGTAGTGATTGAGAAACTTAAGCACAATGCCATGTGAAGTTGGGAATTACCAAACCAGCATTGTCTTCTTGATCTCTCTCTCTTGGGAACTTTCTTCTTATTTTTTTTGAAGAAAAATCACAATTGTCCTATTCTAGAGTCCACTTAGATTGAACCCATGACCTAGTCTTAATAGAATTATAGGGGCAAATTATTGGAGGATAGAAGAATCAACATACACACACACACACAAATTTAGGCATTTCATGTACTAGAAAGGGAAATGGATAAACTGTAAATTTATCGATGAAAAAGAAGAAAAAAAAAACGACTAATATTTAACCTCATTATTCGTTATTTTAGTATAGAAGAATTTAAAACATGTCAAAAAGAAAGAGGATCAACATATTCTGTTATATTCCCTAATTTCAACATATTGTGACTAGTCTAACCTCAATTTTATGGGAAGTTGGTGAAAAACCCTCTTCATCCATTTCTTTAAATATATTTTTGAACTTTTATTTCTATATTTTGTATATATCACTATACTATATTTTAACTATGCAAACATATTCTTAAATTTTTATTTCATTTTGATTTATTGTTTATTTCTACTACTCAACCCTAACCAAAATGATGATTTTCAGTTGAACAAAGGGAAAAATCATTTTTTATGGTAAGATACTTATTGCAAATATTAGAATTTGAAAAGTAAAACATTAAATGGTTGGCAAATAGTTATGTGAGACTTTTCCTATTTAATTACTATATATGTAACGAGTATCTAAATGAAAAAAAAAGTCTAATCTAACTCTTTCTCTTACTTTTAAGTTTTTAACTCTCACTCATACTGTTTGTTTTGAATATTTACCCTCTAAAGCATAATCTCACATACTTTCTTTAGTTAAAAAATATCGTTTAAAATATTTGCTAGAAATATATGATAACAAATAGTATAGGGATTAATAAAAGAAATGAAGTAAAATTTTAATGAAATTTTTACATAATTAAAAATATTGTAAGTATAAAAAATACGAAAATAACGTTTAATATATATTTTTAAAAAGAAAAAATAGTTAAAGGACATCTTGAGTCAACTTCTATTATAGCATACACACACACACACACTGGTATAATTTGGTTACTTTGGCTCAAAATGAACCGTATAATTAAATTTTTTTTTTATTGAAATGAAATGTGAAGGCAATTTTTATTGGTAAAACTCATACTAAATACTAAATCCACATCCCCTCCCAGTGGATGTAAAGAATTTTTTAAAAAGTTGAACAGAGATTTCACCAAACACACATGAAAATCATCATATGTCCACGTGAACTATAATGGTTTAGGCTTACTTTTGATTTCTGGATCCAACTTCCTATAATGCAGGATAGTTTGTTGGGGATATAAGTGTCAAAATCTCTATCAAGCTTATGCAATAATTATTCATATCTATCAATTATTGGATGGTGTTCATTGGGGATTCTGTTGCTGGTGTCATGATCACGAGACACAATTTTCATAAATTATTTTTGTTTTCTATAAAAAATTAAGAAGAAGATTAATATAATTTCTTAGGCTAATTAAGGTAACATGAATTTTTATTTTGCCCTACCGTAGTAGAATGGAAAAAACCGATGTCTGATGTAAGTTAATTGTATTATATGAAGTATGATGTTATTGAGCACATTTTAATTTATTGAAGATCAAGAATTCTAACCCTCTAAATATAGGGTTACCGAGACCACTTGTAATGCAACAAAAAAAGTAAATAAAATATTACAGATTCTCAACTATTTCGCATCTCTTATATTATTTATCTTCTTGCCCTTATAGAATATTATTATTTTATATTCGAAATCTCACTCCAACAAATTTATAATTTTACTTGTTTCTGTTCACTATTTTCTAATTTCTTTGAGAAAAGTAGTCATTTTTATTCATCAATTTAGGTGCATGAAAACTTTTCAAACATATATATATATATGGTTTAAGATTAATTTTTTAAACAAAAGAAAAATAAAGATCAAATAGGAAAGTACATACTTTTGCCGACGTTTGATGTTCTACCCTCTTCCTCATCTGTCCCATTGAACATTTGTGTGCCAAGTGACTCAGAAGTAACATATTCAAAAACTGATTATGAAGATTTCACAAGGTATTTCGTTATTTTTTATAAAGATAATTAAAAGAAAAAGTGGGCTTTTCTGTGCAAAAATAGGTCCAGTATCTGCATAAGCTATTAAAAGCCCATTAAAAATTCAGCTGTTGGGCAGTATATCTTGATTATACGAGTTAATCTCAAATACATTTTTCTATACTACAATTATACTTCCTCAAAAAAAAAATTATATATTTTTTGAAAGTTAAACTAGAATTATATATATATATATATATATATATGTGTGTGTGTGTGTGTGTGTGTATTAAGATGATGATTTTCCATCTAAATTGATGAAAGCTTGCTTTACTAGTTAAACTTGACTTACCGCCCACCAAGTGAGAAGGGGCAATGAACCCGTCCTAACTAAATCTTTTTTTTAAAAAAAATTTATTTATAACTAACAAAATCTGATCTTGTATATATGTTTTGATACTGGTGCATTCCTTCTTAAATTGAATATCTATATTTAATTTAGTTTAGAATTTAAGAATGATTTTTGACTTAAAAGAAGTTATTAATATCGTCATTATTAATTAGGTTTCTTGTGGTTTGGTAGAGAATATTAATTAGTGAGATGTAAATCACTTAAATTAAAAAGATTATTACTGAAACGTTAGAAGAAAAATATGTTTATTTTGAAAAAAATAACATTCATTTTCGAACTACTCCCTCCTTGAATTTGAATGTCTATATTTGATTATTCTAAGTTTAAGATTGACTTTTGACTTAAAACAATTTACCTTAATATTTTTGTTATTAATTAGGTTATTGTTGGCTTAGTAGAGATCAATAATTAATAAGATCTAAATCATTTAAATTAAGAAGATTCTTAATGAAACTTTCAAAGAAAAAAATATATTTATTTTAGAAAATTAGACACTCTTTTTCGAATATCTCAAAATAAAAATATGAATATTCAATTTTAATTTGAAAAAGGATTATATTTGTATACACACTAATATATATATATATATACACACTAATATATATATATATATATATATATATATATATAAATTAGCTTTAGTCAACTAAGTGCCCTTTAGTTGTCTATGAAAATCCAAATCCACTTGACTTTTTTAACTTTAAACCAAATTAACACAAGTCTTAAAAAAATAATCTCAAAGTTGGGGAATAAAATAAAATAATTCAAAACGTTATTTGAAATGACATAAGTCTTTTTTTTTTTTTTTAACAAAAATCTCTTTGGCATTGATGTTTTTAGGAAAACATAATTGGGAATAGTGTTTTTAAGGGAACCACATCTACAGATGGTTTTATTTTCTAGAAAATAAAATATGTCAAGTTATCCCAAAATATGTGCTCACGCTATTCCAAGATATGTGCTCTTTTGATTTTTTTCGTTAGATATGAGACGATGGATTAATGAAGACCTCCATCCGGATCGAGTGGTCGTGGTAATGATTTTGCAGGTCATCACTAATTTTTTTTCCTTGACATTTACTATTTCAAATACATTAATTTTATATAATATCTTGATTGTATATTTTTTCATCATTTTACATTAATAATTTTAATAAACAATTACAAAAATTTCAATGTGCATAAATAAACCTCAACAAAAATAATTTTTTTTATTTTTTAATCTAAACATATATTTATAATAAATATAAAACCTGCACCTAATTTTCCATTGAAAAAAACCAGAAGAGCCCCGCATCTTGGAGTAGCGTGACTTATTTTTCATTTTTAGAAAAATATTACTGACAGTGGTGTTTTCCTTTAAATCACCAGGTTTTTGTTAAAAATATTTTTAAAAAATCTTACACCACTGCAAATGAGATTTTAGGTTATTAGAGTTTAATCTCTAACTTTGGATTATTTTGGATAAGAGTTGGAAAAGTTGGGTTAGCCAGTTTGGTTAAAAGCACTTGCTTGTTTGTAAGTCTAACAATTGGTTATAAATTGAAGCCTGAATTCGAGAAAAAAACATGAAGTAATACCACCACCTATTATACTCGTTGGAAAGAAATCGGTAATATGTACCATAGAATGAATTCGATTGCAAGATTTTTCAAATGATTCTACTTGAAAGTACTACTTCCACAAGGAAAAAGGATACAACTATTTTCTCTTTAAATTTGGCCTTAGAGAGAAATAGAAGAAATTCAATGTTTCATAGGAATCATAATTTTCGTACATGAGTCATTGGGGGGATTCTTCGCTTGTTGACAAATTGAAGAAAGGAATGATATTGTCTCAATGGAATAACAATGTATATTTTTTGAAATCTAAATTTCATATTGCCCAAATATTGGAATATAATTAATGTTGTGATTTTTTTTAAAAAAAGGCAAAGGAAATAATGTCTACCCAAACCCTGCCGATTTTATCAATGTGCATTTAGATTTTTATTTTAAAAAAATTAAGAAAATTCTATTAACACCAATATAAAACAAATTACATAAAGATGCAAGAATTCTATGATAACCCATTCTATAACCAATGAGTTTTTTATTGTACATGTGTACAGTTACTAGTTAATGCAATTAGACTTCATATAATTAATAATCTTACTGTTCGAAAATAAATGTTTATAGTTGATTTAAGAAAATAATTAAAGAGAGCTTTTGATCTTAAATATTATTATATTATCCTTTTCATTGATGTTGTTACCAATGGATTCATATGAATTAATAAGACAGTAAAATTTTTAAATTAAGAAAATTAAAAGTAAAATTATATATTATAAATTTTTTTATTTTAGAAAATAAAATATTTAATTTCAAACATTTTAAATTGAAAATATGAAGGGAGTATTTTTTTTTTAACAAACCTTACAGTTGATGCCCCTAAAAATTTAGGGGCTTGCACTCAGTCTTGCAATATATATATATATATATATATATATATATATCTGTGTGTGTGTGTGTGTCAATTTTGATAATAAGTTGAATGTTTGCTAAGTAACTTCACTTTTTAAAATTATGAATATCTTTTCTTTAACTATCACTCCAAAAACATGGTATGCATTTCACAAGGATCATTCTTTTTATGTTTTTGTTTCGTTTTCTTTCGGGGGAGGAAAAAAGAACTTCCATTTTGTGGAAAGATCATGAGCTACATGCAAAATTGAACAAGAAAGAGATGGATCTGGGTTTATGGTGTACTTAATTGAGCGTCATGAGAAGTTTATTATCTAGATCCAATATCAGTTCTATAGTTTAATTTCTATTGGATTTGGCTTCGTCGTTAATTGATTGATGACTAGAATTATAAACTTTATTGAATTCTAGGATTTATGATTTTCCTAATTGAGATTAGTTAATTGTTGTATCTATTCCAAACTGCAGTTTTAATACTTCATTTGGAAAGATAATTGTCTATGGTCTAAAAATTTCTACTAAATTATCTCCTTCCTATACGTGATTCGCACAAGATCCTTTAACAAGACTAGTATGAAATATTTGAATTTTTAGCTATTTTGCCAACACAATACAAATCATATTCGATTATAATGAGTTAGAATTGAAGGTTTGTCAGTTCGAGTTGAAAGAGGTTAACAAAATTGGGTTTTGGCACACTAACACATCTTTTTTATTTTTATAAAAAAAAATATATTAAAATTAGAAGAAAGAGTAAGTTAGTGTTGAGATCTTTCTTTATGGGTTGACGGGTTAAATAAGTATTTTTTATAGATTAAGTTTTGGATAAATAGGTAATTTGAGGGGCTAATCGTTAAACCTTTACTTATTTTTATGGAAAATTGGCCCAATTAGTCTCTAATCTATAAAATTTTCACCATTAAGGTTTCAATTGATAATTTTTAGCCTACATGGTTCCCAATCTTAAATTAATTGACTTTTATAGTCCTTTTAATGGGATAGCAACTAGAAACAATAAAAAAAATTTCCACGTGAGCCACAAGTGATCTAAAATCAGGGGTATTTTTGAAAATTAAATTGTAAAATTGGCCTACTTAATCCCTTATATTTAGATTTTTTCCACTAAGGTCCCCACTAATTTATTTTTGCTTACAAAGTTCCTAATATTTGAAATTTTCACCACTAAAGTCTCCGCTGATTCAGTTTTTAACTAATAAGATCCTCAATCTTTTCTTAATTTACTTTTAAAATCTTTTTCACAGGATAAATGCTCAGAGTTCGCAAAAGTGAGGCACACAAACTGCATGTGACATATTTCAAGAGATATTTTCGAAAATCACATTCCATTGGGGTTTGAAAAATTTATACAAAAACAAAAACTCAATCTTCAAATTTACCCACCCACACTCAATGCTATGTTTGTTACAAAATGCAATCTAATTGAATCTTGGAGAAATTGAAGTAGTAGAGAACAATAGCTTTATTGAAAAATGTTCAAGAAATAGAAAGATTTGAGGAACAAGTTACTATTGAGGTTTGACCCTCCACTTTGCCAAAGGTGAAATGTGGTTACTCCTTTCTATCTTGGTTTTTGTTGTATTAGTGAAGGTGTTTTAAGACATGGGTGATTGCTCATCCGAGTTGCTCAAAATGTACCATTTTTCTTTGTAGAATCCTACTTTGGATGGATGCGATTCCACTGTGTTGTAATTTGTATTTTATATGTTGTAAAATATGTCTTTTATGACATTTCAAAATGTCTCCTTTTGATGAAAGACCTCAATTCATTAAATATAATAACAATAATAGAGTTCATATACAAAGCAAATAATGAAGAAATAAAATTACATATAAATCTTGATATGTACATACAATAAATAAGCTAAAAAATGAAGGATTTGGGACCTTAGTGCTAACCTTGTAAGCTAAAAAATGATTGGGGACCTTGAACAATATGATTTGGGGATTTTAAAACTAAATTAAGAAAATATCAGGGATCTTGTTTAAAAACTAATCAGTGGGGACTTTAGTGGTGAAAATTTCAAAGATTGAGGACTTTGTAAGAAAAAATAAATCAGTGGGAATCTTAGTGATAAAATTCAAAGATAAGGGACTAAGTAAGCCATTTTACAATTTGATTTATGAAAATACCCTTGAGTTAAGATAACGTGTGGTTTTTTCATTAAAATTTCTTAACTATTTTAAGTTGCTATCGAGTGAAAAGGATCATAATAGTCAAGGTATTCAAGCCATCAATGCCGCCTTGTGACCTTGTCTATGGGGAATTCCCGTCCAATGTGCTTGAAAATTGAAATGTGTACTCCTTTTCTCATTTCCCCCTCCTTTCCTTGAGTAGGCTGAAAACTAGTTTAGGCCGATGGTCACATCTACCCGGACAAGTTCATATAATTGAGAAAAGAAAAATCAAAGACCAATACAAATGGCACGACTTTTTTTCCTTATTTTCTCTCATGTTTGAATTCTTTATAGATATAAAGAATTGTATCCATATATATATATATATATATATATGTATGTATAATTATAAGATTTTCAAATTCCTAATACATTTCAAAAAGAAGTAATTCAAAAAGATACAATTAAAAAATTAAGAGATTTTAAATTACTTCTTTGAAAGTTTTAAAATTGTAGATTTGTAAAAAACTATAAATTTATGAAATGATTATAAATAAGAAAAAAAGAAGATAATGTGATAGTTTATCTAATTTTAGTGGTGAGGTTTGAAAAATAATACATATTAGGGTGATTTTTGAATAAAGATTTGTGGAGTCTAAAAATCTTTGTTAAAAAGCTAAGAATAGTGTCTACTAGATTATCCAAACGAGAATTTTATTATCTAAAAATTTTAAAATTTAGATTAAAAATAAAGTCCTTAAAATTCTTCATCCAACACACAATTAATTAAGAGATATTCTTTATATAGTGAAAATCATGTTAAGACATATCATAAAACCACAACATTAGATAACTTCAAAATTCATTAGGAAGAGAATTCAATGATTGTTTTTTTTTTTAAATTTTTTAAAAGTGTTAGTTCTTTCTAGTATAAAAACAACAATTCTATGAGCTTGGGAATTGGTCGACCTCTACCCAGCCCCATCTCCCCATTTGTTAGTTACCTCATACAGTGTAACATGTGCTCTATAGTTTGTTGTGTGTACCCGAAGGCTTTTTGACTAGTAGTAGGGCCAGACAAGTCTTACCTGATTTTGGTTTACTTGTACCTTTTAACTAACAAAAAAAAAAAAAAAATGATCTTGAGAAAATATGAAGCAAAGAGAGAGTATAATAGAAGTTAATGCATTATTTGTAAATTTAAGAGCTTCCATTCTAGATGCTCAAAAGATAGTGAAACGGATTGATTATAAGTTCAAAACTAAAATAGAGAGAGAAATAGATTTGCAGCTAGCACAATAATTTCTCCAACACATTGCATCTAAAATTAAATATTTTATTCTTAATATATTTAGAAAAGCATTTGATGATATGAAAATTATTTAAATTTTGATCAAGCATTTTACTTATATTTTGTCAATTATTATAAAATTATCTCAATAAATAATTTTTTCCCTCCAAAATTTCTATCACGCTAGAATTTTAAATTTTCTTCTAACACAATAAATTAGTCTAACATATTTATTATATATATAATATTTTTTATTACTTTTTAATTAAAAACTCAAGCTCAAATAATTTCTTAATTATATTTTATATTATTATCAAACTTTAAATTCTCTAATATCTAATATCTAACCTAATCTTGTCCGGTTAAAAATAATTTTTTTGGCATTGTTTTTTTTAACTGAGGACAAATTTAGATAAATGAGTCTTTTTTAGGCTTTCCGTGTATGTAATGCGTAATGATTTTACATGAAGGACCACATGGATAAAATATAAAAGATAATAGACTAAAAAAAATAAATAAAAAGAATTATGAAAAAATGGAACCAAAGTAGAAAGATGAGGGACCAAATCAAACAATTATCCTTCAACTTTATTTTTTGAAAACGTTTTGTACAATTTATATTTATTCTAAAATTGAACTGTACACATTTAATTTATTTTATATTGGCAGAGATTGTGCTTTTTTTATCCCGCCAAATGTTTGCATTGAAAGAGGAAATGTTTACATAGTTATTTTCGTACTATTTTGGCTGATCGGTAAAGCTTTTTATTCCCGAAGAGTTATTTGTCATTTTATATAGTACTGACCAATAAGCTTTATAGATTCAGACATAAGAATAATAATAGATCCAACGGCTATGGGCAATTTTATTCAACTGTATCTTCCTTGTGGGACCGTTCAGATTGGTCATGTGTCACTCTCATCAATTTGACGTGTACCCTAGGCACATTATTCTACAAATAGAGTAAGATTATCACATGCAATAGATAATTAATCTAACAAGAATCTTCTCAACATTTTATTTTTGCTTAATTTGTTTGTCTCTTTTTCCTATCAGCAACTAAAATGAAATAGTTTGTGTGATCTCCACAAGAGATATATGCTTTGTTTAGAAAGGAAATTAGTTGATGGACAGAGTTAAGGGACAAAGTCTCCCTCACCTTCCCACAGGGTGCAAAATTATTTTTTTTTCTTTGGGTAAAGAAAGTTTCTTTTGATTAAATCACTATTAGTAAAGTGTTTTGCACAAGTAAAAAAATGTATTTTCGAAAATGCGTTCCTTAATATAAATGTATAACAAGATAGTATCGCCATAACTTTGTGCCTTAAGAACGCATTTCAAAGATTTGAATACCCAAAAGTTAAACACAAGCACTGCATTAACTCTTTGCAACTTACACATGCATTAGAGTGCCAATTTATAATATATTCAATTTATTTTGTAAAAGGATTTCTATATCATATCGTTTAATAAAAGGTATTCATCACTAAAATACTTCTTAGATTTTATATGTATTTATTTTGTGTTTGGATTAAAAGAATTGAAAGAAAAGAGGAGGAAATGTTGAGAAGGATAAGTGTTTGGATTGAGATTTATGAAATGGAAAGAAAAGGAAAGGGTGGGAAATGAAACGATTGAATTTTACTTTTTGGGTGCAAAATGAAATAAATGCGGGAGACTATCTTTAATAAGTATGTTTATGTCAACTAAAATATCTTTACTTCAAAATACTCATGCACATTCAAAAATACAAATAATTAATAACTTGTACTCAAGGCCTAATCCAACATAAAAGCCAAAGGGCCACTAAATATTCTATATACATGGAGATAAGAAGTTAGTTCGATTAGCATGAACTTGAACTCGGGACTATCATTTCCAATGAAGGAGTCTTGTCGACTGGACAATACTTCTAATTGTAAGAGATGTTTTCTAAAAAAATTTTAAACGGTGAAATTGCTTTAATTATTCTATAATGGATACTTATCATTTGAACAAGAGCAATTATATTTTTTCTATTTAATATTTATTGCTTTCCCTATTGTGCCTAACATTTGCTCACCCCTGTTTTTCACAAACTAGATTCAAACCCTAATGATATCTCATCACATTGAAGACTTGAATCTTAATTAGAACAAAAATAAAGTGGAGTTTTCACACTCCATAACGATCCCATATTCACGTTAGTTGGGTTCTACTCTATTCCAATTTGACCATTCATAACCCAACTTACGTACTGTTGATAACTTCTTTATTCTTTCTTTTATTTTTTTTCTTTTTATTTTTATTTTTGCTTCTGTTGAAAGTATGATCATGGTTGCTATTTTTAGCTGTTGAATAAGGGCAAATTTAATTATTCATAGAATGTATAGTTTTAAATCATACTCATGGGATATTTAAGTAAATTACCAAAACCCCACTAAAACTAATCGGAAATTAAAACTTATTATGAAAATTAATTATGTACTATTATGGATCTCCATGTATAAATAATGCCTCACACAATTATGTGCGTAAAGAAACGTATACGTAGGCGTCAACTGTCAATGTTGAAAGGCCTTAGTCCATACAAAGATCAAAGCATGCAAGATATGCTTTGTTGCTTCCAAAAACCTTGACATGGAGTACTCTTGAATTCTAGAGACAGTCACCAATTGTATCTCAACATCTCAGTTCCCAAATATTCTAGTCCCTGTGTGTACAATATATTCCAATTATATCCGAAAACGACACTGATTAAAAAAATTCATTAGTATATTTTGGTTTATATCTTATCTACAACATCATATGGTTAGTCTTTCATTAATTAAATTATGGCCTTAATTAAGATCTTGGTTTTCTTCAAAGAAAACCAATTGTAATTATGAACATGATCCCCCTGCTTAGGGAATATTTTTTATTTGTGCGGATTGAAACATTCACATTTAACTTACTAAAAATATTAGTATTGATCTTTGATTTTAAAAAATTATCACATTATCTTTATTAGATTGTGATCAGTCAAATTTTAATTGGAAAATATTATTATTTTAAAAAATAAAAAAATTAGTTTCCAACATAAATATTGAATTATGCACCGATCAAGTATTAGGTCTTTAACTAATCATCAAATTATGATTAAAATAACAGCCCCGGAATGTTAATCTTGATATTGATGGCAGGTGATATTGAGGATAATATGGACAAAACTCTCATACAATAATTGTAACTTATGTAGCATTTAGTATAGAGTTTATTGGTAAAATTGGTAGTATTAAATAAGAGAAAAAAACAGAACAAAGATGAAGAAAAGAGAAACAGAAAGCAACTTTCTATGGCCCATAACATGTCAACTCAACAGGTCTCTGATTTGATCTTCATCTTCTTGCACCACCTCAATTTCTCCTGTTCCTTTAACCATTGGAAATTTTTTTTCTTTTTTTGCCTTCTTTAGCAACAAAATTTCCATCAAATTTTTCATCCCATCACTCACTACTGGAAGAAGTCAATCTAGCTAGTGAGGAAAAAAAAAAGGGGAAAAAAAAAATCATGGCAGAAGGATCATCATCCTCAAGATCCTCTTCAGGAGATCATCAGCAGCAGCCCAATACACCTAGCAGATATGAGTCACAAAAGAGAAGAGATTGGAACACTTTTGGTCAATACTTGAAGAATCAGAGGCCACCAGTTCCACTCTCACAATGTAATAGCAATCATGTTCTTGAGTTCCTTCGTTATTTGGATCAGTTTGGGAAAACTAAGGTTCATTTACAAGGTTGTATCTTTTATGGTCAACCTGAGCCACCTGCTCCTTGTACTTGTCCCCTTAGACAAGCTTGGGGTAGTCTTGATGCTCTCATCGGACGGCTTAGGGCTGCCTATGAAGAAAACGGAGGGTCCCCGGAGAGTAACCCTTTTGCTAGTGGAGCCATAAGGGTCTATTTAAGGGAAGTCAAGGAGTGTCAATCTAAGGCAAGAGGAATCCCATATAAGAAGAAGAAGAAGAAGACTACTACTATTTCGGGCAAGGGAGGAGATGAAGAATCATCTTCTTCAATGCCCTTCTCCTAAATTCCACCAATACTTCCAAGGAGAAAAAAAGAAAGAAAGGTAATTTACATAAATGCTTTAACATTCTATATTTCCCCCCTAATTTTACTAATCTTTTGGTCTTCTTAACTTGGCTTGCTAATAAATAATAAGGGATCAAGCCTGATAATGGATTGCATGTGAAGTTACTATATCAAATTTGTCTTGTGTTAGATGTAACCCTCGAAGTAAATGGACAAAAGCCCATTTCCCTAGAAAGAATGCAGAAAAAAGATTTAGATTAAACACTGAAAACAGATGCTGCAATTATGAACCACTGATATTTCTTGGGTTGAGCTTGAATCTGAAAGTCTTTCTCCCTATGAACCCTAGTATTTGTGCATTTATAGTACATAAAAGACATTGTTTGCACAACCCTCTAGAGTTACTAAGCCACTGATCAGTTTCTTTTATATATCTGATCAATACATTGTCTAGAATTTTCATGATTCACAGTGCAATAAATTGTCATAAAAACTTTGATTGATCTCACGATTACTTCCACTTCATCAACAAAGCTAGTCTTGATTTAGGAGTAGTATAAATAGCAATATATTTGAAGTGCATGTCAGCCTTTTATTTGCTAAGAATCTTTTCAGATTTTGCAGATTTTGTGCCCCCACATATAGTCATTTTAGGTAGCAGACGCCTTTGATGCCATTATATGTTATATTAGAATGGACAAATATCCTAATATTCTAAAGGTTTCTTCCGAATGAATTGTAATTTTTTTAATACTACAGAAAGGTAATTCTTCCTTTTTAGTTTTTTAAAGGCATTCTTGTTTTTATCATAATGGCAAACCTAGCAGATGTACGAGAAACCATATGAATATTCAACGATTCTGGATTGTTTTAACGACATTATTATATATAAAAAAGGGGCAGCACTAATTTATTCTTTAGTAGTCCAATTAAATCTTTTAATTGAAGAGGGCATTTTGGAAATGAAGTTGGACCCCAATATTACTTGTCCTTTGTATCTTTTACTAGATTTCTCCAGGTCTAAATCAGATTGTGTGGGACATTATCACACTCATTCATATTTGTCACAATGCTCTTATTTTCAGTGATGAAAAGAGAGAAGTATGTTACGTATGTACTTTGCCAAAAGAATTATTCAGGTTCTGACCAACAACTTTTTAGTGCTCATTCTCATTCACAGTCATTTTCCATTTGCTTTTCGTCATGTATTTTCCGTTTATTTACTCTCCAAAAGTCCAAAAAGAAAAGCAAATTGCGAATTCGTTCCAATTAGTGAAAAGTTCTTTGGCTGGAAAACCATACTTTTGACCAACTTTGGAGAAATTTCATGAGTGATCAAAACCCTCTAATCCTATTGCGCATATACATGTGTTCACCATTACTGCTTCTGGTGCCATTTGAGTCTTTCTTCAGTTCCTTTACTTTCATAATGTGCAAAACTGCATAGCTTTGACATGCTTATATGATTTCTCACTTTCTTGAATTTGAAATCTTGACTTGTTATCACACGGAAAATGATACATAATTTGATCTTCACCATGTATGAAAGACTCTTCTATGTGCAACTCTTCTTGTTCAGTACAATGATGATAAGTATAGGAAAAAGAAAAGGGGAAGGAACCTGCCGACACGCTCGTGGGACATTCTCGTTACATGTTATGAGATTTATTATCACATACATAGGAACATATGATAAAAAATCATCCGTAGAATTTTCTAACTTGTCAATTTGTTAGAATATGACTTTCTTTCATACAATATATATTACTTTTCTTGAGATTACATTCTAGTCATCCTTTATATGCGATCGAAATGCTAGCATGATCACAAAGAAATAATACAAAATGGAATAAATATGACTTTTATTAAAGAAAGAAGACAAATATCATAGATGATGACTTATGTTAATGGAAAGGAGAATAATATCTAAAGAGATAGTAGGATCTTTTTCCTCTATGTCTGTTGTGTGTCTGTGTGTCAAGATATGTTAATGGAATTATAAATTGCTAACTAGAATATCAGGAGCATCCTTCCATAGTCTTCTACCACAAAACCATATCTTGAAAGGAGATGACCTTAACCTTCTTGCATGAGAAATCCCCACAACCTTATTAACTCTTGAAGAAGGTATTAGCACCAACAGAAAAAAGAAAAAGAAAAAGTAGTTGTATACAAAATACACCTACTTACTGTTGAGAAATAAATATATAACATATATAGAGAAATGAGTACTTCAAGGACTTCAATTGTGTTAAGATGGTACATTAAAAAGCAACCATTATGCATGTGTTGTACCAACCATGCGAACTTTTGAGGGGGGGGGGGTTAATATGTGAAAGAAAACTTAGTAAACTAAACCTTGTATTTTTGCTAAAATTAAAAGATAAATTATCTTCACAGAAATAGTGATAGTGCCCAAATTATACTCTTATTTATCAATATATACTATTCCAAAACTCTGGTGAGGAGAGATATAGCTTACAATCAACTTCTTTTTCTTATTTTGAAAGGTGGAATATGAATTTGGAATGTAACCATCCATCAATGAATAGGTTATTATAATGTAAATGTAGTTTGATGTTCATGTTACATTTAGGTATTAAATGAATAGTCATTGTTATTCAATAAATGCACACTACTAACAGTAGAAATTTGTAACAATGGATTAATATTACTATTTCCATCCGGAAAAATTAAAGTAGAACTTTTTACTTTAAGAAAGTTACTTTTTACTCAAAAAGAAAAGAAAATTAAAGAAAAAGGAAGAAGGTACCTTAATATCTTTGCAATAATGTGGTTGGAAATTAAACTATGCTAGTTAGTGTCATGTAAATCTTTTAAATTAAGAAAGTTAGTAGAATTTTAAATGATCAATATGTTTATTTTTTAAAAATAGATATTTAATTTTGGACTTTTTAAAATGGAAATTTAGATATTTAATTTCGAATAGTGAGAGAAAAAAAATTTAACTTCCATTATTAATAAAAGTAAGAGAAAAATGTTTAAATGCCAGTGTTAGTATATTAACAAGACATAGCTGTTCAAGGAGAGGTGAATGGATATAGCTTTTCGCCCCATGTCTTTCATAGAGGCCAATTTCCTACTCCCTTCGGTTTCCCAGAAGTATCTTTTTGGTGAAACTCTCTTTTTTTCTTTTCTTTTCTTTATGGTCTATATAACTAATCTATAAGAAATTCAAGAACTTTATTAATTTTGTTAACTTTACCCTTCTATCCCACTAAACAATCTCACTACTTAGTTCTTCGAGGTAACATTCCTACATAAGAGTAGTGTAGTCTTTTCACTCATAATTGAAGTATTTGTTTATGAAAGAGTGGGAGGTTATTAGTTTCTGAATCCGAAGGAAAAATATTTATTAGTTTCATATTTCACGTTGGTGATTTTTACTAGTTTGCTCTCATCAAGGTATATGACCCTAATATACAAGATACTGATCAGAGATGGCTTCATGTTACTTTTTGGCTGATTTAATTTAATGGGATGAAACTTTCTCAGGAATATGACCCCAATATCTGAAGAACGGTTAAACTAAACTTTCAGATCTATATATACAAGAAAAAAGTGAAGGGAATGAAGGCTTCCAAAAGTATTCTTTGGAATTAAGAATTAACATATTCATGAATTTGATATGAGAGTAATACTAGTGATTTATGATTAATCATTAATCTTGAAGCTTCCAATCTGATTATCCAGGCAAGAATCAAAAGAAATAGGTACCCCCCGTCAATTTTTTTTCTTCTTTATTTTGGATGCAAATAATAGTTTGGAAGATAACTTTTATTTCTAAGCAAAAACTCATCCCTACCATGGCTAATTTTTCTTTCTTTTTTTTTTATTCCTGAATTACAATACCTAATTAATTACTTGGATTTCCCTTCTTATCCATTCATGCTTCACATTATGCTTTACACCTCCCCTATTTTTAAGTTTATATTTGACTATACAGAAAGGGTAAGAGTTGCATTTAGTAAAGATGTATATCCATCTTTTCTTCTATTGTTTTGCCTGCTGTTCTATTTGTGGTTCTGCTCCAGAATATAATAAAGGAAAAGAAGACTTGCAGTTTGATCTTAGGAGCAAATTCAGGAATTCTTCGTGATAAACGGGCTCACAACCACTGTCTGGCCTTCCCACTTGAGCTTAATTATTCCTTCAAAAGAACCAAGAAAAAAAAAACAAAAGGAATTTGGAGAATGAAGTTTATGTCTGACTGATGGCTTTCATTTGGATTTGTTTCAATAGTTCATAAGTTCTATTTTATGCAGGTTCATGTTGAAGTTAGAAGGGTCCGGTCCAATGGAAAGATTTCATTTGAAATTGCAGACATCGCTAAGGGCTGCACTTTTCTCCTATGCTGGTTGTAGTATTCAAGTGAATCATCTAAATAACTCTATTAATGCGTTGTCGTTAGTTCATTTTTCTATCTATAATTAGTTTGAGGATTCTTGAGCTCCTTTAAGATCATCATCTAAATAACTCTACTGATATTTCTTTTCTTTCTTGTTCAAAGTCCTCTATATATAATCAAGTGTCATTGTGCAAATTGGGGATGCTCAACAAAAATGGTACAAGTTGATCAACATCGTGTATGCTTTATTGTTCTATGCTTGTAATCTGTTTCCAAATTTGAGGACTTAATCAATGAGAAAAATTTCAAAGATTTTGATCACTTTTCATTAACTATCGGGGTCCAATTTCTCGATGCTATGTTAAGCAGATTAGAGGAAACATTTTGTAGAAGCAATATCTTTGATCACTTGGATATCAGAAACCATGTTTACATATATAAATGATTATTATTCTGATTCTAGATGTAACAACTTTCCAAGAGAGAATTCTATCTAATATATATACTGCTCATTAACTATGTTATAGTTTCTTGGTGATGAGATGATATGAAACTTACTCTTTATGTTAGAGCGAATTCTAAACTTATATTGCTTGGGGACCATAACCCTAATTACCTATTTTAAGCTCAATACTAACAACTCTTCATAATTAGAATTAGACATGAGTATTTTGTATAGAATTTGAGTATCTACGTATTAAAAGTCAAAACAAAGTAAGATGCTTTAAGTCCAATTGTATAAAATTTATTTATGAGAGATCACTTAAATTAGGCTTATATGATAGTACATACATAATATTAGTATCCGTGATCAGCCTCATATTTCCAACACTTTGGAACTACCTTGGTCTTGGCTCATTCTGAGACATCAAATCTAAAAGAGGAAACAAATAATCTCAGTTATGCTATTAAAATACTTGATAGCATATGCTTGTTAGTTAGATTAAGGTAATCTGGTTACATCTCTAAATGTTCTTGAAGTTATTAATTAGGAAGTTACTATTTCTTAGTATGATTAGCGTAAGAAGTAATATTGTAGTAAGTATATTCATATTATAAAGTTACACTTTGTATTTGTTAGCATGATTATAGAAACTTTTTATAAACATGATTATAAGAGATTTGTCTAGCATAATTGCAGCAATCATATCAATCGCGATTACTGAGTAAAGGACGGACGATGAACACACAATTCCTTCCGGTATTCATTGTGTTTTGGTCTTGTTTTCTCTATGGAGAGCAATATGATATCTCTAAACCTATTGCAACTGTACTTTTGACTATCTCAAACTATAATCTTATCTAAGCTCAAGATCGCAAGCTGTGTTTTGGAAATAAGTTCAGTTACATGAACAACCTATTCATAAACTGAGTTAGCATTATCTAGATATTTTAGTGTAAATAAAGTTTGCTATCGTGGGTTGCGACTCCCAGTTCAGTTTCTTTCTTACTATACTGGTTTCAGCTTGTTGGAGGCTAAAATTGTGAGATTTGGAGAATGTTTTTTTTTCTTCTATGATTTGGTCTATATGGTTGTGTTGGAATGGCAAGAGGATCGAGTTTTCTATCATCTTCAATGGCAAAAAGGATCGAGTTTTCTAGTATGATTGACATTATCAGCACTAGATTAACATGGTGGATTTTCGCAAAATGGTCCTCCCTATCTTTTCATGAAATTTACAGACTGCCTATGTTTGCTTCTATGTCCATTGCTCCTTCAAGACGAGAAGACTGATTCTGGAAATTGGTCACCACCAAATTGATGGTTGCCTGAAATTTAATCTTGACGGGGATGCTAAAGGTAAACCGGGTCTCTCTGGTATCGAAGGTGTTCTCTGTGATCACTTTGGGCGCATCAGATTTCTTCTCACTAAACATGTTGGTGTCATTGAGTCCAATGAAGCAGAGATTCTTGCAATCACGGAAGCTCTCTGCATTTTTGCTGCTTCTAATTACTGCAATTCAGCTATCTAATTACTGAGAACGATGCAGCCAAACGGGTGACTTGTCTAGCGTATGCTCCTTAGAGATTGAGGTTGCATATTATGAGGATTGAGGTCTTGAAAATGAGGATTGAAGCTGAATGAAATGCTAGATAGGTTAGTTATAATTGACTTAAAAATTAAAGCAACAATAACACTGACAAAATATGAAGTAATGAATAACACAAATTGTTAATGCGGTTCGAAGAATTAGGATTCTAGACCCAGCTCACTAGTTATGATTTTCGCAAAAGTACAAAGGCTATACTTATCTCAATACAATATTATCCCTTAATCAGTAAATAAGTTTAACATAACCACTAGTCGCTATAACACCAACACTACGTGTTGAGCAACACTGACATGTCCTCCCTTTAGTGTTGAAACGGTCATTTTCTTGAACTCCCTCCAGTCATCAACCATGTTGAATGTGACTTTAACTAACAGAGATATCGACAACTCCACGTGTTGATGGTAACACTGTCAGGTCTTTCCTTTGGTATTGAATAGTTGCGTTCCTAGAATCTCTTCAATCATCAACTACGTTGAGTGAAACTCAAGTTGTGTTGTTCAGATGGACAATCAATATCGAATGGGCTATAGCATCGATTGTTGTAACAACAATGCACTTAAAAAATAGTCACAAGTGAAATAATGTTTGTATTGTATAAACTCTCTAGAAAATATATTTTTAGATGTCACTCGTGCATTCCTCTCTTTCTCTTCCATGCCTTTCGTTCTTCTTAAGCTTCTATTATATGGTCAAGATAATAAGGCTAATCAGTTTTCAACATGATCTGACAATAAGTTAGAAAGTAACTTTAGAATGCTCCATGTCTTGGGAATAAATTTCAGCATGCTCAAAGTCTTGGTAATAATGACCATGCTCCTCTTTAAATTAATAACAATGCTTCTTATCTTAAAGATAATAATGCACAAGTCTGCATTTTACTTTCTTCTATTTTCATGAGACAAACAAAGACAAGAAAATACATGCTTTACAATATTCAAGAATGTTGTAACAATCTCCCCCTTTGGCTTTGTTTGGTTCAAAATAATTCTTCAAGAAATCCAAGTCAATGTTGAAAAAGTTCAACTTTAGAATAATAGACTCCTCCTTAATCATATACTCCCTCATAATATGACATGCAAAATAACTAATAATACCAAAAGTCAAAATGTTAGAAATCATCAAATGAGAGTGAACCATAAAAATCATCAACCAATTACTTCACTAATAAAAGTCAACCAAAAATGATTCATTATTCATCTCCATTACTCCACATTTTTTACCAAGCATGACCAACACTCGTTGACACTTTTAGCTTTGCAACATCAGTTTGAGGTCACACATGGATTTGATATGTGATTCTAGCACCATAAACCCACTTGTAGCCTTGTGAAATTATAGACTAACTGTATCTTGTGAAGTGTCTTTCAAGAAATCTTTGATTGTTCAGCAACACATTTGGAAGCTCTTCTGACTTCAATACCAACATGATTAGATTCAACAAGGTTTTCCCTAGTTATTTGTTCTTCAAGTTCCTTATCATCAATTGTAATGGGTTTGACTGAAATATTCTACACTGGAATAACCTTGACTCCGCCAGTTCTTCCCCCTATTTTATTTTTTATTTTTTAAAATATGGCAAACAAAAATAAAACTTCATAATATTTACAAAATTAATTCAAGGTGCATAAATCCAATGGATTCTATCAGGTCCGAAATTTGATTGTGTCAAGTAGCTTTGTCAAAATGTCATCAAGTTGTTTATGTGTTGACATATACTCAACATTAACAACATTTTCTTCTACTAAGTCTCGGATGAAATGGTGTCCAATGTCAATGTGTTTGGTCGTTGAGTGTTGAATAGGATTCTTACTGATGTTAATAGCACTTTGGTTGTTATAATACATTAACAACTCATCTTGTATTAAACCATAGTCTTCTAGCATCTGTCTCATCCACAACAAACTCTACTTCAGCTATTGACAATAACATACAATTTTATATTTTATTGTATCGTGACACCAAATTTCCTCTAAGAAAGAAAAAGCCCACTAAAGTACTTTTCCTGTCATCACAATTTTCAACCCAGACAACATCATTATAACTAATAAGACAAATGTTAGCATTCTTACTGAAAAATATCTCAAACTATGTTGTTTGGAAAACATATCTCAAAATTCGTTTGAATGCCTTCAAATGTGACTCTTTTGATGCTAATTGAAACTTTGCACACATACTAACACTTCAGTTGTTGACAATAATATATAATTTTGTATCTTATTGTACCATCACACCAAATTACCTCTAAAAAAGAAAAAATTCATTGAAGTACTTTTCCTATCATCAAAATTTCCAACCCAGACAACATTACTATAACTAACAAGACAAGCGTTAGCATTCTTATTGAAAAATATCCCAAACTTTATTGTTTGAAAAACATATTTTAGGATTCTTTTGTTGTTGATTGAAACCTTGTACACACACTAACACTATAGGATAAGTCAGGTCGATTTGTTGTTAAGTACAACAAACTTCTAATGATGCTGCAATACGAGTGTTCATCAACTGACTGTCATTTATCATCATTTGACAGCTTGGTATTGACACTGATTGTTGTGCTAGCAAACCTTGTTCCTTTAATTCCAAACAATATCTGAAATCTTAACATTTACAGATTCCATGATTACCTTGGTTATCTTGTTGAACACTTTGTATGCACGATTGTTAGTTGAGTAACCAAGAAAAACTCATTTATTACACTTGTTGACAAACTTCCCAAGATGATCTCTATCATTCAGATATAACAACAATTGTCAAATATATGAAAATGACTTAAATTAGGCTTTTTACCCTTCCATATCTCATATGTAGTCATCCAAGTATGAGGTCTCAAATAAGTCATGTTGATAACATATATTGTTGTGTTAACAACTTATATGCCCATCAACCTTTTGGCAATTGTTTTGAGTTCATCATGACTCTTGTCATTTTTTTAATGCTTATATTCTTTCTTTCCACCACTTCATTCTGTTGTGAAGTACTAGGTGTTGAAAATTCTTGTTTCACATAAAATTCATCACAAAATTCATTAAACTGCTTGTTGTCAAACTCCCTACCATGATCACTTCTAACTTTGATTAGTGGCAAGATATTCGCATTCTACAGTTTCAATATTAGCTTTTTAAATGACACAAAAACATTAGATTGCACGCATAAAATTCACCCGAGTGAACCTTAAAAATGTCATGTTCAAGAATAATGATTACATGTTTATATTTATGACAAAGTAAATCCTAAAATCTCAAATCCTTCTTAGTATATATATATATATATATCAAGATATGAACATCAACAAATTCCTACTAGAAAGGCTCATATTCAATTACTTCACACGTGTTTTAAACTAAATTCCAAGTTCCAAAATTTAATATCCACAAAATATTCAATAGTTTCATATTTACAAAATGCATTGAATTCACTATTTGATTTCTCTTCAAGAGGTCGATACTAGAAGATAGATTTCATGGTAAAACATTTATGTCTACAAAATAAAAGAAAAGGAAAAAAAATGAATATGTGATTAAAAACTATTTGAAAATTAGAAACTTAACTTAGAAAATAATGTATATATAACATAAAATATTAAGATTGGATTTTAACTTTCTTCATTTTCACTCCATATAGATATTGAAGCCAATCTCATCCACAAAGTAAAACTTGTACTGTTTTAAGGGATAATGATGCACAATAAGAATCAATTACCCTATCCCAACACTAAATGTTCCTTCGGAAGCCACATTACTCACAAAGATAGGTAATATGTTTGCTGTCATTTTTGACAACATTAGATATTACATTATTTTCATTTTCCACCAGCCATACAAGAAAACTCTTTGGGGATCTCATTTTTCTTGAGACGACTCTTTTCTAGATAGTTTGCTAGTTGAGATTTTGTAGGCTCCGAAGTCTCAACTTGTGCACAATATGCATCAAAATCATCTCAATGATATCCAAAACTTTGTTTGCCCCCAATACTTCCAAAAGAACCAAGACTCTCAGATGTGATGAATGAGAAATACATTTACTAGATTATGGAGTGACACATTCTTCATAAAGACAAGTGATGACATCCTTTACTTTGGATATGTTTTTTTGGGCTTCTTCCTTTGAATAAATAGGAAATAAAAATTCAACGGCGAGCATCTTCTTCGTTGGATCTAAAACAACAATTATAGCCATAAAAAAATGCACTCGCCCCAACATTTATCAAACTCCATTTCATCTTGCAAACCAAGTGCCCAATAAAGTAATCTACATAATCTACATGGCTCTCTAATATTGCTTTAATTTTTTGAACTTCTTGGAGAATCAAAATTGAAGTAGGATATTCACTACTTGAAATTATGTGAGTGGCTGTCCAAAAATCCTCCAATATCAAGGAAATCTTTTCAACCTTATACCAATCTTCTTCTAGAGGGCAACTATCAAAGAATGGATCACATTCACTAAACATTTTAAAGGCTTCTTTGAACTTAAGCTCACAACTTAACATCTCAAATATTGAGTTTCATCTAGTTTTACAAGCACAAATCAATTTCCTATCTTTCAGCTATAATTGTTGCACACAATCTGGAAATTGAATATGTCTTCCATCTTAACGGTTAGCATAATACTTCCTTTATATTGATAATAATATATCCAATCTCATCCAATCTATCTCAAACACACAAGTTCAAAATATGTGCACAACAACGAACATGAAATAGACTTTCACCACATGCCAATGTTGTAGACCTTTGCATTGCATTATTCATATATCGAATAATGGAATCATTAGTTGAAGCATTATCAAACGTAGCTGTAAAAAATTTATGTTCAATGCCCACTCTTTCATATACTTGAATATGACATCAAAATTCTAAAGACCGCCCCTTAGTGGTGGAGTTTTAATAAAGCTATGTCTAGTGATAACCATGTAATCAATCTTTTGAGCTTTGAATTCCAACAATTTGTTGTCAAACTTACTTTCTAACACATTCAAGAATCTTCTTTACCTTCTTTTTTTTCCAAACTCATAAACCCTCACACAATCTATTTTGTACATTGTTCTACTAATTTTGTGCCATTGGCATTCCAATCTTCGTGCATCATTACCCAATATGCAGTTACCTCCGTCATTTGTTCCATGTAGAATTTCCTAGAATGCAAAGGCGGTATGAAATGTGAAGCTAAATCAATTGGTATAAAACTCAGTTTCGTTTGTTGTTCACCTATTTGCAAAACTAAATAAACTACTTGTTAGTATATAAATATTGACTAATTTAGCTCAAATTGAACTTTGTAAGATGAAATATCTAAACATTTATTGTCAAATTAATCTTTTCTTTACACATTTTTCTTGATGTCTCTTAAAGTTTGCCATGGTAATTGCTTTAGTTATTGTAAATTGTGCTTGAGAATGATTACATTTTTCCTTCTTTGTCACATGCATCATGACTACTTTGAAATCTTGCCAAAGAGTTGATATCCTTTTTCTCTTATTTGTTTGGAACCTTTGTTGGTCTTCTACTTCTATATTTTGTGTTGCCAAACGACCATTTGCACTAGTTGAGTTCAACTCTATCCTTTCTAATACTCCAATTAGTATTTGAAGCTCATTATTGATCTCATTACTTGCAGCAACAGTACTATCTAAAGTATGTGGGGTAGATGTATCTTATGTGGACATGATTGAGCAAAGTAAAGTGAAAGTTCTCTTTTGCTGTAAGGAGCAAAAATGTGTGATCTTTGCAAAGTATTTAGTTATGCCAAATGTGTGATCTTAATAGGGTTCTTAGACCATATCCTTTGTTGTGTTTGGTAACCTCTTTGATCTATCATATCTTCTTG
The DNA here is from genome assembly GCA_019593545.1 of Apocynum venetum. Lineage (NCBI taxonomy): Eukaryota > Viridiplantae > Streptophyta > Magnoliopsida > Gentianales > Apocynaceae > Apocynum > Apocynum venetum. The sequence continues at coordinate 1,370,248 of SRSM01000144.1, read as the reverse complement.
GCTGTTTAATAAGCCTAATCCATTAATGGGGATTCAATTCAATAGACCCAAGATATTTTATTAGATACAAATATCTGGATTAGTATTTGAACTAGATGTCCTCTTCACCTGGTGACTTGCAAGTAATAGCTTGGGTGTTGGATCGACCAATGTTTACATACAATCTATCTAGATTTTTCATTACATTATATATAACATTAAAGAAAATTCAAGAAAATTTCAAATCATAAGGATCAAATCATCACATTTTTGCAATATATGGTTAAATATTTTGCAAATTGCCTAAGCAAATAAAATATACCACTAATTGACATATTTCGGAATTATATAATAGCTTTATGTATGTATAAAATTCATTTAACAATTCATAATGAATTCTCAATGGAGGGAACATCGTGTGGAAATTTCTAAAGTCTTGCATAAAAGCTTTATAATTCATCACCATCGTACAAATTACAATTAATTTCTTAATTTACTCTAACTAGGTAGATAGGGAAAACAAGGCGGGTCGATCCCACATAGGCTTGTAAAAATTCTATAATTTAAGTTTATTTATAAAAAATATTTTTGGTTTAAAAACTAGTTTTCTGATTGAACCATAATTAGATTGGTTTTTAGAAGCTTAATGTGTTGTTTATTGAGATAAAATCTACCTAATTGTGTGTTTATGTGCTTAAATTGATTCTTTACACTTTTCTCTTTGTTTACAGGTATTTTGAAGGTATTTTAACATGTTTAGAAGACATTGGAGGAAGATAGGAGCTTTAAGAAGTTGTTTCGCAGGAAAAAATGGAGTGGACGCGCCTCAGAAACCAATTGGACGCGCAAGTCCAGGAAGTGGACGCGTCCACCAAATTTCACGCGTCCACCCTCAGAAGTTGGACAGGGAAGTGGACGCGCAGGAAGGCCAGGTGGACGCGCAAGGCAAGGAAGTGGACGCGTCCACCAAATGTCACGCGTCCACTCTCAGAAGATTGACAGCAAAGTGGACGCGTCTCATCTACTCAGGCGTCCACTTTGAAGACTCGGACGTCCACTTTCCGAGTTCAAGTTTTAAGATTGTTTTAAGTAGTTTCTAATTAGGATTCTTGTATAAACTACCCTAGGACCTTTTTATAACTATATATAGGCCTTAATAGCTTAGTTTAGGGTGTCAAGCACCTTAGATATTTTCTTCCCAAGCATTGTAGGAGATCAAAGGGTGGGAGCTTCTCGGGAAATCGGATTTCCAACTAATGAGTTTCTCTCTTTCCCTTAATCTTCTTATGATGTTTTCCTTTATGGATTGTGAGTAAACGTTTTTAGTTGGCAAGGATATGTATCAGGTTTATGTTATTCGGGAATATGAGATTTACGTTTTGTAATTAAAAACCCGATCTTTTCAAGGGATCATTATTTATATTTGAGTATTTGAACAATTCTTGGTTTTATTCTATCAATTGTGTTATTTCAATTATTATTGGCCATCTTAATTGTTTTACATAGTTGATTAACTAGGGTTATGCAGAATCGGTTTTCGGTAACCAAAAGTAGTAACTATTGATTAATTTAAATCTATGTTTGATTAATTGATAGGGAATTGTTTGAAACGAATTGCATGATTTTAATCGGCCATTAACTTTATGTAATTTGTGTTGATATTGTCCTCGAGCTGAATAACTTAATTGACTATTTTATGCGAGCGATTCGGTAATTTAGTTTAATTAGGTTAAAGTTAATTTGCCGTGCTTCTCGGGAATTAACCTAACTATACAGGAATCGGAATTTGCTGCGCTACGCGAAATTCTAAGTCACTACTCAAATAGGTTATTATCAATGGTTAATCCCGAATAAGTAAAACCGAAATACAAAGTCCTTGCTAACGTTTTTCTTTTCTTTGATTCTTAATTAATTTGTGAGTAAATTTATTTAAAGTTTATTCTTTTAAAATTAAAATCAAATCTTTCCCCCCTAATCTTGATTAGTTTACTTGTTCTAAAATTTTACAAGTCTCTGTGGGTTCGACCCTTACTTGCCCTAACTATATAAGTTGGTTAAGTTTGGTATTAATTTGATAGCGCAACGACACGCTCGTCATTTTCACAAAATAAAAAGAAGGTATTTTTAGCTTTTGAAAATTTAATGAGAAAAATTTGTATATAGATAAAATGGCAAGGTATCATCTTATCATTTAATGAGATTTATCCTAGATAAAATGACAAAGAAATATTGTGTTGTTGGTTTTTGAATCCTAGATTCTTATCCTTAATGATTAGGTTAATTTGTGGAGCTCATTAGAATTAATTAGGATCATTTTTAATATGTGATTTATTGTTGGTGATGTCATACATGTTTAATGCAATTTGATTATGAATTCTATATACACTCAGTTAAAAATGATATTTAATTATATGCAATTTATATTATATAATTCTCTATTAATTTAATTAATCCAAGAGATGGATCCTAATTAAACTAATAGATGCCACTAAATCATTAATGCGAGATTAATAATTTGAGCATGATAATTGTGCAAATCAACTAGATGTCATTCCAATTAATAAACATAATTTAAAAAAGAATTATATAATTTCACAACAAATCACTTATAAAAAATATGACTAAATTAACTTGGATGGTTAAACTTGTAAAGAAAATAAAAAGGGTTACACAGTTATATATTTACAATTATATACAAAAGAAACGGGGTAAAATGTTTTAAACAATGGTGTTTTTGCCTCCCATATTAAAAAGTGCATAAAATAAAAGGTAGAAATTTTTACTCTTTACATATATGTTATTTAAAATTGCAGAAAGTAAATTTGGTGATTTTTACACACTAATTATACGGTAATTAAATGGGAAAGAGTAAATTAGAGTATTTAAAAGACTGAAAATAAATTTAGATGTTAGAATTGTGGAAAGTAAATGTTAAAAGTTAGTATTGCATAAAGTAAATGTTAGATGTTAGAATGGTAGAATTAGACATAAGTTAAATTAGTTTAGCCCCACTCAACTAAAAAATCACACTACAATTTCCTAAAAGTTCTTAAAAACTATTACAAGAGAGAAAATATTTGGGCACAGTTTTTGGAAGGGCAATTAATTAACCACTAAATATAGGTACCCACCCAAATTCACCCCGACAGGAAAAATGATTACTTGACTTTAGTAGGGAAGTGGACGGGGATGAAGTTAAAATTATGAATATTAGCAGGGATGGAAATGGGGATAGAGATGTTGTTGTACCCACACCTAGACCCGTTTCATATCCGATTATATTTTTAATTAGTTTTTATTAATTACTTATTATTAATTATATATATATGTTATATATAATACAATTTTATTGTTTTTAGAAAGGTAAATAAACATTCTTAAGATTAAAATAAAAAACATTACATATTAACATTACGTCAAAAGTAAAACATAATAGTATATAAACTTTGAACTTCAAAGATTCTAGCAATCTCGCTCACAATTTTAGCTCTAAATCAAGTTTATGCATATTTATGTTTATCGACTAGTTGATTAGAGGTATTTCGAGATTAAATTTATGGACAAAATCTTCTAATATATTTAATAGCTTCTCTGTTGAGATTGCTACAATAAGAAGTCTTAGTTTAATAGGAGACAACAATATATGTTCAACGGCTAAATAAAAAAAAACGATAGTAAACTATCAAATAAATTATCACCATTCAAATGCTAATTTGATGTTGGGCCAAGAAGTGATATGAATAGTTATTCTGACATGTCATAACCTACTGACAATGCTATAAATGCATTAGAATATTTCATCATTATAGCTATTTGTTCTTAGATAAAATTTGTTTGTATCTCAAAGTCCATTGTTCTGCCATAAGGGGTATTAAGGGCAATTGGAATGATATCTATCATGAGAGCATGATTATTATGTGTTGCTTAAGTAACTACTCCAATTAATATAGAGTTATCTCCTACATATGCTAGACCAATATCTCTATTGGCTAATATTATTCTTAATGTAGCAGACACGTATGAAGCTTGGTTCCCAATTATCATTCGTCCAAAAGGATCGATTGTTTCAACTCTTCTATTGGATTTCGTTTGATTGTTTCTTATCTTTGAGAAGTTGAACTGTCAAAGATTGCACTCGTTCGGATGAATTTTGTGGAACATCATTACTTTTCTATTTTGGCTTTTTGTCCATATTTTCAAAACAAATTCGAAAATATGGCACATCATCATTTTACCATTATATTCTTTTGTCCAATATGACACATCTATTTGAAAATATGACACATCATATATTTTCACTTTGTCTAAATATGTTATATTTTCATACTGATTTGAAAAATTGCACAAAAAGACAAAATGGTAAAAATATCATATATTTTCAAATGTGAATTTGAAAATATAGAAAAAAAAAGCCAAAATAGAAAAGTAATGATGTACCATATTTTCAACACGGTTTGAAAAATTGGATAAAAAGTTAAAACGGAAAAGTAATAATGTGCCACAAAATTCAAATCATTGTTGAAAATAATGGTAAATGAGAAAAGTGAAAAGAGAAAATGAGATATTTGACGAGCGTGTCGTAACACTATCAAATTAAAAACTAACTCAACAAACTACTATAATTAGGGCAAGTAAGGGTCGAACCCACATGAACTTGTAAAATATCAGATAAAATAAACTGATCAAGATTTTGAGGGGAAAAGTTCTATTTTTATCTAAAAGATTAAAATTTTTAACAAAATAATTTACAAAATCAACTAAAAATTAATGGATAGAAAAACGTTAGCAAAGACTTTGTATTCTGACGAAGCCTGTCGTGCGGCTCTCAAATTTAAACTTAACAATTCCTATGTAGATAGGGAAAGTAGGGATCGAATCCACAGAGATTTGTCACCTCTTAAATTAAAATCATTAATCGGAAAGGGTTTTGGGGGGTTTTTGGTATTTTGAGAATAGAATTAAAAAAGAATTTGGAATATAAATGATATAAAAAAAAAACGTTAGTAAGGAATTAGTATCAAGTTATATTTTTCATGGGATTAATCATAGATAAAGACATTATTAAGTAATTGGTTTTAGAATCCCGATCAGTTCAGACAGATTCCTATCCTTACAAATTAGATTAATCCCGATCAGCTCAGACAGATTAATCTCTAATTTAATTAAACACCACTACCAACCAGCGTGTATAGGATGTTTAATCAAATTGCATTAAGTAAATAAAGCATCACCAACATTAAATTGTATATAACAATCAGCTTAATTATATACAATTTAAATTATATAATTCCACTACTAATTTAATTAAGCCAAGAGCTGCAACTCAATTAAATTAGTAGATGCCACTTGAATCATTAATACAAGATTAATAATCCTAGCTATATAATCACGTTTATTAATTGGATTGTCAATCCAATTAATTCACATAATTATATTAATTAAAACGGGAATTACATAAATACTTAATTAATATATAGATATAAGTATATTAAATAAATATACAAATATATATATATATAAAGAAAGATTGGATTTATATTAACTAAACAAATTAGGCGGTTCAACCGGCCATTTAAATAAATTAAACTAAAAGTATGGAGGCTCGGCCTTCCATAAAAAAGAAAATAAAAGACATAAAAGTAAATTAAATTAATAGGTGGCTCGGCCATCCATTTGCGATATTTAAAGTGCATAAAGTAAAATAAATAAAGACTAGGCGGGTAAACCGACCATAAGTCCAGTTAAATAAATCCAAATAGAAATTAAGTACAAAGAAAATTATCTCATAATCCCATTTATTAATAACTTAACACATATCCTTACTAACAAAAGGAAATTACTCACAATCCATATTTAATAAATATAAGATGAAATTTATAAACATTAGAATGAAAATTTGAAAGAAATACTCCCCGAAAATATTGAAATTATCCGGACAGAATTTCTTTACTAAATTTTACAAAAAGACTTGAAAAACTATTCTAAAAATTCTAGAAATTATATTAATATGAAGATAATAATAAAAGAAAGAAATTACAAAAGAAATGAAGAAGATTGGAGCTAAATTGGTGTCTAAAATGAGAAATGAAGCTAGCATATTTATAGGGAAATTTCTAGGGGTAAAATGGTCATTTTGACTTCCGGTACTGTAGCAGGTTGACTTGTTGACTTTGACCAGCCAACGGATACTGTTCATGACGTAAGCAGTGATGTCATCATCGACGGTGGTACTCTTACCGGAGTTACTGTTCATCATTTTTTTTTTTTTTTTTTTTTTTTTGCATCTTCACTTCTTCTTCTTCTTCTTTTTATCTCCAAAATGTACTAAAATACACTGAAAAACTTATAAACAAAGAAATAGAAAGGAAATGTGAAATATATCAATTAAATGACACAATTAACCGATTTTTAAACAAAATATAGTCATTAAATAGTATAAAAATCAGTTAATTTATGAGTACATCATATTCTAATTTTATTTATTCAGGATTAATCATTGATAATAACCTATTTGAATAATGACTTAGAATTCCACGTAACACCACAAATTTTGATTCCTGTAAATTTAGATTAATTCGCGAGAAGCACGACAAATTAACTTAAACCTAATTAAACTAAATTACCGAATCGTTCGCATAAAATAATCAATTAAGTTCTTAACTCGATGACAACATCAACAAATATTACATAAAATTAATAGCCCATTAAAATAATGTAATTCGTTTCAAATAATTCTCTACCAATTAATCAAACACATATTTAAATTGATCAATAGTTACTACTTTTGGTTATTGAAAACTGATTCTGCATAACCCTAGTTAATTGACTGTGAAAAACAATTAAGATGTCCAATAATAATTGAAAAAATATAATTGATAGAATAAAACTAAGAATTGTTCAAATACTCAAATATAAATAATGATATCTTGAAAAGATTGGAATTTTAATGATATAACAAAAATTTCATATTCTCAAATAAAATAAACCTAATACATGTCATTGCCAACTATATACGTTTACTCACAATCCATAAAAGAAGACATCATAAAAAGATTAAGAGAAAGAAAGAAACTCATTAGTCGGAAATTCGATTTTCCGAAAAGCTCCAACCCTTGATCTTCTACAATGCTCAAAAACAAAGAATCTAAAGTGCTTGACACCCAAAACTAAAATATTAAGTCTTATATATAACTAGAAAATGTCATATGATTAATTACACAAGAGTCCTAAATAACTTAAAAACTTCAATTCGGAGAGTGGATGCCAAACATAGAAAAGTGGACGCTTGAGAGACACTAACTCATCCATTTGGATTCTTAATGCTGTCAAACTTCTGAAGGTGGACGCATGAGGTCTGATGGACATGTCCACTTTTTGGCCTTATGCGTCTACTTCCTCTTCCCATGCGTCCACTTCTTTCTTCCAAATATCCATCTTCAAGCTTCCAATCTCTTCCAATTCTGTCTAAACATCTTCTAAAACTTCCAAAAGACTTGAAAATAAAAGTATAAGTGTAAAGAATCATTTAAAGCACAAAAGAACATAATTAGTTAGATTTAAACTCAATAAACAACACGATAAATACTAGAAAACTAAACTAATTATGGTTCAATCAAATTCCTCCACACTACACCTTTGCTTGCCCTCAAACAAACTTATAAATTAAAGAAAATAGAATAATAATTCAATGCCTCTGGAAACAAGTCAAACAATATCAAGAACTTCAATACATTTGCACCAAATTCTCTTTAATAATCCTCAAAGTCATCCATCAATTCTACTTTTAAAATAAATCGTGCATATGTGATAGATCATCACCTATAGACTCATTGTAACAGTTAACTATCCTTAACATGACCAACAACCTTGAAAATCAATCAAAATCCATTTTAGAGTTAAAAATCATACACAAATAACAAGAACAAATTCAATCAAGCCACAATCAACTCAAACACATCATAGTCATATGATATGTAATGTCCATACTACCATAGGCTTGTAATCTCACTAATCTCTCCATTAATGGAAAGAATAAAATCGACTTGAGTCAAATTGGACTTGAGGCACGTAACGTTAGGCTTGGATATTAGTTGACAAAGAAAGGTAAGGTAAACAAAGTAGTCAAGAGAATTACACAAAAGGATAAAAAAATTGAAACCAAAGTTCTCCAATTGACACTTCTCCCCTTATTTACATTTAACCACATCAACCAACTCATAAACTTTGGACAATTTTAGAACTCTTTTTCTCTTTTTTATTTTTCAAGTGCTTTTTTTTTCTTAAACTTTTTTCTTTAATATAGTACTTCACTTCTTTTTTTTTTATCATATGTCCCTCTTTCTTTTGTACTTTTACTTTTTTATATATTAGAGAATAAACAACAAGACATTGTCCTTAATGTCACAACATAATCAATACAAGAAAACAACAAAAACAAACTAACAAAACAAAAAACAAGTAGAGAAAAAAAGGATGTCACGCGAGGGAAAATGGAGAAAGGGAAGCTCGAAGCGCAGAGACTTGTTCTTCAATAGCCACAAGTCTACCCTCAATGGCATTTAACTGTGCCTCCTGACGCATTTGGTGCTCAAGAATCTTGGACTGATTCATATGCATTTGATTCAATTGATCGAGAATCAAATCCTCACGAGAAATGGACGGACTAGCAAAAGATGTAGGCACATCAGGAATCTCGGGCTCCATCTCTTCATCCTCCTCAGAAGAAGGCTAAAAAACCAGCCTTTTAGAATTGGAACTCCTTGGTGGAATACGGTCTTGCTCCCATTTTGTCTGACAAACCCGAGGATACATCCACTGGCCATAGTGATACTCGTAACCAAAAGACCGTAAAAGGTCCAAAGAAAAAACCCGAGAGGTTGAGATGCACTCCTGATGAACTGTGTCAGCAATAGGTATCAGAAGATGCTCAAAATAACGAGAAAAAAGCAAAACATGTGAAAAAGTTTTCTTTTGAGATTTATGTTTAACAACTTCTCGCATATTAGCAATAAGTAAACGAGCCAAAGGAATACCAAATAATGTATCACCTAAGCCATTAGTTAAACGATAAAGAAAATAAAGATCTGAATAGAGCATTTCATTATGAGATGATGACTTAGGTAAAACATTATAACAAAAAATATACACATGAGGCATGGAAAAGCTTGAAGATCTTTAGCCATTAGTTTATACTTTTCACGTACTCTTCCTATTTTTCTTTGGTACAAGCCAAACACGGAACAAGTATCCTCCAAATTATAAGTCTCATTAGTGAGAACTTTCTGCCAATGAAACTTAGGAAGAAAACCTTTGCTAGGAGAATTCATAAAATTTGACAAAAAAACACATGCAATATCAACTAAATGACCCCGAACAAAAGAGATAATTCTGTTGTTATCCTCACTATGTTTATTATCTATATTAGCATAAAATACACAAAGAAGTTGAGGATAATAATCCTGACCCAAATTAAGAATACCTTCCTAAACAAGAGTTTGGAAAGTATCCCGAATATGAAAAGCAGAGTCAGCATCAAAGGACAAAGAATGCTCAATTAACAAAGTGCGAGCCTAACTCCCCTTTTTAAAGCTGCGGATTTTGCACTACTAAGAGCACCAAGAAGGCCATCAAGACAACAAACCTTGAGTGGAAACTGCTAGCTTGATCGTGGAGTAGAAGAAGGCGTGCACAGAGAACGTGGGAGATTGACGGTTTTGTTGCAGAGAAAACGAATGCAGGGAAAGGAAGAGATGTGGCCAAGAGAAAGAGAAAAGAAAAGAAAAGAAGAAGAAGAAAGAAAGAAAAAAGGAAAAGGGTTCATATTATTGGTGTCACTTAATTAAACAACGTAGTTTCATGGTTTTTACTTTTGTTTTGAAATTTGTTTTTCTTGTGGAAGGTGGTCATATGACTATGCGAAAATGTTCACTTGGACGCATGAGAAGACTGGGACGTGTCCACACTCAATATTTTTCACAAAAGTGGCCGCGTGAGGTAGCTTGGCGCATTCACTTGGACGCGTGAGAAAATAATCACTCGTCCACTCTCAGTAGTTTCTGCAATTTGTTATTTCCACAATGGTTGGACTCTTGGTGTATGTTAAATCGTTCTCATACCTGAAAATAAATAATAGAAAACACCTAAATGTGATAAAAACAAAATAGAGAAGAAAGGAAAAGTATACTCATTTGGGTTGCCTCCCAAAAAATGCCTTTGTTTAACGTCCATGGTTCGACACGGTTCATGCTCATGCTTCCGAATAGGATGGTTGAAGGAACTTAACGGCCTCCACCTCTTAATTGGCAAATTCATCATAATAAAACTTCAAGCAATAGCCATTGACTTTAAAAGCTTTCTCTATATTAAGAGTTTGAATTTCTACAGCTCCATGATCAAAGACATTTATAACTATGAAAGGTCTTATCCATCTACTCATCAACTTACCTGGAAAAAGTTTCAATTAAAAATTATACAATAAAACATTGTTACCCCGATTAAAACTCTTTCGTGCAATATATTTATCATGATAAATGTGTGCTTTCTCTTTACAAATTAAAGCATTTTGGTAAGCATCATTTCTTAATTCTTCCAATTCCTGAATTTGTAATTTCCTATTGACTATAGCATCAGAAAAATTCAAATGAGTATGATTGATGGCCCAATAAGCTTTGTGTTCAAGTTCTACAGGAATATGACATGTTTTACCAAACACCAATCTATATGGAGACATTCCAATAGGAGTCTTATATGCAGTTCTATATGCCCATAATGTATCCCCCAACTATACACTCTCATATTTTCTATTAAGGTTAACCACTTTTTCGAGAATTGATTTAATTTCCCTATTAGAAACCTCAGCTTGACCATTAGTTTGGGGATGATATGCAATAGAAACTTTGTGGGTTTTATGATATTTTTCAAACAAAGCCCCAACTATCTTGTTACAGAAATGCATGCCTCTATCACTAAAACACCGAACTTGTTAAAAATATTATCCTTGACAAAAGAGACAACAACTTTAGCATCATTAGTTCTGGAGGCTTTAGCCTTAACCCACTTAGACACATAATCTACGGCAAGCAAAATATAGTTATTACCTTGGGAAAAAGGAAAATGTCCCATGAAATCAATACCTCATACATAAAAAATTTCAGTTACAAGGATAGACTGGAAGAGCATTTCATGCTTCTTAGTTATTTTTCCAATTCTCTGGCATTCATTACATTGCTTACAAAACAAATATGCATCATTGTTTAAACTAGGCCAATAGAAACCACATATTTGAGAACTTTATGAGTCGTCCTTCTAGGACCAAAATGACCCCCACACTCTTAGGCATGACAAAAAATTAGAATAGAATGAATTTCAATCATTGGTACACACCGACGAATAATATTATCAGAACATATCTTAAACAAATACGGATCATCCCAAAGATAGTATTTGGCATCATTTTTAATTTTGTCCTTCTAAGCTCTAGAAAGTTATTTAGGCAATTCTCTTATGACCAAATAATTCATTATATCAGCATACCAAGGTAAACTACCATGTAAAGCATATAAGTGCTCATTAGGAAATAATTCAGTGATAAAAAATACCTTACCATCATAAGTAAGCCTACTGAGGTGGTCAGCCACATAATTCTCAGTTCCTTTCTTGTCATGAATTTCGATGTCAAATTCCTAGAGTAGCAAGATCCATCTTAATAGCCTGGGTTTAGACTCTTTATTCTTCAAAAGATGTCGTAAAACTGCATGATCAGAAGAAACTATGACTTTAGTTCCTAGCAGATACGAACGAAATTTTTCCAGAGCAAAAATGATAGCATAAAATTCATTTTCAGTTGTTGTGTAGTTACACTGTGCATCATCAAGTGTTTTAGAAGCATAGTAAATAACATAACGAACTTTATACTATTTGTCCTGATACCATACCAATGGCACGATCACTGGCATAACACATGATTTCAAAAGATAGATTCCAATCAGGAGCTTGAATTATGGGGGCAGAAATTAATTTCTCTTTTAAAGTTTCAAAAAGCATTCTTACAACCGTCATTGAAATTAAAAGACACATTGTTTTGCAATAACATGCACAAGGGTTGAGAAATCTTTGAAAATCCTTTAATAAACCTTCTATGAAAACCCACATGGCTTAAGAAAGCTCTTACCTCTAGTACATTAGAAGGATAAGAAAGAGATTTAACTACATCAATTTTGACTTTGTCCACCTGAAGGCCTTTTGTTGATACCATATGTCCTAGTACTATTCCTTGCTCAACCATGAAATGACACTTTTCATAATTCAATACAAGGTTAGAATCAATGCACCTTTTAAGAATAAGTTCTAGATTATCCAAACATTCATCAAAAGGATCTTCATACACAATAAAGTTATTCATGAAGATTTCAATTATATTAGTCACATAATCATAATAAGTTAGACATCATGCATCTTTGAAAAGCACTGGATGCATTACATAACCCAAAAGGCATGCACTGATATGCATAGGTTCTAAAAGGACATGTGAATGTGGTTTTATCTTGATCCTCATGGGCAATAACAATTTGAAAATAACCAGAAAAACCATCAAGAAAACAATAGTTAGATCTACCTGATAAACGTTCAAGAATTTGATCCATAAAGGGAAGGGGAAAGTGGTCTTTTCCCGTAGCTGAGTTCAATTTCCTGTAATCAATGCAAACACGCCAACCATTTTGAACTCTTGTAGGCACTTTTTCTCCTTCCTTGTTTTTAATGACAGTAATTCCAGTTTTCTTAAGAATTACATGAACTAGGTAACCCATTGGGAATCAGTGATAGGAAATATTATACCAACATATAGTAATTTCAAGATTTATTTTTTAACAACATCCATCATAGAAGGGTTTAATCTCCTCTATGATTCCCTAGTTGCATGAGTGCCACCTTTTAATAAAATGCAATGCATGCATGTAGAAGGACTAATTCCTTTTACATCAGCTAAAGTCCAACCTATGTTCATTTAAAATAGAAATTAACCTTTCTTCCTTATTGAAAGTAAGATTATTAGCAATTATAACAAGTAATTCCTCTTCATTACCTAAATATGCGAACTTCAAGTGTGAAGGAAAAGGTTAAGCTCAAGGGAAAGTGGACATACAACAGATGGAAACATCTTATCATGAAAAGTGGGTAAGACAAGATTCTACTTTTGGACATGCAAACAATTATTTAACAACCATTTTTAAATCATGATCACATTCTACAGATAATTTGTCAAGTTCATGCTCATCAATACTCATGTTCATAATTGTTTGTATCATGTCAACATAGCTCAAATCATAAACATCTTGTACAAGAGGATCAATTATGTCAACCACAGAAACAGAAGAAAACTCATCACATGGATATTTCATAGCATCAAAGATGTTAAATGATATTATTTCCCCATCAAATTCCATTGACAATATTCCTTCATTAACATCAATTTTAGTTCTTGCAGTTTTAAAAAATGGTCTTCCAAGCAAAATTGGGGAATGAGATATAGATGAATTATTTCCATTTTCAGTTTTCAAAATATAAAAGTCTGCGGAAAATATCAAGTTATCTACCTTAAATAAAGCATCCTCAATTACCCCTTTTGGATATGCCATGGTCCTATCAGCTAATTGCACAATAACTCTAGTAGATTTTAATGGTCCAAGATTTAATGAAGGATAGATAGAATATGGCCCTAAATCTGACATGCATACTTAAATAACTTTATCACCAATAAAACAATGGATAGCAAGCATACTTGGGCCTTTTTGCTTAGGTGGAAGTGTCTGCTTAAGGACTGCAGAAACAGATTCCTCCACACTTACCTTTTCATTTCCTTTTACATTCTTTTTGTTAGTGCATAATTCTTTGAGAAATTTAGCATAACAAGGAATTTGACGGGTAGCATCAAGAAGGGAAATATTTACCTCAACTTTCTTGAATATATCTAGAACATCTTTCTCCTTTTATTCTTTCTGGTTCTTAACTGGTAAAGGAAAAGGGTGAGATATTTTAGACTGAGAAGAAGGTTCAAGTTTTGGAAGTTCACTTCCACCTATGTTTGGGCCTTGGCTGGATTTAATCTCTAACTTTTCTCAGCATCTTGCAATTGCTTAGGCTCAACTAACTCCTTTCCACTCCGCAGAATAACAACATTGACATTTTCTCGAGGGTTTATAAGTTGATAAGGGAATTTTGTGAACAAATGGTACTTAATTTGACTAACTTCGGAGGCCAATTGTCCAACTTGATTTTCAAGATTCTGTATACTGGATTTGGTCCCTTTCTGAAAAGTCATTGTGTTAGAAGTAATTGATTTAACCATATCTTCTAAATACATACCTTGAGGTTGAGTTTGATGAGGTGGTTGATTTAATTGTTGAACAGGAAGAATATCAACTGGATGTTGATTCTAGAAATTATTTGGTTTAGTGCCTTGATTCCCCCACCTAAAATTTGGATGATCATTCCATCCCTTATTATAGGTATTAGAATAAATATTATATCTTTTATGTTAATTCTGAAAATTTCCCACAACATTAACCTGTTCATCTTAAAAAAACATGGGGAAACTATTCGTATAATGTTCAATACTTGAACAAAATCCAGACATCTTAACTTGTGAATTCATTTGTTTGTCTATCTGTCCAACCATGTTAGTAATATTTTTAACTTGTAGTTCAAGATTTGAAAAACTTACCTCATTTACCTTCCTAGGAGCTTCATTCCTCGTGTTGAATGATTGGGCGTTATCTGCCATATTAGCAATCAAATCTCTTGCTTCTTCATGTGATTGATCCATAAAGACTCCACCACTAGTTGCATCAACCGCGGTCTTATCAAAAGGAATCATTCCTTCATAAAAATATTGGATAAGTAAATAATATGGAATTTGATGATTAGGACAACTAGCAATCAATCTTTTAAATCTCTCTCAATAGTCATATAATGATTCCCCAAAGCCTTGGCATATTCCACTAATTTTTTTCCTAATGTTTGAGATCTTAAAAGTAGGAAAATACTTTCTTAGAAAAATCTTTTCTATCTCAGTCCATTAAGTTATTGACCCCGAAGGTCGTTCATAAAACCAATCTTTAGCATTACCTTGCAGACTAAATGGGAAAGCTCACAGTTTAATAATCTCATCGGTAACATTATATGGTTTCAAATTAGTGCAATGCGTATGAAATTCCTGAAAAAATCTATATGGATTATCTCCGGACATGCCATGGAAAGTAATAATATTTTGCACAAAACCAGTGTGAAGTTTAAAATTTTCATTCATTTCAGGAAAAGCAATACAAAGTGGTTGATTGCTAATAGTAGGTGCAACTAACTCCCTTAAAGTTCTCCTAACCACCACATTGTTGTTATTATTAGACATGATGAAAAGTAAGTTAGGAATGATATCACTTATGCCTCCCTGTAGATTGGAGTAATTAATGGTCTATATGCTCGTATCTTATTCTTTGTTGACCACAAGATTTAAATATTCCGATTCCTTCGGGATTTTACCAAGAGTTTTTCCACTAAGAAGGAGCATAAAACAGTTCCAAGCTTTACTTTGTCACCAAAGGGATAAAACTTGGAAACAAATAACAAGGATCAGTAAACTTGATCTTAAAATTTTTAAACAAGCTCCCAACTTTCCCCCCAAAATTTGACTAGCGTGTCGTACCGCTATCAAATTAAAACCTAACTCAACCAATTACTATAATTAGGGCAAGTAAGGGTCGAACTCACAGAAACTTATAAAATAAATTGATCAAGATTTTGGGGGGAAAGATTCGATTTTTATCTAAAAGATTAAAACTTTAAACAAAATAATTTACAAATCAACTAAACATTAATGGATAGGAAAACATTAGCAAGAACTTTGTATTCCGGTTTTATTTTATGGGATTAATCATTGATGATAACCTATTTGAATAATGACTTAGAATTCTGTAATTTCGATTCCTGTAAATTTAGGTTAATTCCTAAGAAGCACGATAAATTAACTTAAACCTAATTAAACTAAAGTACTGAATCGCTCACATAAAATAGTCATTTAAGTTATTAGCTCGAGGACAACATCAACACAAATTACATAAAATTAATAGCTATTAAAATCATGCAAATCGTTTCAAACAATTCCCTATCAATTAATTAAACACATATTTAAATTGATTAATAGTTACTACTTTTGGTTACCGAACCGATTATACATAACCCTAGTTAATCAACTATGTAAAACAATTAAGATGACCAATAATAATTGAAATAACATAATTGATAGAATAAAACCAAGAATTGTTCAAATACTCAAATAGAAATAATAATCCTTCGAAAATATTGGATTTTTAATGATATAACAAAAATCTCATATTCCCGAATAAAATATACCTAATACATATCATTACCAACTATATACGTTTATTCACAATCCTTAAAATAAGACATCATAAAAAGAATAAGGGAAAGAGAAAAATGCATTAGTCGAAAATCCAATTTTCCGAGAAGCTCCAACCCTTGATCTTCTACAATACTCAAAAACAAAGTATCTAAGGTGCTTGACGTCCAAAACTAAATTATTAAGTCCTATATATAGCTAGAAAAGATCATATGGTTAATTATACAAGACTCCTAAATAAAAACTACTTAAAAATAACTTAAAACTTTAATTCGGAGAGTGGACGCCCAACATAGCAAAGTAGACGCCTGAGAGACATTGACGCATCCACTTGGACGCTTGCTACTGTCAAACTTCTGAGGATGGACGCGTCCACTGTTTAGCCTTGAGCATCCAAATATCCATCTTCAAGCTTCCAATCTCTTCCAATTTTGTCTAACTGTCTTCTAAAACCTCCAAAAGACTTGAAAACAAAAATATAAGTGTAAAACATCATTTAAAGCACAAAAGCACATAATTAGCTAGATTTAAACTCAATAAACAACACAATAAACACTAGAAAACCAAGCTAATTATGGGTCAATCAATATTAAATTCAAACGGATTTGAAAATAATGATAAAATTGAATATATATATATATATACATATAGAGAGAGGGAGGGAGAGGGAGAGAGAGTTTTATTTGGAAAAAAATCTCTTCTTCTTCCACCTGAAATTCAACACTACTTATTTTCTTCAACATTTTCCTCTTGTACATAGTTACTTTGAATAAAAACTTCTTCATCTTCGTCTTCCTTTTATTATAACATGAATAATTTAATTCGTAAACTTCAAATTTATTAATCTTTGTTATCTACTAATACATTAACAAAAATATTTCTCATGTGAATGAAGCGATTGTGATTGCTAATGTCAAAAGGAATGTCTGATGACATTAGATGATTAATTGAAGTCAATATTTTATTAAGTGTTGAACATTTACCTACTTTTCTAAAACGTCTACCTGGTTTGGAAAAATTAATTTTGCCAAGAAAGGAAATATAAAATATTAGAAGCATGTTACAAATGTGTCAAGTGGAACTGCAATACAAAATGTTGTTCCTATTATATATGTATCCAGAAATCAGAAAGATAAAATCATTTTTATAAATGATGTATTAAGTAAGGAATCGTTTGATAACATCTGATTGACTCTTGAGGCACAATTTTGTGAAAATGTTAAATGATAACTTCTCAAACTATGAAATAAATTCAAAGATGAAAAGTAACGTTATAGTCTCGAGAATTTTATTTTAAATAATATTGTATGCAAGTTTATAAAAAAATTGAATGATAAGAAAATCAAATATATAATGTTAATATATTTTGTGAAGTTAGTTTTGTATTTTATTGATGTATTTTATAGAATTTTTACATTTTTTATGCACTGATTATTTTTTATATGTTAGAATTAAAATAGGAATAAAAATAAGATAAAAATGACCAAAATATAAACTTTGGAGGGTCAAAATGAAAGTTTTGAAAGTTAATAAGAGGACATGTGTCACACATCAAGATAGGCCACACATTGGATGATCTATGGCCATCCAATTCGATCTGATCCAAAGATCAATATTCATTAGAGATGCAATGTGATCTCAACCATCGATTCTAATCTAAATTGACGGCTACAACTAGGGCTGCAAACGAGCTGAGCCGAGCTCGAGCTCGAGCTCGACTATATTTGGCTGGCTCGAGCTCGATCAAGCTTGAAAATTCGAGCTCGAGTTCGGCTCGTCAAATTTTTAACAAGCTCGAGCTTGACTCGAGCTCGAATAAAAGATAGCTTTCGAGCCGAGCTCGAGCTCGAGCTCGAGTTTGAATTAATTTTTTTAAAAAAATAATAAAAAAATTGAAAAAAATCCTAAAAAAATATAAAAAATATTTATTTATTTGGCTCGCGAGTGGCTCGACGAGCCACGAGCCAACTAATTTTGGGCTTGAGCTCGACTCGAATTTTTAACGAACCGACTCGAGCTCGGTTCGAACTCGAGTTTGACCGAACTCGAGTAGAGCTTTGACTGAGCAGCTCGCGAGCCGCTCGGCTCGTTTGCAGCCTTAGCTACAACACTGAAAGCTTCTGTCTTGTTGAAGTCAAAGTGACATTGATGTGGCTTGATACCGGTTGATGTGTCTTGCCATATGGCATTAACTGTTGACTTTGACTTATATATATATATATATATATATATTACCTTTTCAAATTTGTTTACAGTTCCTTTTATTTTCAAGCATTGTAATAATAAACATTTAAAAATTCATATAACAAAAAAATAGCGAAAACAAAATAATATAAAGAAAATAACATAAATTAAATAAAATTTTAATCAAAATAATATGATTAAATAACATAAAAATATGTCATATTTTGACTATATCAAAGGTAATTTCATTTGATTTGCAAAATCTAAAACCT
The DNA here is from genome assembly GCA_019593545.1 of Apocynum venetum. NCBI lineage: Eukaryota > Viridiplantae > Streptophyta > Magnoliopsida > Gentianales > Apocynaceae > Apocynum > Apocynum venetum. The sequence continues at coordinate 1,351,402 of SRSM01000144.1, read as the reverse complement.
TCTTTCATTATTTTTGGGGTGACCAAGAATAGGATAAGGCATACGTAGCATGACTAACATAAAGACTAACACAAATGAGTATATTTGGATTGAATTTTGAAAATATTTTTTATTTAATTTTTGAAATGGAATTATATTTGGATAAAAAAAATTTATTGAAAATTGATTGATATATATTTTGTCAACATCATTGATAATAATATAAAATGTATTAAATATAGTTAATAAATTGTTTGAGATTGTAATTTTAATTAAAAAGTAATAAAAAATTATTATTTATATAATTAATTGAAACTCATATATGGTGTTAGAAAAAAAAAATTTAAAATATATTTTTATGAAAAATTGAAAAAATGATTTTAAAGTCTAAACCAAATATAGACAATATCTCAAACAAACTTGTACATATTAATCAATAACCAGCCAGGGACATCTAATATAAAAATCTTGTACAACAAGTTGGCTTACAATATTTTTTTAGTTTAGTAATCAAAGCATTATTTGCATTAACACCTTTAAATAAAACAAAAATACTTTTTTTATTAACTTATATCCTTCTAAACTAACAAAATTAGTATCTTCCTAACATTTGCAGTATGTTCATTAAAAATCCTATAGGCAATTAATCCTTTCTTCATTTTTTGTTTATCATCTACCCAATGGTAATGACAAGAAACATTTACTATTTTTATGAAGTGCTATTACCGTTGGCGTGACCGTTTGCAATTGGATTGAATGTAGATTGACAGTAAGCCTAACCAATACTAAAAGAAAAATGCCCAAACACATTAATTTAACTAATTCATCTCTATATTTAAAGATAATAAATATATTTACTACAACACAAAGTAGAGCTATAGCAGAATGATCAGAGTAACCAATATTACAAGAGTTCTGAATCTTGAAACAGCCCTTTAGCTAAGAGCCTACGCGTTTGCACAGCTAAACTAAATTCTACCTTTATCCTTCAAAATCATCGTCTGACACTCGACAGATTGTTGCAATCACGTCACCTATTATGAGTAACCATCTGCCACATGAAAGAAACAAATTGTTAAAAAACATTCCAAAATTCAATAAAAGAAAGGTAATTCCACAAGTTTCTGAAAAGAAAGAACAAATTTAGCATAGAGCAATTGACCACTTTGATACCAAAGTATTTATATTTTGCCAATTTAGTACCAAAGCTTTAATTTTAGTAATTTTGGTCATAAAGGTAGTTACGTGTGGATGATTTGGTCATGAACATAATTACGTGGATGATTTCATCAATTTGGCCAGAATTGAGCTTATTCCGTGGGTACAAAAAAAAAATCTAAAATGATAATTATTAGAGGGGCATAGTGGGAATTTCACATTTCCCCTCAATCAACCCTTCCAAACACACCCCATTTCTCCCAAAATCATATTTTTCCCTCCATCCATTGCTTCTGGAGCCATTACTGTAAAAAAATACAAAGGCTATTTCTTCCAGCAAACAAAAAGAAACTTAAAATTTTAGCTAAACGATACACCCAACAACAATCAAGAATCCAACTTTAGCCCACCGTGACTAACATAAAACAGCCACTATAAACTGAATCAAACAATAAGCACCTGTGTTGCCATTAGAGTGGCACAATTCTTGTCAGCAGAACTAGGCAAGTTCTCACCTTCCTCCTCAGGTTTACCAATCTCTGTGTTGCCAGCACTGCAGAGAAGTCCCCTCAACATATCATCAGTCTTCATCGTTTGGGCAACAAATTCCAGAAAGGAAGGCCCCATCTTTCATTTTTCTTCGTCAACATATGCCCTATGCGAATTGCAACCATTCCTTCGCTCCTCTTCAGCAATTTGTCACAAACACCCTTCTCCCACTGGGCGGCCTCAATATCATCCTTCCAACTCAACAACTCTTCCGAAATTAGCTCCACCTTCTCCATTTTACACACCTTCTCTCTCCATACATACCCCTTTCACCGCTTCAAAATACTTGAAGTTACCATCAATCCCATTCGTTATCAGCCAAAAATTTCACCATACAAGACTCTGCAACTGCACAATACGCAGTTTTGATGGACACACAATGATCTTCCATTCCTTTTTGGATCTAATTCCTCAATTTGCTCTAGAAAATCAAGAATAATCTCTGAAGTACAACCCTTGGAGATTTCAAATTCAACTTTTCGTACAAGTAGCATTTTTTTCAGACTCGAATTATCATTTGGTAGTGGGAGGATATCAATTAGACAGTTCAATAAGCAGTTCTCAATAGGTTACCGAAGGAGAAATTCGAGAATCCACCGGTTGATGTCGGAGTCGATATCTACATCCATAGAGAATGCATGAACCGCAACTCTACCCCCAAAAAACAAAAAAAATGAAAATAAAAATCTAAATCTTAATCGAATACAATGGATGAGGTTTGGAGATTATGTTATTTGTGAAGAATGTTTGTGTCTAATTAGGATCTCTTCCCTTTTCCAAGAAAATCTAGGGTTAAATTTGGGGCAGATGAATAAGAAGAATTCACTCACTGAGTTGCTATTATGGGAGTGCAGAATTCCCAACATCCCCCTCTTATAATTATCAATTTAGAATTTTCTTTGTACCCACGAGAATTAAGCTCAATTTTGGCCAAATTGACGAAATCATCCACACATAAGTACGTTTATGACCAAAATTATTGATTTGGTACTAAATTGGCAAAACGTAAATATTTTCGGTACCAAAGTGACCAATTACTCATTTAACTTATTAGACTATTCAAAAATCAATAACGAAAATCATGGATAGATTGCTGGCTGATGTTGAGTAGACCAGAAAGATTCCTAGTAACCAAAGTGAACAAAAAATTTCAAGTCAATTTTATTGCTCTATTTTTTACTCAATATATTATGCTCATCATAGAGTACATAAAATTCAGAGACAGAGAACTGAACAACTGAGGAAGAAGAAGATGCATAATGTTCCATAACTCTTCAATTGTGCATATCCAGATCAGTATTTTTATGCATTCAGTTCTTCAATAGGTCAAAAAGAATGTTTTATATAGAAGTGCCCAAACTTGTCTAAAATATAGGCCTAGCATGTCAAATGCTGAATTGAGAGTGGGTGGGAGTAAAATTAGTCACGAGGAACTGTAAACAAAGGCATTGAGGCTATTAAAACTCCACCAGGTTCCACATTAGCACAATAATTAAAATTCTTTTCACAGTTGAACAGGTTAGAATACTGAATAATAAAAAATAACACCATGATATAATTCCATCATATGAAAAAATATCCAAGATTTATAACAGATCCATGTTGAATTTCAATTCACTTAGAGGGAAAAAAAAAAAGAATCATGATACAGTTGAGCAGAACAGAGATGATACAGTTGTTCGATCTCTTGTGAGAAACTGCTGTAACAGGAATCTTAAGAGATGAACAAGTTGAGCATTGTCTCTTGGATATATTAGTGAATCCAATTTATGAAAAACAAATTAATTACTCACCACCAGATCTGCTTCTCCATATCTATGAATTAATTGTCCACTTACAAGACAGCCTTGTATGCAGGAGAACAATACACTTACGCAAGACATAAAAGTGCACATACCTTGTTTCCCCTTATTTCCCCATTTTTTTCCTTTTTAAAAACTAGTTCTCCCCCTCTTTTACTTGTATACAATCAAGCACGAAATGATAATGACACTCCCTTGACTTACATTTTTCTTTAGTGAAAAGAATCCCAAAAGTCCATACTGCTAATTATATTACTTCATTTGAATGTATTATGTACCTGAAATTTAATTCAGAATTTATCAGAATTGTCTTCCAAGCATATATCAATACTAAGCACTCAGCTGAACATTTTGGTAAAACAAAAGAAATGATTAGCAGATATATTTAAAATTATTTCTCCCTTGGTATTTCTTAAGTCACAAGCATGACTCTTCTAGAATTCAAAGAAAAAAATGTGAGTTTTTTTTTTAATAGAAAAGAAAACGAATTGATCTTGTAGGCTTTTATTTAAAGCATGGTATTTCATTATGAAATGGGAGATCCAAATCTTAGGTGAAGATTGACATTTCAATGTATAAAATCAATGTATATTTTTTTTTCCAGAAACCCCAAACTTTAATATAAACAACATTCTATTTGAGATTCTATTCCATAATGTCAAATTGCCCTCTAATAAGTCAATTCCATTACAACCTATTCATAAAAATGCAACAATTTAAGTCAAAGAATCAAAACCAGATAGATTATACTAATGGAAAGATATTTTCACATTTTCAGTATAATTTAAACATGGCAAATAAAACTCCAACAAAGTATTTAGTAAATCGTAGTTCATGTGTTGTTCCTATACTTTTCTAGTTCATCCAGGTAAATAAATTGCCATAAAAAACTTCACTAAATGAATTTTTGTGTAGAAGCTCTTATGAAATTAGACAAAACAATACTTTACTGATCATCACAGATAAGATGTCTCTTTGAATTCATCACACAATAAACCTATTTCAAATACATTGTGATATCATTTGATAAAACATCCTGAATAATTTTTGTTTCATTTTACCAAGTGGTGAATTTGTTTGCCTTCACACTGAAGAACTAGCCACATCTATACTATGTTGCCATTTGTCAAAATTTAAAATCCCATTATCAATTCATGAATAACTGGAGAAAAAATTATGAATATCTTCATTTATGGGTCCTAGGGCTATATGATTTCCACTGTTCCCCTATATGTCCTTGTGTCACCACCAACTTAGGACCAAAAGCAATAGCCATAAAAAAGAAATGAAATCAGCGATTTTTTTTTAAATAACAATGAAAGTATAAGAAAAAATCAAATCATAACAAAGTCCAAGCATCAAAAGCCCAATAAAATTATGAAAGAGAGAAAAGATCACTAAACATTTCCTTAGCTCCCCACTGTAAACATGTAATATGATTCCTGCATTTCAGAAACTTAGAACAACAGATTTGGAGGAAAAGATCAGTAGATAAAGCATCAAGAATGTCATACCCAAAATTTGGCACAAGCTTGTGCCAAGACATACTTAAAACACTACACTCATGAGAAGCAAGCAGTTAGTGATGAGTAAAACTATTAAAAGCAGCAAAGGAGGCATGAAAATTCATAAATCACAAAGCAATTAATTCTAAATATCCTAATGCAACAACAAGACATATAATCCCCTCCAACAACATCACTTCAAGTCTGCATATGGAAAGCATTTATCTTGGAGTTGCTGAATTGATTAAAAAGTTCCAAAATTTATGCAAAATAGCCACATTTACACATTACAGTAGAAACAAACAGAAGCGTACCAGAATGAAAACTGCCCTTAGGACGTTTAAGCTTTGCAAGATAGACCTGGGAATCCACAAGGAGCTTCATCCTCTGAACCTCCAAATCTTTAGTAAACTGCATTCTCTGCTTCTCCAACTCCACCATTTGCCTCTGTTTTGCCTCCTCTACTCTCTCATATATTTCCCCGAACCTGCCTATAGCATCCGCCAACTGCCTATACCCCTGTGCCATCACCACATCTTCCGCTTGCCGCTTCTTCTTTTTCCTACTGATCATGACAGCTGCCGGAGTGGAGGTATCCGACTCCTCATCCTCCTCTTCTTCCTCACCCACAGCAGCTGCTGCGGCTGCCATAGCTGAGAAGTTCCGACGGAAAGAGTCCTCTGCCGTCCCCGGGTTTGCTGGAGCAGGCCGTTTCGACCTGGGCGCCACAGGTACTGCAGAAGGAGGAGGTGGCAACGGAAGAAAATCCTTTCTAGGTTGTACCGGCGACGGAGAATTTTTGACTGCCGGAAAATGTTTCCTTGGTGGCGGAGGAGATGGGGAATGTGGAGCATTTTTCAAAAAGTTGTCCCCAATTAATGAATCCAGCGAATTGAAAAAGGGCCATGGGGAAACATAGCGGCCCTTGGACTCAATGAATTTCGATTTCTCGATTTTGTACTTCTTCTTCAACGTGTCTATGCGGTTTTTGCATTGTATATCCGTCCGGTGAAGCTTTTTCGTGTGGCCATGGAGGTCGTTGACAGCGACGGCGACCTCTTGCCAGTGCTTCTGGCGGAGGTTACCTCTGTTTAGTTCTAAATAATGGGAACCCCAAGCGTCAATTAGCGTGTGAGTCGCCTCCTCTGACCAACAGTCTTCCCGGACGGGGAAAGACGGCGTACGTGTGGCCGTTGAGGGTAACTGCGGCGGAGGAAGTGGTGTTAAATCTGTTTTCGTCCGTTGAGGTGGAGATGGAGTAGAAGTTGAGGCGGGGTTATCAGGAGTTGAGGCAGGGGGTGGAACAGTATCGTACTCGTCGGACATTGGGGAAGAGTTGTCGGAAAGTGACGTGGCGGCGCGGGAACGGTGGGAAGGGGTGGTGGTAGTATAGGATGAGTACGTGGGGTAGTCTAGGTTTGGGGAGTGAGGAGAAGTAGGTGAGAATGGCCGACCGGGCATGGACGTCATCCAAGGATGCTCCGACGGCGTAGCGCAATGTGTCGGGGAGTAAACGGGTTATGGTGGGTTTTTTTTTTTAATAGGTATTCATATGGGTTATGGCTGTTTGAATATTTTACCTCGATATGAATTTTCAAAATTACTCATTGAATTAAATATTCACAATTAAATATAAAAAGTCGTTGTTGCAATAATATTCCCTTACTTACCGATAGAAATGGTTATACTTTTATATCCTTTAAAATATACCACCTAGTCTTTTTAAAATATATCATCTATTCTTTCAAACTTCAATTGTTCGTTCTACAGTATTTCTTAAAGAATAATATGCATAGTTAAATATTTTTACTTCTATCTCATGCTTGAATACATCATTTAAGAACAGGAAGATAACATATCTCACATTTGTAGGGTGCTAGAATTGGCCCAATGCAGTCCAAGCATTCACATTGGGTCACACATTTCTACTTTTAAATATTATAGATATATTTATTGAAGATATATTTGATTTAAGTTATATTAAAATGATACAATTTATTATGAACTTGAGTATCGATAAAAATGTTCTTGACACTTTATATGTGAAATGTGATAATGAACTCAAATAAATTGTCAAGGATTTATCAGCATGTCTTATTAGTAATTCAAAAATTGTATTACCTAATTCATATGATAAAATTTTACCATCTTCTCAAGAAAGAGAAGTTAGTTTATGTGTTTAAGGACAACAAAACTGTCATGGGCTGGACTTTAGTCGATATTAAATATATTAATCCATCAACATGCATGCATTGTATATTGTTAAAAGATGGAGTTAAATCAACCAAAGAGTCACAAAGGAGACTAAGCCCTCGTATGATGGAAGTAGTAAAAGCTGAAATTCTAAAACTTTTTAATGTTGGTGTCATCTACCTAATTACAGATTCAGATTGGGTAAGTCATGTATATTTTATTATGAAGAAAAGTTGAATAACTATTATGGAGAACTCTGAAGGTGAGAAAGTTCCTATTAGAGTGCAAAATGATTAGAAAGTCTGCATAGATTACAAAAAACTTAATGCATCAACTAGGAAATACCATTTTCCCCTTCCTTTCATGGATCAAATGTTAGAACATTCATATGGTCGTTCTCATTATTGTTTCCTTGATGATTATTCTGGTTATTTTCAGATTGCTATTACCTCAGTATACCAAGATAAAACTACTTTTACATGCTCATTCGGTACTTATGTTTATAGAATAATGTTTTTTGAATTATGCAATGCATCTGTCACCTTTCAAAGATACATGATGTCCTTATTTTCCGATTTTGTTACAAATATCATTGAAACTTTCATAAATGATTTTACTGTCTATGGAAATTCATTTGATTCATGTTTAGAAAAATTGGAACTTGTGCTTAAATGGTTTGTTGAAATTAACATTGTTTTCAATTATGAAAAGTGTCATTTTATGGTAGAACAATGAATTGTTTTAGGGTACGTACTTTCACAAAAAAGACTGGTTGTTGACAAAGCCAAGATTGATGTGATTAAATCTATTCCTTATCCTTCTACAGTAAGAGAGGTAAGATCCTTCTTAGGCCATGTTGGATTTTATAGAAGGTTTATTAAGGATTTTTCTGAAACTTTTCAACATTTATGCAAGTTATTACAAAAATAACATAAATTCAATTTTGATAAAGGTTGTAAGCAAGCATTTAAATTATTAAAAGAGAAATTGATTTTATCACCTATCATTCAACCCCCTAATTGGAATTTTTTTTGAGATAATGTATGATACTAGTGACAAAGCGGTTGGAGCTGTTCTAGGTCAGAAAATAGATAAAGTTCTGAATGTGTTATATTATGCATCTAAATTACTTGATGATGCCCAATGCAATTATAGCACAATTGAAAAGGAGTTCTACTATGTTAATTTTGCTTTAGAAAATTTTAGATCTTATCTGTTGGGAACAAAAGTGATTGTTTATTCAAATCATGCAGATCTAAAGTACCCGTTAAAGAAGAAAGAGTCTAAACCAAGACTACTGAGATGAATTCTCTTACTCCAGGAATTTGACATTAAAATTCGAGATAAGAAGGTATCAGAGAATCTTGTTGCTGATCATTTGAGTCGACTAACATATGACGGGGAAATATCTCATATCTCTGATTTATTTCCTGATAAGCATTTTTATGCATTGCATGGAATTATATATTGGTATGCTGATATAGTTAATTATATTGTTTACCAAAGTATTTCTAAATTATTTATATAAGCCTCAAAAGGATAAAATTATAAATGACTCAAAGCACTACATTTGGAATAATCCCTACCTTTTCAAAAGTTGTGCAAACAATGTCATACGCATTGTGTTCCAAATAATAAAATTCAATCCATATTGAATTTTTGTCATACTTTTGAATGTGGGGGTCATTTTAGACCAAAACGAACTACTAGAAAAATTCTGAAAGATGGATTTTATTGGTCTATTCTTAACAAAGAGTTGGTAATATATCTAAGAAAGATGAAATGCCTTTGAAAACTATATTAGTTGGTGAACTTTTTTATGTATGAGCCATTGATTTCATGAGACTATTTCTTTCATTTTTTAAAAATGCTTATATCTTACTTGCAGTGGATTATGTATCAAAATGAATTGAAGCTAAGACCACTCAAACGAATGATTTTAAAGCAATTGTGACATTTATCAGGGACAACATATTCTATAGATTTGGAATTCCAAAGGCCATCATCAGTGACAGAGGTAGGCATTTTTGCAATAAGGTAGTAGAAACTTTGTTTAAAAAATATCATATTTCTCATAAGGTTTTTATTGCTTATCATCCTCAAACAAATGGACTTCCTGAAATCTCTATCAGGAAAATTATGTCTATTCTAGCTAAAGTAGTCAATCGTAATAGGAAAGACTGGAACATTTGATTAGGAGATACTCTTTGGACATATAGAACTGCATTCAAAACCCCTATTGGTATGTCACCATTTAGGTTGGTTTATGGTAAAGTCTGTCATTTACCTGTGGAATTAGAACATAAGGCATTTTGGGCCATTAAACAATGTCATCTTAATCTTGATGATGCATAATCTAATCGAAAACTACAGATTAAAGAACTAGAAGAAATTATAAATGATGCATATGTTAATTTCTGGATTGCAAAATAAAAGATGAAATATTACCATGACAAAAGTCTTTCAAGGAAAAATTTCAATATTGGTGATAAGGTTCCACTTTATAATTTTCGTTTGAGACTATTTCTAGGAAATCTAAAGTCAAGGTGGATTGACTCATTTGTTATCATTAATATCTTTAATCACGGGTCAGTGGAGGTAAAAAGTCTTCAAACGAGCAATTTTAAAAAAATGAACGGTCATCCCCTTAAACCTTTTCATGAAGGATTTGTCAGACAAATTATCGATTCCATTGTTTTTGAAGACTCACCACCAGAAAGGAATTGAAATATGTGCTCGTCGAGTCTAAGACATTAAACAAGGGCACTATATGGAAGGCAACCCATCACTTTCTTAAATACTTTTGAATTGTTTGATTTTACTTTTTCACTTTTTAGCTTGCAGGCCTAGCAAAATTTTTTGAATACTCGTCTTCTCGGATACTAAAAGATGATGTATTTAAATTAATTAAATGTTCAACAGTGATTAAAAACTACTTTAAATAGCTTGCTTAATTGTTGAAAGAATCACCAAACAATTTTTGCTAATTTCCTTTCAAGAGTAAATTTCATTTGTAAGGTATTTCTTTCATTTTTACATTTTAGTTTGTCTTTCTATCATTTCTTTCTTTCTATCTCTTTGTTACATAATGAATGATTCCTTAATGAAAATGAGAAGATATTATCCATTGCTCCCTATTAATTATTTGAGAAAAATCTATTTGATGAGATTGGAACGTATGAAATTACTAGTATCCATTGGAATGTCTGAGCATATTAGGTGAATAATTGAAGCTAAGGTCCGAATTAGTAGTGAACATCCAGTTTTTCCCAAACGTTCACCTGGGTTGGGAAAAAATAGTTATCCAAAGAAACAGAGAGGTAAAAGAATAGGAGTTTGTTATAAATGTGCTAGATAGAACTGTGATACTAGTTATCGTTCACTTGGGTATTTATCCGATAATCGGGAAGACAAAATTGTTTTCATTAAGAATGGACTGAGTAAAGAGTCATTAGATGATATCAAATTGGCTCTTGATTCATATTCTAGTGGATACGTTCAAATAAAAATTCTCGAGTTATGGAAACAATTCAAAATTGAACAACTCCAATATAGTCTTTAGTATCTAAATTTAAACGATTCCGTTTGCTAGTTTTTAAGAAAACTGGATGAGTAGCATACCCTCGACTCATAGAAGGTGTTTGAAACCATTACTGGACGTAAAACCAGAGAAAGATGTGAGCCACAATCACAACTGCTTGTTTTTATTTGTTTCTTCCTTGATTTATTTTATTTGTTTGTTTTCTTTTTAGTGTGTAACAGAATCACTTTTGAAGTCGTTGCTATGAAAGGTTCATTAATCAGAAGTCTAACAAACATTGTAGTGTTTGGAGGAAAGACCGTGAATGCTACTATTTTGCACCTAACTATTGTTATCCAATTGGGAAGAGTACTAGCTCATCGAAAGATTGGTCTAGTATACGGAGGAGGAAATGATGGATTAATTGGTTGAGCACACCAGTCATACCAAACACTTGTTCAAATTGAAATAAATCAGCCAAACAAAGTTCTCGCGATAGGTGTAATTCTCACTCATCTGAAACAAATATATAGCAAAACAATTGGACATGAGGTACAAAAAAAATCATTTTATAAATGCATGACACTCATGTTGCATAATTGTGATGTTTTCATAATCATACCAAGAGGATATGAGTATTAAAATGCTTGTTCAATTTAACATTTGGTTTAACATGAAATTTCATACTAAATCAATTGGTCTTTTAAATGTTGATTACTACTTTGATGGTTTGTTAGCATTTATTGACATAGTTGTTACACATAAGCTTCTATCTCCAGTAGCATGAAAAATAATTGTATCTACACCCACAACCAATGAGCTATTGGATGAATTAGTAACTTTTGTACCAAAGACAGATCCAAATGCACCTCCAATTAACTGGTCAATTTCCTATAACAAGCGAAAAAGAGATTCAGTGGATTTAGAGTTAAAGTTGTAAGCTTTTCTTTTTAAATCATTGTGTGTTATTTTCCTTTTATTAAAAGTTGTGGAATAATATTGTTGTTTTTAAAACTTTGTGTGTTTTTACATTGAGGACAATGTAATTCTCAAGTGTAGGGGGTGGTTTGAGTAAATAATCAAGTGATTAATCTCATTTGATTCTTGATCTGCACTTTTAAAAATATTGTTTTTAATAACTTGTTATTTGTTGAATAAATCATGCATGTATTATAACTTTTTAAGATATTATATAATTTTGTGTTAAATTTTTCAGTCATTTTATAATTGTACCATTTTTTGTAAATTTTTTTTGAATAAATCAATTGAATATCTTAGCAATTTGACAAAAATATTCTTATTTAACTAATGTGGCTAAATTTTTTATGTTATGAAACCCAGAGTTAAAAACATTAGTATTGTGATTTGATGATAATGTAAATTTATTGTGTATTTTAGTGCATTTAAGGTCACTCTCTACACACTAGAACTTGTTCCTTTCACATGCTTGAGATGAAATTTAAATAAGATCTTGGTTGATTTGGGGATGACATAAAACCTTATTTGATAGTTTGAGCCTTTTTGAACAAGCCATACACATATATATATATATATATATATATATCCCTCGATCCTATTTTGAGCTAACATGTATGAATGGTTTTATTACCATTCAATTTATTTTATAAATAGCTTCGTTTATTACTTTTCCAATCAAATACTTTATTGAGAATTAATTAACATGTGTTAATCTGTATTAAAAAAGTTATGAACACTGCTGATAAAGGATTATGAGATATTGTCAAAAATTGAAAGGTAAAAAGTTGATATATATGATCTCTTCACAAAAAAAAAAAATAGAAAAATGAAAAAAAATGAAGAAATATCATGGCTAAGGTTTTCTTCAAGAGGTGGTAATTCATTCTCAATTTAAACTATTGAAATATGTTGTATATTCATATTCTTCGTTTGTAGTCAAATCCCGAGCTTAACATTACAAACTTAAAAGTCTTATTTGACCCAAATCAATCAAAAAACAATTTTTATCATTAGTGGAGAGTATATGAGTTTACAAGTTTATAAGTTGTGTTGAAAAACTAAGAATATATTTTTATTTACATAGTGACTTTGTCATTATCCTTTCATTATATTGATAGCATGTTTTAATAAAATAAAATTTTTATCAAGGGTTTTATGTTTTTCACATTCACATTTTGTTAATTTTGAATATTAATGTTAAACTTGTAAATGATATTCAAGCACACGAGGATAATTGTTTTTCAAATAAAAAGGAATTAATTGTGAAAGTTGTATTGAAATTAATATAACACTTTGTTATCTTATTAATCTTATTTAAGTTATTTATACTTGTATATTTTGTATTTATATTTTGCTTGAGGGCAAGCAAAGGGATAGTGTGGGGGAATTTGATGTACTTATAAATGAACTGATTTTTATGTTATTTAATAACTATATTTTGTGTAAAAATAAGTTAATTATGTTATTTAATAGATATATATTCACGTTTCACTTTTATTTCTTTGTTTGTAAGTTTTTCATTGTATGTATTTTAGTTCATTATGGAGATAAAAAGAAGAAGAAGAAATGTTGAAGTTAAAAAAAAAAATCCATGTCATCCGATGACGTAGAGCAATAAGAAGATGACAAATGACGCTTCTAGAAGCTGTAATGTGGACCAATGAGGACGCGACATGTGGCGAAGTTTGGGAAAATTAGGCCACCAACTGAATTTTCAAGATTTTGGGGTGTGAAATGACTATATTTAATAGAAAGCTTATTTTTATGATTTCACACAAATTTAGCTCCAATCTTCTCCATTTCTTTTGCAATTTCTTTCTTTAACTATTGTCTTCATCTTAGTATATTTTTCATAATTTTTAGAATACTATTTCAAGGTGTTTTGTAATATTTAGTAAGAAATTATGTCCGGACAATTTCAATATTTTCGGAGAGTTTATATTTCAAATTTTATTTATAATTCTTATCTTATATTTATTAAATATATATTGTGAGTAATTTCATTTTTTTAGCAAGGATATGTATTAAGTTATGAATAAATGAGATTATGAGATAAGTCTATTTATACTTAATTTCTATTTGGATTTATTTAATTGGAATTATGACTAGTTTACTATTTTAGTCTTTATTTATTTTTCTTTATACACTTTAAATATTGCAAATGGATGACCGAACCACCTAATTAATTTAATTTACTTTTATATTTTTTATTTTCTTTATTATGGAAGGTCGAACCTTCTATCTAGTTTAATTCCTTTTTATGTCTTTAATTCCTTTTTATAGAAAGTTGAGCCTCCATACTTTTAGTTTAATTTATTTAAATGACAGGTTGAACCGCTTAATTTTTTTAGTTAATATAAATCCAATCTTTCTTTATATATATATATATATTAATTGAGTATTTATATAATTCCCATTTTAATCAATATAATTGTGTGAATTAATTGGATTGACAATCTATTTAATAAATATGATTATATAGCTAGGATTATTAATCTTGTATTAATGATTCAAGTAGCATCTATTAGTTTAATTGAGTTGCAGCTCTTAACTTAATTAAATTAGTAGCGAAATTATATAATTTAAATTGTATCTAATTACAATTTAATGTTGGTGATGCCTTATTTGTTTAATGCAATTTGATTGAGAATCCTATACACGTTGGTTGGTAGTAGTGTTTAATTAAATTAGAGATTAATCTGTTTGAGCTGATCGAAATTAATCTAATTTGTAAGGATAAGAATTTGTCTGAGCTGATCGAGATTATAAACCAACTACTTAATAATGTATTTATCTATGATTAATCTCATAAGAAATATAACTTGATGTTAGTTCCTTGTTAACGCATTTTTATATTATTTGTATTTCAAATTCATTTTTAATTCTATTCACAAATCCAAAAACCTCCCCAAAACCTTTTCCGATTAATGATTTTAATTTAAGAGTTGACAAATCTCTGTGGATTCGATCCCTACTTTCCCTATCTACATAGAAATTGTTAGGTTTAAATTTGAGAGTTGCACGACAGGCTTCGTCAATTACCTCGGGTGTGAGTTTTGAGGAATCTAAAAGGCATTAAGGTTGAGAGATTTGTATGATAATTTATCTATTTTTGTAATTTAGTTTTAGAAAACGCATTAGTTGTTTTTGTTATCTCGTTGTTTGACAATTTAATATTTTTTTGGAAACTTTGGAGAACTTCTCTTATATTTAGACAAATAATCATATTTTAAGAGGCTTAGAACTTGTAGATTATACTGTACAGGTTCTGCTGTGTCACGTTTTGGAGTTGAATTTGGACCCTAGGTCTGACCCGAGTTTGGGGCATGACGCATTTGCTGTCGACTAGACATGACTTGTGGTAGACACAACCTGACTATGTGGTCAACTAGAGAGATCATCCTAAACTTTCCAATGCACTCTAGACAACTTGCGGGCGATGGTTTGGATGACCATACAATTGACCACAACATCTTCTATGTGATATTTTAACAATCATGTTTGTGATTGTTGAAACTTTTCTTAAATACCCTAACTTTTGAAAAACTCATGACCAATAATTTATGAGCAAAAATTTGATATACATTGATTCTATAACATTTTGGAAACATTCTTAAATCATTTCTAAACATCTACATTGTTGAAATCATTCAAGAAGGGTTTTCATAGTCAAAGGTGAATTTTGAGCAATCTTATAACGCCATTACTCAAAGAGGTAATTGAGTTTTAACTTGATATATCTTCATACTTAAGGTGATATATATTAATCACTATTTATTATCTTTCAATTGTATTTGTATTCAATATTTCATATAACTTAAAACTTTAGGTGTTATGGTAAACCTTGAATTTGAGATAATTGTGATGATCTTGTTGTGTGTTTCACTAGTTGTTATATTTGGGAATGTTGTAGTATCAATGCTGTGTTAGAAAACTAAGTGGTGAGTGTACATTATTTGGTTGAGGGGTTTTGTAAAACCCTAAGGTAAATTGAGTGACTTTTTTGTGCAATCTCATATATTTGAATTAGTGAAGAGATTTATCAAATTATTGAATAGATAACTCAAGGTAGTGGAGTATGTTTGTTTAGATAAATTAAATTACTATAAATCATTGCGTTAATTGTTTTAACTTCTGCAATTTATTTTAACACATTATTCCACACACAACATGTTTGCTAAGTGTTTGATATTTGTTCTTATAGAGTTTATACTAGTATTGCATAATGGAATCATGTTCCAAGGTTTGCGAAAATCGAATAAAAACCTAATTCACCCCCTCTTAAGTTTTTTAATTGGTATAAGAGCATATCTTCTTAGTTTAACCACCTAGAAGTAAATATCAAATGGCACACTTAGACAACACAATCATAATTAAGGGATGCTCTACTAGTAGACCGTTTTTGTTGAATTGTACTAGTTACAACTTTTTGAAAGATAGAGTTATAATTTATATATTTTCTATCAATTATGAATTATGAAATATTATGGAGAATTTCATTTTGTTCCTTTTAAAGTTATAGAATGAAGGAGAGTAGCTAGAGAAATCTGATTATGATTTTGATTATGAGAATATAAAGAAAATGACATTGAACTATCTTGGCATGAATATCCTTAGTTGTGCTATTGATAATAGGGTTTGTGCTTGTGACTTCACTCATTAATTGTGGATATTACTTGAGGTTACTTATGAAAGAACTAATCAAGTGAAAGAAACCAAACTAGATATGCTTGAAGAGATTATGAGCTACTTTATAAAATCCAATGAAAACATTATCGATATGTTTACTCATTTTAATAATATCACTAATGGTTTGAAGATGTTTGTTAAGAAATATTCACTAGTTGAGAGAAATATGAAATTTCTCAATGCTCTACCTAAAGCATAGGAAGGAAAGACAGTGCTCATGCTGCAAACTTATGACTTGAAAAAAATGACAATATAAGAACTCACTGGATCATTATTACACATAGGTTAAGGGTGAATGGATGAATGATGATGAAGTAGAGGAAAAAGGAAAGTGATGCATTGCACTAAAAGTAAACAAAGACAAAGAAGAGTTTTCAGATGATAAAGATGGAAAAATTGATGAAAATGAGATGTTACTTCTAATGAAGAAATTCAAAAAAGCTTTCAAGAAGGGATACTTCATGAAAAATAGAATGTCTTTAATAAACCATCCACTTTCACAAACAACAACTCAAGACAATGTTGTGAGTGTAGAAGTCTAAATCATTTTAAATCAATTGCCCAAAATTAAAGAAAAAGGAATAGAATAATAACTCTAAAAATAAAAAGGATTTTTCTTACACTTGGAATCAAGAAGAGAGTGGAGAAGAAGATAGTCAATCCAAAAAACAAACTTTTGCTTCATGGTATTTGAAGATGAGGTAACTACTTCTAACTCACAAATGGTACATGATAGTGATACTATGATTGCAATAATGATGACATATTTGTTAGTTTTGAAAAGGATGATCTCGTTGTTAATATTAATCATAAAATGAAGAAGGTAAATAAAAGTAAATAAATTCCTAAAAGGAAAAGTTGAGAATTGTTGTTGAATGCAAATTAGTTGATGAAAATGCTTTATCGTTTTCTTCTAAAATGAGTTTTGATGAGAAAAATCTTGGCACATGAGATAAAGTCAAATTTCTTGAATGTGCAAATAATGATCTTATTGTTAAGAATAAAAAAAATTAAATGATATAATGAACGACTATGAACCTATGAAATTGATCTATGATGATTTAAGTGCTAGTTTGCATAAACTAACATGTGATAAAGATAATTTGAATAATTTACTTGGTGCACAAAGATTTTCTAATAACAAGAAAGATCTTGGTTTTTATGATGTACATGAAAATGTCTAGCACACAAAACATAGATCACATCATACATATCATACTTATGTTTCTATCTTTTCAAAAATATGTTGTACTTATTGGGGTAAACTTGGCATAAGATAAATAGATGCTATGCTAAGAAGAGAATTTAAATTGGTGCTAAAATCACATAGATTGTTAAGGTTCAAAGACTAACCCCAATGGACCCAAGAAGACTTGAGTACCAAAAGTCTCATTGTCATATTTGGTGTAAGTTTATCTTCAAGAAAAATCCAAGGAGATAAAATAGTTTCTTTGATAGTGGATGCTCAAGACAAATGACCAGAAATGAATCAATTCTTGTTGATATTGTGTCAAATGATAAAGGATATGTGACTTATGGTGACAAAAAGAAAGGAAAGATCATTGGTGATGTTGATAAAAGTCTTTGTCCCATCATTAAGCATATTCTTTTTTTATTGATATCTTAAATATAATTTGTTGAGCTAATCAATTATGTGATAATGGTTACAACGATATTTTCAATATGCATTTTTGTTTCATAATTGATTATATTACAAAAAAATTTGTATTTATTGGAAATAGAAATAAAAATATGTATTATCTCTACTTTGATTATTTAGTTTAACAATATATTAAATACCTTGCCTTGAAAGATGATGATGTATATTTGTAGCATTGTAAATTTGGACATGTCAGTACAGATACATTACATGACTTATATATAGGGATGACAATGGGGCAAATTGGGGTCGGAGTCCACAACCCCCGACCTCGCCCCAACTTTAAATACTAATCCCCATCCCCGCTCTGCCATTACTTCAAAAATTTGGAAAGAGCCTCCGTCCCCGCTCCACCCCCGCTTTACGTCATCCGCCTTCATCCTATCCCCGCCCCCTATTTAACTCCGCTTTGATCCCGTTTGACTCATGATGTCAATAAATATTTAGTCAATAATATAAACTCATTGTAATCTACAAAATTTAATAATATAAATTCATAATTAGTTAAGTATATAGTTAATAATATAAAATTATTTAAATCAATATATTTAATAATATAACTTATAGTTACATTTTTTTAAAAATGTTCACATATATTTACATAAATAATAATATATTAATATAGTTAATAATATGACTAACGATTCTTAGTTAATAATATAAACTCATTTTATTTAATTTTTTAAGTAACCAAATGGATAAGATGTTTTTCTTTAAAAAAACTATTAGAGATAAAATAGTATTTTTATTAGAGATAGAACTGAAGCCGAAGTCAGAGATTTGAGGGGCGAATTCCCATGGGGCTTCAGTGGGGAAAAATCAATCCCCCCCCATCCCGTCCCCTTCCCCGTTCCCGTTTCGTCCCCGTCCCCGCTGATCCCCGTTTTTTAGAACCCATCCCCGACCTTGACCCCATTAAATTTGAGGAATCCCCGATTTTCAATAGGGCGGATTGAAGCGGATCCTCGCTAATCCCCATTTCATTGCCATCCCTACTTATATAAGTATGAATATGTTAGTGGTTTTACCCAAAAATACATTTTGAAAAAGATTGAATTTGTGATGCATGTCAATATGGTAAACGAGTCCAAAATTATTTTAAATCAAAGAAAATGGTTTCTATTTCAAAACCCTTAGAGCTTGTGCATATGGATTTATTTGTAACTATGAGAACTATGAGACTTGGATGAAAGAAATATGCTTATATGGTTGTTGATGATTTTTTTAGATTTACCTGGGTGCCATTCCTACTTCGTAAGGATAAAACTTTAATGATTTTGTCAAAATTCTTAAATAAGTGCACAACTCTCTTGATTGCAAACTCATTTCATTTAGAAGTGTTAATGGTAGAGAATTTTGTAACAGTGATTTTACAAACTATGTGATGAGAATGGTATCTCTCACAATTTTTCAATTGTAAAATCTCCTTAACAAAATGGTGTTATTGAAAGAAAAAATCCAATTTTTCAAGAAATGACTTGTTTTATGCTATGTGAAAACAGTTTACCAAAATATTTTTAGGTCAAAGCCGTAAACACTGCTTGCACTGCTTGCTATATTATAAATCATGGGCTTCTTAGATATTTTGTCAAGAAAACCTCTTATGCGCTTTTATTTGGAAACACTACTGCTATATCAAACTTCAAAGATTTTTGTTGTAAATGTTTTATCTTAAATATCAAGGGCAATCTTGGTAAGTTTGACAAGAAATCGGATAAAGGTATATTTCTTGGTTATTCTTCAAATAAGAAATTATATCGTGTTTACAATAAAACAACTATGGTT
Organism: Apocynum venetum; assembly: GCA_019593545.1. Taxonomy (NCBI): domain Eukaryota; kingdom Viridiplantae; phylum Streptophyta; class Magnoliopsida; order Gentianales; family Apocynaceae; genus Apocynum; species Apocynum venetum. Next base: position 1,331,584 of record SRSM01000144.1, on the reverse strand, counting down.
GTAGAAGAATTTGTTTATGTTACATTTGATAAGTTTAACATTTACTTGTCAATAGATGATAATGTAAGAAATATTTATGAGCTACCTATGGATTCAATGAACATGTATCATACATAAGCAAATAAATATCAATCCAAGGTTAAGATGAACATGAAGAAATCATTGACATTCAAGAATCAACCTTACCAAAAAGTAAGACAAGTCATGGACTTTCATAAGAGTGTAGATATGCTCATTGTCATCCAAAAGAACAAATCATTGGTAATCCCAAAGAAGTAATCCCAAATAAGGGGTAAGAACTAGAAGACATTATGTAAACTTTGTTAATAAATTTTTTTTTGGTCTTATATTGAACTTGAAAGCTTAAAGTTTTTAATGTCTTAATTTTTATTATTGACAAACATTGATGAAGATTAATTGTTTACTTCTACAAGCGATAGTATTTTTGTATTCATATGATTAAATCCATGCAAGAACAAAAATTTAACTTTTCAAGTAAGTATACAACTCAAAACCATCAAGATATGACGACAAGATTACTTTGGATTAGATAGGTACTAAATGTATTAGTTCATAGAGTTCTATGATATTTTTAAACCTCTAGTTTGCCTCATATTGGTTAATGAGCATCAAGATTTCTTTTAGATTTGAAAAATGAATTTCAAATGACAAAATATGTTTTGAATGTTCAGAAAAATATTTGAAAAACTATGCATCATGATTTACATGTTAAAATGTTTTTAAAACCTTAGTTGAATGTATATTGTAACTTGATAGAATATTAGAATCATCATTTGTGTATTAAAATGTTGTGGCCATACAAATAACTTGTTTTGATTGACCTAAAGTTGCCTAAATATTATTCACAAATTGGTTTAACCTAAGGATGCATGCTTGATAAGTTTTGGATAACCAAAAGACACTTAAGGTCAAGCATACCTGATGAGCGTGTCGTTGGCTTTCAAATTAATATATTTCTAAACTCACAACTTTGTAGTAGTGGTAAGTAAAGGTCGATCCCACAGGGAATTCTAAATTCTTTGGAAGAGAAATCTAATCAGATTTCGGGGAATTTGTGTGTTCGAAAACAAAATAGAAGATGAAAAGTTTTAAGAATAATAAACACTAAACACTTAACACTTCAAACACTTTTGTAAATCTATGATAAAAGGCGTTAGCAAGGAATATATATTTAGTCTCGTTAATATGGAATAATCATTGATAAAAATACTTTAGATAAGTTGACTTGGAATATCGCGTAGTGCAGCAATTCCGGTTCTAATTAGAATAGATCAATTTCGCGTAGCGCAGCAAATTAATCACTAACCTAATCAATAATTTTACCAAATTGCTTGAATAAAATTATCAATCAAGTTGCAAAAAGATTGAGAATATCATCAACATAAATATCATAAAAATAATAGCCAATTAAATGTATGTAATATATTTCAGGCAATTCCTCATTAATTAATCAAACTAGTTTAATCAATTTAATGATACTACAATGGAAAATCAAACATCCGATTCTCAATTCCTAGTTAATCAATCATATATATCAATTAAAATGACTAGACTTAATTGAAAACATACAATTGATAGAATGAATTGTGAAGTTGTTCAAATACTCAAGATCAATTTAACATTAACTAATCAAAAATTAGATTCTTCTAATTTAAGATTAATTCTTGAAGATATAGATATAAAAGATTTTAATCTATAAGTTGAATCTTAATCTATGACTAAAATTATCTCAAAATCCCATAAAAACTCAACTTAATACATATCCTTGCTAACTAACAAATTACTCAAAATTCATAAGTAAAATCATTAAAGAGAGAATGAAGGATAGAAATAACTCATTCAATTTCGAAAATTGAAATATGGACAACTTCACTCCTTTGATCTTCTTCAATCTCAATACAAGAAATCACAAGTGTTATTTTGTAGCTAAGAAGTTCTAAAGAGAGTCTAAGGAGACTAGATGTCTAAAACACTGCCAAAAGAGTGTATAAATAAGTACAACACGTTTTTAGGGCTACAGTACATAAAGAGACTAAGTCAACCAACTAAAATTAGATAAGAAATGAAGTAGCTGTTTGAGAAATTAATTTGCCACCTGAGCGGCAATTTACACTGAGCTTATCGTCTTAGTTATTGAGCTTGCCACCTAAGCGGCAATTGGCATTGAGATTGCCACGTAAGTGGCAAATTCAACAGTGCTTCATTTCTTCAATTTCCTTTTTTGTTTGTTGCATTTATCTCTTCAATTCTTTAGTCGAAATTGTTCATTTCACTACAAACAAAGATTTAAACATGAGGAATAACTTAAAACCATAAAACACGTAATTAACTAGATTTAATATCAAATATAAACACAATAAATACCTAAAAATCTAGTAAATTATGGTTCAATCAATACCTAACTTGCGGATGACCAACTTGCAGTGAACTGGAAGACATCGGGTATCACAACAAGTTGTTTAGATAACTTGCGAATGATGGTGCGGACAACCATGCGGTTGACCAAACCTTGCTAGTGGATTAACAACGACTATATTTTTAGTAATTGTGGATGATGCTATACATGTTTGAAAGCCTTAAAGCTTTTAATATCTTAATTTTGATTAAATGACAAACATTGATAAGGACTAATGGCTTTATTGTTTTAGTGATGATCTTTTAGGATTCATATATCTAATCCTTGCAAGATCAAAGTTTCAAATCTTCAGGAAAGAGCTTTTGTTGTCAAGCCTTGAAGATAAGCGTTTCTGGATTAGATAGGATCTAGAGGTGTAGCTTTAATTCTTTATTTATCTTTGGTTATCTCTAGGTCTATTCCTTTGAGTAATGAGTTCTATAGGTTGCTCAATAAGAGTGAAATGATTTTCAAAATGCATTTCATTTAGATAAAACATGAGTTGGGTATTTGAAATGATTTTCAAAATACATGCACATACTTCAAAATTCATAAATATAGTTTGCAAACTCTTAGAGTTGTTTGGGAACTTGTTCTGCATAGTTTTAATGCATTTGTGGTCGACCTGACAAAAGTGTGGACGACCACAAATCATGCGGTCGACCAGACTTCTCAGAGTATCGTCCGCAGGCTGTCCAGAGTTCTCTGGAACATTTGCGGATGATGGTACGGACGACCCTCTTGATTTGCGGTCGACCGCACTTCTCCTGAGTGGGATTCAAACAGCCATTTTTATGACCGTTGGTGCATACATATAAATACCCAATCGTTTAAACAACTCATATCAATCACTTTTTGAGCAAAAATCTGATCCTAACACTTCATAGAACCTCTGGAGATTATTTTGAAACCAAATCTTAACATTCATATTGTGAAATTCATCAAAGTGAGATTTATACAAAATCATTGGGGTTCTTGAGCAACTTACAAGAAAACATTACTCAAAGAGGTATTTATGCTTTACATTGATATATCTTCACATTAAGGTGATTTCATATATCAAACTCTTCTTATTCATATCTTGATTGATTTGTTCAAGGTTGCATTGAGCTTAAAACTCTAAGGGTTAGAGTGAGCCTTGAACTATAGAAAACTGTGTTTGTGTTAAGAGCTTCTTTTTCATTAATTGTTGTAATAGAGATAGGTGTGTAGACAAGGTTATATTGTAAAACTCAAAGTGTTGAGTGAACCTTGGTTGGTTAAGAGGTTTATGTTGTAAAACCCTAAGGGAATTGGGCGAGCCTCTATTGTATTCGCTCTTACTATATTAGTGAAAGGTTTTGTGAAATCCTTGAGTAGATAGCTCAAGGTAGTGGATTAGGTTTTGTTGGATAAACCGAACCACTATAAATCTTTGTGTTCATTGTTTCTTTTCTTGAACTCATCTTTTCATACTTTGGTTGAACACCAAGTGTTTGATATTTGTTATCTTAGAAAGCTTGTTTAATTTAAAGAGGAAAAATCGGTTAAAACCTAATTCACCCCCCCCCTCTTAGGTTTTTCAATTGGTATCAGAGCAGGTCTTCTTGTTGATAAGGCTTAACATCCTTGAAGCAAAGATTCTAGTGGCTCATCTAGATAACACTATGATGGTAGAAGGTTACTCTACTACTAGACCTCCTTTGTTGAATGGCACAAACTATAATTTCTGGAAAAATAGAGTTAGAATCTATATATCTTCTCTAAACTATGAATTATGGAATATTGTTGAAAATGGTCCCTATGTTCCTTTCAAAGTTGTTGATGGTATAAAGATTGATAGAATTTCTGAGGAATTTGATGATGAAGATAAAAAAAAAATGACCCTTAATTTTCTTGCCATGAACACTCTTACTTGTGCACTTGATATGAATGAGTATAACAGGGTAAGATGTTGTGAATCTGCACATGAAATGTGGAGACTACTTGAAGTGACTCATGAAGGTACAAACCAAGTAAAGGAAACAAAACTTGGTATGCTTACAAGGGAGTATGAACTTTTCACTATGAAATCAAATGAAAACATCACTGATATGTTTACTCGCTTTACTAACATTATTAACGGTTTAAAAGTGTTTAGCAAGTCTTATTCTATAGGAGAACAAAATATGAAAATACTCAATGCTTTACCAAAGGCTTGGGAAGGCAAAACCACTGCTATGTTGGAAACTCATGATTTGAAGAAGAAACCAGTGGAAGAGCTTATTGGATCACTTCTCACTCATGAGATTAGGATGAAGTGGTTGAATGATCAAGAAGTGGAAGACAAAGGGAAAAGAGGAATTGCTCTCAAAACTAAAGAGAACAACGAAAATGAATCTTCCAGTGATGAGGAAGAAATGGATGATGAGGAAATAGCTCTTGTCATGAAGAACTTCAAGAAAATGTTCAAAAAGAGACATTTCAACAAATTCAAAAAGAAGCCATCGACATCTACAAATAACAACTCAAAGCAATGCTATGAATGCGGAAGTCCAAATCACTTCAAAGCGGACTGTCCAAAATTAAGAGAGAAAGAAAAGAAGTACAAGTCCAAGAACAAGAAAGGACTTGCTTGCACTTGGGATCAAGAAGGAAGTGAAGATGAAGAACAAACTGAACATGCAAATGTTTGTTTCATGGCCATTGAAGATGAGGTAAATACTCCAAAAACTCCTTCTTTAGTTGATGATGAAAGTGATGATGATATTTGTGACATGTTTGATAGAGATGAATTCATCTCCAATCTCTATAAGGAAATGAAAAAGATTATCAAGAAAAACAAAGTCCTGAAATGTCAAGTAGAGAAGCTATCATTAGATAATACTAGGCTCATCGATGAAAATGCCTTGTTAACTTCTACAAAGATTTGTCTTGATGAGAATGTTATTGGTTTAAATGATAAGGTAAAATTTCTTGAGAATGCTAATGTTGATCTTATTTCTAGAAACAAGAAGTTGGATGATATGATGAGTGATTATGATGCCATGAAAATTAGAATGAGTGATTTAAGTGCTAGCTTGCAAAAACTTACATGTGGTAGGGACAATTTGAACAAACTACTTGGTATGCAAAGACTCACTCATGATAAGAGAGGTCTTGGTTTTGATGATAGTTATAATAATGTCTCACACACACATGAGAGTTTATCTCACTCACATGTGTCACATACACATAAGAGAGTATCTCATGCATATCATTCACATGTCTATACTTCTTCGAAAATATGTTGTACTTATTGTGGTAAAAATGGTCATAAAGTGACTAGATGTTATGTGAAGAAAAAGATTGAGAATGGTGCTAAAAGCACTTGGGTAATTAAAAGAACTAACCCCAATGGACCCAAGAGAATTTGGGTACCAAAAGGCTTATTAACATATTTGATGTAGGTATGTTTTCAATTGAAAACAAAGGAGAACAAATGGTTTCTTGACAGTGGATGCTCAAGACACATGACTGGAAATGCATCCATACTTAATGATGTCAAACCAAGAGATGAAGGATTTGTGACTTTCGGTGACAAAAAGAAAGGGAAAATCATTGGCATTGGCAATGTTGGTAAAAGTACTTCTCCCTTTATTAAAGATGTTCTTCTTATTGATAATCTCAAATATAATTTGCTTAGTATTAGTCAATTATGTGATAATGGTTATAAGGTTATTTTCAAGAAGGATTCATGTTTAATTATTAATGATTGCTCTAACAAAATTGTTTTTGTTGGAAATAGAAATGGAAATATGTATGATCTTTACTTTGATGATTTAGTTGAACAAGATGTTAAATGTCTTGCTTTGAAAGATGATGATGCATATCTTTGGCATCGTAGGTTAGGACATGTGAGCATGGATACTTTGCATAACTTATCTAAACATGAATATGTTAGAGGATTGCCTGCCATTCATTTTGAAAAATATCGTGTTTGTGATGCGTGTCAATATGGTAAACAAGTCAAGAGTTCTTTTAAACCTAAGAAGATTGTTTCAACTTCAAAACCTCTTGAACTTGTTCATATGAATTTATTTGGTCCTATGAGGACAATGAGCCTTGGTGGAAAATTGTATGCTTATGTGATAGTTGATGACTTCTCTAGATTTACTTGGGTATTATTCTTGTTGGGCAAAGATGAAGCTTTTGGAGCTTTTGTCAAGCTTTTTAAACAAGTACAAAACACCATAGGTTGCAAACTCATCTCCATTAGAAGTGATAATGGTAGAGAATTTTGCAATATTAACTTCACTAAACTGTGTGATGAGAATGGAATTTCTCACAATTTTTCTGTTGCTAAAACTCCTCAACAAAATGGTGTTGTTGAGAGGAAAAATCGTACGTTACAGGAAATGGCCCGTTCTATGCTATGTGAAAATAATTTGCCAAAGTATTTTTGGGCTGAAGCTGTAAACACCTCTTGCTATATTATAAATAGAGTGCTTCTTAAACCCCTTGTGAAGAAAACCCCCTATGAACTTATGTTTGGCAAAACTCCTTCTATTTCTTACTTCAAGGTTTTTGGTTGTAAATGTTTTGTTTTAAACGTCAAAGACAATCTTGGTAAGTTTGATAAGAAATCCAATGAAGGTATATTTCTTGGCTATTCTTCAATAAGAAAAGCTTATCGTGTGTATAATAAGAGAACTATGATTATTGAAGAAGTTATTCATGTTGTTTTTGATGAATCTAACATCTATTTGCCAAGAAATGAGATTGAAGGTGATATTCAAGAAATACCTTTGAAGTCAATAAATAAGGATGCTGCTCAAACAAATGAAAATCCTTCAACATCAAAGGATGAGAATAGAGAAGTCCTTGAAAATCAAGAATCTATCTCACTTGAAGAAGGAACAAAGTATGATCTTCCAAAAGAATGGAAATATGTTCACAACCATCCAAAGGATCAAATCATTGGTGATCCAAATGAAAGGGTAAGAACTAGAAGATTTTTTACAAATTTTGTTGATGATTTTGCATTTTTATCTCATTTAGAACCTAGGAACATTGATGAAGCTCTTAATGATGATTTTTGGATTATTGCCATGCAAGATGAGTTAAATCAATTTGAAAGGAGCAAAGTATGGGAACTTGTACCTAAACCTTCAAATCTTACTATTATTGGTACAAAATGGGTCTTTAGAAACAAACTTGATGAACATGGTATTGTAACTAGAAATAAGGCTAGACTTGTTGCTCAAGGATATAATCAGGAAGAAGGTATTGATTATGATGAGACCTTTGCTCCAGTGGCTAGATTAGAGTCCATTAGAATGTTACTTGCATTTGCTTCCTTTAAAGGTTTTAAATTATTTCAAATGGATGTCAAAAGTGCTTTCTTAAATGGTGTCATTCAAGAGGAAGTGTATGTTGAACAACCTCCTGGTTTTATTCATGAATCATATGTAAATCATGTGTACAAGCTCTCCAAAGCCTTATATGGTTTAAAGCAAGCACCAAGAGCTTGGTATGATAGACTCAGCAATTTTCTTATTGAAAAAGGTTTTTCTAGAGGTATAGTTGATACTACTCTTTTTATTAAAAATAAAGCTCATGATATTTTGATTGTTCAAATATATGTTGATGATATTATTTTCGGAGCTACTAATGAAAATATGTGCAAAGATTTCTCTAAGACAATGCAGGATGAATTTGAAATGAGCATGATGGGTGAGTTGACATTTTTTCTTGGATTACAAATTAAGCAAGCAAAGGAAGGTACTTTCATTAACCAAGCCAAGTACACAAAAGAATTACTGAAAAGGTTTGGAATGGCTGATTCAAAGGAGATTGATACTCCTATGGCCACATCTATTAAATTAGACAAAGACGAGAATGGTAAGATGATTGACCAAACTATATACAGAGGAATGATTGGTAGTCTTTTGTATTTAACTGCTAGTAGACCTGATATTATGTTCTCTGTTTGTCTATGTGCTAGATTTCAATCATCTCCTAGAGAATCTCATTTGATTGCTGTGAAACGTATTCTTAGATACTTAAAGGGGACGATAGATTTTGGTTTGTGGTATCCTAAATCTATGTCTTTTGAGCTAGTAGCATTTACTGATGCAGATTATGCAGGTTGTAGAGTAGAACGTAAGAGTACTAGTGGTCACTGTCAATTTCTTGGTTACTCTTTAGTTTCTTGGTATAGTAAGAAACAAGCTTGTGTCTCTCTCTCTACCACTGAAGCTGAATACATTTCTGCTGGTAGTTGTTGTGCACAAGTTTTATGGATGAAAACCACCTTGCAAGATTATGGCTTGAACTTTGATTGTACCACTATCAACTGCGATAATACTAGTGCCATAAATCTGACAAAGAATCCTATACAACATGCAAAAACTAAGCATATAGATATTAAACATCATTTTTTACGTGATCATGTTTTAAAAGGTGATATTGTTCTTGAGTTTGTTCCTACGGATGATCAATTAGCTGATATTTTCACAAAGCCTTTGGCTGAGAAAAGGTTTTGTTTACTTAGAAAACTTTTGGGTATTGGTACGTTTGATTTCTAACTTGTGCGTTTTTATGAAGTCTGTCAAATATATGCTTTTGTGCATTGTTTTGGATAACACCATTGGCAGGTGCGGTCGACCGCAAGCTAGAAAATAATCATCCACAGAACAGACAGTGGACTTGAGGATGATCATGACAGGATGACCGGTCGACCGCAGATTCAAAGTATCGACCGGAGAGGTTCCAGTGGACGTGCGGACGATACACTTATCAAATCGTCCGGTCGACCGCAGATTAAACACATCGACCGAAAATGTTCCAGAAAATTTGCGGACGACTCAAATTAAAACTTCCGGTCGACCGCAGATTAAATGTATCGACCGAAAATGTTCCCGAGTAACAAAAATCAAGGTGCGGACGATACTGCGGACGACGATCCGGTCGACCGCACATCTGTAGACCGTTACAAATATGCCTCTTTCGGACGCAACTTTTCATCTTCCAATCATCCCCACCTCTTCATTTATCAGCCGCAACTCTTCAAACTCTCATAACCCACGAACAATCCACCATAAATACACTTCATTTCTTCCCCAATTCATACATTCATCCTACATATCCTTGTTTGCTGCATTTGAAAACCCTAGAAATGGCAAAAACTCAAAGTGACAAGGGGAAAACACAAATGGTTCAAGATGTTCCAAAGAAGAAGAGAACCATGCAAGCTTCTTCTCAACTCTTCAGGAGCAAGCATCATGAGGATCGTTACAATGATTACCTCAAAAATCGCCAAGTAATTTCTGGGAGCACCATTGATAGGTATGAATTTCCCTTTGATAGAATTCTTACCTATATGGCTTGGCAAGGATGGGATAATATAATTAATCATGAAGAATCCTTGTATACTGATCTTGTATATCAGTTTTATGCTAATCTTGAAGAGGTATTAGAAAAGAAGGGAGAGATAACTATAAGGACTCTTTTTGTTTCAAGGGTCAATGGGATAGATATAAAATTTACTTCCATTGGTTTAGATGAAATCTTAGAGATACCTATAGATGGGATTGAGTATTTTAATACTCATCACAAAATAAATCATAAGGATTTTTCTGCTGAGGGTTTTGAGAAGATCTTCACTAAAGGAAACTCTTTTGTAAACTTAGTCAAGAGAGAGGCCAATGTGTTTAGTTTTGAACATCGAATTCTTCATCATATGTGCACTAACATCTTCATCCCCACTAAAGGCCATAAAACTACTGTCACGTTTATGCATATGTTTCTTATGTATTTGTTGGTGAAGAGAATCCGGGTGGATTTTGGTTACATTATGGTACACCACATGATGGCTACCATTGAGAAGGGCAAAGGTGTTCCGAAAAGCTTACCTTATGGACGGTTATTAACCAAACTTTTCCGCCATTTCAACGTCCCATTTCCAGAACTGAAGGGGACAAAACATGTGCCTAAGTTCAACTTTACTTCTTTTAAAAGAATGCAAGCGTTATGTCTCAATGGTACATGGGATTTGAAGAAAAATATGACTTCGGAAGAGATCATTGTGGCAACAAAGGAGACAACAAGGTTGATGGGAAAAGAACCACCGATAATTCTTCATGAAGACGACCTTTCTGGCGAAGGTGAAGACTCACAAGGAGTGAAAAGATCACTTCATCTAGATAAGGAAGAAGATGTTCCTCCTGAGGCTCCAGATTTGAAGAGGGCAAAAGGTAAAGAAAAAGTTGGAGAGGAAGATGTATCCACTCCAAAACCTGCCATTTGGGGTGCCCTGGAAGAAATCTCTTCTCAGATTGGCTCCATGTTTAGCACATTTGACAATCATTTCAAGACACTTCACTCCAAGATCGACGACCTGGCATCAAGGGTGGAGTACCATGGCATTGAGATCATCAACATCAAATTTCATCTAGAGGCACTACATGGCATTCAGGTTGACGTTTCTACACCACCACCTTCACATGATATGCCCCCGCCTGATGAGCAGCCTGCTGGACCATCCTCTTCCACAGCAAAAGTTTATATGCGACGACCTAGGAGATAGTGTTTTTCTGCACTTATTGTACTTTTGTTTTATCCAGACAACTTATCTCTTGTTTGTATTCTTGACTCTATTTTTATATATTTTTCCCCATGATGACTCCTTGGTAGTTGATGGATCTTATTGTTTAATTAACTTAGTTCTATCCTTTCTATCCATTCTTTTTGAATGATGACAAAAGGGGGAGAAAAACTACTGTTGATTGCAATATATAAATGTCGTGAAACTAACTTTTTTGTTTCAGGAATTTCTGAGATGAACTTAAATGCTCAAACTCATCAAAATCAAGAGAAAGGAGAAATAGCTCTAAAAGGTTAAGTATGGCTATCCTTGGTTTAAAGGTTATATATTTCTAAGTTTATGCTATATTGAGATTGAAGGAGAATGGGAATTGTGTGTTGGTGGCCGGGTTGGCCTTATGTGCGATTTTATGTGTTATCTCATCTCTTTTTGCATTGTTGAGTTTATGTTGCAAAAATGGTTTTTTATAAGAGTTATAAAGGAAACTCTGTCAAAATTTTTACAAAACCTAGCATATTGTAAGGGGGAGCATTTTTTTACATATTATATAAACTCTTCCTTACTTTGAATCCTTGCACTTAATTGTTATATTCATCACATTGCATTAATATTTGTCATCATCAAAAAGGGGGAGATTGAAAGCCTTAAAGCTTTTAATATCTTAATTTTGATTAAATGACAAACATTGATAAGGACTAATGGCTTTATTGTTTTAGTGATGATCTTTTAGGATTCATATATCTAATCCTTGCAAGATCAAAGTTTCAAATCTTCAGGAAAGAGCTTTTGTTGTCAAGCCTTGAAGATAAGCGTTTCTGGATTAGATAGGATCTAGAGGTGTAGCTTTAATTCTTTATTTATCTTTGGTTATCTCTAGGTCTATTCCTTTGAGTAATGAGTTCTATAGGTTGCTCAATAAGAGTGAAATGATTTTCAAAATGCATTTCATTTAGATAAAACATGAGTTGGGTATTTGAAATGATTTTCAAAATACATGCACATACTTCAAAATTCATAAATATAGTTTGCAAACTCTTAGAGTTGTTTGGGAACTTGTTCTGCATAGTTTTAATGCATTTGTGGTCGACCTGACAAAAGTGTGGACGACCACAAATCATGCGGTCGACCAGACTTCTCAGAGTATCGTCCGCAGGCTGTCCAGAGTTCTCTGGAACACTTGCGGATGATGTAGCGGTCGACCGGACTTCTGAGCTCATCGTCCGCAGGCTGTCCAGAGTTCTCTGGAACATTTGCGGATGATGGTACGGACGACCCTCTTGATTTGCGGTCGACCGCACTTCTCCTGAGTGGGATTCAAACAGCCATTTTTATGACCGTTGGTGCATACATATAAATACCCAATCGTTTAAACAACTCATATCAATCACTTTTTGAGCAAAAATCTGATCCTAACACTTCATAGAACCTCTGGAGATTATTTTGAAACCAAATCTTAACATTCATATTGTGAAATTCATCAAAGTGAGATTTATACAAAATCATTGGGGTTCTTGAGCAACTTACAAGAAAACATTACTAAAAGAGGTATTTATGCTTTACATTGATATATCTTCACATTAAGGTGATTTCATATATCAAACTCTTCTTATTCATATCTTGATTGATTTGTTCAAGGTTGCATTGAGCTTAAAACTCTAAGGGTTAGAGTGAGCCTTGAACCATAGAAAACTGTGTTTGTGTTAAGAGCTTCTTTTTCATTAATTGTTGTAATAGAGATAGGTGTGTAGACAAGGTTATATTGTAAAACTCAAAGTGTTGAGTGAACCTTGGTTGGTTAAGAGGTTTATGTTGTAAAACCCTAAGGGAATTGGGTGAGCCTCTATTGTATTCTCTCTTACTATATTAGTGAAAGGTTTTGTGAAATCCTTGAGTAGATAGCTCAAGGTAGTGGATTAGGTTTTGTTGGATAAACCGAACCACTATAAATCTTTGTGTTCATTGTTTCTTTTCTTGAACTCATCTTTTCATACTTTGGTTGAACACCAAGTGTTTGATATTTGTTATCTTAGAAAGCTTGTTTAATTTAAAGAGGAAAAATCGGTTAAAACCTAATTCACCCCCCCCCTCTTAGGTTTTTCAATGTTCATTCCCACACAAATTTTCATAAGACTTTTGGGAAAATATTTTGAACTAAGACCTTTTGTGCTAAACATTTATATACATCTTGTACATGATTTAACCCTTTCAATGCTTCAAATTGTTTGAAAACAATCAAGAAATGTTTTGACATGAAAGAGCAATTTATTGAGCAATTTTGAAAAACATGATTCCAATACGAAGTGTATGAGTTTCAAATTGATATATATGTACACTAAAGTGATATCTATGAAATTCTCTATCTTTTATCATTAATTGTAATTGTGTCAAGGTTGCAAGTAGCATACAATTCTAAGTGTTGGGGTGAGCCTTGTATGTGTTATTTTCTATTCAAGGTTATTGTAAAACCTTTGGATGAATCTTGAATTGAATTGTATTTTGAGGACTTCACTAAGGAGAGTGAGATTAAGTTTATCAATGTTGTGTTGTAAAACTCAAGAGTTGAGTAAGCCTAGATTAGTTGAAATGCTATTTGTAAAACCCTAAAGTGAATTGAGTGAATCTTTTTTGTAATATTATTTATTTGATTAGTGAAAGTATGTGGTAATTCATTGAGTAGATAACTGAATGTAGTAGATTAAGTTTTGTTGAATAAACTGAACCATTATAAATCATTATATTTATTGTTCTAGTTTCTGAATTTTATTTGAACACATAGTTACTCACACAACCTGCACATAGTTTAAAAATTAGATTGAAAAATTAGATAAAAGCCTAATTCACCCCCTCTTAGATTTTTCAATTGACATTAGAGCAGGTCTACTTGTTTTAGGTTTAGCAACCTATAAGTAAAGATCTTATGACTAATCTAGACAATAATATCATGATTGAGGGATACTCTACTAGTAGACCATCTTTTTTATATGACTCTAATTATAATTTCTAGAAAGATAGAATTAAAATTTATATTTCTTATATAAATTTTGATTTGTGGAATATTATTGTAAATGGTCCTTATATTCCCATGAAGTTTGTTGATGGATGTAGTGTTGAGAAAACTCTTGGTAAGTTTGATGAGGAGAATAAAAAGAAAATGACTTCGAACTTTATTGTCATGAATACTCTATGTTGTGCTCTTAGTATAAATGAATATAATAGAATAAGTGGTTGTAGTTTGATATATGAAATGTAGAGATTACTTGAAGTTGCACATCATGCACTTCAAATTAAGAAGAAGGTGAAAATGAACAAAATGATCAATCCAAGCTTGCAAACAATTGTCTTATGGCTTTTGAAGATGAGGTAACTACTTTTACTTGTTGCAATGATGATAATTGTGATATGTTTTATCAAGATGAATTTGTTGCTAATCTTTATCATGAAATGAAGAAAGTCATCAAGAAGAATAAATTATTGAAATGCCAAGTGGAGAATTTGTCATTGGATAATGCTAAATTATTTGATAAAAATATTTTGTTGCTTTCTTCCAAACAGGCTCTTGATGAAATTTTTTTCGTCTATATGATAAGGTAAAATTTATTAAAAGTGCTAATAATAATCTTGTTATTAGAAATATGAAATTGAATGATATTATGAGTGACTATAATGTTATGAAGTTGAGAATGAATGACTTAAGAGTTAGCTTGCATAAACTCATGTATGTTAGAGACAACATGAACAAATTACTTGGTGCACAAAAACTCTCTAATGATAAGAGGTGTATTGGTTTTGTTGATATACATGATGATATTTCACATACACATAAAAATGTATCACACAAATTATTTCACATACACGTCATAGAGCTCACTACACATATCATGTTCATGTTCATACTTCATAAAAAATATGGTGTACTTATTGTGGTAGAATTGGACATAAGATGACAAAGTGCTATGCGAAGAAGAATATTGAGATTTGTGAAAAAAATATTTGGATTGCTAAAACAAATACAACTAATTCTCATGGATCCAAAGTCACTTGAATACCAAAAGGTTCATATTCTTCGCAAGTAACTTAATATGATGCTCATAAAAGAGCAAAATAACATGCCAAGAAATTGTTTCCAATCCATATTATCAAATATGATATACTAAAGTACAATGTTTTTCATGAAAGTAATGAAGAAATTCTTTCTTTTAAAATTGAATCATTGGTAAGAATTCTTTGGTCATAAATTATGTAAACCTTGTTCATAATGTTATATGTGGTAAAATGTTTTCAATACTATTACTTAATTAAGTTTCTAATTGGTTTTTGTATTTTGTATATGCTTTACATTCTAAATTATTTTCTCTTGAAACATGTTAATTGAATATATTGATAATTCAGAAGTCTTGTCATATTATTGTTTGATATAATTCTTTCACATATTTTCTCATAAACACTGAATTTCCTCTAAATATCATTTGGTTGATCACATGATATAAGTGGACTTTGTCATTAAGTGGATAATGGTAATTCTGTTGAACTTGTGGACGACTCTTAAAATGGTCCTGGTTGATCGCATGGACAAGTGGATCATCCTTTAAGTGGACAGCAAGATTGTGGACGACCCAAGAATGATTATCTGCAAGTGAGAATAAAGGAAAATAAATTTGCGGATAATCAAGAGGACAACCAAGCAATTGACCACATTTGTTGGAATGTTTTAAAATTAAGAGAAGCGGGCAATTGTTTTTATTATTATTATTTTATCGTCCAAAAACACTCCCCACTCAGTTACAACTCTTGAATTTCTTCTTATCTAATCACTTGCTTTTCAAGCTCTATATTTGGCCATTTATTGATTCAAGTTACTTTTAAAAGTGTCCAAACAGTTCCCTAGAAAAAGAGGTCCCTAATGCACAATGTTTTCATAATAATGTTAAACCCTAGTACTGTAAATGAGACAACCCATTAGATCCCTTTCTCATCCGTTGTTGTTTTCTCATCTAATTGATTCAATTCAATTTTAAAGTAGCGTGATTTTTGAAACATGTTTCTGGAGCAGACTAATTCTGATTAATTAATTTGAGGATGAACAATATTCATTTATGGCTTCATATAACATTGTTAATCATAAAGATGTTCACTACAAGATTTTTATCATCCCTTGTCTAAAACTTTTGAAAATCTCAAGTATGAGTTAGCCATGCTTTTTAACCATAGAAGGATTTCCATCTAAGAGATTGAAAACCATTGAAAGATCTTCTAAACAAAAATAAAAAATCATTGAGAGCTTCAACAGGAAAACTAAAAACCATTAGAATCTTTGGAAAAACAATGATTGGAAGAAAAGTCTCTTATATGTATGCTGCAATGGAATTAGAAAGAACTTTAGTCGAGCAAAAGATTGATTTATTATATGGATGAGGAAATTCTAGACTGATTCGAGTAATCGTTGATACTTCTGGAAAAGAAAATAGTCTCACGGTAGGTATAATTCTATTTCCTCTCAGTATGACATATGGAAGAAGTGTGGCCTTTGAAATCAAAACAAAATCTATCTTTGAACGGATTACTCTCATGATGAAGTTTTGATGTGCTAGAAAAGTTATTTAACATAACTTCATGGTCTAGTTTGAAGCTGCATAACAAATTGATTGGGCTTTTAAATGTCAATCACTTATTTGATAGTTTATTAGCATTCTTGAATAAAGTTGTGGAACACAAGTTGTTATTTCCAATTTTTAGAGGATTCTAGTTATTACATCTCCAATATGAGAGTTATTAGCAAGATTATAATCTTTTGTTACGAAATTTGATTCAGAGATACTTCTTAGTGACTCGACTATCACTGAAAGTAGAAACAACATAAATCTAGATGAGATTGACTTGAAACTGAGGTTATAAGATGAAGTTTTGTCCCTATCTCCACTGGATCATTCTCTTCGCAAAATTTGGGTATTCTAGTTGTTGAACCATTACTAGTGGTTGAGCAAGTTGTGGAACTGTTTACAACTCGAGCATCACTTTTCTACGCTTTAATTTCCTTTTTATGCCACTATATATTTTTTTTTACATTTGACAATGAACTTGTCTTCATGTTTAATGTAATTTTTGCAGCTTTGAGTTGTATGATATATGCAAGATGCTAATAAATTTTTTATGAGATTTGATATTGAAGTTTTCACATAATAAATTCAAAGCCTCCAATATAAGATGATTATCATACATGCAAATCATACGATCAATGTAAGCATATTATGCTAAAGAATTGCAAGAAAATGAACAATTTCATAAATTGGCATTCCTTGTGAAGGATATGAAGCAAAATATACTATGTTTCCTCAAATTACTTTCATACATTATTGATGGGGTACCTTGTGATAAATTTTGGATTTCTATCATATCCTTGCTTAATGTTCGCAATTAGAATATTTGGATTTGTGATTGCAAAAGTATACGCATCTACTATTTCCTACCTTGTTGGTATTAAGTTTTGATTATGATATTCATGAGATAAAGTTATACACCTAATGTGTCGTATCTTGATTTTGTGCAAATAAGTATTCAATTTGTTTATATGAATTGTATTATTTTTTAGTAAACTTTGTTTTTAAGATTTATATGCTTATCAATTGGCTGAGAAAATGTTCTATTTTAGAAAGTTATTGGGTGTTTGTATATACAATTACTAATGAGTTTGTTATCGTATAGCTTTTTGAATTATCAAAACAATAATTTTTGAATGCTTATAAGTTGCTTAGAAGAACTTTCGGATGACGTCTGGAGAAGGTGCGGTCGACTACATTTTACAGGAGTATTGTTCGGAGAGTGGTCAGTTGATTTGAGAAAGACCTCGGGAAAGTCTTCAGTTGACCACATGATACAAGCCGATAACAAAGTAGGTAGAGAACTTGCGGACGACCACAACAAATTGTTTAATCAACAACACAAAATGATTGTATCGCTCGAAATGAGAAATGAAAGGATAAGTAAATTGCATTAAAAAATGGTTCAACCAACCAAATCTCCAGTGGTTCCAAAGGAGAAGAACAACAACACTATATCATTATTCACAAGTAATAAGAATGAAGTTTGAGTCTATGACTATCTTGGGTATCAAAATGTGAATCCTAAAAATACCGTCAACTCATGCGGGTTTTCTTTTGAAAATATCTTGAAGTATATTGCTAATCAAGAATGGTATGATATTATTATGCATGATAAGCCAATGTACAATGACTATGTGGTTCAATTCTATGCTAATCATGAGAAATATACTCTTGAAGGTTCTAAGAATGTATATTATGTGTCTAAAGTACTTGGTATTGACTTAAAATTCAATAACTATGACGTGGATGATATTTTGGGTGTTCCTCTTGATAGGATTGAGTATTTTTAATACTCAAAAAGTTTTCTATCATTCTGCATTCCATGTTCAAGATTTGAAGATGTTTTTACAAATGAAGAGTCTATTGTGAATCTAGCAACAAAGGGATCTATTGTTTTTATTCTTGAAAACATGATACTTTATCATATATGCACCACTATATTTATACCCATATATGGTCATAGAACATCTATTACTCATTTGCACATGTTTATTATGCTAATAATGATCAAATGAAGAATGCTAGATCTTGGTTATCTTATGGTGAATTATATGATGTCTATTATTGACAAGAAAGCCAATAAAATGCAGAAAAATTTACCCTATCTTCACTTTTGACTAAAGTTTTCAGACATTTTAAGATTCCTCTTCATGAAGTTGAAGAGAAGAGAAATTTCCTAAAATATGAATTTGTAGCTTACAAGAGGATGTAGGAACTTTATCTTAATGGTGTTTGGGATTTCAAAAGAAATATGACACAAGTTGAACTTGCTCAAGCAATTAAAAAAACTGTATGATTGAAAGAAAATGATCAACCAATTATTCTCAAAGGCAATGATGCTATTGATGAACAATTCACTCAAGAAAAATTTGAGAGCTCAAGAGGTACTAAATGGAAGCTTAATGTGGATGAAAAATAAGTACAAGAAGAAAATACACCCCTTAACACTTCTATTAGATAGAGATTGAGAAAAGAGAAAGGACAGATGCATGAGGAAATTGAAAAAGATCAAGAACCCACAACAAAATCTAAAAAACAAGGTGTCACTGACAGATTTGAGCATATGGAATCAAGAGTAGAGTTTCTTCATCACAAGAGACTAATATTGTTGCCACTACAACTGCAATACCGCCTAGAACAATGACACATCCATCTATTCATGATGTTGTTGAGATTCCACCATGTTATAATCAGTCTACACTTGTGGCTATTGATTCTCTACTGTTGGAGTTAAGAGCTATGTGACTGAGGAGACTACTGATACAACTAAGTCATCTTCTTTTGTTGAACCATCTACAAGTGATACACTATTTTGGAGGATACCACTATAATGACCATTTTTGCTAATGATTCATGTCTCATAGTTCAAGCTTCTATCATTCCGGAGACCACTTCTGCAACAACTATTTCTGCAATCCAAGGTCTATGCTTGCAAGCCTCGGACTTCAACTTCTGGTACTTGAGAGTCATCTTTATAGCTTTCATTTTCTTTTATATCTATTATGGACCGTTTTCTTATTTTTCTGCTACATTATGAACTCTTCATGCAATCTTCTTTTTAAGTAATATAGTTTATTTGTTAGATTATCCCCGTGATGATTCCTTGGTAGTTGAGGGATTACATTAAATGCTTTTGACATTGTTTTAATCCTTCATACACTTTTTTTGAATGATTATAAATGAGGAGAAAATCTAAGCGTTGACAGCAATGTTTAGGAGTTATATTTGTGTTGCGTTCTTTTGAAAACTAACATTTTGTAGGAAAATGAAGATTAAGAACACTTACAACAAATGAGATAATTCAATGCAAATAGGAGAAACCACATATAGAAGGACACTTGAAGTTCAATGATTTTTTAGGAAAATCAAGAATACATACAAAAAGGGAGAATTTTATGAACTTGAATATCAAGTTAATCAAAACCAAGAAAAAGAATAAATAGTTCTAAAAGGTTAAGTATGGTTGTCATTGGTTTCTAATTCAAGTATTTTAAGCTTTTGAGATTATGGAAATTGAAGGAGAAGGAGAATTGTGTTGATTGGTCAGTAGGGCCTTATGTGATTTATATATGTTATTTCCTATCTCTTTTATATTGTTGAGTTTTGATAGTGAAAATGAATTTTTATAGAGTTACAAAGAAAACTCTGACAGATGATTTTATAAAACTCATGTATATTGATAGGGGGAGTTTTATAAATGATTTTATAACCTATCTATATGTCTATAACACCTGAAGGAAAGAAGATACGGATGTTGGTAGGAAAATAGGCTCTTTGAGTCTATATAAGCTAGATAGTGATCTCATAAACTTACAATGAATTCTTCCAATACATGAGATCCAATATCTGTTCCAAATGTTTCGATTAATTTGTTTCTTGGTTTCATTTAGCGATAAACATTTTATATGCTATATATGATATCTTACAAATACCTAACATACTGTAAAATGGAGCATTTTTAATGTTTTCATATATATATATATATTAAAAACTCTTCCTTAGTTTGAATCCTTGTACTTAATATTTATCTATCACTTTGCATTAATATTTGTCCTCATAAAAAAACAAGAGATTAAAGCTTAAAGCTTTTAATGTCTTAAATTTGATTGTTAACAAACATTGATGATGACTAAATGTATACTTGTACAAGTAATAGTATTTTTGGATTCATATGATTTAATCCATGCAAGAACAATAATTCAAATTTTCAAGGAATTATATAAGTCAAGACCATCAAAATATGAAGACAAGATTACTTTGTATTGGATAGGAACAATGTATTAGTTTTTAGAGTTCTATGATCTTTTGAAACATCTAATTTGCCTCAAATTCGTTGATGAGTATCAAGATTGCTCTTAGATTTGAAAAGTAATTTTCAAATGACAAAATATGTTTTGAGTGTTCAAAAAAATATTTGAAAAACCATGCATCATGATTTACATGTTAAAATGTTTTTCAAACCTTAGTTGGATGGAAGATTAGAATCATCATTTGTGTTAAAATGTTGTGGACACACAAATGACATGTTTTGATTGACCTAACTTGCCTAAGTATTATCCACAAGTTTATTTAATCCATGGATGCATATGTGATAAGTTTTGGATGACCAAAATTTGCTTGAGATTGAGTAGACCTAACTTGCTAGTGTGGAGGACCATGCGATCTTTTGTACCTTGCTAGTGGATTGATTACCAACGACTATAATTTTAACCGCTGTGAACGAAGCTATACATGCCAATTCCCACACAAACTTCCATAACAATCTTGGGAAAACATTTTGCTAAGATCTTTTGTGGTAAACATTTATATAAATCTTATACATGATTTAAACCCTTTCAATGCTTCAAATTGCTTGAAATCAATCAAAAAGAGTTTTGACATCAAAGAGCAATTTATTGAGCAATCTTGAAGAACATGATCCCAATAAGAAGCGTTTCAGTATCAAATTGATATATCTTCATACTAAAGTGATATCTATCAAAATCTCTATGTTTTATCATTGATTGTAATTTTATCAATGTTGCAAATAACATAAAATCATAAATGTTAGAAGTGCATTTTTAAATTGTTTATTCAAGACTAAGTGTATGTTGAACAACTTCCCGATTTTGTGCATGAGTCTATTCAAATAATGTTTACAAACTTTCAAAAATTTTATATGGTTTAAAACTAGATCGAAGAGCTTCGTATGAAAAGTTTAGCAATTCTCTCATTAAAAAGGGTTTTACTAGATGAGGTGATTGAATTTTATTTTGATATACTTTACACTTAAGGTGATATTTATCAAACACTCTTTATTATCTTTCAATTGTATGTGTATTCAATGTTGCATATAGCTTAAAGGATTAGGTGTTAGGATGAGCCTTGAATTTGAAATAATTATGATGGTTTTGTTGTGTGTTGCACTAGTTGTTATATTTGAGATTGTTGTAGTATCAAAGTTGTGTTGTAAAACTCAAGTATTGAGTGCACATTGATTAGTTGAAAGGTTTTGTAAAACCCTAAGGTGAATTGGATGATTTTTCTTGTGTAATCTCATAATATTTTATAATAAAAATAAAAATAAAAGTAACACATAATAATAATAATAATAATAATAATAATAATAATAATAATAATAAGTATGAGCTTGGTCTAATTGGACTTTAAGTTGATCTTGGATTTAAAAAGTTTTATAACAATATATAGTATATATTCAAATATAAATAAATTACTAGAATTATGCACAACATAATTATGTAACTATGTAGTATGTATATATATATATATATAGTATGTGTAAAGCATTATAAAAAATTACTTCTCCGAAAAGAATAACAATGTGTAAAACTATTTTCCATTGCTACATATTTTCTGTTGCTATTCCATCGGTATGTGTATTTTTTTAGAAAAACATTTTGTCATTATATCATCAATATTTTTATTTAATTAATTTTTAAAAGTTTGTCAATATTCCATCGGTAAATTATTGACGAAATACCAAGGGATTAATTTTTTCATTAGTATTTCATATGTATTCCGTTGGCATTTTTATTTAAATAATTTTTTGAAAATTTCATCGATAATCCATCATTAAGTCATTGATATTTTTATTTAATTAAATTTTCAAATTTTATCTGTAAATATTTCATACTGAATTTTAAAAATAAAAAGTTGTTGGTATTCCGTTGATATTGTAAAAAATATTACTCATGAAAAACGAGGCATCAGTAAGTGATGAAAAGTAACTACATAAATGTTTAGGTCGATAATTTTCATTGATAATTTGTTTTAGTACTCAAAATAAGTAAATAGTAAATGAAGAGATATTATTATTTATTTTGAAAAGTTGTGTGGATAGTTAATTTTGGAGAAGTCAAAGGAGATGATGAAACTTTTATACCCTCAAGTAGGGGTGTCTATCGTGTCGTGTCGGGTTGGCGGGTTGACGGGTTATTAACATACTAACTCAAACACGACACGATTAATAATCGTGTCCAATCTGTGAACCCGAACACGACACGCTAAAAAATCGTGTCAGCACGACACGACACGCGAACCCGCGAACCCGCAAACACGATAACCTGATTTAGTAACCCACCAACTCGCCAACACGATAACCCTATTTAGTAACCCATCAACCCGTCAACACGATAACCTTATTTAGCAACCCGCCAACCCGTCAAAGTAATAACGCCTATTTTAGTGAGAAAATCATATTATGTTTAATATGAAATACAATAAATTAAATTGAAAATCAAGAGAGCCAATGTACAAGAAAGATTGAGACAAAAATATTTTCAATCCAAGGAAAAAATTGTATAAACCATGTAAAATAGCAAAATGTTAATGTAAAATTGTACAAACCATGTAGATATTTGTTTGTTAATGCTATACGTGAATGCATCTCAACAAAATATATTATCATCATCCCAACTAATCACAATAAAAGTTTTTTGTTGAAAAAAAATCATCGTAACATTCATTGAAACATACAAATATTGCAGGAGAAAAGTATAAAATATATTAAGACTAAATTATTTATTAAATCTCTGCAACTGAATGGAAAAATAACCATTCTCGTGACATCTTGCGTTAATTTTTATTTTATTTTTTAAAAATCATCATCATTACCATTTATGTAGTGATAAATGGTGATTAGATAGAATATGCCAAAAAAAACTCACGAATCCCCCCAAAAAAGATCATCATAATTTATAAATTGCCCAAAAAAACTCATGAATTAAAAAAATTACAAAATAAAAATGATCCAAAATACACTACTCATTAGCTTACTACATTAGAATAAAAAAAAATGTGGTTAGAGATTAGATATAAGAAGTTAACTTAAATTTAAGAATATAAATGATTTTAAAAAAAATTTAAAAAAATTTAAAATAAACGGGTTGACGGGTTACCTACGAGTTATGCGGGTTCAACTCGTTTACTCGCGAACCCGTTTAACGTTAAACGGGTTGACAAGCGAACCCGCAAACCCGTGAAACCTCAACCCTAAACCGTTAATATCGTGTCGTGTCCAATATTGCCAGCCCTACCCTCAAGTGTCTTCAAAGTACACCCTTTCTTAAGAATGGCTTGAGATCTTCAAGCTAAGAGCTATCAAGGCATTCAGAATTTTCGGAGAGAGTGACTCAATTGACACAAAGGACATAGAGAAGAAATTTGAGTCTATAAGGTGGAAAAAATCATATCCTCATGAAAAATGTTTTCAATCATCTATTTAGATTACTGGAGTGAAAATGATGATTGTTTAGAGATATACATTTAAGAAGAAATTGTACATAGTGTCAAGAACAATCTCTTGGAATTGAGGATAATTTAGTATATTTGGAACCAAAACATGAGAAAGAAAACATTCATAGCAGCAACCATTCTTCACAATTCTTTGTTACAATTCTAGAATACAACGGTAGAGCTTTTAAATACAGTGAGCAAAATTAGATATGAAATCTATGTAGATTTATATTCTATAAATGAACAAACATTAGCATATTCATATTTGATTAAATGGCCCTAATTATTTGTAAAAATTAATAGAATTATTAATTTATGATATTAAGTTAATCATATATTAACATAAAAATTTTGCTAAACATTGTTATCCTTTTAATTTATAGAAATCACTAATTTTATAACTGGTCATATATATTTTTTAAAATATACACTACAATTATGGAAAGTATGACCCAAATCTATAACATTTAAGATCATAGGTGATACCACTTTACTAACAAAACTCCACTTATTTGTCAAAACTAGTCATAATTAGTAAAAAACATATTTATTAGAGAAACTATTAATTTATGAGCATTTAATATTGTATTACCAATATATAAGCCTCGTTATATTAACAATAAAAATAAACTAATAATTCATCAAGGTGAAAATTTGAATTTCAAATTTTGTGGTTAAATAAAAAATAACGTGTTTAAATTTAATAATGAATTGACTGAGTAATTTTAATGGTAAGTGTTTCATAGGGCCCAACTTTACTTCATTCTTCTGTGGACCATTTCTCATTTCATTGTAGGGGGTGACAATTTGGACTAATTGGGTCAATGGAAAAAATTGGGACAAGTTGAGCCTGCCGCAAATGTTTCTATGCCTAAAATTTCAAAGTTCACTATAGCCTAATAAACGAGCCAATCTTAGTTTGAGCTGGCCTGAATGGTCGAAACAACATAATTTTAATTAAAATAAGGTGAATTTCAAGTAGTCCGACCCAAATCGAAAATCAATCCAAAGTGACCCAGCTCTCCTTTTGCCAGACCTATCAGGTCAGGCCTATCCGATTATTTTTTTTTTCGATCAAAATTATGTAAAATCGGTACCTATTATTTTTATAGAGACCATATATGTCATTTTTTATGAGAAAATTTAATAATTTATTAATTTTACTCATTTATTTTTCTATCATTCTTCAAATTAAAGTTTTTTATGAAGTCATGCTCATAAAAATAACATATATATATATATATATTATTTTTTTTCATAAAAAAGTGAGTCATTTTAGTAAAAAAATGATTGAATTGATTAAATATAAAAAAATTAAAAATACTAGTATTATAAAATTTAAAATGAAAGATATGTTATCATCATTGAAAAAATAAAAAAATATTTATATTGTAAATTTTAAAATGAAAGATAAATTATCAAAATTAAAAAAGTATAAAAATTACTTGACTCTGTTAATTTTTCAAGAAATCCTCGAATTTTTATAAAAGAAAAAAGATATTTTGTGGAACACGAAAACTAATATATATATATATATATATATATTTTTTGTCAGATTACGTTGTGAAAGGATAGGAAGAGATAAGATGGGGCTGTACTGATTTGTCCTAATTTCCATGCCAAGTAGCACGTGGATGGACCAGAATGATCCCAAACGTCATTCATTTTAGAATTCAATACAAGAAAAACAGAAGCCGCAACAGTTGCTGAGAAAGAAAATGAAATGTCTTTAGCAAATTTAAACTTTTTCCAGTGAATCGACCGTTCAAATTTTAAAATATATATAATTTTATTTAACATTTATTTTTTATGTATTAGGCTTGTCTTCATTTTATCATTTATCATAATTTTATATATAAAAATTAATTTTTATCTTTTTCATATTTCAAACTTTAAAAATATTTCACAATTTACAAAATTCTTTTGGTAAGTTTTAAACAACCGTAATTTGATGTCAAATACCTATATTATTTTTTATCATTTTTATGAAATGAAGGAAGACAACCGTAATTTGATGTCAAATACCTATATTATTTTTTATCATTTTTATGAAATGAAGGAAAGAAATTCAATAAAGAAAAAACTGACAATTAGACTAGTATTTAGAGAGTTTAAAAAACAAATATCGTTTATCTTTAAATTTTGACTATTTAGATGTTCAATCTTCTTTTAATAATTAAGTTAAAGCTAAAAGATATCAATAAAAAAGGGAAATTTCTATTCACATTGAAGTCGGAAGTCCATAAATATCGATTGAGGTAAGAGATGATTTACATGTAAGAGAATTATGAAAGCTTTGATTTATTAATATTTTCGAAAGATAAGTATATAATTTAATTTTTGGAAATAAAAATAAAATTTAATCTCATTAAAATAACAAACTTTCATTTTTAAATTAAAAGAAATTACCCTAAAATTTTAATTTTTTTAAAAAAATTAAAATTAAAATCATATTAAAATCAGAAAAATTTTCATTTAATAAACCATCAGGCTTAGTCTTTAGTACAATTTTAGGTACAGTGTAATTGTACCACATTTATTATCAACTTGCTGTGACAAACTATATAAGCCATGGATATTATAGCCAGCTCAATATCAAAGTAGTTATTGAAAAAATATTATACTCCCTCTTTCCAATTTGATATCCATATTTATATTTTGGATATAAATTACATTCACAATTAAGTAATCTCCTTAATTTAAAAAATTTATATCACTTAATTTATATAATTTTATCACTAATCATATTACTACCAAGGATAATGTAAGAACTTTTTTTTAAAAAATCAGGTTCTCCTCTTATTTATTGTAATACATTATTAAAAGTAAACATTTATTTTTTAATAAAAGAAACTTATATCTTTTTTGTCTTTAATAATACACTTATTCTAATTTAATTTTTCGAGATGTCAATTTTTTTTCCAAATTAGTTATACTAAAGTATCTATTTTCATTAGAAAAACAAATGGCCCAAGTAAAAAAATAATTGAAGTATAGTCCTAAAACAATGCAACTTTTGCAATTAAGCAATCTAGAACAGTCTTATCTGAATTCAATACATTTATGGATTAATAACAATTATACCCTTCAACATTATACTGATCAAAATTTTAAATCTGATCAATTATATCCTTCTATTAGAAAATTAACAGTAAAAGGATAACAAAGGAGTGTAATTGAAAATTTCGATATTTTTGGAGGTATAATCGTATATTTTAATTTGAAGTGTGTAGTTGTACAAATAAGTAATTTTTTTTAATAAAAAATAATAATAACAAAATGTTGTGATACGAGAAAAGGAAAAAAGGGAGGTGGATACAAGCATATCATTTAATAAGAAAACTATTGAAACTTTTGACTTCTTAAAGTAAACTAATAAAAATTTATTGTATATATTTGTTAATTTTAATTTATATTTTTATTTAAGGAGCTCTTGTGTATGTTGATTCTTACATTATTTGTGTTCTTCGTATAGAGAAAAATTATCCAAGTCATTGTTTAACCATATTTGGTTTTTGCAAAATCTGCTATTGAGTTGTATTCTAAAGTTTCAAATGATGTACTCTCGTCCTCCTTCGTTCATAAAAGTTTTTATTAAATACTATCTAATTATTTGTTGCACAGTGCTTTAGAAATATCTAAACTTCAAATTAAAAATTGCAAAGCTTTAACTATGAAGGGAAAATATTTCAGGGAGTGAATTTTTTTTTCCTTAAAAGGAAAAGGAAATTTTTATTAGAATTAAAAAAGTCCACATGAAGTGGTAAAGGATCAAGTCAAATCGTAGAAATATGATATGATGTGCATGACCAACTAGAGTATGAGCAAAGGGAATTAGCATTCCTATTTACATAATAATGTATGGAAACAAAAGCAGTATATAAAACATCTAATAGGAGATGGAAAAAATGGCCCAATAGTGAGAGCAACATATCACGATTATTAACCCCCTTAACAAAAGTAGTATCCCAATTATTATTATTATTATTATTATTATTATTATTATTATTATACTTTTAAGTTATTATCTAATTGTTTCCTTTCACAAAGCATAAGAAATATCTCAACTTCAAATTCAAAGATTCCAAAGCTTTAACTATTAAGGGATCCCTCAAAAAAACAAAAAAACTATTAAGGGATTTTTTTTTTTAAGGAGGGTTTGTTATTTGGTTTAGATTGAAAAACGTAGAACACAATTTGTTTTTTGAACTATTACAGTCACATTCAGAGATAGCATATTTGTAGTGATGAATGGCAGCAAGACAGATAGCATAGAAGAAACTCATGGCTTCAGCATATTCAGGGAGAGAGCAATAAGGAATTCTTGATGCAAAACAACAAAGCACCTTACAAAAAGAGCCTCTAATAATTATCCCAGTAGAAGAAACACTTGTTGTAGATCCATCAAAATTCACCTTCACAAAGCCATTTGGAGGTGGATTCCATTGAGCAGTCCGCAAAAGTTGAGGAGAAGCATGGAAGGAGAAACAATCAGTCTCATCGTATTCAAACTATAGTAAAAAAGGCTGATGGGATTAGAGATGAAATTTGCGGTTGAACCTGTTCAAATACAAATTTGTTACGCGCATTCCATAATAGCCAAACACCAACACAGAAAGTACATGAATCGAGGGCTGAAACAGTTTCCATAACAATGTTGCAGTAAGTCAGGGAAAGACGAAAAGGAGAATTTCAGCAAAGCATAACCGAAACGAAAGCCTTGCCAAAACTTCCTAGTATAGTGGCAGCCAAAAAACACATGAAAAGTGTCTTCCACATAAAAATTACAGAGAGGGCAATTAGCAGGCACATATATATAGTCTTTTAGCCCGTGCAACATTAGAAGGTAACGTTCCACTGCAAATTCGTCACAAGAAATTATGAATTTTTGGTAGGATATGAAGTCTCTAAACCTGTTTTCAAAAGGTCTTAGTTGGTTGTGCATTTGAAGTTGAGGCTCTATCATTATGAAGGCATTTTGTGTTACATAAGAACTTTATACCCACTACAAACAGAAAAAATATCATCAATGGAGAAATGCCATAATAAGGAATCTTGAGTGGAAGCCAGACATAGTGGAATGGAAAGGATCTCAGGAATTTTAGAGGGCATAAATATTTGCTGAAATAGAGTCAGATTCCATCCACCAGTCGAAGTGTCAAGAAGAGGATTTACTTTTGGGAAAGAGCAAGAAGGGCCTAATTAAATTTTGAACCAGCTTAAAATTTTTGTCAGAAGGGATTTAATTATCATTCTATATATTAATAGAATTCTCATCACCAATTCTCCATTGAAGACCAAGTTGAAGACATTGTCTACCATGTAAGAGACTACGCGACAGAAAATTGGAATTCCTTCTCACATGGACAAGCATGAAAGATGAAGTCCCAAAAAATTTTCCCCTCCAAAACTTTAGCCACCAAACTAACAGGATTTGTGATTAATCTCCAACCTCCTTTAACTAGGAAGGCCAAGTTAAAGGCATTAACATCTATAAGCCCCAAGCCTCCTTGTACCTTAGATATTCATAGTGAATCCTATTTCTTCCAACAAATAGTTCCACCCCACCAAAACTGCCTAACCATAGAGGTAGTTTCATCACAAAGGCCTTTTGTTAACAAGAAATATTACATGGCATACAGAATAATGGATTGAATTACTACCTTTATTAGAATTTCCTTTCCCGCTTTTGATAAGAGCTTTTCTTTCCATTCGTACAGCTTCTTCGAATCAAATAAGATAACCCCAAATATTTGCCATTGTCACCACCAAGCATAACACCAAGATAAGAACATAGAGAACTCTTTAAGGAAGAATTTATCTTCCTACTGAAAAACATGGAAGATTTGTGAAGGTTAAACCTTTTGGCCTAACATGTTTTCATATAGTCCTGCAAAATTATTTTAATGCAAGCCACATTTTTATTATTGGCCTTCACAAATAGGAGACTATCATCAACAAAAAATAGGTGAGAGATACTAGGACCCGAACGACCAAATTTCATTCCTTAAAGGTTCCCCAAATTTTCCTCATGCCTTAACATAGCATAAAGACCTGCAGAACAAATGATATAAATGATAGGAGAAAGGGGATCACCTTGCCTAATGCCCCTGGATGAAAGAAAATATGCTGATGGTTCACCATTTATAAGGATTGAAAAGGAAAAAGAAGTAACACAAGCCACGATTACTGAGATGAAATTATGTGGGAAAGTAATTCTAATCATCATAGTTTCCAAAAAACCACATTCAACTCTATCAAAGGCTTTTTGCATGTCAATTTTTAAGGCTAAAATTCATCAAGACAATGTGACTTAGTTTTGGGACTGTGGAAGGCTTCAAAGGCAATAATGATGTTATTAGTGATAAAACGACCAGACACAAATGCAGATTTAGAATCTCCAATAACAAAAGGAAGAAATGGCTTCAATATGTTCCACAAAATCTTGGAAATAATTTTATACACAATATTACAAAAACTAATGGGTCAAAAGTCTTGCATATGAATATCCTCTTTTAATTTAGGAATAAGAACAATATAGGTATGACTAATGCCACTAATACTTATATCACCACCAATAATATGCCAAAATGTTTTCACAAAAATAACTTGCATATCGTCAGTCCCAGGTGATTTTGTGTTAGGCAACTGAGAAAACGCTAGTTTGATATCTTCATATGTGAAAGGCTGGTCCAGAAACTCATACTGAGCAATAGGAAGTTGTTTGATGGGCAAGACGCGTAATCTTGCTATCGAAGTTGATTCCACAGTAAACAGATTGCCAAAGTAGCCAACGACAATGCAGTTTTCTTGGTTTCAGAATGAATTGATCCATCAGCATTTTGTAGTTTCTCAATCATTTTTTTTTAATCGCCTTTTTGAAGCTTTGTTATGAAAATAGCTTTCATTACGATCCCCAAAATTAAGCCACTCCATTATGCTACGTTGCTTCCAAAAAAGTTCTTCCATGCTTTGGAATTTTTCCAGCTCCTTACAAAGGTGTTTTTCCACTGTGGTTGAGTAACTAGGTTGCAAATGAAGATCATTTAATTTTGATTGCAAAGTAGTAACTTGGCGATGAAGACAGCCATGCTTAGAAGGACTCCGTTGTCTAAGAGAGTCTCTGGTATTCACAATCTAGTCAAAAAGTGCTGAAGTAGTAACTGGTCTAGGAGAGTTCCAAGTAGCAAGAAATCGAACCTGCAATTCATCATCTCTAAACCAAATAGGTCATATCTTGGTAAAGCTTTAAACTTGGGGTCATGACCATTAGAAATAATTTGGCAATAAGGAAGATGGGCACATGATCTAAACCAGAGTGACCAAGATGAGGAGCATAAGAAGTGGGGAATAAGGAAATCCATCCTCAAGTAGCAAAGCCAAGGATCTAACCTTTCATGAACATTACCATTATCCATCTTGTTAGAAAAGGTACACGACTCGTAACTGGACCCAAAGCTACTCAAAATTCAAATTTAGCCTTTGGCTTCCTACCTATCTTTTTCAAACCAGAAGCACTGGTATTCAAGGCTACTGGAAGTTATCGAGCATGAATGAATGACAATTTTAAAATTGCCAAAGAGGGGATCTATGTCAAGAATAACTTGAGCATTGGGTGGTACTATATTAAGACTATTGTTTATTATTTTCCTTATTGTTTTGTTCATCAAAATAAAAACTAGGGCCAGGGAAAAAGATCATGAGAGGCAGAGCGTTTTATTTGGTTGTTGGACACCACTAGTTGAGAATGAGAATTGGGAATAACAAAGTTATTGTCAGTGACCTTTGAAGGTGCAACTTCAGTCAGTTTTCTCTACCTCCATAGGCACGTAAGAATGTCAGGGAAGAAATTTATGGTTGCTCCAAAATTTCCCAACAACAGACTTGGCGCATTCAACATATCTCTCAGAAACTTCACGTTCAGTAATGGTTGCAAAGAGAACCCTAAAAGGGAAAGTTTTTTCTCCATTAGAGAAAGTTTTCCCTAGAAAGGGAAAGTCTACATTAACTAGACCCATATATCTTCAGTTGATGCTCTGGAATTTGCAACTTCAAAGTTGGAATTATTTTTATTTCTAGTATGTTATCATTTGTAGAATAAGAAAAATTACGTATTTGAAAAGTTAAGGGTACTAAAACAATGAAATCATTTTATTATTTTGTGTTTGTATATTTTCTATTTTAATCTAAATCAAATGTAGTTGGACATTTAAAAATTGAAATAAGACAATTATCAAGGGATTAATTGCAAAAGTCTCATGTTTTAAGGAGTAGGTTAAAATTAATCTTTTTTTTCTGCCTTGATAATTAGTTTTCAAAAAAATTGGATTAAGATGTGTTTTTGTAGTAGAAAATGTTGCGGAAAATGTGTTATTATGTTTTTGTCCATATTCTAATTGGTAATGTTGACTTGTTAAGGTAATCTGGCAGGATTTTGGATTTTATACAAAATCCAGCCAAAAGGATCAAACGTGTTCATAAAATTCACAACAAGAAAATAGGGCATTTGCAAGGGACAATTCCATCTCTAATCTATAGCTGACTAAGTTTTTAGACAGATTAGAGACGAAAACAATTTGTAGTTATAAATGACCATTCTAATAGCTACAGAAGCAAAATCCGTTTCTATCTGCCAGGAATTAGATAGGAATAAAAATAATGAAATTATGGTCAAACGATGAAAGGTGCATTACAATTCTGTCGCAATTTGACACGAATTGATGATAGTATTTTTTGGAATTATATTTATTTACAAATAATCCCTAACTAATCCGTATATGATGACGAGGGATTAGAGAGAGAATTGTTTTGAATAAAATATTAGTTTGATGTTCTGTAGCTAATTAGTATTTGAGTGAGAGGGATTAGAGACGAATATTTCTCACATAAAATAATAAGTTAACTATCTCTCTCAAATCTGTAGCTACATTGTGGTTAATGGTCAGAGATTTGAGACAACTATTTCAAACGTAAATTGTGTAAGAAAATATTTGTATCTATTCCGTCTCTATTTTGCCACAGATTTGCTAGTAACTTTTTTTTTATTAATTTATTTTAAACATTGGTCGTCTCAAATCCGTCTCTATCCGAGACGAATTAGATACATATTAGATATGGGTTTTATTTTTTTTTGAAAAATAAATAATACAATTAATTCTTATCCCTATAATATCAAACAAAACAACACATGCAATACAATTAAAATTCTACACAATGAATCCAACACAAAAATAAGATATTCAAATGCAAAAATCTCAAAACAATATCAAATCAAAATTTAAACAGTCACAACAAAAAAGAAGTAATAACGCAAAATTTTGATCAAATAT
Organism: Apocynum venetum; assembly: GCA_019593545.1. Taxonomy (NCBI): domain Eukaryota; kingdom Viridiplantae; phylum Streptophyta; class Magnoliopsida; order Gentianales; family Apocynaceae; genus Apocynum; species Apocynum venetum. The sequence goes on along the minus strand of SRSM01000144.1, from coordinate 1,297,963 downwards.
TCAAAATGAAATAACAATACATAATAAAGCTCTATCAAGTAGCTATGGCAGGAGCGACAGGTGGCGGAGGAGGATCGAAGCTAGGATGGGACGGTGGTGTATCATCCAGTGGTGAAACAACAAAATCAACATCCGAGTTGTCGGAAATAGAGTGCAAAGATATCTCATCAGAACATCCAACTTTTCGAACTAACACATTGAGAACGTTACTTATTCGACTAATCTTTTTTTCATATTTGTTAACTGTTATTCACAACTTCTCATCGTACTCAACATGAAAACGAGACTCAAGAGCTTGTGTATCCACTGGAGTGGAAGTAAAAGATGGTGTAGACTACGTCGGATAAGCTACCTTCTCCAAACAACGTCCAACAATAGATGACTCATATCCCAAACCAAATACTCGACCTTTCTTCATGCCTTCCCCCGTCTCTAGAAATAAGGTCAAATCGTCAGGCATAATAGATGGATGAGCAGAGTTAGTAGATGATGCTTGAATATATCATCGCTCAGCTGACTGCAGAACGTCATCCTGCAATTCAATCATATCTGTTAACCAATTACCAAATAAAGTTTTAACAACAAGACATGATTTATCAAATCTAAATATTTATTAGAAACATACCAATCTCTTCTTTGACTTCTCACTAGCGAACTCTCTTTTTTTTGGCCCGTTTTGGAATGTATGTGCTCGCTTAAATACCTCTCTCCATTTGACATCACCATCCACATTCTTTCGCTGCAAAGTGGAAATAATATTACAAATATTCCAAATAAATAAATTGTGTACTTTTAAAGATTACAAATATTCTAAATAAAGGAAAATACTTCATAATAAAACTCACCATCTGACATGCGTGCTCAGAATGCAAAATAGACCCTCCAGTGTGGGTGGTTCTTGGAGTTGCAGCCCTATTCCTCTTAGCAACTTCAGACTTACGCTTGAACCTGGGGCTATTCCAATACACCCATAGTGACTTCCAATGTGTTGGATTAATCCACGATGGAATAGTGCTAGGTCCAATAGCTCGTGCCTTGTTCAAGGCATCTATCAGCCGCTCTTTACACTTCCTCTCCCAGTTCTTTCTAACCTAGGAGTCGTGCATAGAAAGCCATCGAAAACCTTTATGCAACACCAAATTAGAGTAAGACATCAATAGGAACAAAAATCACTTGAAAAAAGAAAAGTTACAGAAATTTAGATAAACATACCGCACACTCCACAAGCCAAAGCACTTGAAGACATGTCAGAACCTTCCCAAAAGAAGGATAAGGACCGGTGAAATGCCTCTCATATGCATCTGTAATGGAGCTGATAATATTCGTTGCTCCCAGAAACCTATATGGTTCCAAAACGCGTGAAAAAATATTTATTGTAATAAGGTATAAGAACTATATAGAATGATACATCTATGAATTAATAAACAACAAAATATCTACTTACGTGTGTCCATGTGGCTGAATCAAAGGCCTAGTATCTGGAATCTAAGATCCTGAAAGCAAATATCCATCTGACAATGGTATGAGGGTGTCAGTATCTATTTGTGGTGCATCTGAGCTAGGCTCTGCAATATAGCGTGGAGTGGTACTGGAGGGTGTAAGCTCCTCAGAACTATCCATAGGAAATGGTGTATGATCCATATGTTATCTGCTATGATATAAAATAATAAGAGGATAATGAATTCAATACACATAAATAACAAATAAACTAATTATAAATACTAGAAAATGGTACATGCATATGAAATAATATCTAAACAATTGAAACCTATTCACTTAAGTCGTCATCTAATTCATCTTGAATGTCTTCCTCATTAGTATTATCACCTGTTTCCCAATCTTGTACTTCATCAATGTCATCAACATCACGATGGACATTTAATATATCATTATCACCAGATTCATGTGTTAATAGGTCAATGTCAATTGTGATGTTAGTTATAGTAACTGCTTCTCTATGATCTATGTCTTCTTGGTATGGTTTATCGACTATACCAGCGTCAATGACATGTCGAGCCTTAGATTTGCATGCAGCCAACCAATCTGACGTAGGTCTCTTACTTCCTGGATACGATGCATAGTACACTTGTGTTGCCTGATGCACTAATACAAATGGGTCATATTTCATGTACTTCATCTTGGCATTGATTTCAACGAGTTTATATTGATGATGTACTTTAACTCCTCTATTTGGTGTGGCATCAAACCAATCACACTTAAACAATATAACTTTCTGTGTTGGAGTCCCTAAATATTCAATCTCAATAATTTCCTTTAAAACTCCATAATAATAATCTAAACCAGAAGACTCGGTTCCGCCGCCCTTAACACTAACTCCACTATTGATAGTCTTTTTCCCAATTGAGTGCTCTTCGGTATGGAATCTATAACCATTCACAAAGTAACCTTTGAATGATTTCACCTTCTTCGACGGACCCCATGAAAAATTCTTCAAACAATCATTAGAAACTTTATTCCTTGGATCATGAACCTATAAGAAGTAGATAAGTAATAGTGTCAACACTTGAGCATGAATTTATTTTGTTTTTTAAAAAATAAAAAAAATTGGCAGTGTTCTCACATGTTCTTGAAACCAACTAGCAAAGTCTGTCTCTACCAACTTATCCAAATCAATCTCTGAGATGTTTGGAATGAATGATTCCATTTTTTTCTTGAATAGGCTGTGGAACAAATATATTTTTCATGAAAACAAATTCAGGTATAAAGCTTGAATTTGACTTCAAAACACGTGATAATTCCCTATATTAAATGTACTTACGAGATAAAATGTTGTATTTTTTCGCAATTAAGCAATATGTAATTCTTTGTAGCTTTGAATTCTTCAACTGAGAGATACCGATTGTGAACCTTTCTCATTGTCCTCCCTTGGACGTTATTATATCCAACCTCATCATTACGAGTTGTTGTCGTGTGTCTTGTTTGAACATGTGATTCAAAATAGAATGAGAAAAATGTTGATGCTTCTTCAACTAACTATGCATTACATATCGATCTTTCAACCCTTTATTTTTTTTTGACATGTCTATCTTAGAAACCAAAACAATATTTAGATATTTATCTTTCAAAGGGATGCATCCATCTATATTACACCGGATCATAGATTCTTACTTCGTATGGTAAGTGAATTAGTAAGTGTTCCATTACATCAAAAAATCCTGAAGGAAAGATCTTCTCCAACTTACATACTAGAACTGGTATCTCACCCTCCAATTGTTTCATATGGTTTAGTGACAACTTAGGAGCACACAAATCCCTAAAAAATAGACTTAGTTTAGTCAATACACTCCACAAATTGGTAGGCAGCATTTCCCTTAAAGCTATTGGCAGCAACCTCTCCATAAAAACATGACAATCATGACTTTTCATTCCATACATTTTTAACTCTTTCATATCACAAAATCTTTCAACGTTTGAATCATAACCATCAAGAAATCGCAACTCTTTCACCCATTCTAGCAAGATTATCTTTTGTTGTTTTGTTAATAGGTAACATGCAGTTGGCATAACGCCCCGAACTCGTTCAACGCAAAGTTCGGGACTATTGCAATATAGCTCCAGATCATAGCGAGCCTTCAAGTTATCTTTTGCTTTGCCCTTCACGCCCATTAAAGTGTTGAACAAATTATCAAAAACATTTTTCTCATTATGCATCATATCTATATTATGACGTATTAAGTTTGTTTTCCAATATGGTAAATCCCAAAATATGCTTCTCTTGGCCCAATTGTGATTTACACCTCTCCCATCGCTCTTACATAGCTCTGTTCCTATATATGTGATCTTAGGAAGATGACAAATAATGTCATACAAATGCAAACTAGAAGGTGGAATAACAGGTGGAGATGTCTTATGACCCTTATCTTTCTTGAATGACCTTGTATCACGTCTATATGGATGATCTAATGGTAATAACATACGATAAAAATCAAACCAAGATGTCTTGCCACCATTTTGTAATTGAAATGACTTTGTATGCTCCATGCAATATGGGCATGCCAACCTACCAGCAATACTCCAACCACTCAACATACTATAAGCAGGGAAGTCGTTTATTGTCCACAAAAGTGTAGCATACAGCTGAAAGTTTTGTTTCTTTGATATATCGTAGCATGAGACACCATCACTCCACAAATGATTCAACTCCTCAATGAGGGGTTGTAAGTACACATCTACCTTGTGCTTTGGATTTTTCGGACCCTGGATTATAATTGCCAAAAACATTAAAGGATCTTTCATGCACATCCATTGAGGAAGGTTATAAGAAGTCATTATAACTGGCCATGAAGAATATTGCTTCTCAGACATCCCAAATGGAGAAAACCCGTCAGTGCACAAACCAAGCTAACATTTTGAACTTCACAAGCAAAGTCCGAATATGTTAGATCAAAATGTTTCCATGCTTCACCATCTCATGGATGACACAACACTCCATCTTCAGATTAGGTCTCTGAATGCCATCTCATGTGTTCACCAGTCGTTTGAGAAGCATAGAGTCTCAATAATCTAGGTATAATAGGAAAATAATACATTTTCTTGAATAGGATCTCCTTTTGTTGCTTATTTTTCTCAATCTTCTTCATAGGCATGTACCGAGGATGACCACATAATTTACAATATCTCGCATCAATCTCATTCTTCCAATACAAAAGACAACTATTAGAACAAACATCGATCTTCTGAACCGGCAATCCAAGACTAGAGACTAACTTCTTCGTCTAGTAGAAGTCACCTGGAAGCTTGTTATTACTTGGCATTACCTCTTTTATAAGTTCAGCCAACTGGTTGAAACATCTTTCAGACATGTTATTCTCTGACTTAATGTTAAGCAATTGAGAAACAATAGATAATTGTGTGTGGTTCGTACATCCATCTTAAATAGGGGTTTCTGTAGCTCTCAACATGTCATAAAACTTTTGAGCATCAGGATTTGGATTCTCCTCAACATTTTCCAATAAGGGAGGTTCTAGAAGAAACTCAGGCCCTGTAGTGTCTAGGACTATATCTCGCATACGGTTGCCTGAAATATGATCAACATAAGTCATGTGAGAAGATGTGGCATGTTCCTGGGAGATATTAGTTTCACCGTGACATATCCACTGATGATAATCTGGTACAAACCCCTATATGTACAAGTGGACCTCAATGTCGTCCAGAAAATGATGCTTCTTGTTCTTACATTTGGAATAAGGGCATCTAATGTGCATTGGGAATTCTGCATTCAACACAATGTACGCAATGAATGCCTGAACTTCGTGTTCAAATTCAGTTGTAATACCCTTCACGCCTTGAACATGTCTCATATACATCCAACTACGGTCATCCATATGAAGTATAGAAAATGCAATATTATCCCTAGAATTTAATATTTAAAAATGGAATGTATCAATGATCGGGCCTTAATTAGGTACTCGGGTTTAAGAATATATGTTTTTTATGTTTAAGACTTATGAAGTAACATTTTTAAGAATAATATTCATATTAGCTTAAAAAGATTCCTCATTAATAGTTACAATAGCTATTTAGCTCACTGAACTTCATTTGAACTTATTTGATTCCCTTGACATCCATTCATAGCCTTATTTAGTATTCGTTGGCCATATATGTATACAAGCATAGTAAGGCATTAATTCAAAAAATTACTTATAAACCATTAACAAGTAGGCATATTTCGCTAGTTAGTTTTCTAAATTCTAAATCATTTTTCAAAATTTAACTAGAGCTTCACGAAATAGCTAAATATCAATAAAATAGGTTTCACATTCACTAAATCCACAACTCATATTCAACTCCTCCATTAATAAGTTCAAGCAATTAAACTAAGATAATATGATACAACTACTAATTCCTAATTAATTAACTAGGACTAAGTGTGATCAACATTAAAAATCCATATCATCATTTCCTTGGTGAATTTCATTTCAACATGTATCAAGATAGCTAAATTCTTTCTTATTTTCAACAAAAGCACTAGAACAATTAACATCTAATTTAAAAACATAATCCACTACCAACCAAAAGTAAACAAATCAAATATTGTCCCTAGAAATTAATATTTAAAAATGGAATGTATCAATGATCGAGCCTTAATTAGGTATTCAGATTTAAGAATATATGTTTTTTGTGTTTAAGGCTTATAAAGTAACATTTTTAAGAATAATATTCATATTAGTTTAAAAAGGACACAAGTGCCCATTATGTCAAAGAATCTTCAAAAATGATCAAGCTCTTGAAGGCTTATGAAGAGGTCACATTTTATTAGAAGAGCTGCTAAGGAGGGATGACATGATGAGGGATGATGATAGTTTTTGTAATCGTAGGCCAGGACTAATTCTATGGATAACTCAATGGTGAACTGGTCTCTGTAGAGAGGAGTTATTGGCTAGTTCTATGAAGTTTAGAAGTATAAAAACAGATTGGTGGATATCATTTTCTGTTATTCTCTTTCTACCAATATAGATGATGCCTTGAATGCTACAATTACTTTGCTCCTCATCTATAGGAAGCAGCAGTAGTCTTCTATTTCATTCCTTCTTTTTTTTTTAGGTTCAAAAGTATGCAACCATTTCTGCAATTACTCTGTTTCTTATTGAAAATTTGTCTACCAAGTTTTGCCTCAACAACCACTCTTCTTAATAAGAAATAAGAAACTAGCTAATCATTAATATCAAATTCTGCATTCATATATCACAAGATCTCTTATATAGCATGCATATACAGTACCTCTTTCACCCTAATCATATACAAATACTTGACAAATCTGATTGAAATCTAGCTTTATGGAACAATTCTCGCTGTTCTTCCTTAGTTTTGCCAAATGAAGAAACTTATCTAATACATGAAATGCCTTGAACCAAAAATAGGTAAATGCATTGTAGAATGTTTTCAAGAGCCCAACTTCAGCCATGTATGTCATATTTGGGGAACAAAAACAATAAAAAATTATCGTCCAAGCTCTTCTTGGATCAAATGGCCATTGTATAAAACTTTATGGTACTGAGTGGGGTCAAAAAACAGCAATGAGTGCATGTAGTGTGGTTTAGAGGTTCAGTCTTCTTCAAGTGCATGGGCTCGAATATCCAGTTTCCATTAACAGTAGTAATCATCATCACCCTCTTTTTCCTTATCTTCAACTGCATGGACGGCTGCCTCTTTTCTTACTACCTAAAGAAGAGTAATAGCGACTCTTCTATGCAGCAGAAAATGCCTTTACAAGAACATCATTGAGTTGCATATACTACTATACTATTAATTATTATGAATCTTTATTTGCAATCAGTTCGATTTCCAAAAGTAATGATATTTTTTATCTTTTGCTGTAGTAGGATTTTATATTACTTGAGCTCACAATTGCAGAATGAAGCTGGAGATTTTCACTTTCTTAAATTTCAAACAGTTTGCAAAAGTGTTAAAGGAAAAATAAAATAAAATTCCCAGAGACCAGAGTTATCCAGACTTCAAGCCTTCAAAACTCTTTGTTTTATCCAGACTCTTTTAAAATTCCTCGGCGTTGTCCAAACTTCAAGCTCCAACTGAGATCTCCTTGTTTTATAGAATCGAAAATCGACATCTGGTGGTGATTGTGGGTCGGTCGTGATTTTGGGGGAAATTTGGAGAAATGGTTTGGTGTTGGCTATTGGGCACCTGATCTTCCAGTGAAGTTCAAGTCTATGCTGGTTCCAAGAAAGATTCAGCATATCATTTGCACAGGAAATCTCTGTATCAAAGTATATATTTTTTTTTCTTGCTTTTCCTCATTCTCTAGGATCTCAGACAGTTTGCCCTTGATGAAATTTCGGACGATTTGCACAAGATTGAAATTTTGGACAGTTTGCACTCACGACACAAGATTTAGTCTTATTATCTTTCATCACAAAAGATAACTCTATTCAATCTTTTAGATTTGCAAAATAATAACAAAAAAAGAACACACATAACTAAGAAATGAATAGTGAGATTATTGCAAGAAACACACCTTAGTTTGGATGGAGGCAGTGACAACTGGTTTTAGGTGAGCTTTCGGGTACTGGTTTGGGCAAATATCAAAATGGCAAAGAGAGTGGAGGCTCAATTTTACAGAGGTGGGAAATGAGAAAGTGAGGAAGAAGAAGATTTTCCCAAGTTAAAATTAAAGTTTGAGACTGACTTCTGTAGCAAATTCGAAGGGAAGGTATCAAAGTCCATTAGTCATGTACAATTCTATTAATAATTTGCTACAGAAAGGAAAATCATATCTAATACCTATCTAATTGAGATTATACAGACATCATGTCAAAGACTACTTTCCTATCTAATCCCTATGTATTAGCTAGTGATTAGATATGTATTTTGAAATTGCACACCAAATATAATACTTGAAAACATTTTGAATCATAAATATATCTAAATCAGTCTAAATACTAAATATAATATTAATTTTAAATTATATTAGTTCCTCAAAGGTTTCAAAGTTTAAAAATATATATGTGAAATATTTGAATATTTGTTAATGTGCAGCTAAAAAAATATATAGTACATAAATAAAAAAAGAAATCATGAAACACAAGCTCTAAAGCATCACTCCAACTTCCAATTTATATATTGTCATATGTGAATGTGTTTTTAATCTATGCATAACATGATCATAATATTTTAAAATATTTATATAAAAAAGATATATGAATATATATTTTTGTAAAATGATCTGAACGGTTACATAATTGACCAAACTCTTGAATATAGATTATATGATTATACTAAACTTGTACACATATAAATCTGAATATATAAAACAAATATTTGAAAAATGTTAATTAAGTTATGGATTAAACTAATTGATTAAATATATAAACTTTTATCTATTTAAACTATTATCTAGTTAAAATGTGGCATTAAAAATAACAAAAAAAAATTATAAATGTCTATATGTATATAAAAAATTCTTTAAATGTAGTGTAATTCTCCTAAACAAAATGTGTTGTAATAATACAATTGTTTGGTTAAAAACAAAATCCATCTCTAATACCCACATATTAGAGACTGGTTTTCTATACATGAATTAAATAAGAAGTCTCTAAATAAGACTATATATGGAGTCTCAAATCCATCTCTAAATAAGAATACATATGGAGTCTCAAATCCATCTCTAAATTAGAGACGGATTTTCTAGTAATAATTTTTTTTATCTGAAAAATTTGCAGGAGCCAAAATTTTAAAAATCCCACCAAAATTTTTGAATTAAAATTTTAAAAAATTATGTTTCATCGATCTTCCATCACAACATTAGCTAGAGATTAGATACAGATTGTCTGCTATTTTAATTCCTAACTTAAATATATGAAAAATACTATATCATAGCAAATCCGTCTCAAATTTAGAAACGAATTACCTACTGAAGTTTTTTCTTCACTTTTTCTCATTTTTCATCTCTAGTCTTTAGCTATTCTGTTGAAAATGTGTCAAAATCTTCATTCTCGGTCAACCATCAAGTAAAAGCATTTTCGTCTAAAATCCGTTGGAAAATCCATCTCTATTTTGAGAGGGATTCATCCCTCTCTAATTTCTGTAGCTAATTCCCTATTTTCTGGTAGTGAATGTTGAGGACGAAAAAAGATTAAAAAATTATTGAAGACTAATGGTATTAAAAGTTAAAACGTTAGAGGCAAAATCCACAAATCCTCCTAATCATGTGTTGTGATGTTTTATTTTCTTTATCTTGACACAACACACATGATAGTGTACTTGTTTTTTTATGGAAAATTGTCCGTTTAAATCATGTACCTTTAACTTTTTACATTTTGATTCATTTCATTTTTTTTTCATCTAAATTGGTCACTTTCATTATCCGATTTCAACCAAATTCAACAAGGACAATTGTTAATTATACTCCTCACATATCATATTTCCTATGCTCAAAATCTCTTAATTTTGAAGGTGAAGTATAGAAGGGGAAGGGAGGAAAAATGATTAAAAATTTCTCCTTCCCTTGAATGTTAACATCCAATGATAAGAATTGTCATATTTTCTCATATTTTAAGAAAAATATGGAAAATAATACCTTTCTCTTATTAATTTTGTTTCAATATTTGAAATATTTTTGACAATTTCCTAGTGAGGTGAATAAATCTCCTTTAGTTAGAATTATCCTAACCTCTATTGTACTCTACCTAACAATTATTATGTAATTATACATTAGTTTATTCGTATATCAAATCTACAAATTACAAGTTCTTCTCATTTTATAGAATTTATGGTGTTAAGAAATATCTATCTAATGTGAATATGAAGGTAAATGTGTATTTTTCACTCACTAAAAGAGGGTTTGTGGAAAATGGATTAATTTGTGATTTTGAGTAATTTTTCTCAATTTGATCGATTTGGTTGAAATTGAACAATGAAATGGATCAATTTAGATGAAAAAAAATGAAATTGATCAAAATGGAGAAAATATTAAAAATAATAGACCAAAACGAATAATTTTTCAAAAAAGAAAATTATCTCTCATTTTTACCCCTCTAAGTCGTGGGTCAAATGGATCAAAAACAAATTAATTGGTAATTTTGAGTAATGTTTCTCATCAATTTAATTGAAATTGATTAATTTGGATGGAAAAAAATGAAACTGATCAAAATGGGTAAAAAGTTAAAAGTGAATGACTGAAAATGATAATTTTCCTTTATTTATTTATTATTCTTATAATCTTACAACTGCTTTTACATATATATATATAATAGTAATTACTGTTAACAAATCCACAAAGATTAGAATTCAATAAAAAAAAACATTAGATGCCTAAGCATTCAATTCCAAAAATAACTGCACATGACCTTGACAATGATAAGAATTACTCCTGGCGAATCATAATTGAGATGCTTTCAATAATAATTCACACCTCATTTTAATTTCTATCTCCATTTCAACTCACAGATAATAAGTCATTTCACGACATAAATTATTGGAATGAATGATCATTTCAGTTCATTAATTTGATCTGAATAGCAAATTACACATACGCACAAAAGCAATTACTACCTTTAACTTTATCTGAATGGCAATTTTCAGGCAGCCAAAGTTGATAGAGAAGTGATACTATTAAATCTCAAAGAACTAGTGAATCATGTTGCAGCATATGTCACTATGTTTAACGTTGAAGCATCACAATCCATCCAATAAGAATACTGGTCTCATCAAAGTCTCCATCATTGCACATCAAAAGTCAAAATTATCCGCTTCATATATAATATAAAAATATGCACATAAAATCACATAACAAAAACAATCTCTCTGGGGTCCCATTTCCACAAAAAGCCTAATTCAAAAGAATCACTACTGCTTGGGATAAGGTAAGAAACTTTACAAAAACATTACTATCAAATTAAATGTCAAATTGTGTAGCTACAAGTATGATAATTCGTTTCTCACAATACATTGCTAAGGAGAGATGTGAATTGAACAAGAGGCATTCTGGTCTAATAAGAGGCATATTTTTCTTTTTAGTTGGCTGAGACTTTTGTTTTGTTGCACAATGCATAGAAAGATTAGTTTTATATGATTTGTTTTTTCAATTATAGCAATAGATATATTTCTAAGAAGGTTAAATGGCAAAAGAGGAAATAAGACTAAAAAAATATTGATGGTTTTCAAAATTCTTAAGTAATCAATCAACTTAAATAAGAAAAAAAAACCAAGAAAAAATTGAAAAGGAGGAAATCACAGTCCAATATTTTTCTAAATGGTAATTATTTGCGACGCCATGACAAAAATGAGAAATAACAGCACAAAAGAATTATGTTTACATTGAGTGTTAATCCTAGATAAGGGAAAGAAATCAGAGATCCTTGGATAATTGATTTAGGTATTCTCCAAATATCATATAGATATTTTTCCTTCATCTTCATATATAATTTATTTTGGCTCATTAATTTATAAATTGTACTTTGTATTTACTTTTCTTAAGTAATGTTTTGACATTTGAAAGACATTTGATGTCCTAAGATTAGTAATCCTTCCTCAATATGATTTCATTTTCTTGATTATTCACTATTTTCTTAAAACTAATGATCTTTGGAAAAACAATCAGTTTTGTGATTGATACGGCTTAATTAGACGAATTTAAAAGAATAGGCCCTATTTTTTTTTTTTACAAAAAAACATATAAATTGATACAATATATTGAACAATAAATTTAAAAACAAATAAATAAAAATGAAAAATAAATTTTTTTAAAAAAATTGCTTTATTATTGAAAAAGTTACTTAAATACGTCTTCAATTTTGAAAGTAAAAAATAGTAATTAAATATTTAATAATTTCTCTTATAATAAATATCATTGTCAAATCATTTAATTAGGATTAAAAAAATATTAAGCGCATAAAATTCCGATACGTCAGGCGTATCACCTCACCTGCATCATGTCAGAACTGGCCCTGCTTAAATCTATACACAATAATGCCGCTTTAAGAAACTCCTAACTGAAGATATCACCAAAATCCAAAGCAAGAACTTCTTACAGTTGAGTTTATTGGTGGATTTATATATGTTTAAAAGAGATCTATTATATTGAAAAGTTGCATCATTCGAATGCTACTGATTATTTGAGTAGCATAGATGAGATGTTCTAACTACAAACCAATTAGGAAGTTATTTCATTGTTAGGCATATTGTTTTACTATATATCAGTAATTACAGTCCAAGTAAATTATGTGGTCTAAGATTCTAGAATATAACATTTGTATTATTTTTGTTCCAAAGTGTAAAAACCTTAATCTCCGAAGCATCATAATTGCCTAACACAAAAGCACGAGACCAGATGGGCCGCACACCACTTTCCTGAAAAGACTGAAAACAATTTGGCCTACAGCTGGCAATGATGTCTTTTTTTTTTTTTTTTAAGTCTAAAGTTTTTAATTGTCATTAATTTTGATTAATGATTAATGGATTATTATACAAGTAATAGTATTTTTGGAATTTAATTATTTAATTAATATAATATCGAAGTTTTAAGTATTCAAAAAAGTTCATGCATCATTAAGAATTGAAAACAAACATTTTATGAATTGAATAGGAAATAGAAATATAGTTTTAGACTATGATATCATTTTACTATAAAAAAATCATGTTTTTTCAACCAAATTTACCGACAGATATTTTCTTTTGAAATTTGAGATGGATCTTAGACAAAATACTAACGGAAAGTACGTTTGACCGGACGTCTAAAATCAGTAGCTATGTTTCGACCACTTTCCAACTAAAATGTGTTAGTTGATAATTAGTCGGTAGATTTTTCACGCATTTTCAACTGAAATTTAAAATGTAATATAAATTAGTTAGGAAAAAAATAAAAAATATATGCATGTAATTCATCACAATTTAGCAATGGATTTCCTACGAAAATTAATTAAAATTTTGATTTTTTTGGCATGTTCATCCAATTTCCGTTTATAATTAATTGATAATCAAAGATCGATTGCCGAATGATGTTACATTTTTCTTGATTTCTTAAATTGTGAAAATTTAATTTTTATTCGATCTCAAATCCATTGGTAATTAAAAGTTAGTACTTACATATTTGAGATCAAAGAAAAATAGGAACAGAACACCGATCGAAGTTGACCGTCATGAAAAAATAATTAAAATTTGGAATCAAAACCCTCTCTTTCACTTTCCTTTCTTTTTCATTTACCCCCTTCTTCCTCATTTTTCATCTTCTATGTTGTTTTAGCCATCGTCCACCTGTGCATCGTTTTAGCCATCCTCGGATCACTCAGTCGGAAGTTCAAAGTCTGTTTCAGTCGTCTATTTCTGCAGCAACTATATCATCGGTGTACCGAGGTTTCCGTCATCTGTTTTGGTCGTTCCATATTGAGGTGAGTTCTGGTTCACCTATTGTTCAATGATAATTGGTATTTTAGCCAAATTTCTACTCGGTTGGTGGCAAGTGTTTTTCCCAAATTTATGTCCTGCTCGGATGGTGGCAAGAATTTGCCCATGTATTTGAATGATTTGTGTTTGATTGTTGTTGAATGTTGTGTTCATTGCAACATATACACAAATTGTTGCTCGCACCATATACTAGGGTTTATTTCCATGTTATATTATCGCAAATTTTAACATGTCTATGTGATATTTTTGAGAAATATTGTTTGAGATATTAATTAGATCTACTGCAAAAAATAAGTGACATCTACATAAAGTACCAAACTTTGTTGGGGAACTAGGCAATGAAGAGAATATAGTTTATGCATTCACGTTTGGATAACTTATTTATATATTTATAAAAGGATGATGTGTTATTTTTATACACTAGTTACACTTTTTGTTGCTAATATGACTTTATCATTGTTTTTTTCTTTATATTGAAGCCATGGATAGTTCTGGATATGGTACACTGCCCCTAGGTTACCAGGAGTTATGGAGGATCCTAGTCCAGACATAGTTGGGTCAGACACTAGCACACCCGCCTTTACCTCAGGTCCTGTCCCTTCTAGTCCACTAGTTCCCGATTCTGTTACACCATCTACCCAGTCATAGTCACGGAGTGACGATCGTCTGCTTATTTCTCTTGACGGTGATTCGTAAGTATATAATTATATTTTAATTGCAAACTAATTTGTTAAATGTTATCAATGGTATATTATTTTGGAGAGATGTTACATATATTGGTTGATATGATTTCTTAAATGTTAGATGATATATTATTCTTGGAGATGTGGAGTTTATTGGTTAATATGATTTCTTAAATATTAGATGGCATTTGTTATAAGTTTGTTGGCATTGCTATTGACATTTGTAGTATATTTGAAAATAAATTGCGTGGCCTGGAAAAATGTTCAATTTATAGGGAAGATACTGTCGAAATTTTGTTCAAATATTAATTTATTTTGCCAATATGGATAATTTAAACAGATTTGATCCATCTTTAGAGCTTGTTAGGAAGGTTACTTATACTATTAAGCAACACTTTATTGATCCATTTACCAAATTCTCCCATGTTCCGGCACAAGTTTGTGATATGTGGTTTGCATAATAAGAGTGTAAGTTTAACACGAACTTGGATTAACTTTGTTGTTAAATTATATATTTTAATTATAAATGCCTTCGATTTAATTTTTTTTCTTATTTTATTTGTAGAAATTGTATAAATGGCATCCTGAGCACAACCATCTGATACGAAAGAATTGGATTAAGGTTGTTAGGGGCAGGTTCAAAGATGAGATATGTCGTGCTCGTAATGAGAAGAGTTTGACTGTGCCCCCAAATTGGATAACGAAAGATGATTGGAAACAACTACATGTTTATTGGAAAACTGAGAAGTAGTTGCACTCTTCTAGATCAAGTAAGAACAGTAGAGCTGCAACTCCTTCCTTGACTCATGCTGGTGAGTCGATTTCGTTCTCAGAGCACGAGAGTGTAATGATTAGTCATTCTAATACATATATTTAAATTCATTTATTAATTATATGATTATAATTATTTAATCTTTTCTAATATTTTGTAACAGAAGAAGTAAGGGTCCCAGTTTAGGTATAAAAATTTGTATAATAAGACTCACGCATTCCAGTCTGGCCCTAGTAAGGGCCAATTCAATAGTGAGAAATCAAAGTAAACTATGGTATGTGTTCGTTCCATTATTAACTTGAATTTAATTATATCGTTTGCTTACAATTTTAATTTAATTGTAGAGCGATGTCAATGCATTGTGTGAACAGTACTCTCAGATGGAGTCCACTGACTCCACTCATCTTTCAGTGTTTGATAATAAATAACTATTTGTTGCGGTAGCAAGTGGCTTCAAGAAAAGCCGTGTTTCGGGGTTGGGGTTTGAAACACCTTGAGCGTGACGATATCTGGAGTAGGGTTTATCCAGTATGTAGTCTATACCATCTGTCTCTTCAGAGCCAATAAATATAGAAGCTCGGATCCAGGAGTATGTGAGCCAACAGGTGGGCTTACAGGTAGGCATGGAGGTGGGTATTATACGGAGAAAGTTCGAAGATAAGTTTAGAGTGATGAAATCCCAAGAGGATAGTTTGCAAACATACCTCAAAAACTTGGCCATCCAGATAGGATTTCCGGCTCTACCAGTACTACTTTCTATATTCGATGATGACATGTTTTTTGAGGATGAGTATGTTGCGAAGGATGAGGATTGCACTGTGTCACCACTTGATGATCATCCTGGTCTTTCAAGTCATTTTGATCTCTCTCCCCCTCCTCTTCCCACTGCCCCTGCCCCTGGGCAAGCCCATTCTGTTGTTGTCAATTAATATTTATGTACTATATTGATATACTTATAAACATACATATTATTTTAGTTTTATTTGATAAACTAATTTCGGATATACATTATTTTAGTTTTATTCATTAAACTTACATTATTTTACATTTTTAATTATTAATTGGGTGTTTTTAATCCAAAATACAAGTTTTATTCACTAATACTTTTTTGCAAAGAATATTGAAAGATTTAAAAACAAAAAATTTATATAATAAAAAAATTAAAATTTTCGACACATTTCCTACGGAAATTAATTCATCATGGTAATATTTTTGATGATTACCCCATATTATAGACGGATTCTTTACGAAATTTGTTTAATTTTAAAATTTTAATAAATTTGTATGACGGTTTCCCGATAGAATCTAATTTTTTTTAAAAATTAATAAATATTCACAACTGATTACCAACGAAAATGAAATTATTTTTAAAAATAATAAATGTTGGCTATGAATTCTTGACGAAAATTAAATTAATTTAAAATTAATATATATTGGCAATGGATTGCCGACAAAAATTAAATTGTTTTTAATTACTTAATAGATATTGGCCACATATTCTCAACGAAAAATTAATTATTTATTGAAAATCATTAAATCTTGCCAAAGGATTCTCGACGGACATTAAATTATTATAAAATTTTAATAAATATTAGCAACAGATTTTTGACGAAAATATTTTAATTTTGTAAAAAAATATTCATAATTATGATAATTTCCTTACGGATTTAATTATTTTTATTATGTTAAAATTTAAAAATTTAATAATATCTATTGGTAAACTGTTGTAAGACCGACATGTTCGAAACGAAAGATTTTGTCGATGATCACTTCTCGTCGTTTACTCTACCATTGAAATTCGATCGTAAATAACGACGAATTACTCAGGCCATCGACATTACCAACTATCTAATCTTCGACGGAATATTCGATCGGTAATCTGTCCAAAACCTTGGTCAGAAACAAATTACTGAAGGAAATGTTGTAAAAAAAATTGGTTTTTCCTATAGTGTTTATATCTAGTTGATTTCTTTGACTAATAATTCTATATATTGTTCTATGAATTTAAAATGTTTTTCAAAATGTATTTTATAAGTTAAAACTTATCATAGGTATTTAAATTGATTTTCTAAACACATGATTTTCTGAGCAAAAAATTGATACACATTCTTTATAAACATCTTATAAACATTTTTAAACCCTTTTAAAACATGAAAATCATTCAAGAAGGTTCTATATATTTAAAGGTGTTATTGAGCAATCTTGTGAAGTTGTTATTCTACAATTGATATATCTTCACAACTAAGGTGATATTTATATCAAACCATCATTATTCATCTCTTATAAACATATTCAAGGTTTCATTTATCTTAAAACTTTAAGAATTAGACTGAGCCTTGAATTGAAGATAAATTGTGATTATCTTGTTTGTGTGTAATTTCATTAATTTTTTAGAATCGAGGTTGCATTGTAAAACTTAATGAGTTGGGTAACCTTGATTGAGTGAGAGATTTTGTGTAAAACATTCAGGTGAATTGGGTGAGCCTCTTTTGTAATATCTTATACTTGATTAGTGAAATATTTTGTAAAATCCTTGAGTAGATAACTCAAGGTAATAGATTAGGTTTTGTTGAACTACTACTATAAGTCAGTGAAACATGTGTTTTAATTCTACATTTATTTGAATATATTATTACACACATTGTTTGAACATCAAGTATTTGATAATTATTGTCTTAATAGTGCATAATTGAATTAGGTTGTAAAAATCAAATAAAACTTAATCCACCCCTCTTAGATTTTTCACTTTTGTTTCCAATTTTTTCTCCGGAGAAGTGGATTTAAATGTTTTGAATTGGACTTGTGCTAGTGTCTAAAATTAATGGGGTTGAATGCATGAAGGATTTTTGGCCAATTAGTCTTTGCAACATAGTTTCTGAGAGCTTCTCTGCTATGTTAAGGAAATAAGAGGATTCTGGTAATCTATGTGGAATCAAGTTTGGGAAACATGGACCTTCTATTTTCCATTTATTCTTTGTTGATGATTGCTTTCTTTTTGC
This sequence comes from Apocynum venetum, assembly GCA_019593545.1. Classification (NCBI taxonomy): domain Eukaryota; kingdom Viridiplantae; phylum Streptophyta; class Magnoliopsida; order Gentianales; family Apocynaceae; genus Apocynum; species Apocynum venetum. The sequence goes on along the minus strand of SRSM01000144.1, from coordinate 1,279,631 downwards.
TAAAGCTACTACTCCCAATATTGTTTGTCTTAAGGAAATTTTGCTGAGGTATGAGCAGCTTTCTGGTCAAGTTATTAATTACAATAAGTCTGCAATTTATTTTGAGGCAATATTTAGTCTTTTTTTGGTGTTCAAATTGGTAGTGAGGATGGAAGTTATTTGGGATTACCATATTCTATTGGGAAATAAAAAAAAGGTTGTTTTTAATTTCATTAAGGGTAGGATTTGGAAGAAAATTTCTGGGTATAAAGCTAAACTTCTTTCTCCTGCTGGCAAAGAAACTTTGATTAAATCAATTTTACAAACAATTCCTACTTATGCAATGCAAATGTTTTTTATTCCAAAAGGTGTTTGTGATGATATTGTTTCTGTAATCAGAAATTTCTGGTGGGGTTCTAATTGTGCTTCTCACAAGATGCATTGACGTAAATGGAGCAGTCTTTGTAAAGAGAGATTTGAATGGCGTTTGGGTTTCCAGGATATCCAAGCTTTCAATATGGCTCTTCTTGCCAAACAGGGCTAGCGGCTCATCAGTAAACCAACTAGTCTCCTTGCTCGAGTTCTAAGAGGGAATTGTTTTGCTTCTTCAGATTTCATGTCAGCTTCATTAGGGAGGAAACCTAGTTTCATTTATGGTTTAAGGTGGCAAATAGGTGATGGGAAATATGTTAATATATGGACAATTGGCTTCCTGAGGCTGATCATTTTAAGCCTATTATGAACAAGGAGGAATACTCCCATTTCTATAATGTTTCTGATTTAATTGATGATGTTTCTTGTGAATGGAAAGAAGATATGTTGAAGGCACTGTTGTTGCCATTTGAGGTTAACATGATATTATCAGTCCCATAATGTCCAATTGTTGCCCCAGATATTCTTACATGGGCACTTTAATGCTTCTGGGGTGTATACAGTTCGCAGTGGCTACAAGATTTTTGTGATGATGAAAACTCATCAGGATGAACATGCTTCAACCTAATCAACTTCCCTTCTCGGTGAGTTTTGGAAATCATTCTGGAGAATCCCTCTTCCACCGAAAATTCTACATTTCTTGTGCAGAATATGTCAGGGTATATTGCCAACAAATGCTACTTTGGCTTCTAGAATTCATAGGACGTGAGGCATTGTCTTTTCTACTACACATATGCAAAACAAGCTTGGAATTTATTAGATTTTGGTGCTCTTGTCCGGCACTTTCAGGTTACATTATTCACTGATCTTTTGCAGTATATTTTCACACTTTTGATGCTGCTAGATTTTGTTGTTTTCTATGGAGTATATGACTTGCACGAAATAAATTTATTCATAAGGGTGCTCCAATCCTAGTTTCATCTATTGTGGACTAGATTGCCTATTTTGCTGCAGAATTTTTGATCGTGTATCCTTCTTCATCAGTTGTGGAAGTTGCGGTTAAACTCCCTTCAATTTGGCGCCTCCCTTCTCCACGCTTTATCAAACTGAATTTCGACGGTGCAAGTTCAAGTTCTCATGTGTCGATTGGTGTCATTGCTCGTGATTCATTTTCTATTATCCTTTGTAGCATGGCATCCAGAGTTCCTTTCACTGGAAATATTGAGTTCTTAGAAGCTTTAGCCCTTCTACATATTGTGTTCGTTTCGTTCTTATCCAGAATAACAAGCGGGTCATCATTGAAGGAGATTGTCAAGTCGTTATTAGGAAGCTAAATTTTTTAAAAGTTGATCTATCTTCTATTGGTCATCTTTTAGGAATTATACATACTCTCATTTGTTTGTTTGAGTCTTGCAAAATCACCTACGTTTGAAGAAGTTGAGTGGTACGATGATTTTTCTCCTAATGTAATATAAGTTGTATTGACTTACTCCTTTTCTTAATAAAGTTTTCTCATATTTCTCCTAATGTAATATCAGTTGTATTGACTTACTCCTTTTCTTAATAAGGTTTTCTCATTTTCCCCTTAAAAAAAAAAACATCATAATTAGTCCCTTGAGAATATTCTTGTGGGGAAAGATAGAAGCTTGTTGCAGAAGGTATATATGTGCTGGTATGCAACAATGGAATCATGACACCATGTTAAAAGTATGATCCATTAAAAGATGCATGCATCGGCATATTGAATAGTAAGCCTTTTTTTATGTAAGAGTGATTCTACAAAGCACTATACAAGGCAAAGACAAGATTATGATATCTTCAAATGGTTAAAGTTTTTAAAGTTTATGCCATTACACAAAAGTGAATTTTTCCCTAAAAGTTGGACTCTATCCAAAGGAGAAATTTTTCTTAAAATTTTATTTACTGTTCAACTTTGTTCTCAAGCAAGGTATATCTCGCACAATTTGCAAAACTTTTGACAAACATTTGTTGCAATGTGAATTCAGGCGTCTATTCAATTATGAAAGCATATATCTTATATTATACTCCATACTAGATGTCTTTGAACTAATAAATTTATCAATTATAGGAATATACATAACATATAAGCGGCAGTTTTTTGTAATTAAATTTAATAAAATATCAAATATTTTAAAATTATATTCTCAATATATTGTACATATTTTTAGTTACAGAGACAGAGACAGATTACCTAATAAAAGTCTAAAATTACTATTGTTTCACATCGAGTAATTGATATGTTTGGTAGATAACGTTTTTATGGATTGTAAATGTATGACATAACATTTTTTTTATATGATTTTGATCACTAATATTTTTTTGTTTTGATAATTTTGATCAATTTCCATTCAAATAGACTAACTCTGTCAAAATTGACAAAAATTGTCAAAAAAAAGTTAGTGATCAAAATAATAATAAAAATTTATTTCTTAAAACAAAATTTCTCTATAATGTAACATGTTACGACATAATTTCACTTAAAATAATTAATTTTTTAAATAAAATTTATCTATAGCTTGACTTTTCTCAACACAGTTCCAATTCTGTTTCCATACGAATTCCAGTTTTGATATAATTACAATTATAATTTTAATACATTTTAATCCTGAATCCTCTAAAAGAAATTTTCAAAATTAGATAAAAATTTAATTTTAAAACAGTTTTTAATTTATCAAAAGAACAATTATTAGATAAAAAATGTTTTTTTTTTCAATTTTGGCCACTGATCTACGCACTCGTTTCAACATTCAAGCCTATGGTATTTGTAATGGATATTTCTAATAAATTGTTTTCTCGCATACAAATAATGCTTCCCACCCCCCACCCCATTTCTTCTTTAGACTCACAAAATGAAAAATATACTTATGGTAAGCACATTCACAAGAGTTTGAGTATATGCTTATTTTATTATCAAACCTTTTAAGTTTTCATGAGAAGTACTCTTGTTTTCCCTTCCCCGAACTTTTTCTCTCTCGATAACGTTAAAACCGTAGATAAGTCCCCATTTGATGGATTGTTTGCCATTTAGCAACTCCCAATGTCAATGCAGGGGTAATACTATTTCACCTACTCAAACCACTCAAATTTAAAGATAAGAGCAAAACATTACTGCCGGTCATATTCATAAATTTTTTGACAATGTAAATTTAAATTTTAAATATTGTAAAGATTTATTTTAAAATCTGAATTCTGTTTATTATTTTTCATATGTATCTATGTCACACGAAGACCTTTCTCGATTTCACATAATTAAAGAAATTCTGATATATACATATGGGAATTTCTTCTTTCTCCACAATACATTAGTGGTTACTTTTTGAATTGTATTAATGCTTGTTTATAATACAATGTGAAAAATTGGAAATCGCTCTTTTGAGAGGTTTCCTGTCATCCCGTGTCTTTCTTCGGATTTGGGACCATCAAATCATGTGATTGAACCAGGATTTGAGGTCTTGTAACTTTAGCAGATCGAGCAAAATTAATCATGAAATCAAGATAAATACTAATATTATAAAAGAACTTCGACTATATAGTGTGAATATGAGGTGAAGGTTTTAATCAGAAATTTACAGCACATTAAAAAAATATATTATTATTTCATAATTCAATTATCTAACTGCAAATTATTATTGTAATTGAATCATAATTAAACAGATTTATATCTTAATTATAAAATTATACTTTTATAAATAACAAAATGTATAGATAATTTAATACATTCATGTTCCAAAGTTCCATTAATCTAACATATAGTTCAAGTTTGATCTAATTTACATAAAAGAGAAAGCTATCAAAATATAAGGGAAAAACTAATATCCAAGTCAATGTAATGACTTGTATTTTTTTTTTAAAAAAAATATAATGAGAAAAAAGAAAAAGAAAACAATAAATGTACGGCTTCAATACTTTAATACCTGGAAAATGGAGTGTGAGAAGTTGGACCATTGAGCACAATTATAGATGCTATGACTTGATAGTTCACCTTATCTTGAATTTCCAATCCACCATTCTATTTTATTAGTCTACAAAGAAGACTAGCACAAGAGACAATACGATATGAAAGCCCCTGCCCTTTACATGCTATCTTATCGTGCATGTGTACTCTGACTTCACTTGTACTCTTTTGTTGCCTTTCTTTTTCTTGCCTTCCTTTTTTACCCCTGTCAAGCACCATCTTCAAACCACTTTTTACCAAGAATAGAAGATAAGAATGAGATACATTTAGACTTCAAGTTCAATGAACATCAAAGGCACTAGTGATCATGCTTTTGTATTAGTCTTTTTGTATATGGGACTTCCTATTCTTTTGGAAATATATTTCGAAACATTGCTACCAAAAGGTCTCTATATATTTCGAAACATTACAAATGGAATGCAGATTTCTAATACACTGCACCATAGATTCAATCCACATGAAACCTTATATTACTTTCATTTTGAATTGTAAGTCATTCTAACTTTTTGAATGTTGAATTAAATTCTTTTAAAATAATACAGTTTTATAAATTAAAATATTTTAAGCATTCTTCGTTATTGAAGACATCTAACCTCTCTTATTAAGGTTTTTGCATAGTCAATGTAACCTTTATATCCACCCCAACCAATAGGATCACCACTCAATTCTTTTAAAGTTTTACGTCTATTCAAACTTGATATCAAATATACAATAAGAAGGAACAAGAAATACCACCTTTTTTTGAAGTTAAAACAATTTTAAAGTCAAGCAAATCTTTTCTCAAAATGATAAAACAATGGTTGTTACAAGACACTTACGATAAATTTGATTGGAATAGCTCACGAACAAATTGAAGTGTCTAGAAAAAAATTTGCTTGAGTGTCCTACTAAAGCATAGGAAGAATCCAAATTATGCCATGCTTCTATCCATTAAAAAAATAATAATTATGTTCATGATTTCCAACTAGTGGTCGGCTTCATCAGGTACTTTGTCCACAAGTTTGCAAATGATCCAGAACTTGATTGCTTAAACATCTACAAAGTTAATCAAAATGCATATTATACATTGGTGGATTAGACTTGAATCTAAAAATCTATCACTTAATACACAAATAAAACCATTGATCATCATCAATGTTTGTTATAATCAAAACTTAGTTAATCCAAAAATCCTTGGACTTTCAATTACCCTTTTTTTATGAAGACGATCTTGATGTGATGCAATAGATAAAATACAATTAAACATATGGATTCACAAGTTAAAGAAAGAACAAAGCAATTCACTAAAATATATGCCCCCTTAAAATAAGATAGATTCTAAAGACATGATATCTAAATAATATGCATCCAGAAATATACATATAACATGAATCGTACAATGCTTTTAATTGCTTGATATCAAATGAGAGATGATATAGCATAAAGTATACAAGAAGGTCATAGCTTGATACCAATTGAAAATCACAATAACCTAGCAAAGGCAAAAAGAGCACATGTCCCTACCAACCTTCATATTCGTTTTTTTTACTTTTCTTTGTAAACTTCATATAAAAAGCGTATTAAGAATATGTAAGCATTTAAGCACACTCCCCTTTTCAATATGCAAGCAAAATTTCATGAAAATTTGTCAAATTTCCTTTGTACAACAAGAATTTGCAAGCCACACAAAAAAAACAAAGAATTATCATAATAAGCATGGCATCACAATTACAACACAATCAATATTTGTCATGCTAGAACTTTCAAAAGCATTATTCATCTTAATCCAATTGTAATCACACAACTCCACATTGCATAAACTCTTAGTCTTTCTTCCCTTTTTTCCATCATTCGAAAGGATGGTTAGAAATTAAAACAAATGTGTTCATAGCTCAAACTGTCAACTTGTAATTCAATTCATGCTTGTTTTTGACAATCGTCCCGTGTTCTTCAATTGCCAAAGGCCTAGATATATCAATTTACAATGCTTGTAGGTGCCACTATTGCACCTTTGGGCAAACCACTTCATCATGCTTCTTTTTTTTGGCTAATTTTTGGTAGATGTTACTCTCAGCAGTCTGAGTATGAGTAGGACATTCATTATTGTTATTGATTTGGTTATATCCTTGGCCATTTCCTTTCTAAGCCTCCATGTCCACTAACAATACCACCAATAAGACCATTATGCCCATGATCTCTATTATGTTCACTGCTACTATTGACATCTTTTTTATTATCTTCTATATATTCATATTCATATTTCTCTTCTTCATTGGATTTATTTTTCACTCTCTTTTTCATCATTGTTACTATAATTTTCTTCTTTTCTGCTTCACTAGAATCATTTTATCTTCCTATTTTTTATTTTTCTTTTTCTTTCTTTCTTTATTTCATCACCATTGTTCTTAATATCTATTTCCAATAAGATAATATCATCATGTAGGTCTTTCTCTGTTGTTCTTCTTGAACATCATCAACATTAATCTCAATGAAGTGAAGCTCAACAGTAGAAAGCCTTTTGTCCAAAGCCACAAATTTTGCATTGATAAATTTTGTATGCCAATAGTACCATTTTGTCATCTTGTCTACTAATTTGTTAATTGTCCTAAATACTTCAAGTAGAGCTTCAAAAATTATGATGCTTGCTACACATGGTCTTTTTGGCCCCTCTTTTTCTCATCCTTAGCTAATGTCTCATCATTTGTTTCATGTTTAGGTTTAACACTCATAAATGCAACATCATTATTTAGCTTATTTTATTGTTGCTCATCTTGAGTCTTGTCAACCCATATATCAATTTTTTCCTCTTTTCCAAGGTCCCCTTCATATGGCTTGTTGTTATCTTGGCTTCTAACACCTGTCATTTTATTCTCATCCATATTTTTTTCTCCATATCAACATTTGTGTCTTCCTTCTCATGGCTAGAATTGTCATTCCCTCTTTATTTTCTTTTGTTGTCTAAGATGTAGTATATGTATTTCTTGTCCTAAATTTTTTCAATCTTCATGCACACAATTTTAACAATACCTCCAGCAATTCCACACTCTACCTATTTTTTTACATTATATATCTTTTTTTCAACTTCCAACTCCACAGATTCTGGTTGAGACATATTCATAAACCGAGTATCTTCCTTTTTTATTTCCAAATGACAACAATTGTGTTGAGTTATTCATGAAAAACAACAAATTTCTTAACAATGAACTTTGTGTGCTTGTAATACCTTTATATAATGTCATCCACTGATTTTGTCAATCTTCCAAAAGCTTCATTAGTAGCTTCTAAGACATGAATTTTACGCTAACTCATTTTGATTATGCCGTCATTACCATTTTCAACTGTTTATTTGGACTTTTTTTTCTCTTATCTTCCTGAAGTATCTAGTGGATTCTCTCTCTCTCTCTCTTTTTTTTACTTTATATATAACTTTATCTTCATCCATTTCAAAAACATTTCTGACAGTTTTTGAACTCTCATCTTCATTTACATCTTTTTCAATATATTAATCATCTCTCAATTCAACAATCATCTCTCTTTTTGTTGGATCCTTTTCCTAATCAGGTTTCTAGTCTTCTTGTGAACTTGCTTCAATTTCTCTATATCCAACCCTTTTCCAACCAAAATCTAAAAATACTTGAATTATCTAGGTAGTATCCTTCCATAAGCCAAGTTTTCTACACTTTTCTACTTTTCCTAACTTCCCTTTCCTTTTAAAGTAGTTTATGATTTGCCATTAACTCCTTGTATTAGCTTTTTGGATTCTTTGCTCTAAAATTTTTATGATGCTTACTTTTGGATACCTATTTAATAGTTTGACTTCCTGCCACATATTGTTTCTTAGATTTTTTATCTTTTACCATCATTTTAAGTTCTGCTTTCTCATACCATTTTAACTTATTTGATAGTTACAGTTGATCGTTGTATCATATCTGCTAATTTTTTATACTTTTTGGAAGCATTATATTCATACATGTTTGCATCTCAACTTCAGACTTCATTTGATTCCTCTCGATGATATTCATTCTGATAATATCTCATATTCATCATTTTTTTTATTAGATATAGTATTTAACTACTTTTAATAGTTGAGGTTGCTTCTAACTCTATTAGCCACAATGGGAGGTGGAATTTAAGAATGGACTTAAAAATAATCTACAAACACTTAAACTAACTTAAAACTTTAGATTTTATCTCATTTCATCTAACCCACATTTCACTCATTCTTCATTTCTCTCTTTCTCATTTTCTTGGTTCTCTTTCTTTCTTGACCTCCCTCTTATCTCTCATTCTCACAAGAATTTTTCCTTCATTTCTTTATAAATATTATCCTCTCATCTTTCTTTATGTATTTCCTCTTAGTATAAGTCATTTCTAAGGTTAGGAAGAAGCCTTATACATTCAAGAGTTGAAGAACAAGGTAGAAGAACTTAGAAGTTGCGATATGTCCTATATATTCTTCATGCTATGTGGGTAAGGTTTTTCATTCTAAAATCAATTGTAATTATTAATATATGAAGAAAGGACTTCATCTAGCTTGTATCTCTCATTTCATGATCACAAAGTTTGCATGATCTAATCTTGGATAAAACACATGATTTTTCCATGAATAAGATTGTCACATGCATAGTTTCACCTTGACAACCTTCATTTAAAAAGAAAGCTAATATGTAATGCATGCATAAAATCGACCATTGAATGATATACTACTAGTTTTCATGATTTAATAGAGTTAGAAATTGTATGACAAATAATGAGAATGGTTATAATAAGTGAATGATTTTGCTAACAAAAAAAAATGCACTCTATATGTATTGATTTTGTATATCTTGTCAATTTAGAGTTTTGTACTTGATGGGATCATTTTTCTGTTGTAATTGTATTATAAAAAAGTGTTAGAATGTTTATAATTATTGTATGAAGATTTTCTATGGAAGAAAATAATAGAAGTGCATGAAAACCATAAAACTATCAAAAAGAAAACCAATACCTGAATCTAGACACATAAATTGGAAAAGGATAAATTCTATATTAATTAGGCTGTGATAAAATTAAAAGGAAAAACTAAGGGTGTATCGGAATGTCTATGCTACAAGAGCATATAAATATAACTAAAATGGAGTTTGGATAAGAGAGATATAGTCAATTTACTAAAGTGTGTCAAATCTAGAAACCTTGACATTAACACTATTGTTTGAAGGGTAAAAATGTCATCTCAGGAATGGCTTAAGTTCTGGAAATAACTTTGTTTCCCACAAAGATCACAAAATTTCATTTAGTAGAAAGAAAGATATAGTCAAAATATAAAAATGTGTTGAATTTGAAAATTCCACAAATGACATAAATAAACCCTAGTTTAAAATAATAATAATAATGGGATTTAATAGGAATACAAAACAAGAAAATTACACTATAAGGTAAATAAGGTTACCAAAGATGATGTCCAAGTCATAGAAACCAAAAATAATGAAAGATTAGTTAATTATAAGTTAGCCACCAAAAATTTGGAAAAAAATGAAATCTTAATCAACACTAAAGAACGGATCAAAGCCAATGGTCACATGACCATCATTCTAAAAACATTAAAAAGCAAACGTGTTACCCTATACACTTAAGAATGACCCTTGAAACCATAAGGACCATTCTTAAACGATAAATCTTAATCGAACAATTAAGTTTATGGTGGTTAGAAATAAAACTACTATAGTTAAATTAATTTGGTACAAAAGTTCTCATTATGCAATCTTTGATTTTCAAAGGTGGCATGACATGTATTTTTGTAGAGTTTACAATTTTACTTGATTTTCAAGAAAACATATCGAAATTCTTTGAAATCAATTATTTGAATTAAATGAAGTACTTATTAAATGTGGTTTATAACCTTGATATTGTGACTTGTTTTGCGTGCCGAGTGTTTCAAATATATTTTTGTGAATGTTTTATTACTACAAAAATGATTTGGCTTGTGGATTCTACTAAAGTAAAGTTGATATTGAAATAAACTTTTTTCTATGTGATTAGTTGGGGATTTGTACACTAAGCAAGGTATTGAGTTTGTTTGAAAAATGTGTTTTTGACTTTTAAACAAAACTTGGAAAAAGGGTTTGAGGTAAACCTCACATTAATTTATTGATTGCTTTAATTCTAGTGGTGGATTCTTATTTGTACTTACTTGAATAAAATGGTATTTGATGATTGTTCATGATGAGAGCCACTTCTTTGAATCCCTAATTACTTGAAATGCAAGTTTAGGATTCTTTCTTTGAATCCTACTAGATACTTTGGTAGTGACTAGTACAAGGGCCTCTAGAATCCCAAGTAGACATCATGGGTTTTAGGCTAGACCTCATCGGTTGTATGTAGTCCCTGGTCAAATAAGAGAAAAAGGGCAAACAACCACGGGTAGTCAAGTTATGTTATAGGTTGGTAAATGTCGAAATCCAACTCTCCCAAAAGTATGGAACAATACCTCAAATGTTTGAGGTAACCTTGTTAGCTGGTTATACTCTCTTGTGTTTTAGGGTGAATAAGGTTGAAAACCATGCACATAGGAGAAATAATTTACCGACAATGACAGTTTCTCAAGACTAAGGTATTGATGGAAACGATTGATAGGTATTTCTGAACTTTTACTTGGAAAGATTTTCTTGATTTTTGATAAATCATGATTTTTTATTTATAAAAGTGCCTCTTATTTTCAAAAGGTTTTATAAAAACTTAATACGAAAAATGTTTTCATAATGAACACAAGCACAAACGAATTTATTGGGTGTAAGCTCACACATTTGTCATGTTTTTAGGATCAAACAGTGACACTACCTTGTACGAGGAATGATTTTATTTCTAAAGTTGTTTGCTATATGTTTTGTTTCTTTCTTGAAATTGTCTACTATGTTATTATAACATTTTGTCTTCTTTATTATCGTGATGTAATTTGGACATTTAACTTGATTCTATGGCCTATAAAAGACTATGAATTCAATTACTTATTAGAGTAATTCCTTTAGGCTTATGTAGTACTTTTAGATCGCACGAAATCTCAAGTTCTATTACTCGTTATTCGTTAGCAAAAAAAAACCTAACTTTTCCATTTAGGTTTCATTCTAGTCATGGAGTAGTAGGCGACACCTATTTGATCTCCCAGGGGTACCTAGGAAGGGATGGGGAAGTCACATATAAAGTGATGGTTTTGGATTTAAATATAATTCATATGTTCAAGAATAATTCAAGACATCAAGGTTATTGAGTCTCTTTTTGACCTTAAGATATTTCAATTACGCATTCAAGTTTTATGAGCCAAAATATTTCAAAAGGACCTCATTTTCAATGATAACTTATCATAAGTACATCTTAGATCCACTATTTGAGGATACACAAATAGTTTAGTTCTAGATGACTACTATGTGCCCTGGTATCCTCGGCACCTTGGTTAAATTAGCAGATGCATGTATAGTTATTTTTTAGAAGAAAGTAAATTCCAAAAGTAAGGTTTTGAATGATTGGTTATTGCGGATACGATGTTCTGGATTACTTGAAATTTTAGTATGCAAGCTATGTCATTGTACTTCTTTCAAAACTTTTCCAAAATGTTTCGGGCGAAAGGTCGGATGCCCGCACTAGCGATTGAGCGCTAGTGTTGTTGTCCTAAGTCTAATGGCCATTATTTATACCATTGGAAACAAATGTCTAAATACCTATCATGCTCTATTTAAGTAGGACATTGTACAAAATCTCTAGAAGATACAAATTGTTCTTGACCTTAATTTTATCAATTCTTCTTGATTATCTTGATTTTATCTTGTGTTTTCAATTGAAGTACTTATATATCTATAAATCACCTAATATTTTTGTCAACTAACAAATATATATACTTTTAAAAAGAAAAAGTGACTTATAATTTGAGATAATAAAAAAAGGAAAGCAAATCTATTAAATTGTGACGAATGAAGTATTAATTAAGTTAGTAGTAAAAACCATTAGTTAGTGAATATAAATTTCTTAAATTAAGGAAATTATTAGTGAAAATTTATATGAAAAAATTTATTTTAAAAAAGTAAATATTTATTTCTAGACATCTCAAAATAAAAATAAAAATATTTAATTTTAAATGAAATTAATAGGATACTCTAAGTAATTTAAAAAATAAAGAATTTCAAACATCAAAACAATTAGTCAATCTACCAAGTTGCTATTTTATTCAAAAGAAGTGATTTACTTAATTATCATTGTAAATCATACTCCGTCTCCTATTTTAATTGTACGTTTTAAATTTGCAAAAGAATTAATACAAATATTAGAAATAATTAATAATAATTATGTAAATAATTTTATTTAATAGTTAATGTATAAATATTAATCATCATAAAATAATATATTTTCTAATAAATAATTGATAACTCATTTAAAATATTTATTAATAGTAAAAGTATAATTATATAAATATATATTAAATTTAAAAATTTAAGGGTAACGATGAAAGCTCTAGAGAATGAAAATGGAACCTAGGTAGTATAATATACCTTCTCTTATTAAACCTTTTGTTCTTGTGAGATACAAAAATCATAAAATTCTCATTTTTCTCTTCATCAATCATATCATCATCACCGCCAAACCAAAGATTTCCCATTTCCATTTTCCATGGCAACAACCACCACCATCAACGACCTCCCTGACGTGATCCTCTCCAACATAATAGCCGCCATCTCCAACGTTCGCAGTCGCAACGCCGCCGCCTTAGTCTGCCGTAAATGGCTCCTCTTGGAGCGTTCCACCCGCACCTCCCTCACTCTCCGTGGTAACATCCGAAACCTTTTGTTCCTACCGACTTGCTTCCGATCTGTAACCCACCTTGACCTCTCTCTCCTTTCTCCTTGGGGATACCCCCTTCTATCCCCCAACACTCCACCACCCACCCCTGCTCTCATTGCTCTCCTCCTCCGCCAAGCCTTCCCTACTGTTTCTTCGCTCACTATTTATGCCAGAAACCAATCCACTCTTCAGCTCCTAGCTCCTCAGTGGCCCCACTTGAAGGAAATTAAGCTCGTCCGCTGGCACCAGCGGCCCCAGCTGGCATCTGGAGAAGAGCTGGAAGCTCTGTTTCAAGAAAATCAATCCCTCACCAAGCTTGATTTGTCGGTTTTCTATTGTTGGACGGATGATGTTCCTGCTGCACTAAGTGCATACCCCATGGTATCCACGATCCTTACGTGCCTTAATCTTTTGAACCCTTCGTTTTCTGAAGGATTCAAATCGGATGAAATTAAGGATATTACAAAATCTTGTCCTAATTTGAAGGAGTTTCGTGCGGCTTGTATGTTCGATCCCAGGTACATCGGATTTGTTGGGGACGAGAGTTTAGCCTCTGTTGCAGTTAATTGTCCCAAATTATCCGTGGTTCATTTAGCCGATACCTCGGCTTTGGCAACTTCAAGGACTGATCTAGCATTCGAGGGCTTTACTCAGGATGATTCAAGGATTAGTACCGCGGGCTTGATTGAGGTATTTTCAGGTCTACCATTGCTTGAAGAGCTTGTTTTAGATCTCTCTAATAATGTTAGGGATAGTGGTCCTGCTTTAGAAATTCTGAATTCGAGGTGCCCCAAGTTGAGGTCACTTAAATTGGGTCAGTTCCAAGGCATTTCTATGCCGATTGAGTCGAAGTTGGATGGAGTTGCTATATGTCAAGGTCTTCAATCTTTGTCAATCAGGAATGTTGGGGACTTGACTGACATGGGATTGATAGCAATTGGCAGAGGCTGCTGGAAATTGTCAAAGTTTGAAGTGCAAGGTTGCAAGAACATCACTGTCAAGGGACTGAGAACTTTGGCTAGTTTGCTGAAACGAACTTTGGTGGATGTCAAGATCTGTTGTTGTAAGAATCTGAATGCAGCCATGTCTTTGAAGGCATTGGAGCCAGTACAAGATCGGATTCAGAGGCTTCACATTGATTGTATTTGGGATAATGTTGAAGAAGTTGAGGATACATACGATTTTGATCTCAATAGATTGGATCCAAGTGGAGCATCAGGCCCGCCTGATGGATCCTCCCGGGATTTTAGAAGCTCCGAGACTGATGGCATGTCTGGGAAGAACAAGAGATGCAGGTACACCAACAGTCCTATGGAATATAATGGCAATGGCAATGGATTATGCTGCCGGACATGGGATAGTCTGCAAGAGCTTTCACTCTGGATTGGTGTTGGCGAATATCTGACTCCACTAGCAGATGCAGGCCTTGTGGAATGTCCTAATTTGGAGGAGATCCGAATCAAGGTTGAAGGAGATTGCAGAGAATGGTCAAAACCTTCACTGGGTCCATTTGGCTTGAGCAGCCTGGTTAGATATCCTCTGCTTTCCAAGATGCATTTGGATTGTGGAGACACCATAGGTTATGCACACACTGCACCATCTGGGCAGATGGATTTGAGCCTATGGGAACGATCTTTTCTGTATGGAATACAGGAATTGGCTCTGACTGAACTCAATTACTGGCCTCCACAGGACAGGGATGTCAATCAGAGGAGCATTTTTCTACCAGCAGCTGGATTGCTTCAGCAGTGTATTACTCTCCGGAAGCTTTTTATCCATGGAACAGCTCATGAACATTTTCTGAGTTTCCTTCCTAAAATCCCAAATCTAAGGGATGTACAGCTGAGGGAGGATTATTACCCGGCACCAGAGAATGATATGAGCACGGAGATGAGAGCAGATTCTTTAAGTCGCTTTGAAGATTCTCTCAACAGGCGTCGAATTTCTGATTAATAGTGCATCTAATCATTCATGTTCTCAGTTGCAATTTCCTTAAAAGAACAGGATAGGATCCAGTAGCTTTGATCTGGACCGAGCGGTCCTGCTTGCAAAAACGCTTGATTTTGAGATGTGCTAATGTTTTCGAATAATTTGCACATTTGCCATTATGATTTTTCCTTAGAATCGTTGTTACTTTTTAATTCAAAAAAGTTGCATCCGCCGCCTGTAGATGGCATAAAAAACTTTTTTTATTTCCTTGCACCAAAATTAGAACTCTAATGCAATCTTTTTTCATTGGATAATTCTCATCCACTTGCGCTTCGATCTTGCTATCCATTCATAATCAAGGCAAAATCTTTTCAATTGCAACTATGGAAACAAAGTTCTGATTTTGTTATAAGGAAGAATCCTACTTCCTCTAGAATTGAAAAAACATGCAGAAGTTACAATTGAAGCCGAATATATATATATATTGTAACAGCTCTACTATTATGTGATTCTGTACAATAAACGGATTGCATTAACAGAGTGAGTACTCGCAATCCAACAAACGCGTAAGAATGTCCTCACAGCAGGGACGTTCATGTGGCTCTGCCCAACAATCTGCAATCAACAGAAACAAAATTCTCAACTCTCCAGAAACACAAATTAAGGGTTGACATTTTTGTTATGAATTTACTAAGACAAGATGAGGGAAACACGTACCTGCAATTAGTTTACCCAGGGGTCCTTCAGGTATCTCCAGACGTGATCCCTCATTGGCAACAGCATAAACTACCTGGATATGGAAAATAGATGAGGAATTCGTAAGGATGCATGCTTATTCATAGCAGCAAAATGCTTGTTTGGCACAGAATAAACAAAATATTTGATAAACTACTCTCTGAATGGCTAAATATCAAACTCCAAAAATATCAACAGCCAAATGATGTCAATAATTCACTTGAAATTTTGGCCAAGTAAAAGATAATGCCAACATACCCTCTCCGGGGGTACACCTTCCCAAGGTCTACTCAAAGTGCATAGCTCCCACATAATAACCCCAAGGCTGAAAATATCACATTTCTCATTGAATGGTTCATTACGAATAAGTTCTGGGGCCATCCATTCTGGAGTCCCTGCCGAGGAAGTGTCCCTCATGTGTGCATCTATCATAATCCTTGAAAGCCCAAAATCACAGATCTTCACAGTCCAATGCTTATTCACAAGGCAATTTGCACTTTTTAGATCCCGGTGGACAATCTTCATTCGATGTATGCACATTAGCCCTCTAAGTTTGCAACAGAAAAGCAACAATTAGGTAATAGTTATTTATTGTCAGTATCGAAACAAAAGTCCACCATAATTTCCTGAGCCAACCAAAAGAATGAGGAAAATTTGAAAGATGATCAAGAACACTTTCTGACTATTTACATAGCAAGTCAAAGGCCAAAGAAGAATGCAGTCTTGTGCAAGAATTAATGTCTGGGTGGACTTTGTAGACTTATAGAATATCTTTTCCCTAAATCCGAATTAAAAAGCATGCATTTAGTTAGCATCATTACATATTGCTTTGCATGAAAGTGGATTTGTTTCCACCTTTTCCTGAAGGTAGGCACATATGTCTCCACTGTTATTGCAACCTTCTATTTATCTAATAAACAGGTAGGGATTCACTAAGCCACCTACCATAACGGGTGGTGTTCATAAAATAAATTTAAAACAAAATTGATGGAATATGTATTTTTTACATAAAAGAGAAGCCATAAATGTAATCCAAACAAAATACTGGAAACAAGAGTCATAATTTATGCATGTATGTGATCAATTCTTGTAGTACCACTTAAGGCAAAATTGCTTGTTATGTCCACCGCAAACAATTTCACATTAATTAATGATAAAAGCATTTAGTTTGACTGACAACCATAAGAAAATAAGGGTTTCCAGTTGAAGTATTTGAAATACTCTAATTTACAGCCAGCCCACCAATGTCAAATTTGGTAATCTGATGCGTGATTTAAGAACAGTTTTTTTTCCCCTTTAAAAGAAGGGAAGAGAGTTGAGAAGGCTAGTAGAGGGGAGCAGATGGGGAAAAGAAAGGTGTTGATCCAATGTCAAACTTGAGACTTTAGTCTTGAGTAATAGCAATGCTACCACCACTACTACTGGATAAGCTGCTTCAACACTTTAGAAACTCATTACTCTTCATTAGAAAATGAAAACCAGTAAAAGACTATGAGTAGGGGGATTGTCAACCTACACTTCATTCCTATGAAATAATCACCAAACCTTTTACTGGTCCAAGGGAGACAAAGAACAAGAAAAACCAATAATCATCTAAGACCTCAAAGAAAATCTCGAAAATCTCAATATCAGAGTCAAGCAGCACCAATTCTAAAATTCCATTATGTATATTCAACCAACCTGCATATATCACGCAGCATTTTCAGTCTCCTCCGCCAACTGAGTTTCTTCTTTTGACCACTTGCGTGGATCAAAAAGTATAATGATCCCATCTCCATGTATTCAGTAATCATGGACAAGCGTGGGGGCTGTGTGCATGCTCCCAGAAATAGTATGACTGCAAATTACCACATGAGAATATCTTATTCTAAGAATTGCAAAAAACTTTTAAAATGCCTAAAAGCTGAAGAAAAACCAGGAGAAAAAAAGTACCGTTTGGGTGTCGTAGTCGACTGTCGAAAGAAGTATGAAACCAAAAATGGAGGATTAGAAATGAGAAACAAAGATAAAGAGATATTCACGTATAAAGTAGGCACCAAAAGCATAATAGAGAGAAAAGTACCTTAGTATGGAAATCTCATTGCAAAAATCCTCCATGTTTTCAGCAGTCAGATCTTGCTCCAAGAAAACTTTGATGGCAACATCTGTTCCATTCCAAATACCCCGGAAAACTTCACCAAAAAAACCTATTGGAAAAGAAAATTATTGAAACAAGAAGATATGAGAAATTTTACCCAAAAAGAATTGTTTATATAAAAACTGAGGTCTACAATGATTTTTCAAATAAAGAGGGCAGAAGTACATTGTGCTTTTCTAAATGGTGCTTGTTATTTTGCCAATACATTCTCGACATCTAACCAAACACTTCTGGTGTTAGAATATTTGAAACCAACTGCAAAAGTTTATCTTATTTTGACAACAAAATAGTTCATTTTAAAGCCAAATATAGAAATTATATCTTCGCAACTTGCTTCATTTGAATGAAGTTCCTTGGCACCTGATCTATTATGTGAGCATCTATAAAACACAGAGATGCAATAGAAATTATTAAAATCACCAAACAATTACCAATCCCAACACGAGTACCAACTGTCAATTCTGAGAAGTCAATGTTCCATTCATCAAAAGGTAAAAGAGGTTTATTCTGGAACATAGGTGACCGAAGTATCCTATTCCATGTTGAGAGCATTTCTTCATTTGTCCTGTAATTTGTGATCCCACTTCTCTCAAGTATTGGACTCCCATACTCATGAGGAGAAGAAGGTAGTGATATTGCCTTTTGAGAATTCATGTGGTCCCTCTGAAATGCATACAAGGAAGAACCTCCAGCAGATATTTCATCACGGTCATCAAGGTGGAAACCTGATACCTGAGAACGTTATCAGATTTGTTAGAAGTAATAAACAAAATAAATGGTTAAATGGAAACTAATTAATTAGAACTTCACAAGTCTTCATGTCGCAACTCCAAATATTGATTCTCTTCCTGCTCAAGATTGAAGTCTCCATTTGACTTGGCACAAATTTTAAGAGACTTTGACCATGTGATATTTCCGAGTTTGCCCTTATTTTGTGAATACATTTAGGAGAAAGTAAGTGCAAACTTGTGGCTTAACATAAATGTGCAGATGTCT
The DNA here is from genome assembly GCA_019593545.1 of Apocynum venetum. NCBI lineage: Eukaryota > Viridiplantae > Streptophyta > Magnoliopsida > Gentianales > Apocynaceae > Apocynum > Apocynum venetum. Next base: position 1,260,723 of record SRSM01000144.1, on the reverse strand, counting down.
ATGGAGGATTTAATGAGACATTCATGGTCCACTATAAGCAATTAAATTTGAGCCCAGACCTAAGAGAGAAGGATCATAGATATATGCATACCGGGAGTACATTTGCTGAATCTTATCAAGTTGTACTCATGATCATATATATTTATCATCATAAATGCAACAAGGATATTGAGTGACTAAGGAGACTTTGGAGTTCAAAGGAGATCTGTTTGGCAGCCATTGAAATTTATTGGGGAACAAAATGAAACAAGACACAACACAACATGCTAAGTAATGATGTTCTCATCAAACACCTAAAAAGGGAACATACGGCTTTCTGGGCATCAGAGGCATTATTTCTGTCATCAGATGCATAGGAAAACGACCTATTTTCCCCTTCTCTTAAGAGGCGATTCTGCTTCAGTGCTTCATTCATTGCTCGAACGGCCCTAGGGTGATTCATTATGGAAAAATAAAATGAATAAAAAAACTAAAAACTAAGGAAAGAATAAAGCAAGATTTTCAGAAAATCAAGTAGTAAAACATTCTTGTGTATGTGAAACCCAATGCCAAACTTCATATAAAATTATCAGAATCAATTCCAAAGAGTTTTAAACAACTAAATGCTGACAAGACTATAAGGCGTGCTTCCTTCATATCTCTTTCTCATGCACAAAAGCACATATACTCCCACAATTTTATTACTCTGTGACAAAACTTATTAGTTGCTGAAGACTTCATACAAAAAAAAAAAATTCTTTCATACTTGATTTCCATTACTTCAAAGGTCCAAACCAGGAATCAGGTAGTGCCAAAGATATTTCACTCAGCAACTCATACCTCATTTTTTTCTTAATCCTTGCTAACTCCCTTTTTATTCCAAGGATAGAACCTATAGGAGGATGGACCATGCGGCAGCTATTGCAGTTCCAAACAATGTATTACGAGAAGGAAGCAGGGGGCATTTTAAGAGAGGAAGATTATTGACTTAAGTTGGCGTTCTTTTCAAGTTCAAAGAATACTTCACTTTATAGATTCTTTCGGAAAATATTTGACCACTGTCCAATAATCTCAAATTGTTTCCAGTACTTGCTCTACATGCTGGTATATCCTAATAGCGTGTTAACAGCTTGGCTATAATAAGGAAGAAAATTTTGGTCCTAGAAGAAACTCTTTTACATGGAAGATACAAATAAAATTCGAAGAGTTTAATATTTTCTATGCAAGAATTAAAATAAAACATTATGGATCTCTTAAGTAAATCTCCAAACAGTTTAAAACACTTAATTATATTCCATTTTATCACGCGATTTGTTGGTCCTAGACTATTAATAAAAAGTATAAGAAAAAAGAAGACAGGTGAAGCAAAAGAAAACTCCAGCATGTCAAGAAAGAATATCCAGAAAATATTATTAAGTCACATGGAAATAGTTCAAGGAGAATCACTATAGGTTAAAAAAAAGAGAGGAACAAGGAAAGTCCTCATTTAGGCAGCAAATGCAGCACAAGGAAATTTATCAATCACAAAAAAAAAAAAAAACTTATACCCTTACAGAAATGGCAAAGGTCTTGAGTTTGAGTAACAAAGATAATAGTAATATGTATAATGCTTTTCAGGATAGTTAGTAGTAACCTTGCAATGTCATCACCAATTTCAGGTGTCATACTGATGCTTCTTCTTCTTATTCTACGTGTTTCTGAGGTTGAAGCCCCTACTGATCTGGTGCTAAAGTGAAATAAGAGATCAGTATTAGAGCTTTTATAGACCACATTAAAAAAAGAGGCATAAAACTATAGCAACTAAAAGTAGAAAAGGAGGGGGCACCTTGATGTACCAATATCATCAGAAAAATCTCTAAAGGTTTTCTGATCACCACTGAGCATGGACCTCCCACGTGCTCGAGATGAAGGATGCTCAGGACTATAAATCCCACAATAGTTAAAGAAAGACTTAGCAGTATTGCACTAAAAGAAATCTTAAAAATCCCAAATATAAAGAAATACCTCCAGAATCCAAATAATATTATAAAGCACTAAATACATCTGCAAATCAACTTTTACTAACACATTAATTGGATATTTGGCGTTGGCATAGCAAAACCAAACAGGAAGACAGGAATTGTGGAATCAGTCAATCAGGCCCCAAACATGCAAGGTACTTTTGGATTTACAAACATGCTCATATGATTTATCATCGGCTTCCATAAAAAGTTATAGACATCTTCATATTAATAGGGAGTCCACAAAAGATACCTAGAGCTTGCAGTCCTTTGTTCAGCAATGACCCTTCTCCTGCTCCTTCGCCAAAATGTGGTGGCAATGTTGGGCTCACTGTGATAGGAGCTGATACACAGACAGTCAGACACAAATCCAACAAGTATCAAATATGCAAATTGTCAAACAAGGCCAACTAGATATATCAAAATCCTGATAATATATGAAAGTGAGCTTCACAAATCTATTGTCACATATAACAATAATCCACGTGGAAAGGAAGGATAATACCTTAGTTTTCTGTCTACAAAAGTAGAAGATCGCATCATCATGCTCCTCAGAGATGGTCCAGCAGCATTTGAAGATGCTTCAAGTCTCCTCTGGTACTGGAGGCTATCATCCTTCTCAGTGCTGCATAAAAGTTCAGATTACCATTCAATCTTTATGAAGGAATTGACCTAACTTTGTTCTGGAAACAGAAATTGTCTTTTTTTCTTTTTCTTGAATTCAAAACATTAACAGTGTCTTTAGTAAAAAAAAAAAATCAGCACTGTGCCACCAACTAATCCATGTAATGCAACTTTAAAACATAGATCAATAGTGCAGATTAACCTCTCAGGATCAACTCTCTCAGAATACCCATAAAGAGGACTATTTGGCTCAAGTGGTGAATCACAAGAATCATTTTCTGCAGAGTCACTTTCCCCTGCAGCAGATACATGTGTCATAACAATGGCCCTAGTTGAGAGAGGTATGAGTTGGCCAGGGAACCGCATAAGATCAACCAACAGTTCCACAGAATTCAGGACAACCAACACAGACATATGCTTATATGAGTCCACAGACTCAGAATTTCCTTCAGCAGGTAAACCCTGACATAAAATCATAAGAGAAAGATTAAAGATGACAGAAAATTTACTACAGTGACTTGCAATCTAAGTTATGCCAATAACACTCCATTATCATAATGAAGGTTAACTTACCACCATTAGCCTACTTTCAAGACCAACAGTATCTGCAAGAACTTTGAATAGTATTGCCCTAGAACGGCATGAACCATGTTTTATTTGCCCTAGTATTTGAACACCTCTATTCTCAGATGCATGAGAGGATTCCTCGAGCACAGTTTTTGCTGGACTAAGATCTGAATTTGGTCGTTTGTAGAAATCGGATACCTGTTCAGTGAAGTCACAGGCATATAAAGACATGCTAAAAGGAAGATCAGAATACAAGTCATTCATGTTCATAATAGAACCCTAAATATTGGTTTGCTAAGAGGGAGACAAAAACAACAGTATTGCAGAGCATGCTATCTGAAGTGAGAGAGACCATCATATCAATCAGCAGGCACCTTGGTGCAAACTCAGAGATATCCTCAGTCTGCAAAATAAAATGTTAAAAAAGAAATGATGAAAGCATCATTATTTCTATGGCCATTCAAGTCCTTAAACAAATTCAGGGAGCCTCACATCAGTAACAAGGTAAAAAATATCCAGCAGAACAACATGAGAACTAATAGAGATGTCACTTATTCATAGCTCCTGGGAATCATGCAAGTAGAAAATTTTTCTATTTCAAAAAATTGAAAGAAGCCATCAATACCTAGAAAATATGATGAGAAGCTTTGAAAGTTTGATAGATAATTCTAAAACCAAAAGTTGTTAAATAGGAACAGCAGTCACAAATAATTGAAGTCCCAGAGCAAATTATAAGGGGGGGAAAGGCTTATTAGAAAGATTCATATAACAAGATGTAGCAAAGCAGACCTAAATTGAAGACAAGAAATTTAAACATTCTGCAATCCCTCTCCTTCACCCTCCCCCCCACCCCAAAGGAAAAAAAAAAAGAAGAATGAAGAAAAGAATCCAAGCCGTAATCAATACTCACCAATCCTGCAATTTTTTTAATCATCACTCCAGGACTTGAATTCAAACCTTTAACCAGGGCAACAATGAGTTGCTTCAGCATTGAAAGCTTCTTATCTTTCTCTGCATCCACAAGTATTATATCAGCCCTTAAACCCTCAAGCTCCAAAGCATGAAGTTCTTCTAGAGTGGGAATATCTTCAAAGCGTTCCTTAAGCCTTTTCTCCTGCATAAAAGTGTATTTTTAACAACCAGAATATAAAAAAAAAATCCCATTATAGGACTCTTAACAGAATATGTCAGACATAAAATATATATTTAAAGAAAAACGAAAATCTTTAGTAAAGAAAAGATGAGAAATCTCCCATATATCCTTCTTTCTTTCTTTTTTCTCCAATTGTTCCTTTGGTTTATCTTTTATAATGAGGCTACAGGGGTGTGACTAATAAAACCATTTAGTTCTCAAATTGAAGGTAATACTGTTGTTTTATTAGCAAAGCATAGACTTACTAGGACACAACCACAGTATACAGCACCCCCACAACATTTTTATCAAATTCATTCCCCTGAAGATGTATATTTCCAGTAATTTTCAGAAAAAAAATTGATTTTTAAACTGGCAGATAATTTCAAGGAACAATATTCATTCTAATAAGCAGAGCCTTTTCCTTTAAACTTTGGGGGTGGAAGAGGGAGGATATCTGATAAGTTTCATATATTTATCATATGTTTCATATGTATATTAGCCAAATGGTCACTCTGAACCCTTCCTGTTTGGACATAAACCAGTTAGGTGTTTGATGCCAGAGAGTAACCTAGAGGGGGCAAACACTTGAGTCATTTATCATATTGAAAAAGAATATGCAAATATATACAGCTACTATGAAATTCATCATGGAGCAAACCACAACAGAGGCTGCAGAAGCATGGCCAAGCAAAGGGCCAGTCCATTTATAGTGGACTACAAAAAAGAATCATTTGCCAGAAACAAGATGCCAAAGGAGAAATGAAAGTAGAAATTGTTTCTGTAACACTAACTTTATGTTTATTAACCATGGACGCAAACATAAAAGCCAGGCAACATATAATAGACTAGCATGTGCCCATTTGATTCTACTAGCAAAAGAACATAAAGTGGCCCACTAACTTTATGTTTGATTCTACCGCATGGCCAACCATGGACGCATGATCCCAAAAGAACATACATAAAGTAATAAAATGATTTTCAATGCTCACAGGAACAACAGAGTAGAAGCCATTTGGGATTGGTTCAGAAAGCATTCCAGTGCTCCAAAGAACCTGTGATGCTGTTTGATGCAATGATCTGTCATATTCATCCTTGTCAGTTGATTTATTGCTCCTCTGAATTTCTTCTCTAGAGTCTATGGAAACAGATCCAAATCTTCCAACAAGATCTGATTGCCACCATGTAGTACCAGGGGGCCTCTGCTCTGCAGGCCCTGCTTCCTCACGTTTCTCATCCATGGTTCATTCTTTACAGATTTCAGATCCTCCCATCTATAGAAGGCTGGAGGCCATGCAAAGAAGTGGACTCTTACATAATCCTAGGAAACATTTCAACAAATTTCCAACATATTAAAATAAGCCACATGAGAAGCAAAGAATCCAGATTCATCAACCACAGATTTAAATTGGAAACAAAAATCTGTAGAATCATTTGCCTCAAAGATTAACTAGGAGGCCTGTTTATGAAAATAAGGTCATTTAAAAGAAGAATCTTCATCAACTTAGAGAGAGCATTTAATACAGTAAGTCCGTCTATCGTACTCTGATTAAAGTAAAGAGAAGGGGCCAATTGTAACATGAGCCTCTAAACGTAGTGAGATAAACAGAACTGAAAATAAATCTCCTATGTCCATTACAGTAGGTTCAAACTAAGTATCAGCATTAAGTCATTATCTTCAGCTACAATTATGGATAAATTATTTGAAACACTTCCATTAAGGAGGTAAATCAAATAAAGATTAATTCTCAATAGTTAAAGCCGAGTTGCACCCAAGACACAAGAGTTGCAGGAGAATTCAAGAAGAGTACAAGTGATAATCACAAGTAATGTAATTTAACCAATGCATAACTGAGACACCAAATAACGTACTTGAATTCCATAGGTTAAAGAATCCTGAAAAATGAATCATTTAGATCCTCCATAATTTGCAGTAATGATAAACAAGGAAGCCATAAATAATCAAAACAATGAATGATGCTTTACATAGGGGTTGCTTTTGGAGTATTGAGTAATTTATTTACACTAAAAAGTTAGAAGGAAGATTCTATATGATGGCTGCAGTAAAAATAGTAGGTACTAAAGACATGCAGAATTTAGTGCCTTTCAGTGTTGTGTTTGGATAACATCAGAAAGTATGGACCAACAGATTCCACACTAACACAAAAATAACAAACAAGAACACATGGTTCGGATACACCCAAAATTTCCTCAGTGAAATACTATTTGGATGAGAAGAGAAATGAGGTAGTCTAAGATATCCTATTGTTTAACTTTCGCCTTCATGTAATAAAGTTGAAAAAGAAGATTCTTACACTGATAATGACATAGCATTGGTATTGAATACACTACAGTAAAAAATCTAGATTACAGAACTTCAGGAGAACATCTATTGTTAATAAAATGAACAAGTAGTTCTAAACTGATGAAAAAATAAGTTAGAAAATTTCTTCACAACAATCCCAGAAAGATCAAAACATTAGTGATGCTGAGTATTAGAAAAATTAGAACCACAATAATTGAAAAGTAACAATATAATAATTTTTGTATTAGCAAATGGGTTACAAGAGAGCATAATATTTGGCTATAAATACTTTCGAACAAGATCACATTGAAGGGATGTGCTCTAACTTGATCAACATTTACTAATTCTAGAAAAATTCGAATCAAATCACCCAAGACACAGAGACAATAACCTCAGAATGATGATTTTTATCAATGTAAAATAATCAAGTCACTATAAATGCTAAGGTTATTGCCACAAAGTCCAAAGCCAATAAAAAAATAAATAAAAACTCTTCATCCTAAATTTAGATTACCTGAAATCTTTGTTTCAGAAAATGGTTGAAACTAAGAGCCTAGAGATCATAACAATACCAAAACAGAATAAAGTTTATCACATCTTAAAGGAGAGTTATATCAATTTTACAATTTTACTTATTTAATTTATGGGCTCAACATTTTATTTGCAAATTAATTGTTATGGAAGTGTAATAATATCCCTTATTTACCGGCATGGATAGATGATTAGCAATTTAAAAACAATGCACAAGCACTAGGATAGGCTTATAACATGTAGAACCTTCCAGACTAACATTATGAGGTCCCACTGGACCAACAAAACTGACATGTCAGCCACTTAGACCACATAAAAAACTGTCCAAAAAACAATTTCTTAAGATATGAATTGACAGCTTCCTTGTTAACCCCATCATCCCACAGGCATAAGGGAAGAGACACGTATATGTCCAAAAGAAATTCTCGAGATCAAAATAATTAAAATTGTCTCCAAATAATCTTAAAAACAGCCATGTTAATTGAATGAAGTGCAATCAGATGTTTATTTAAACCATTTCTATATTAATAGAACAAAAATAGATGAAGCTAAAAAAGGTGATCTTATTTTTCTATGTTATTCTAGCACAGTCCTAAACAAACTCATCACAAATTCCAAAGGTTTACGTCAAAAGAAAAATAGTTGTGACATAATCAATTATTTAGCCATAAAATACAAGTGTTTCATTCCTTACATTCTGTCCAAATGCATAAAATACAAAATTACAAGAAACTTTTAATATGCTCCAACACCTAAATCATAAAGACTTCAGATTATTTTAGCGATAAGGTAAACCACTGAATAGATAACTCCAATTGTCGCTGAATATCGCCTCCTGGAGCACAAAACACTGCACCACACTTACCTTCTAAAGTCATAATTCTGAGCAGCATAACATATCAAGAACAATTTCACAAATTAACCAGTATCTCAACAATAACTCAATAAAGTCACTTCCCCAAGTGTCTAAATTCGACAATATCTGCAACATTTTACTGTTTACCATAATGCTTTGCAAGCCACACCATTATAACAATGAACAGATATACACCAAGAGCAGAAGTGAAAATAACACTCCATAAACAATATCCTCCTATATACACTCGGGCATCCACATATACACCTCCTGACACACAGTTTACATCTTCTTCAACAACAACATTATAAAACAAAGTTGCAACAGATTCTTAGGGAAAAGTAAAACTAGACATGACTGCCACTTCTTTAATCCAAGAAACTGGAAAAGAAAAAGAAAAAGAAGTAAAGGAAATAAAAACCCCTACTGAATGCTAAGATCTCATTCTAACCTAGTAATTAACAAGAACTTGATTACTATTCCCAGCCGCCTACATTTTTTCATTTCCAGATTTTATTGTTAGGTTTCCGTGAATACTATATCATTAAGTTAATTTCCGTCAAAATCAACAAGAATTCAAACATCATCATCATCATCATAATAATAATAATAATAATAATAATCAAAATCCGCTCACTCTCCACCACCATTGAAGCCACACCAAATCACTTCAAATTCAAATTCATTTCTAGCAGATTAATAAACACTGGAGCACAAAATTACAAGATATTGCAATCAATAAGCCTTTAGATACACATTCGCATCTACAGATACGTATACAGCAAAATATAGTAGTAATGATCGAGGAGATTACCACCAGCAGATCTTAAAACTTGAATCTGAAGTGTACTCCGCTGCGACTTCAACAACAAAGCATCAACATTTCAATCCTACAGCTACCGGAAATTCAGCTTCATGTCCATATCAATCCAAAATCTAAAAGAAATTTAAAATTTTCACAAAACGCACCATATTAACAGTAAAAAAGATTTGAAATAGACTGATGAAATTGGGAACAGTTATGAGAGAGAAAAAAATATAACTAAAGAAAATTAGAGAGAGAACCGAAGAGATGCAAACGAGGCAAAGGCAAATATATATGAGAGAGAGAGGCGGGGGTTGGATTTGATTATATATTTTGGGTCTGCAATTAATGATGCGTCGATCGTGAAAGCGATGGCTTTTATTTTTTTATTTTTTTCTAAATTTTTTGTTTGATTAATAACGTACAATGCTTTCTGCCGGCTGTACAATGCTTAGTTTTAAACGAGAAAACCAGGGTATAAGTGGTGATGCGGAAGGGTACAATTAATTAGATAGAAGAAAAATAATATTTAAGTTTTATTTGTTTAGAGTTTAATTGGAATAAGAGAGGTGTGAGTCACGTGCAAAGAGAGCGCGAAAGAAGGCAGTGATCTCCGACAGCCAGCTGGCAGTGGAGGGTGGCTCACCAACATCCACAACTTCGGACGCGTGAATTTGTTTGAGTCTTGTGTATTTAAATTTTAAAAGTTCAAATTGAGTCTAACCCTAATTTATAGTATTATTTTATTCAAAATTAAAGATTAACATTTTCTTATAATTGAATGAACGTATTTTTATTCAAAGTCTTATAAATAAGATCTTTAAATGATTTTTATTTCACTAATTCTATGTTATACATCTCATTATCATAAGTTAAGGAATTTACATTTTACTAAATTATAAGTCTTATCATTTATTATATTATATGAACATAAAAGATAATTTTGTAATTTAATTAAAGTTAAAGGTATTTATTAATTATTAAACAAAGTCAAAAGTGAATATTAAATTCTAAAGTGATAAGTAATTTTCTTCTTTTTCTTTTTCATTATTTTTCTTACTATAAATGTAAATTGTTTAGTGTAGATTTTGGAGACTATAAGATAGAAGAAGAAAAAAAAGCAGGGTAAGGATATGATTTATGTTTGAGAATTTCAAAAATATATATTTCATTTATCTTATAAGGAAGTTCTTGATAAAAATAAATATATGTTAATCTTCCTGAATATAAGAAAGTTCTTGAATATATGTTATAAGAAAGTTCTTGATTTTTTTATTTTTTGAAAAGAAAGTACTTTAATATTTTCTAGCAAATATTATCTTTAAAAATTATTTATTCCATACATCTTAAAACTTTTAAAAGGTTCACTCTTTTTCTTTCTTCTTTTTTTCTTTAATCTCCTCTCGACCAAGTCTAAGGTTTAGTTCAACATTTGACTTGCTATCTCACTTATCATTAACTAGTTAAGTTTATAGGAAAAGTGCATTTGTAAATAGCTCAAAGTTCTTTTTTTTTTTTTAAAAGTATTCTCATAAAAAACAAAAATATAATTGTTAAATTAGCTCTAATTTACTAAATCTCACATTGTTTTTAGCAAAATGCCCCAAAAGAAAAAAATGATAATCATTAGCCAAACTTTTTCTTCTATTCCTTCTCTAAACCCATTTCGATTAAATATGATAACTAAATAAAAGATGCCACGCCTCAAACTCGAGTCTAACTTAAGGTACAATTCGAATCCAAAACATGACATGACAAAACCTATAAAGTTTTATTTATAAGTCCAAAGCATCTTATATTAAAAAACCTTAACATAATAGTAGTTCTTCAAAAAATTCTCAAATATTAAGCCTTTGAAACAACGAAGATAATCTAAAACAAATTACAAAAATTTAGATAAGTAACTTCCAATTCCGTCAATCCTAACACTTTTCGAATTTCTCAAATCTCTCACCCAAAAGGAACTTGAAGTTGCAATTGAATAAGGGATTGAGTAGTGGTGGGCGCAGAGTTTAAAGTTTGGGGGACGAGTTTATAAGTTTAGTCAAGAAGCAAGACAATACTCATATAATTTTTATTATTTATATATTTTAATTTATTGTAACTATTTTTTTATATTCTAACATCATATATTTCATAATTTGAAACAAAAGCAAATATAGAATGTAAAGTTAGTATATCTAACTTGATTTGCACAATACAACCAAAGTTCAATACCTCAAAAGTCACATACACCAAAAGTCCAATACATCAATCGATAATGATATTAGGACATCTAACGACATCAATTGAGGACTTTAGTACCAACCGATTATTGACTATTTGTTGAGAAGTTTGTTTCTCAAAGACCTTCTGAATATATTCTACTTGATTCATTAAATTACAACAATTCATAATTACTCTTTTGTGTGGCGAATTAGAATATTTTCCAACATGAGCTAAAATAGTACAAATTACTCCATTAACCTTTTTTCAAGATCTAAACCCCTCAACTGCAAATTGTCTTAAACAAAAACGTTCATGTGATTTAGCAAATAAATAACATGGCAAACAGAAAATAACTTATTTACTTGGAGAATATTCCAACCATTTTGGGAACAAATCAAACCAAGAAAGTCCAAAGCGACAAACCATTTCATTTAAATGATATTTATCTTGATGCATCTTATATTGATCCAAGTCTTATATAAGCTCTTCTATTTCCATCTTATTGCTCCTTACTATAATTTCATATTTGTAGATGTTTTCCAAGATCACTTTCTATAACATAGAATCAACTAATTGAACATTTACAGGAGGAATTTTTGGTAGAGATTCTCCATCGTGACTTGAATATTCAAACTGATTTGTTACTACTTGTTTTGATGGAGAAGAAGTACTAGGTCGGAGTTTTTCTTCTTGAAAAAGAAATCAATTTTTTTTATTTTTCATTATAATTGATTGAACCAATGAGCTTGAAATTGATTATAAATATCATAAAATATTTTGATATTTATATATATATATAATTATAGATAATAATCTTAATTAAAATTATTCATATTATGTGACATATATACATATATAATAACAAAATAAGACATATTATAGCTGTCAAATTGAGAAAAAACTGACAAACAAACTTTGATTAGGGAAATGTTTTTCAATGAATGACTTAGGCGTAATTGTCTATATAATAAGCATAAGGATCTATAGATATAGATCAAGAAGAATGATTGGTCTAAGTTAGAGTACGTACATTAATAAAGTACTGACTAGATTCAGTATGTAGAATTCTAAGAGAGGATTCTTACCAATGTCACATGGCATTAAACTTAGTAAATCATAAAGTCATTCTACAAAGGACAATGGAGATAAAATGAGCAAGATTTCTTATGCTTCAGTTATAGGATCTACCATGTATGCCATGTGTACTTGACCTAATGTTTTTTATGCATTGAGCATGATTTACTTATAAATTAACTGATTTTATGTTATTTAATGACTATATTTTTTTAAAAAAATCGGTTAATTATGTTATTTAATGGATATATTTTACGTTTCCTTTTTATTTCTTTGTTTATAAGTTTTCCAATTTATTTTAGTTCATTTTGGAGATAAAAAAATTTATGTCATCCGATGACGTGACATAACTAGAATATAACACGTGACACAATCAAAATATGACAAGTTGCACTTCTAGAAACCGCAGGACCAATGAAGACACAACGCGTGGCTATGTCTGGGGAAATTAGACCACTAACTAAATTTTCAAGATTTTGATGTGCGAAATTACTATTTTCCCTTGATTTTTGTGCCTATAAATAACAAGTTTGTTTTTTTAATTTCAACACCAATTTAGCTCTAATCTTCTCTATTTCTATTGTAATTTCTTTCTTTTATTATTATCTTCATATTAATATAATTTCTAGAATTTTTAAAATAATATTTTAAAGCTTTTGTAATATTTAGTAAAAAAATTCTATAAGGATAATTTCAATATTTTCGGGAAGTTTATCTTTTAAATTTTCTTTTCAATGTTTATAAATTTCATCTTATATTTATTAAATATGTATTGTTAGTAATTTCCTTTTGTTAACAAGGATATGTGTGAAGTTATTTATAGATGAGATTATGAGATAATTTTCTTTGTACTTAATTTCTATTTGGATTTATTTAACTAGACTTATGGTCGGTTTTTACCCGCATAGTCTTTATTATTTTTACTTTATGCACTTTAAATATCGCAAATGGATGGATGAGTCACCTAATTAGTTTAATTTATTTTTATGTCTTTTATTTTCTTTTTTATGGAATGTTGAGCCTACTAATTAGTTTAATTTCTTTTTGTCTTTAATTTCTTTTTATGGAAGGTCGAGCCTCCATACTTTTAGTTTAATTTATTTAAATGGTTGGTTGAACTGCCTAATTTTTTTAGTTAATATAAATCTAATATATATATATATATATATATATTTGTGCATTTATTTAATATACTTATATATATATTAGTTGAATATTTATATAATTCTTGTTTTAATCAATATAATTATGTGAATTAATTGGATTGATCATCTAGTTAATAAATGTGATTATATAACTAGTATTATTAATCTTGTATTAATGATTCAAGTAGCATCAACTAGTTTAATTGAGTTGCAACTCTTGACTTAATTAAATTAGTAGCGGAATTATATAATTTAAATTGTATATAATTAAGCTGATTGTTATATACAGTTTAATGTTGGTAATGTCTTATTTACTTAATGTAATTTAATTGAGTATCATATGTACGCTAGTTGGTAGCGGTGTTTAATTAAATTAGATATTAATATGTCTGAATTTATTGGGATTAATCTAACTTGTAAGGATAGGAATCTGTTTGAGTTGATCGGGATTCTAAAACCAGCTATTTAATAATGTCTTTATTCATGATTAATCCTATGAAAAATATAACTTGATACTAGTTCCTTACTAACGCCTTTTATATAGTTTGTATTTCAAAATCTTTTTTAATTCTGTTTACAAATCCAAAAACCCCAAAATATTTATTTTAATTATTGTTCTCAACCACTAAAACCCCCAAAACCTTTTTCCGATTAATTTGTTTTAATTTAAGAGTTGACAAATCTCTATGGATTCGATCTCTACTTTTTCTATCTACATAGAAATTGTTAAGTTTAAATTTGTGAGTCGTACGACAGGCTTCGTCAGAGCATGACAAACAAATTCAAATTAGGCTTCGGTGAGTCTCATTGGATTGCGCTCGAGAACATTCCAAAGTACTTAAGGACTAAATATGTATTCTTGATATATGAAAGGCAAGAAAATGAATTTGTTGTAAATAGTTACATTGAGGCTAGCTTTCACCCCGACACAAATGGTTTAGATCACAATTAGGATTTGTATTTTGTTTGAACGAAGGTGTTGTATGATGGAAGAGTTCAAAGAAAAACACCGTACCCAATTCTACAATGGAAGCTAAGTACATAGTTCTTTCTGATACAACTAAGAAGGCAGTTTGGATCAATAAATTCATTATTGGGTTAGGTATGATTCTTAGCATTATAAATCCAGTAGACCTATATTATAATAACAATGGAGCCATAGCTTGAGTTAAGGAACCAAGATCACATCAAAGATCCAAATACATGCTTAGACGCTATCACCTTATTTGAGAAATCATCGGTAGAAGAGTTGTAAATATATGCAAAGTAGCTACATATGACAATATTGCAGATCCATTGACTAAACCACTCCAGCAATCTAAATATGAAAGTCATACTAGATCAATGGGTCTAAGATTTATGTCTAATTGGTCCTATAAGATCACAAAATCGCATTTATTTTATTGTCTTCTACAAGAAGGATCTTAGGTTTCAAAAATGATTTTATTTGTGTTGTACTCTATACTATTAGAACATTTTATAAGGTTTATTTCCATGAATATTCATTATACTTTTGGTCATTAGGTATGTAACTTGATAGTAAAACCCAAAAGTAATAAGAATATTATTCTAAATAGTTCCAAATTGATTATTATTAGTGGAACAATAATAAATTAAAGCTAATATGTAATATGATAGATAACCATATTTTACTAGTTATGAATATGAGATATCATATCATAATATAAATACATGTTGAGAATATGATATTGGACATGACCCACCATGAGAAGTTTATATGGATTGGTGTCATAGGAATTCTCATATTATATTTAAATCATTTGACCTAATTACACCATAGATTTCTATATGAGAATTTTTGTCTCTTAACATAACTAAACATTATCTTTAACCGAATAATTATAAAATTTATAGTTGGATTAAAATAAATCATGAAGAGGAATATGAGTGGTATGAAGGGTCTTGCTATTCTTTATTTAAAGAAAGATATCTATAAGCCTCTTGATGAGTTAAATTGTAGAAATACATGACTATACTTGAATATTTTGATAAAGAATTATCATAATTATTTCATTATACAATTTACTTGGAGATCAAGAAATTGAATAATTAAACTTTATAAGGATAACATATTTCATGCATGCATGCTTAATATTGATATCGTGTAACAAGAGGATTAAATATTGAATTGCAATTAGGATAAATCAGGCCATCAATTTCTTCATTTAAATTAGGTAATCATAATGTCTTGTTAGAGATCAATTATGATTTATGGATTGTATTAAAAGTGTTTATTAAGTCCTTTGCTAATTTAAATGAACTTATAGGGCCACACACTAAAATAAACATCTTGTATATGTATTATCTAAATAAGATCTAGACATATATATATTATAAGTATATTGGGAATTAAAAGAAGATGATGACATCTCATTATTGAAATGAGATGTAGGTTCTTAAGGTTGAATGAAACCTTGGTATGAGTTTTTATAACAACACCCTAGTCGCCTCTGATTCTCCCATCTTCCTAAAGCTCCTAAAACAGCAAGATACAAGGCTACTTGCTAGTACAATGTGCCAAATAATTAGAAGTGAATGAACAATCTTATCAATTGGCAATCCTTGTGAAAAGATATGAAAAAGAAGGTACCCCAGCCTTTCAAATTACTACCATACATCATTTATGAGGTTCCTTGTTGGTTTTCCATCATAAATTCTTGCTTAAGTTTGATTGAAGTACTTAATGAACTCTATAGTACATATCTACTCATTTTTTACATATATTATATTACATATCTAGTTTCAGTTGCCATATTTTGATATTGGACTAGTATACTCACGAATATAGTTATACAATT
Source organism: Apocynum venetum (assembly GCA_019593545.1). Taxonomy (NCBI): domain Eukaryota; kingdom Viridiplantae; phylum Streptophyta; class Magnoliopsida; order Gentianales; family Apocynaceae; genus Apocynum; species Apocynum venetum. Next base: position 1,244,678 of record SRSM01000144.1, on the reverse strand, counting down.
GATGTGTTGCATTGTATACTTGTAGAAATAAGTATTCAATTTTCTTTTATGAAATGTGTCATAATTAAGTAAACTTTGATAATAAGATTGATTTGCTTATCCATTCACAGATAAAAAAGTTGGACATTGAAAATTCAATTATTAATGAGTTTATTGTTGTAAAGGATTATATATATATATATCAAAATAGGGATTTTTGGAAGGTCTGATGAACTTTTGGACGACATTTGGAGAAGGTTTGATTGACAGCACCAAATGGTGTACGTCATCTGAAATGGTCCAGTAACAGCTCACCAGATTTGTTGATGACCCTTGAAAGATGTCTGGTCAATCGCAAGATGAAACTATATCGTCTGAAACTATCTAGTGGCTTCTAACCAAAATGTGCAGATGACCCTTTACAAAATTTCGGTGGATCGCAATTCCTAAAACATATTGTTCGAAAATCTCCAGTGACCTATTTTCAAATTTGCGAAAGACATACTAGATGGTTGATTGCAACTCTTGAAGCTATGTTTAAATTAAACTTAATAGATGCGTCTTTTCATTATCCTAACATCTAAAAACTATCCATAACCTTTCGAAACTCCTCAAAATAGTCATAACCATTCAAAAGCCACCATTTACTCCTTAAATTCGTAACCTAATCCCTTATAAACTTCATTCTATTATCTTTTTCACTAATTTCAAGCCTTAGATATAGTGAGAGAAAAGGATGTTGCATCCAAGGGTGATTCAAGCAAGCCTCCAATGGTTCTAAAACTGAAAATGAGCACATCTTCATATCTACTCAAGTCTAAAAAGAATGAAGCCTGATACAATGACTAGCACGAGAATAGAAACATCATTGCTGAAAACACAATTGTTTCTAGTGAGTTTCCATTCCCAAATATCTTGAAATACATTGATGTTCAAGGTTGAAATGACATAATCTTGCATGACGAGAAAGCTTTACTTGATTCATCAACTAGAAATAAATTTAGAAAAAATAAAGGAAAATGAAAGGCTCATATAAAAAAAGAAGCAAGCAAAATTGAGGAAAAGCAAGGGTCTATTCCGATCACCAATAAAGACATTTGGAATGCCTTGAAACAAATAACACAAGGCGTTGCTGAAAGATTCAATCATATTGACTCACGCATTGAGTTTCTACATCATAAGGTGGATAATATCACTTTGCACCTCGAGACACTTCATAGAATTAATATTGACATCACTACACCATAATCTTCTTCACATGATGATGTGCCATTCTCACATGATGCTACACCACCTCTATAACATTCTATTAAAGATAAAACCACACATCTTGCTAAGGTGACTACACATGCAGCTCATAAGCCTATTACTCTTATTATCGTGTCATCGAATGGTGTTGATCCATTTGCTAATGCTTATATATTTTCTACTATCATTCCAAAGGATACCACTACAATGGCTACTTATGTTGATGATCCACTTCTTATTGTTGATGTAATGCCCCAAAAATCCTAGGTAAAATATGTTACTGTAATTTGTAACTTTATTTTGATTGAGTAGAACAATTAAGGGAAGAAATAGAGAAAATTTGTGGACTTAATTGAACAAGTCTATAAGTTTGGGGACTCATTTGAAAGAAAAGAAAATTGCAATGACTTAGTTACAATTTTGAGAACATTTTGGTCTTTTTTGCTCCTCATTGGCCATTCCTTGGAGAAACAAAGAAGATTTTTATCTTCTTGATCTTTTACTTTAAAAGCCTTGTTTTGCTTTTTTTTTTTTAAAAAAAAAAGAAAGAAAAAGAAAGAAGAAGAGATGAGTTGGCAAGGGGTGAGGTGTCTTGTGCAATGATAGTGAAGACACTTGGTAATAAACTATGGACTTATAGGTTTGTGACTCATAGCCTAATCTAGTTTAGATTAATTAATTTAGTTAAGGCATTAGGGTTCATCTCTTCTTCCTTTTTGATCTTTTAGATAGAAATAATAGTAGAAGAATGAGAGAGAACCGAGAGAAAGAAAGAGGAAAGAAGGAAAGAAAACTAAAGTGAAAAAAGAAAGAAAAAGAGGGAGACACATGTGAAAAAGAGAGAAGGAAAATAAGTCAAGCTTCCTAAATAAATTGCAAGTGTTTTCTCTCTTTATTTTGGAAAAATGATTCGTGGAATTAATTTTCTTACTTTGTAGTTTTGATTCAAGGAAATGTTTTGAATGATTTTTGTGGTAGGTATATGTTATAGAATTTAAATATTTATGTTTTAGATGCTTCATTGATGGATTGATCATTTCAAAGATTGAATTTTTCAAGTTGGTAACTTGAAATGAAGTCTTCAAGTTTAGATTTGAATGTGAAGTTTGTATGATCCTTCTTACATATTGATTAAAAAGCTTTTAAATCACTTTCCTATGCATATTAAACATTAAACATGAGTTAGTTGATTTGTACATAATATAAAGTAGTAGAGTACTATAAAGTAGTAGGGTACCAATTTGCTTTTAAAGAAATATGTTTTTTGAGAAGTTGTAATATTTGGAAGCATGTTATATTTTGAGAAATTGTGTGGGCTACTTAATATATGCCTTGTATGTGTTTAACTATGTATATTATATATCATGGAGGAGTTTGGATAAAAGTTGTATTGTATAGGGTTTTGAATTGGAGAATGGAAAGGTTTATTGTCATGATCATGTTTGGAATTTTGGAAATTTCACATCTCTATGGCATTTCATTCTTCTTTGAAATCAAGATCTTTAACTGTTTTAACATAGTTTAAGGAGTGAAACTTTTGTTTCCTACAAATTTTGTTAGATTAACCCTATAATTCTGATGAAAGTTTTTATGTATCTAGGCTTTGAAACTTTGCAAAGTTAATTCCTTAAAGTTTTCAATCTTTTACTAAAGATTGTTTGTATTGAAATGTTCAAAATGAAAGTCCATTTGAGATTAAAGAAATGTCACATTTGTGAAGAAGATATTCTTGTATCTTAAAATGATTTTAAATGTGTTGTGAATTAAAGACTTTCTCATTTGTGACTCCTATATTAAGGAGTGATTAAAAAGAATTGTTTTGATGCAACATAGTTTTGGCATAAGTAATATGCCATAAATGTGAAAGTGAAAAAGGCTTGGTCACATCCAAGGTGACCATAAGCCAAAGATTGAAGGTATTGGATCCCTATGGTTATAATGTGAATCATCATTTAGGCCGATCACCCTCCGTGTAGATTCTAATTGTAATCACATGTGATACAAGCTTTTAATCTCTTGAATAAATAACTTGGCCAAATGTTGGACTAGTAAGGGCATTCACTTAGAACGGGGAAGCTTTGGAAAGAGATCATTCTAGTGTTTTGGCAAACACATCTCCAAGTTAGGAGGTCTAACTTGGAGAAACATTTTGCACATTGATCCCATGGTACTGGGGAACAATACACTATGATAAGGTGTGAATAGAATAAGTTACATGTGTGCATTGAATATATGAGGTTGGTTTGAAAAGAAATGATTATATCAAGGATAATATTTTATCAGCAAATGGAATACCTTGACGTATGGAAATGAATTATTTCATTTTGAAATTTTAATGAAAAAGAATTTTCTTTTGTGAATTTACAGCCTTGATCTTAAAAACGAATATTGAACTGAAAAGGTTTCTTGAACTTGTAAATTTCTCTTGATTTTGAAATCAAGTTGTAAGTGTTGATTTGAAAAGTACTTATCTTAATCTCACTCACTGAGCTATATGTAGGCTCATCCTACTTTTATTAATTTTTGTTTCAGACTAATGGATGTTGTGTGTGTATAGTGAGTTGCAATGCTATAACAATGGTGGGAAGAACCGACCATTACATAAGTCTAGTCTATATTCGAGAATGTACTATAAATAAATTGGTGGGAAATTAAAATTAACCATATTAGACATAAAAGGAGTAGGTTGGATAAAAAAGGTGCCTTAGTCCATTCTTGCCATTGATTGTTTATTGCATAAATTCTTATTCTTGCATTTTTGAGTTAATTATTTAGTTATTAAATCTCTATCAAGCTTTTAAGTTTAAGCTGAATATAAAGAAATAAAATTTGCCGATTAGATAACAATCCTCATGGGAATGATACTCTACTCATTTTATATTACTTATGTGCATTTGTATACTTGCAAATTCAATATCATGTATAAGAGTGACAATTTAAGCTCGACCCACGTGGCCCAAAATTTAGACCGGGCCAAACTCCATAATAATAGGCTCAGTCTGCATTTCTTTCTTGGCCCAACCAGGCCAACCCGTGGGCCAAATGGAAAATATGTCATTTTTAGAGCAAAACATCATCGTTTTGACACTTTTGAGTCAAGCTAACCCACGTATAGATTCGGGCTGAGTTGTAGGATATTAGGCCTGTGAAAATTCAGGTCAAACCGACTCAGCTCAAATTTTCTCTTTGGCCCAAGCGGGCGAAGCCGAACAGTTTGTTTTACCATCCCTAATCATGTCCTCAGAGTGGTGTTTAATTTGTCTTTGATCTCTACAAGATTAGACAATTCTTCTCTGTGACTATTTTAGTAGCTTCTCTTCTATGGGGTTAATTTTGTCTGTTTAGGATTAGTGGTCGGTGGCCCCAACCTCTTGGGGAAGATGATGGAAAAGGTGCGGCTAGTTAGGTTTGGGATAAAATTTAGGGTTTTTAGGTAAATGAACATAGAGTAGGTAGGAGAAGGAAGAAAAAAAATGAAATGACAAAAAGCCTTAAAAAAATGTCACCTGATTCGCACATGATTGACAAAAAGGATGATTTAACAGTTTCGTCTAACAAAACTGTATTTTGTGAGATGCTTTGAAAGTTTGGTGTAAAAATTATTGAGTTTTTAGTTTAGGTACATTTTGTGGGATTTTGGAGAAGTTTAGGTGCATTTTGAATCTTTTTCCCTCTCTTCTATATATAAGAAGCCATTATCTCATAAATAAATAAAAAATGAAAGCCAAGGTTTTAGTTACACAAAATTTTGGTTACTCATACAAGATTGCCATTTCACACTATTTATCAGTGGGCTTCACTTTCACCATAATTTGACAAAATTACCGTCCATTTGTTCCTTACTCTTGTCATTGGTGTCCTAAGGCTCGTGAAGTTTAGCTAAAAGTCATCTTCTAAAACTTCATCCCACGAGAAAAAGCCCTTCTCTTTTTTTTTTCTTTTCCCTTCATCCCATGGAAATCGATTTTCATTGCTCTTTATGTCTTTCATTTGTTTCTCTTATATTTTTTTCCCTTTTTGTTGTTGTTGCTGATTTGCACGAATAGTGTATCAATCCTTTAACTTTGTCATTTGGGCTGGATTTTGGTTATGTCAAGTGTGGTTTCTTTTGTTGAATTTTCGCATGTGTTTTTCTTTTGTTTTATTTTTGATTTCTTTTTTTTATTTTAAAAAAAGGTATAGTAGGTTGATGGAGGGAGAATTATCGTTAGGGTGAACTTTTGAAAGTAGAGAGGTACAAGAACTGTTGCTTTAGCTTTCTATTATATCCCGGTGATATCGAGACTCCTCTTACTTTAATAAATAGATTGTTTTTATTGTCATAGTTTTCTTTCATTTTATCACCTACTTCATCAGTCTAAAATTAAATGTTTACTTTAGACTTTTGTTAAAAATTAAAGAGGATTTTTTAATTTAATTAACTTATAAAATTACCATTGATATTAGTAAAATAGATTATAAGACACATGAGTTAGTGAAATGTAAATATCTTAAATTAAGGTGATAAGTGAGGAAAATCATGAATTAGTGAAATATAAATCCCTTAAATTAATAATGTTATTAATAAAATTTTAGATACAAATTATATTTATTTCATGAAAATGAACATTTAATTACAGATGATTTAAAATAAAAATATAAACATTTAATTTCATATAAATAGAATATTATACGGTAACAATTTATAATAAAATCAATTGTAAATCACTTAAGCTTTGTGAATAGCAATGCTAGTTTCCAATAAAGTATGTTTTTACTATTTAAAAAATATCGATCGTCAATAATTTGTAAACGTTTATTTTTCATTCTTTTTAAAAGTGAAAAAGATAAAAAAATTGTTGCAAAAACGTCGCTAATAGTGATGGTCTTGGGATGGTCATTATTATTATTTTTTATATAAAAATTGAAAAGTGTAAAAAATTAAGAAATCTTTGCAAATTAGTGATGGATTTGCTACAACTCTTATTTTCATATTTTCAGAAAAGTAAAAAACTGTGGGAAAAAAAAATGAAAGGTCATCACTAATTAGAGATGATCTTATGACGGCCTTCATTTTAAAAAAAAAATTGAAAATGAAAAAAAAAATGATATGATAATCCCTTTGTTTGATATTAATTGTCTATTGACTGTTTTGCATTGCGCCAAAATGCTTTTTTCATGCAATAATAATTAGTTTGTTCTTATTTTATAGTTATTTAATATTAAATATTTAAGTCAAATTGGAGAAAAAATTATAAGTATTTCTAAATAAAAATTACGAGTATTTATTAACTTTATATAACAATTTCATTATTTAAAAACTCTTATTCTATATTTAATTGCATAAAATGACATCTATTATGAATTGAATATAATAAATATTTTAAAAATGACGAGAATGTTAACAGTATTTTTGAATTAAGTTTTAATCAAATTTTACTAGCAGGACCAAGAGAATTGACTTGGGACTCATGTACTAATAATTCCTACATTGTGAAAAAAGTTATAGTTGCTTTCCTTTTTAATTGGCAATCCTTTTCAAATTAAAATCATGATAGACATCAAATTCAATCGCCAATGTCATAAAATAAATCATTTTATTTCCTCAAGATTTAGATTACTCATTGCAGTTCACTTTATGAAAATTAAAACACAAAAGTAAAAGAAACAGAAAGGATCATGTAAAGGCCAAGTAAGGTCATAAGCACAACACATTTCATACAGAATGAGAATAATATGGAAAGGAAAAGCGTACAGATCATTTTTGCAATGTCTAACAAGTAATAAAGCTTAATCATTTCAATCTTTTAGTGGACAAAAAAGAAAGAACAGATCACACAAAAGATTCACCTAATAATTAGCATTAGTTACTAGAAAAGTACAAAAGATGATGAGGTGGCCAAATAATACAAGTATGATTACATGTACTTATATAATATTATACCTTCTTTTTTTCTTTTAATCTAAATCCCCGGGGAGGACTCCACTCCCAATTTATTAGAAATAAAAAACCAAACAAAATACAATAATAAAAAAAATAATCCAACAACGGTGTTGACAAACCGGATTATTGGCCGGATTTTAACCAAATGACCTATATACTACAAAAATGTTAATGTTATGGATCTAATATGTCAAAATTAAATGCTATGGATTAAATGACTAAAACATTAAATGTTATGGACTAATTTTTCCAATAAGTCCAAAAATAAATGAAGAAACTAAACACGATAAAAAGCTAAAGAAAATAAGGTCGCAAGAATGACACTCCAATCGCATTTGCCCAAACTAATCGACGCACTTCAATAGGTATTCTTACTTAAAAGTTTTAGATTTATCGAGCATCAACTCCGTAATTTTATCTGCAACATGATTATCTAACGGAATGTATGAAATACCAAAATATCATATACTCTAAGCAAGAATCTCAAATGCATCAAATCATCATAGCATATTGACCAAACACCAATATCATTGCTTTGAAGCAACAAAAACAAAACCTAATTGTCCGTCTCTACCTCAAAACCAGAATATCCTTCATGTATAGCCATAATAATACCCAAAATCAATGCAAATAATTCTGCCTTTAAAACCGAAGCTTCACCAAATTCCTTATAAAAGGCAAACACCACATTCCCTGAAGAATTCTGTAAAACACCACCACCAAAACCATGCCCACGTTAAACACTTGCATCTATATTTAATTTGACACCCCAATCAACAAGCTTAAACCAATGCACACCCTTTAATATCTTTAGCCGCCTAGGTTGAGTAACAACTTCCTTAAAAAAGGGCACAAATTCATCACCCATCACTTGTTGTACTTATATTATATTATACATAATATATATATATATATATATATATATATTTTAAAAAATATATGGATGATCTAATAAACGCGGATTAAAAAAACTACCATGTATTCTAATTTTAATAAATATGGAAGCAAAATCTTAGTTGATCTACTAGTGTCAACTGATTTGTAGGAAATTTGGTTTAAAGATTTAATTATGTTTTATTAAAATTATATTATATGACAATTTCATAATAATGAGTATAAAAGGATATATATATATATATATATATAATTTGGTGTCAAATTTGAAACTTAAATCTCAAAAAAAAAGTGACATTTGAGTAATTACTTTCTAACTATTAGAATTCTAAACCGTTTTCATAATGATATCACGTATATTACTTACTTGAGATTGACCACTTAGATCCTACTATTAGAATTCTAAACGGTTTCGACAATGATATCACAATTTTTACTTACTCAAGATTGCACACTTAGATTTATTATACGTTCAAATTTTAAGTATATTACTCGAATGATTTTATTCTTTTACAAATAAATACTTATTTCATTAAAAATTTAATGTTTATATTTCTATCATTAGAGCATCTCCAATACTATATTTAAGCATTGAAGATACTTCTTTATAAATGAATATCTGTCGTTTTTTTCTTCTAAATTTAAAGAAATATTTTTATATAAAATTTTATAAGTAACTGAAAGCCCTAAAGCTTTTAATGTTTTAATTTTGATTAATGACAAACACTGATGAGGACTAATGTCTTATTTGTACAAGTGATAGAGTTTTTGGATTCATGATTTAATTCATGTAAGAACAAAATTTTAAGTTTTCAAGAAAGTATACAAGTCAAGACTATCAAGATTTGAAGACAAGCTTTTATTGGATTAGATAGGAACTACAGGTATAGTTTTAGAGTTATATATTTTGATATCTCTAGTTCTACCTCTAATTGAGAATGGTTTCTAAAGGTGGCTCTATGAACTTAAAACGTTATTTCAAAATGTTTTTAATATGTTAAAATATGTTTTGGTATTTCAAAAACCATGCATCGTGATTTCAAAACTTAAATGGTTCATAAACTCTTGTTGGATTGATACCATAACTTATATGGTAGATTGAAATAATCATTTGTGTGTTAGAGTATTGTTGATACACAAATGAACATGTTTCAGTCGACTTAAAGTGGTTCAGGTATCGTCCATAAGTTAGTTTATCTCGTGGATGCTTGTGCTGCCAAATTTGTTCATCTGCCAACCTGTGGACGACCATGAGGTCGACCGCAGTGAAGTCCGGTCGACTAAAAGATGAAAAATCATCATCCGGTGGTTGTCCAGTGAGCTTGCGGATGATGGTGCGGACGACCAGTCTGATATGCGGTCGACCGCACTTCCTGAGTGGGTTTCCAACAACTTCATTTTTGACCGTTGGGAACAAACCTTTAAATACCAAAACCTTTGGAATTCTTTCGTAGAAGATTTTTGAGCAAAAACATTGTATATCTTGATCCTATAACATCTTAGAAACATTCCAAAACCCTTTCTAAACATCAATCTTGTTAAAATCATTAAAGAATGATTTTTACATTCAAAGGTGAATTTTGAGCAATCTTGACAAGCCATTACTCAAAGAGGTGATTGTGATTCAAATTGATATATCTTCATATTAAGGTGATATCTATCAAACTCTCTATCTTTTATTATTGATTGTAATTGTATCAAGATTGCAAGTAGCATAAAACCCTAAGTGTTAGGGTGAGCCTTGTGTAGATTGTTTTGTATTCAAGGTTTGTTTATAAAACCTTTGGGTGAACCTTGAATTGAATTGTACTGTTAGGATTCACTAAAGAGAGTGGTGAGATTATTGTATAATCAAGATTGTGTTGTAAAACTAAAGGGTTGAGTAAGCCTTGATTGGTTTGAGAGGTTATTTGTAAAACCCTAAGGTGAATTGGGTGAGCCTCTTTTGTAATCTCATTTATTTGATCAGTAAAGGGATTTGATAAATCCTTGAGTAGGTAACTCAAGGTAGTGGATTAAGTTTTGTTGGATAAACCGAACCACTATAAATCATTGTGTTCATTGCTCTAATTTCTGCATTTTACTTGAACACATTAATTCTCACACAACTAGCACACCAAGTATTTGATATTTGTTGTCAAAGAAGTGTTTTATTGAATTAGGTTGAAAAATCGGATAAAAACCTAATTCACCCCCCTCTTAGGTTTTTTAGTAACAATTTAAAATTTGAAGTTTAATGTTTCTTCTTAATTTTTTTTTAGAAGTAGAGATTAAGGAAACTGAAATTGCTAGACATGATATTTAGATCTTGTGTAATAACTTTCGTACCACTAGAATAACTTGATTGGTACCTTTTAAAAAAAAAAGAAAAAAAGAAAAAAAGTTGATTCGAGTTCGTTACTTTAAATAATTCATATATATTACTGAGACTTTGATTTGCTCTCTTCTTAATAGAATTTTGATTTTAAAAAAATTACTAACACTATCTGTAATCTATCACTAACTAGTTAATAATACTCTTTGTTTCATAACATTCTTGGTTATTTACACATATCAAGAATGATAAAAATAAGAAAAATATCCTTAATAAATGATGAGTTTAGCTAGGGGGTTATGTGTAGAGAGTATGACCTAAAATTAAGTTATTAAATATAGTAAAATATGAAAAACAAATCAATTATTGATGCATTAAAAAGTATAAATGATAAATTTTTGACACAAACACAAAATAATCAAAATTAATTTATTATGAAATAGAGGGATTAAGAATAATCTAATAATTTATTTAATAAAACTCTTTAATTTTCATTCAAAATTTAATTTTAAAAAAACTATTTCGGTCTAATTTACTTGTCAATTTAGGATAAGACACAATAACTAAGTAAACATCAAAATATATAAAAAACAGAATATAAAATGAATATCTTATGCATTAAAATTAACAATATATTAATAGATAAAAAATGTAAAACTATTAGGTATATATATTATATTTATCCCTTTTATAAGTCACTATAAGAATATCACAATGATGAGGGCATATTTTTTTCTTAATTATATTCTTATTTATTTTGTCATGTAAATAAGAAAAAGAGCAAATGAGAGAATAATATACTCTCCATCCCATTTCAATTTCTATATTTCTTTTTGAGATGTTATATTTCAATTGTTCAATTTTTAATTTTAATAGACACTTTTATAATTTTATCATTACTTATTTTATATGAGATGTTCACTTTCTTAAGCATACATTTCTTATTAACACACTATTTATTAATAACGGAAATTTAGGAAGTTTAGTTATATTTTATCAATTTCAATAATTTTCTTAATTCTAATAAAGGTATAAAATGCACAATTTGTCAAAAGAGATAAGAAATAGAAGAAAATATTTATCTTGAAAATAAAAAAGGGAAGAAACGTGATAATATTTCATAGGTTTAGAAATATAAGTTGTTAGACTCACTTTTACATAGACAATTTTTTTATTTATTTATGAAATTTCTTTAATTATTATGTTTTGGAAATAAGAAATAGGTGAGAGGAGAAATGAAAATTAGAAGTAAGAAAGATGCGAGACGAGAGATGAAAATAAATAAGAGTAATATTAAAAATTAATAATGAAATATTGATAAAATTCTTTAAAATGATTTCTATTTTGGGACACAAATAAAGTCATTTAGCGATTTTAATTTTTGAATGGAGGAAGTAATAAATAAAAATTTATATTGAAAATAATTGATAAAATATCTATGAAGAGTATATTAAGCATAAGAAAAAAGTTTTCCAGTTAATTGTAAAAAGAGATGAAGGAAGCATGTTTTTACTCTTATGTAAGTAATTAATGGTTAGTTGAAAATGTAAATATAATTAAGTTTAAATAAAAAATTACTTCATAAATTATGAAATTAATAAAATAAATTACAATAGAAATATAGCATAGATACAAATCTTTGGGAAATATTTTAGATACAGGATGTATTACAAAGATATGTCATAAAACGGATGAGGGGATTAAATAGAGGAGCAGCATGGTCAAGAAATTCCATTTCCCCAGATTTCCCACATAAATGAACCCATCATGCATGTGTATGAGTGTATGACTATGACTTTTAAGGGTCCACTTTATAAATAAATGTCATCACATGATCCAAAACGGGTGACTAAAGGTTAATTAAAAAATATTGCTAAACTAAGAAAAGTATTGATTCTCATAGGCTAACTACAAGATTTTTGAGGTTCTTGGTATATTATATTCCCTTCTTCATTGATATAGGTAAAGCTCAAGCAGAGCCCAAAAATTCAATGGAAACCAAAGCCTAAGCGTGCAAGTTGGTTTATTCTTAGTTCACCTCTCCTCCCTTTCTTTATTTGTTTGTTTTGTATTATATATATATATATATATATGTGTGTGTGTGTGTGTGTGTGTGTGTTTCATGTAAGTATGTATGACGTATGCTCAATCATTCAAGAAAATCTGTTCAATTCAAGTGCAAGATCCTCTGATTATCGAAGGTATCCTCTTTTTCTGTTTTTCTCTAACTATTTGTTCTTGTTTGGTTGAATATATACTGTTTGTATAAGTTTGCTGCTGATAAATTTTGTGGGTTATGGCGAATTTCTTGTTTTGACTTGATGGGTTGTTGGTTTTGCGTGTAGAACTGAAGCCAGAGATTGGTTATGTTATGTTTGTTTTGAAGTGGGTAACTTTTTTTGGGTTCATTCAGTTGATATGGAACTGTGTTTAAAAGTTCAATCTTTTAATGTTCTTGAAGTGAATACGGTACCTGATGTAGATTTGAGGTTGTATAATGAGATGTTAATTCCGTGAATTTTAAAAATCTATCCATGGGTATAATTTGTGCATTTGAAAGATGAGGTTGGTGAACCGTGATAGATTAAAAACGTGGGTGTGAGATATGGAGGAAAACTGAGGAGGGACGGCTGCGGAAGATCAATTTCTTGATCCTTCTAATTAATTAATTTGCTCAGAATTTGAATGTTTTATTGTGGTCAAGAAGTTCAATTGGTGTCAATCTTTTTTCTTTCTGGAAGTTTTTTTTAATAATAAAAGTAACCAATTCAAACAATAAAGAACAGGAAAAGGAACTGTCATTACCTATATAAAGCATTTATTGATTAAAAACGGTATCAAAAGCAAATGCTGACTCCAAATATACTATATATAGCCCAGATTATAGGAAAACATTTGGGGAGAAGACCATCTTGAAGAGAGAAAGCACCCCGCTTACTTTTTCTCTCTTCTACCAATGATCAGTAGATTTAACACTAACAACATCCCGTGGCATCTACTATTCATTCTTGATATCTGTACTCATAAAGAATGCTCCCTCTGTAGGATTAACTTTCCATTTTAGTCAGGTTAAATGGGGAAAACAGAGGAAGGATAATAAAATCTTACTGTATTTACAGTCGCTTTAGTCCAGTTAGAGCACGGAATTCCAATGCTATCCCACATTAAACTTTAATAAATAACTTGAATTGACTAGAAATTATTTCAGTAATTTCATTTCGGTAGCTTCAATATGGTCTGATGCATATCCTTGATTGAATTGAGAATTGATTCTAATTAAATGCATGCTGCTCTTCATGTCTTGCCCTACAATCGAGTTTCTGTAGTTGGATCACCTATGCAACTTTTGCATAATGTAGATAGCCATCTGCCATTGATCTCACAGGCATTATATAAATTTTACAATCAATTGACATCTATCTAACTGAAAATTTAAGCATGTATCTACATAATTTTAGCAATTTCACGGTCGTGCATCATGGCATTTCAATTCGAAGCTGGTTTCTTACAGAGATAGTGTGGTTTCATGCTGCTGAAGAATATGATGGAGGACAAGCAATTGAACTTTAGTCAGCCGCTTCTATCTGTTAGACGTTACACATCAACCTTTGCTGCAGAAAAGGATGACAAACGAAGCTTTAAGAGTTCTGTCCCCACTTTACCTCGACCACCTACTTTTAAATCTGAACTGAAATCAGGCCCCGTGAGTAACCCAGGTGTAGTTCCTTTTGTTTGGGAACAGAGCCCTGGAAGGCCTAAGGATGAAAGAAGGCTTAAGATTGATAAAATTGATAGACCTCCAACTGCCCCAAAGCTTCCTCCTGGGAGGACTTTGAAAGGTAACCAACAAGATTCTGATAATGCTCCTGCAAATTCCACCATCAACAAGAACGAAGTAGGAGGAAATCCTGACACCTCACGGAGTATTCCAGCTGTGGATGAAATAACTAACGAAGTTGTGTGTTTTGAGGATATGGTGGAAGAGGAAAACTCTGATTTAGGGGATGGCAGTGAAGTCTATGTAGATGCTCTTGATACACTTTCACGGACTGAATCATTCTTCTTGAATTGTAGTGTTAGTGGTGTGAGTAGTCTGGATGACCAAGATGTAAAAGCTTCTGGAACTTTTTCAACAGATCCTCAAGCTCGGGATTTCATGATAGGTCGGTTTCTGCCTGCAGCTAAAGCAATGGTTTCAGAAACGCAAACACCTCAGTATGTTCCCAAGAAGCAACCGGTAATTCAAGACCAATCAAGACAGTTGAAGAAAGTAGTTAATGCAGATAAGCAGCCTCAACTTAGATATGGACCTAGTTTTATACAACATTATACTCAATCCCAATACAATGGAGAAGAAGAGAGTGATGATGACTATGATGAAAGTGGCAATTTGCAGAACAAAGTTTGTGGATTACTCCCTCGCTTTTGCTTGAAGAGTTCATTTTGTCTTTTAAATCCCGTGTCAGGGATGAGTGTGAGGACTAGAGTTCCCATGTCTCCTGCTAGCAGAGTGCATACTAGGTCTTCTTCTGAAAGCACTTGCAGCAAAACCGAAAATGAGGTATTACTTTTCACTTCTACCCTCAATTTCCCAGCAGTTTAATAAAACTAATCACACTTCCATTATAACCAATAAGTTTTCAATATCTTGTTGCTTTTGATATTTACAGCAATCTAGTTTTGATATAACTGAGCAAAGATCAACAGATGGATCCCAAACAACCGAGCTGCATGACGAGAAGAATGGTTTGAACAACAGGCCCAAACAAATTTGTTCTGATTCTCAGAAACTTGAAGAAACATATCCACAGAGACAATTCCGGAGCAGTGGCATGTCGCATTGCCCAAAAAAGTCATCTCTGTCATATGAACAAATATCTGTGCTTGGCCACTTGAAAGGAGGGATGAATTCCAGTGATGGAGTTTTTTGCCCGCATGAAAAGAACTACAAAAGCTTTAAGGAATTCCTGGCTAATCAGGGCAACTCTGAGGAATTAGATTTGGGGATTCCTGCTGTTGAGAAGATTTTATGCATTGATAATGTACATAAACAGGACTATCCAGATAAGAAATCATGTTTGTCCGAACGAAAGGAGCTAACTGATGGAAGGAACAAGGACAATGGGATTCTTAATATGGGGATTGAAGAAAACTTCTGCACAGATTCGGGATGTGTAGAGAAGTCGAGCATCGTTGGAGTTAAAATACCAAATAATTTCCAGAAACCTAACGACTTTAGTCTCCTTTCTTTGCCTGATGAACCCAATCAAGACACAGAAAATGAGTCATCAAAAGCTTTTGTACAAGATGAAAACATTTACCTAGATGCCACTGATTCAGCAAATCTGGAAGTGCCCGGTAAGGAAAGCACTAGAAGTTTTCAAAAGCAGACTCCAAAACTTGCCAAGGTGGAAAATTCTCAAGGAATGCACCCTGAGTTTCCCATTCCCCCACCTTTACCAAAATCTCCATCAGATTCATGGCTTTTTCGCACCTTGCCATCCATGAACCTGAAGAATCCATCTTTACCCTCTCATACCGGGATTGCAACAAACCATTGGAGCCATCACGCTTCCAAGACACAGTCCACGGATGCCAAATGGGAAACAATCGTTAAAACAAAGAAGGCACAGCAACAACATTTCAGATACACAGAGGTAATGGAAATGTTGCCTTTATGAATGCAAACATTGTATCTTCCACAGTTATAGGTTTTACTACTGCATAAACTACCCTGTACTAATGCATTCTCCTGCCATTCTTTCAGGAACTGCTGTCACCTATATCAGAAGCTTAGTTGAAGCCTTACTGGTATGGTGCCCTATGGTTCACCCACAATATTCCTTTACTTCCAAATTCATTAGTTGGTGTCCAAGAAGTTGGATTTGTTTTTCCTTGGTGTCCAAATTCATTATTTCTGGTATGAAGCACAGCAGAAGTGTACTCTATAGATGTATCATTTTGAAAGTGTTCATACACGCCATGCGCCAGAGAATTGTAAAGAAAACCATTGGCTATAGTTGTAAAATAAAGTTTACTAGACCAATTGTTCATATTCTTTCATGTTATTTTCACCTTAGTACATGCTTCTTCTTCTGATACATTTCTATGAAGTTAAAGAAAGTATGACTGCTTACTAATGCAAGAAAACTCAACTGGTTCTCGTCATTAAACAACACTTAAATCTAATACTGGAAATGTAAAGTCTAGGAGCAAGGTGCAACGGTTGTAAAAAATAATTATATTAAAAAAATTAGAATATCATAATTTTATCTGTTTACTAATTTCAGTTTAAATGTGATTTTAGAATATAAGATACTCAAAATAACTATTTTAACTATTTCTTTTTGTAAAAAAGGCATCTTAAATATTTCTTCAATGTTTCTTAAATATAAAAAATAAAAATTAAAAACCTTGATTGTGAATCATGCAAAAATTCATGATTTGAAATGGTATACGTTCACAGTTCACTTGTGATAATTTTAACTTTGAGACAGTGATTTGTGTGATTGTGACATGAAAGAGGTGACACATTTATAATGCATTAAAAAGAGACAAAGGAAAACGCGGAAATGAGCTTTGTATCCTAGCTGGGCATTCCAGGATTGCACAATTATGAGGGAAGAAAAGCTGAGTCCTAAGGACAATATCTTCTCATATTATAGCGGCTAGTACAATGATTTTTTGTACCTTGTTAAAAAGGATATTCATAATTGTAACACATGAAGGGTGCCGTACAAATGAGGTAAATTTAAAAGGTTTTTTAATTATTCTTTTTTTTTTCTTCCATTTTTTCTCTAAAATAGAAGATATGACATTTTAGTCATTTCACTTGGAATGGGTATGTGGTGCCATAGTTTTGCGAGGGTTCATTTTATGACCTCCCTGGATGAAGATTTACTATTGTTTATATGTAGCATTTTTTGTCTTCTTAGCTAAGGACTTTTGCTCTTTCTTGTTCTACCTAGATAAGGGTTATGATTTCTGTACTGCTTTTTTTTTAAAAAAAGAAACACTTCATTAAATCATGAAGAAGTTACGTGAGTATGTGATCAAGCCATACCATCGGAGTGGAACAATCCTGAGCATGTCTAGCTAGTTTATCGGCCAACTTATTATTCTCATGAAAAACATAAGAAATAGTAGAAATTAAATATTCTAATTGATCAATAATAAATTGGAAAAAAAATACCCAAGAGGCGAGAAAAATATGGAAGTTTTGTTAACTCTATTGACTAATTCTAAGATATCACACTCGAGGATAATTCTTGAAAAACCATGGATTCAAGCAAAATAAATTCCTTCAATTGTGGCCTGAAGCTTAGCATGTAAGGGAGAAGTGAGGACTCCCAATTTGATTCCTCCAACAAGTAAGACTTTACCGGAAGCATTATAGTGCAAAACCACCACCATAGCTCTGTTGTATCAAAGCACCATCAATGTTTAATTTGAAGTAGCCTTGAGGAGGAGGTTTCCATACAACAACTGAATGATCACCAATACGCACATGAGTAGGCCTTGGTTATTTGTAGTTCATGGATTTCAAAAGTGCCAAATAGCAGAGTAAAATATGTTGGGAAATATAAGGATAGTTTTAGGTTAAAATATTTGTCACACAACTAAAGTAAAATTGAGAATAATGAAAATAAATTGGACACAAATATTTTACGTGGAAAACCCCTAAACAAATCGGGGTAAAAACCACGGGCACATGAAAGGATTTCTTTAACTATAATTTG
This sequence comes from Apocynum venetum, assembly GCA_019593545.1. NCBI lineage: Eukaryota > Viridiplantae > Streptophyta > Magnoliopsida > Gentianales > Apocynaceae > Apocynum > Apocynum venetum. The sequence goes on along the minus strand of SRSM01000144.1, from coordinate 1,226,581 downwards.
AGCTTAAAAGCTCTTGAGATACAAAACTCTTTCTCTACGAGATAGCTACTACAGCTATATCTATATTGAGAGCTAGAGAAAGAAATGAGATTGAAGAAAGATTTATCTTGGGATGGGATGAAAAATCTAAGTGATAGAGTTAGCTATTTATAGTGAAAATAGCCCACATATTAAGAAAAAATTCATCCATTGTTTGAGTGAAAATTAGGCAAATTTAGGTAGCCTAATATTCATACCAAATGACTAATTTGATTTAGTCAAGGTAGCCAACCAAAATGATATGGTATTTGCCCAACAAGGGACTTTACCATCAACATTCTCCCACTTAAAGTCACTTGTATAATCCTTCCATTTTTGCCAAACCATGCTTGCTTACGTTTCTGCTAGGCCACACGAGGATCTATACAATTGAAACTTGTCAGTATTGATTGGCTTAGTCATAACATCTGCTAAGTTCTCATCTGTGTGAATTTTATGCATATTCACACTACCTTCTTCTATTACTTCTCGAACAAAGTGATACTGAACTCTTATGTAGTTTGTCCGTGAATGAAAAGCTGGATTCTTTGCAATGTGTAAAGCATTTTGACTGTCACAATATAGATCAATCATTTTCTGCTTATGCACAAGCTCCTCCAATAACTTTTGTATCCAGACTGCTTCCTTGCAAGCTTCTGTAGCTGCCATGTATTCTGCTTCTGTTGTAGATAAAGCCACAACTGACTGTAGTTTAGAAACCCAGCTTACAGCTCCTCATGCAAGTGTAAACACATAACCAGTAGTAGACTTACTTTTATTGAGATCTCCTGCAAAATCTGAATCAACATAGCCTTTGACAGTTAAATCTGATCATTCGTAACATAATGCAACATTTGAGGTTCCTCTAATGTATCTCAGAATCCTCTTCACAGTACTCCAATGCTCTTTACCAGGATTTACCATGAAACGACTGACAACTCCCACTGCATGTGTAATGTCTGGTCTTGTACATGTCATGGCATACATTAAACTTCCCACTGCTGATGCATACGGTACTTGAGACATTTTTCTCCTCTCTACTTCACTGCTATGACATATACTTGAGGTTAACTTGAAATTAACAGGAAGTGGGGTAGAAATTGACTTACTGTCTTGCATATTGAAGCGTTCCAAAATCCTTTTAAAGTAGTTCTTCTGTGAAAGCCAAATCTTCCTGTTATTTCTGTCTCAGTGAATTTGCATCCCTAGAATCTTGTTTGCTGGTCCCAAGTCCTTCATTTCAAACTCCCTAGCCAATTGTGCCTTCAATTCTTGGATTTGAACTTTGTTGGGGCCTGCTACCAACATGTATCCACATACAACAATAAGATAATAAAGTTATCTCCGTCAAACCTTTTGTAATACGTACAATGGTCTGAACTGAGTCTGTTGTATCCAAGGCTAATAATAAAGGAATCAAATCTCTTGTACCAATATCTCGGCGCCTGTTTGAGACCATATAGAGATTTGTTCAACCTGCAAACCAAGTTCTCCTTACCTATTTCAGTAAAACCTTCTGGTTGAAGCATATAGATTTCTTCTTCAAGCTCTCCATGAAGAAATGCAGTTTTCACATCCAACTGCTCTAGATGTAAGTCAAACGTAGCACACATAGCTATGACTATTCTGATTGTTGTAAGTTGAACAACATGAGAAAATATCTCATTGAAGTCAATACCTTCTTTTTGAGCAAATCCTTTGACTACCAATCTAGCATGATACCGCTCAACTTGGTCATTGCTATCTTTCTTGATCTTGTACACCCATTTGCTCCCGATAGGTTTCCTCCCATGTGGTAGTGAAACAAGATTCCAAGTCTTGTTTTTATGAAGGGCTTCAATTTCTTCTTGCATTGCCGTCATCCACAGAGAATAATCTTGGACTTTTATAGCTTCGTGGAAAGTTGAAGGCTCTCCATCCTCCGTTAGTAGACAATATGCAACATTATTCTCCATAATGTAGTCTAAGTGCCAAGCTGGCGTGTGTTTCTCCCGAGTTGACTTTCGAACTTGTGGAGGTGCAGACTCAACTTGCTTATGTTCATCGTGCTTTGGTGCAGCTTCAAAAGAATTTGGAACTTCTTCTTGTTTATCTTCAACTTGAAATGTAATAGTCTCTGACTTCTCTTTTAAAGTGCTATCATTTTGTACTTTATCTTCTACAAATACAACGTCTCTGCTGATAATTACCTTGTGGGTGGTGGGATCCCACAAGCGATACCCCTTAACTCCATCAGCATACCCTAAGAACAAACACTTCCTGGATTTTGGATCCAACTTTGATGTTTCTTGGGTGTTGTACATAACATAAACAGGACTCCCAAAAGTATGTAAGTGAGAATAACTAGTTGGATTACCAATCCACATCTCCATTGGCATTTTTAGATCAATTGCGGTTGATGGTGACCGATTGATCACATAACAGGTAGTTTTGACTGCTTCAGCCCAAAATAATTTAGCCAACCTTGCAGTTCTTAACATTGCTCTCGTTCATTCTAATAAGGTTCTGTTCATCCGCTCTGCTACTCTATTTTGTTGTGGAGTGTAAGCCACCGTGAACTGTCTTTTGATTCCTTCTCGCTGACAAAAATTATCAAATTCATCACTAGTGTATTCTCCTCCATTATCTGTCCTTAAACACTTGATCTTCTTTTCAGATTCAAGTTTCACCCGCGCTTTGAAAGTTTTGAAAACTTCAAACACATCTGACTTCTTCTTAATTGGATACACCCAACATCTCCTGGAGTGGTCATCAATAAAAGATACAAAGTATCTTGCACCTCATTGGGACATAACCGGTGCTTACCAAACATCAGAGTGAATCAACTCCAATATAGTTTTACTTCTAGCATTTGTACTGCTAAACTTTTATCTGTGCTGCTTGCTGATAACACAATGCTCACAAAAGGGTAATGAAACCTTTTTGAGTCTTGGAAGAAGCTTTTGGTCAGCGAGAATTTTCAAACCTAGTTCTGACATGTGACTAAGTTTACGATGCCACATTATTGTTGATTCTTTGTCTGATCTTGCAATTGCAACAAAGACTTCTTCTTTTGGTTGTGTTTCTCCTTTAAGCATGTACAAATTTGCTGCTATATTTTCTCCTTTCATCACCACAAGCGCGCCTTTAATAATTTTCATTATCCCATCTTGAACATGGGTTTTACACCCATTACCATCTAATTGTCCCAATGACAAAAGATTTTTCTTCAGGCCTTTCACATGCCGTACCTCCTGGATGGTGCGAACTGTACCATCATACATTTTTAATTTGATGGTGCTAATACCATCAATTTCTAAGGTATGATCATTTCCCATGAACACAGAGCCTCCAGAAACAAGTTCATAATGATGAAACCATTCTCTCTGTGGGGTCATGTGCCAAGTAGCTCCTGATTCTATAAGCCAAACATCAGTGAAACTTTTTCTGTCTTCAGCAACTATGGCTGCCTCGCTGTATAGAATTTCGCCATTTTCCGAAGTGCTTGCAATATTCCCTTGAGCATTTGATGACTCAGGGACCCTACTATTCATTTTACTCCAACAATCTTTCTTGACGTGCCCTTTCTTGCCACAATTGTAGCACTTGATATTCTTCCTACTTTTTGATTTTGATCTACCATAATTGTAACTCCCACTAGGACCACGTTCCATTGATCTTCCTCTTGTCATTGTTAAAGCTTCAGCTTCCTGCGACCTTACTTGTCTGTTTTCCTTATTTTTGCGTCTGATTTCTTCTTCCAAAATAGAGGACGCAACATCATCGAAGATTAGAAGATCCGTAAGGATATTGTTCGTCAGATTGATAACAAGTTGATCGTATGAATCAGGTAGACTTTGTAGTAGAATTTTCGCACGTTCAGATGTCTCTATTTTGTAACCCATAGATGTAAGTTGCGAAAATAGAGTATTCAAAGCGTTGATATGGTCAGTTGCCGGAGTGAATTCTGCCATTCGAAGAGTATAAAGTCTTCTCTTTAAGAAGATCTTGTTGTGCAGTGACTTAGCCTCATACAATTTTGTTAGAGTATCCCAAATTTCTTTCACAGTTTTCTTTTCTGCCACACTAGATAACACTCTGTCAGCTAGTGCTAAATGTAGATCAGCAATTGCATCGCCGTCCATTTGGTTCCACTTGCTGTCGTCGGTGATTTCTGCGGGCCTACCTCCAATTGCTGCTAGACAATTGTCTTTTTTCAAAAGTGCCTTTATCTTCATTTTCCATAACGAGAAATTATTCCCGTTAAATTTCTCAACGTCGAACTTTGTCGTTGACATGATCCTCTCTTAACTTGGCTCTGATACCACTGTTGGGAAATATAAGGATCGTTTTAGGTTAAAATAGTTGTCACACAACTAAAGTAAAATTGAGAATAATGAAAATAAATTGGACACAAATATTTTACGTGGAAAACCCCTAAACAAATCGGGGTAAAAAACCACGGGCAAATGAAAGGATTTCTTTAACTATAATTTGAGCTTAAAAGCTCTTGAGATACAAAACTCTTTCTCTACGAGATAGCTACTACAAGCTATATCTATATTGAGAGCTAGAGAAAGAAATGAGATTGAAGAAAGATTTATCTTGGGATGGGATGAAAAATCCTAAGTGATAGAGTTAGCTATTTATAGTGAAAATAGCCCACATATTAAGAAAAAATTAATCCATTGTTTGAGTGAAAATTAGGCAAATTTAGGTAGCCTAATTTTCATACCAAATGACTAATTTGATTTAGTCAAGGTAGCCAACCAAAATGATATGGTATTTGCCCAACAAGGGACTTTACCATCAACAAAATATGCATCTGCTTGCCTTTTGAATCATATGTGAGCCCCATATTCTGAACATTTGCATCTTGGCTTGTTGAAACTTCATGTGTACAAAGTAGTTATGAAGTTGTAAAACTATTCAAGTTGCCACTATATATTTCACCCTTATTCCGAAGAAGATGAAATAGATTGTTGCAAGAGTAGACTCGTTGCTTGGTTACTGTTTTGGAAGACCGTAGAATTCCTATTTAGCCATAGATTCAAGGCAATATAGGCAAACAATGTTACAAATTTTGATCCCATCTTCAGAATATGGTAAGCAACCGAATAAAAGAGAATTTGATCTACTTAGGCAGAAAGGAACCAAACAAATCTTCCAAATAGTTTTGACAGATTGACATTCAAATAGTAAGTGATTAAGTGTCTCTTGAGGATAGCTACAAAGAGCACAAAAAGTCTGAATAGCTGGGGACTCTTTTACTAAGTTCATACTTAGTACGTAGAATATCATGACTACAATGCCATAAAAAATGCACAATATTTGGAGGTGCATCAATTTTCCATAAAGACTTCCAATATAGGATCTCTAAATTTGAGTAAGAAGAAGAGTTGGTTCATGCATCATCCATAGATTGTGAGAAAAATAAGATTACAAGCATTTTTCACTGAAAAATCTCAATTAGAAGTATATCCTCATATAAGTTTGTCATTTGGCTAAGAGGTGCACATAGACACCTTCAAGATTTTTGAAACCTCATGGAAATTAAAAAGAATTGAAAGTAGTGGGAAGTTCCAACAATCTAGCTGAGAATCAATTAATCAAAAGTTCTTTCAAGTCTAAGAAAATAGTTTCTACTTTAAAACCTCTAGAACTTGTCAATATGAACTTGTTTAGACATATAAGAACTATGAGCCTTGGAGGTAAATTGTATGCA